>VTFQ01000607.1:0-647500 GCA_036281575.1 Ancherythroculter nigrocauda | reverse complement strand
GGAAAACAAAAACACGAGCATCTACATTTAAATTTTCCGGCCTCTTTTCCGGTCGCAACTTTTTTGGAATGTGTAGCTCTCATGAAATCCAAAATGAGCCAATATTTGGCATGACATTTCAAAATGTCTCACTTTCAACTTTTGATATGATATCTATATTCTATTGTGAATAAAATATAAGTTTATGAGATTTGTAAATTATTGCATTCCTTTTTTATTCACAATTTGTACAGTGTCCCAACTTTTTTGAAATCGGGTTTGTGTGTGTGTGTATATATATATATATATATATATATATATATATATATATATATATATGTATATATATGTATATATGTATATATATATGTATATATGTATATATATATATATATATATATATATATATATATATATATATATATATATATATATATATATGTATATATATACACTACACACACACACACACACACACACACACACACACACATACATACACACATACATACATACATATATACATACATAAACATACACAGATACACATGCAGATTAGGTTTATTATCAGGAAAACAAAAACACGAGCATCTACAGTGAAACATCAACTGACACTGAACAAGGGAAAGACGGGTATATATACACAAGATAACAAGGTAAGAAGGGGGCGTGGTAAATTGTCATGGGAACACATAAAGGGTAACCAAGGGAACTAACAAGACACACCTGGGGAGACTAATCAACATGAAAAACTACAAAGAACTACAAAACATGGCACAAGACAGAAAATAACAAAAGTCCTCAGACAGGGGCACACTGGCTGGGATAATGACAATGATTAGTTATAAATAACTGTAAACATTGTTAAAATACATTATAATTGTACCTATACATAGTTATGCTTTTAGAGATTTGTATGCATTGTTTGGGTTATAATGTATTATTCTCTTCAATGTAGCTAATGTAGTTAACTGTGGTCAATTGTGGTTTATATATATATATATATATATATATATATATATATATATATATATGAATGACGATTAAAATTGAAAATTAGAATATTAAATGATTTATAGCATTATAGGCTTTATATAATGTGTTTAGCCAAGCTTTACCTTTCAAATGGTTAAGTTGCACTAAAAGTACACATTTTCTTTCACACGGTTCCCAGGCAACCCAGCCCAGCCCACTTCCCTTCATTACATGAGTCCCTATCAGCTCAACGCCTACGCCATGGCACTCAAAGCTGTGGGGGAGATCATACAGGACTATGACAGCGACAAGATGTTTCCTGCACTGGGCTTCGGAGCCAAACTGCCTCCTGATGGGAGAATATCCCATGAGTTTGCCCTGGTAAGCAACTCTTAAAACACCTGTCCTGCACCGATAGCTTTATGCACTGTAGATATGCAGGATATCCAGTTAGTGAGGACACAAGGTTTTTTGATATCAATGTTTCTGAATGATCTCTTACTGTGTGTATGAAGCAAAAAATAAAAAAGCTTTCAATTTCAGAACAGGGTTTTATACATACACTTGACAGATACTTTCTTGGAATTACAAGCCTCTTTTTATACTTAAAAAATCCAAAACATCTCAATTTATCTCTTGTACTTTCTTTTTACCTAGAAACAAAACTCTCATGGAGTGACACGAATTGGATGTTGCATGATACCAGTAGTTCTTTGTGTTTTAGAGAGAGTGAACTGAATGCTTTTGTGCAGTCAGCAAAATTATACAACAATTGATGAATGATGAAACTGGCAAAAAAAAAAAAAAAAATCTATAGACTTTGAAAAGATGAACCTTGAGACATGTCTGGAGACCAGAATATTATAGACAATATGGGGTACTTTTGACTTAGGATAAAAAAGTAACCACTTAGTGACTGCCCATGACAACCTAGCATCCCACCAATCAAGTTGCAATGCACTCAGAACACCTCATAGCAACCACAAAACTCCCTGGCAACCTTACAAGTGGCACTTACATTTTCTTCAAAGAATGTAAACATCTGTTTATGGCTCTAAAATGTGAATTTTCCATTGTGAGTTGTCACACCTACACCAGAGGTTGAACGAGGCCATGTATACAATTATTTGATTTCGCAATATTTTTTTCTATGTTCCTACAGAATGGAAACCCTCAGAATCCATATTGCAATGGCATTGATGGAGTCATGGAAGCATATTACCAGAGTCTAAAGTCTGTCCAGCTCTACGGTCCCACCAACTTCTCGCCTGTCATCAACCATGTAGCCAGGTACATTCAGAACATTTCAGAACCAAATTTTGTGTTTTTATCTTCAGCATTCTTGCATTACTATGGTGGTAACAAATCTCAACAATGAAATCTAAATTGACAATTTTTATTTTTTTAATGCATTGTTGCCAGGGTTCTAAATTAACTTTTTTGATCACCAGCCAATGTTACCAGCCAATCAGAATTTCCACTAGCAAAATTTTTTTCCGGTGAAAATAAGAGAAATTATGAGTGCCACTGAATGCATTTGATCATTTTATTAACATTGTTGGAATGAAAAACACATATAAAGTACAATGCATACAACAAAATATGCACAGAAAGTGCAAACATTTCATCTATCTATCACATCATGGTCCTTTACTGCCTCAAATTTAAAATTATTAGTTCCCACCATGAAATTGCTTGTTTTGTTTTTTCTTTCACGTACATGCTAAGGTGACCAGATTTCTGAAATGGACATTTCCTATTTGAGTGGTCAAAATATCACCAAAATCTCATTTGTTATTAACGATTAATAAAAAACGGGGACAATACATTTTTTAATGTTTTTGTTTTTTAATTGTTCACTGTAAACCCTAATAAATTGAGACTACTCAAATGATTTGAGGAAAGTGATTCCCTCAGTTCAATTGAGTAGTGGGGTAATTGACAACTCAGTTTAATTGAGTTGACCTAATGTGGTCTTTTCATTGAATTAACTTGAATGTTTAAGTACAAATAACTTAAAAGGTATCTGGTTTTAATACAATTCACCAAAAAACTATAACAATGTTAACCAGTCCTAACTAAAATAAGTATTACACTATTATGAAAAATCACATTACAAAATTAAAACTACATAAATATGAGATAAGATAAATAAAATGGCATTTAACAAATATTTTTAACATTTATTATTAAATTTAATATTTTAATTTTCATGAGCTGTTTATGGGCTACTGTACAGAAATTACCATTTTTTGTAACTATTTTTAACTATTATTCTGCATTTTAGACTCATTTTAAGCACTAAGTAAGTTGCAAGTGTATTATTATTTTACTACCTTGAAAGTTGAAACCAATAGCGATGTTTCTTTTGATAATTGATGATAATGGCGCTCTGCTCTGGTCCAGGTTACGTTCTTCATGAAGTAGCGGCGCACGCGCGCAACCAAGTGTAGCAGTGACAGTGTGGCTGCACAGCCCCCTCTGTTGGTGAATGTAATCACTACACGATTGCTCCGATAACCTGCTCTGCTGTATGTTGGTCGGGCTTTTTTGCAATTTATTTGCGGGTTATTTTGAACAAGCTATAAAACGAGCTATAAAAATTCATTTTGGCGGGTGTTAATAAAAACTTACTAGCCAGTTTGGCCGGTGATGTTAATTTAGAACCCTGATTGTTGCAGTGCTGCTTATAAACTTTTTTTCACAAATATGTGCCCTCATAATATTTAATCAAACACACTAGCATCCTCTACCCCTCGCTGCGACATCTTGTCTATGATGTTTATAAGTAAGAGGGCTGAGCAATAATGTTGTCCAATGGCCAGATGAGTTTCAATCCCTTTTCTTCCAGCAATCATCCATTAAAAGGGGGCATTTACACAACACCGTTTTAAAATAAAAACTGAAAACTTTTTATATGTTTTGGCCGTTCATTTACACGACAATGACGTTTTGGGGGCCTGAAACAGCAAACGGGTTTGACGGGGTTTGAAAACGGGTTTCAAAGTGCAGGTTTTTGAAACCGATTCCATTATTGACTCCGTGCAAGCTACAAATACACAAATTTGTGAAAATAGTGACATCATGCGCATGCGTATTATGTGTTCAGTCTATAGGCGAGTAGTGTTTCTTTTACGTTTTTAGACTTTTACACTGATCCATGTGAACAGGGATTGTTTTGACATCTTTCTCAGCTGTATGCAAAACTTTTCAAAAGCACAAAGGAAAAACTTTTCTATTTTTAGTGATGTCAGTGACTACGTTTACATGTGCACCAATAATGTGATTATTTCTCATAATCAGAGTAAGGTCTTAATCGCAGTAAGTTGTTTACATGACACGAGCAGAACTCTTCACTCCAGTTTACATGCAATTTTCATTACTCTGATTATTTAATAAGTATGGTTATACCATACTCAGATAGGCATACAGTATTCATGCCACTGGCCATTGTTTTAATTTTCTCACATCAAATTCAAAATACATTTTTATGGACGCACTGGATATTATTTGGCGCTGTGATTAACATCGCAATGCCGGGTTTGCCTAAGCTGCTGTCACATTCTTCACGCTGCTCTGAGGATACAGAGCAGCGAGTTGTGTTGACAGTTTAGCAATTTGGTGAGGAGAAAACTTCAGAATCATGTCATTCATGAAGTTGGGTGAACGTCTCGGTTATGTATATAACCTTAGTTCCCTGAATAGGGAACGAGACGCTGCGTAGTCGCTATGGGAATGCCTCTGCGTGAATGCGTCGTGAAGCACTTATGAAATCAGTCCAATGGGGTGACGGAACGTCATAGGCGGGTGATGTCACTGACCAGGAACTATAAAGCCTACCCGAAAACACTCTCATTCAGCTTCTGAATCCTGAAGCAAGGCGCTTACGGGCATGCCGGGAATATGGCAAGGCGACGCAGCGTCTCGTTCCCTATTCAGGGAACTAAGGTTATATACATAACCGAGACGTTCCCTTTCAAGGGAACTCGCGCTGCGTAGTCGCTATGGGAATGACAATACCAACGTCGCCATATGAGCAAGTGACCGTTCGTGTGAAGCCGAGGCGCACAACTCACAGTAACACCTGCGCCCCTGAAGTGGAGCCAAGGTCTAGTTCATAAACCCCATGAATGTGAGCGGTGAGGACCAGCCTGCCGCATCACCAACATTTTGCCATATTCCTCGTAGAGTGGGCTAACAGCCAAAGGTGAAGGCTGACCAGCCGACTCATAAGCCAGTGAGATGGCCTCGACCACCCACTTGCTCGTTCTCTGCTTGGATGCAGGGTACACTTTTTAGGTGACCCAAACATACAAAGATTTGCTTAGACTTAGTCCACATGGCATAGCTCTGTGGTAATAAGCATCCAGTGCTCAAACTGGGCACAGCAGATAAGCTTTTCCTGGTCCGACGTCATAAATGGAGCAGGACAGAAGGCCTGCAGTAAAATAGGTCTCACAGTATTAGTGAGGACCTACGCAAATTTGAGGCACAATGGAGATACCGACAAGGGTTGAATGTCTCCAATTCGCTTGAGAGACGTAATAGCAAGGAGGAACACTGTCTAAGTGTGAGAAATTCTCTTCGATAGGCTCGAAGGGGGCCATAGAAAGGCCTTGTAACACAATGGCCAAAAACCCAAGCCATACTCTCGTGCAAACTGCAGGTCTAAGCCTCAAAGTGCCACAGAGGAAACGAGTGATAAGCGGGTGTCTCCCCAAGGATACCCCACTGAAAGGAGCATGGTAAGCAGCTAAGGCCGCCACGTACACCTTTAGCATGGAGGGGTATAACCCTGAAGAAAATCTTTCCTGCAGGAACTCCAGTAGTTGACTGGATCCCACTGGTGATTTTCACACCAAGAAGTGAAAAATCTCCACTTCAAGGCGTAGAGTTTCCTCGTGGAGGGAGCTCTGGATTGGAGAATGGTCTCAACAACCTCAGTTGAGAGACCGGAATCTATGAGCTGTGCCCCCTCAGAGGCCACGCCCACAGCTTCCATAACTCCGGGCGGGGGTGCAGTATTAGACCACCTGCCTGAGAGAGAAGGTCCTTCATGATCGGAATCTCCATCGGAGACCCGTCGAGGAGAGATACCAGGTCCGAGAACCATACTCAGGCCGGCCAGAACGGGGCTACTAATAGTAGACGGGCCCCGTCCTGGCAAACTCTCTCCAGAACTACCGGGAGCAGCGCAATCGGGGGAAATGCATACAGCGGTAGCCTCAGCCATGGCTGTACCATAGCGTCCAGCCCAAGAGGTGTTGGGTTTGACATTGAGAACCACAGTGGACAGTGAGTCGTCTCTCGAGACGCAAACAGATCCACTTGGGCTTCGGCGTAGTTCTCCCATAAGAGAACTTCACCACCTCGGGGTGAAGTCTCCATTCCCCGGGCCTCGGCCCCTGCCTCGACAGGATGTCTGTTCCCACATTCAGGTACCCCGGGATACATACTGCTCTGAGGGAGAGCAGTTCCCCTTGGGACACAGGAGGATCTGATTCGCCAGCTTGTATAAGGGGCGTGACCTCAGACCCCCCTGATGAATTATATATGAGACCACCGATGTGTTGTCTGTTCAGACTAAGACATGATGGTCCCGGGGGTCTGGAAGGAAATATTTCAGAGCTAGAAATACCGCCATCATCTCCGGGCAGTTTTATGTGCCACGAAAGATGATGGTCCTGCCACAGACCTCGAGTCGAGCGACCGCTTATTCCCCCAGCCCGTGAGGGAATCATGGTATCATGTTGGACGCTGCCATAAGACCTAACAGTCTCTGAACTGTTTGACAGTGAGTGACTGGCCTAGCTTTATGTCTGAGACGGTTGTGAGAATTGATGTTATGCGAGCCAGAGATATACGGGCGCGCATAATCACCAAATCCCATACCACGCCTAGATAGGTGATGCTCTAAGCTGGAGAAAGCACACTTTTCTTTGCGTTTAATCTCAACCTCAACCTTCTCATGTGAGCGAGAACAACATCTCAATGTTGAACCGCCACCTGCTCTGATTGAGACAGAATCAACCAAACTTCTGTGTAGTTTAGAATGTGGATGCCCTGCATACGCAAGTGCTAGGCTGAAAAGAAGAACCCAATATTGGAATGCTTCGTCCCCAAAAGCAAACCTTAGGAACTTCCTGTGTTGCGGGAGGATTGATACATGGTAGTATGCATCTTTTAGATCTATCATAACAAACCAGTCCTCGGACCTGATTTGTGACACAATATATATTATTGTCAGCAGTGCTAACTTGTGTCAATAGCTGATGCAGATCTAATATCGGACACAACTCCCACATCTTTCCTTGGCACAATGAAATAGCGGCTGTAAAAACCCCTGGCTCCCTGCTGGGAGGAGGATCCCTTTCTATAGCCTCCTTTCGCAGAAGAGTCACTACCTCTTGTGCCATCACCAGAGCCTACTCGGGACCCACCACTGTGGGTAGGACCCCGTTGAATTGGGGCGCTGAACTGCATACCCTTTTTCTATTGTGTGCAGGACCCACTGTAGATATAAATGACAGACTTCACTCTGTCAGGAAATCTACTAAGGGTACCAGCCTCTCGAGGCTGGCCTCTGGTAAAATATGGGCAGCCAGCACAGTGCCCTGAAGCGGAATCCCGGCAGGGAACAACTGGCTTTGCTGCACTAGAGGGCGCGCACCACCCTCAGATGACACGTGGGGAACCACTGTGTCCCGGCATTGCGGCAGGATTGGCAGAGCGGCCCCCTAAGGGCACCGAAGACAGACGGGCACCGTTAAGAGAGGTGAATGCCATTTGACTCCAGAGGGGACCACCCACTGGTTTTTTTGTTTTGTTTTTTTTTTCAGGGAACCAGCCTCTCGAGACTGGCTCCTGATGTGTTTTGGGCAGCCAGCACGATGCCCTGAATCGGCGCACCTGCAGGGAACAACTGACTTGGCTGCCACGGAGAGCGTGAGCCACCCTTGGGTGACTTGCGGGGAACTATTGCGCCCTGGCGTTGCGGCGGGGTTGGCAGAGCGCCCCCTGAGGGCACCAAAAAGGCAGATGGGCACCATATAATGAGGTGAGCGGCATCTGGCTTTTTGGAGAGAAAAAACTACTCAGGGAACCAGCCTCTCGAGGCTGGGCCCTGATGTGTTTTGTGCGGCCAGCACAATGCCCTGTGGGGGCACCGAAAGGGAGACAGGCACCGTACGGCAGCCTCATGAAGAAAATCACAATGCTCACAAGCAGCTTCCTCAAAAGCTGCCCAGGCATGCTGCACTCCCAAAACAAACAACACACATCTGGTGTGTATCTCTGCCCAAAATGCAGGGAAAACACACTTTCTGAAATGCTGTTTGCTCGCCATAATATAATGTTGGTAGACAGACAACAATAAATAGGACAAGCGATTTCACATGTTGCGCTTGCTGAAGGCACAGAAGCTGAATGAGAGTGTTTTCGGGTAGTTCCTGGTCAGTGACGTCACACACCTATGACATTCCGTCACCCCATTGGACTGATTTCATAAGTGCTTCACGACGCAATCACGCAGAGGCGTTCCCATAGCAACTACGCAGCGCGAGTTCCTTTGAAAGGGAACAACACATGGCATCCATGTACGTCCGAGCACATGTGCACTTTGGTCAGAGTGGGAATAATGCGATTAAGCTGTTTACATGCCTGTTTATTGCGATTAATATCAGCGTACGCCACCTAGTTTATTGCAATTATGCTTACTACGATTATGAGCTTAATCGCATTACTTTAATTGAAGTACAGCATTTACATGAAAGTTTAATCGCAATATTGCCAAAATCTCATTATAATCTCATTATGAGGGTGCATGTAAATGCACTGATTGTCATGTAAATAGTTTGCAACTGCCACTTTCTATGATCCAATCGATTCTCAATGGATAAAATCAATTCCTGCCTTACATATGTTCTCATTCAATAAGCCATTTTACTCAGATATACTATACATCACAATAAGGAAGAAAGTTTATCAAAATTTCAGTTTCATCCCAACTTTAAGGGGGCAGGTTACCTTCAAATAATAAGATTTTAACTGCTTTAACTTTTAACTAACTTGCTCAGCTCTAATCCTGAAAGAGACAGCTGAAGAAGACAATTTACATTAATTTCAGCTATAGCGCCCCTTGTGGTAATGGTAAGAATGTATGCATTGCATACTGGAAAATTGTAATCTGATATATTTTGTTAACACAACAATAAACAAAATTGAGCTTGTGTAGCTTGAAGTGTTTGCATTTACATAGTTGTACAGCTGCAGCATTGCAGGCCTTTTTCCATAATCCAATAGTTTAGATAATTATACTGCAATTAAAGTAATCTTTATAAAAGAGTTGTTTATCTTTTCTTATTACTTTGCTCTCTACAGTAGTTGAGTCTGATTGGTCAATCACGAGGCTGAATGGTGGAGTATTTTTGTATATTTACCATTGCACTAAATATTTTACCATTGTCCACTTGTCTGCTTTCCTGTCTCTCATATTACTCTGCCATCTATCTTTTCATATCAGCAGAAGTTGATTTGAGCCATCTTGCGACTTATTACAGCTACTATGTCTGTAATAAAAATAGCCTTGGAAAACCATGTTCATTTTATATATAGGTGGACATTAAACCTGTGATAGATGGCTGGTATAAAGCACAGTCAAATGATTCTTCTATTGCTGAAATGAAGCAAGCAGATTTGATCTTATGCTGTCCCAAATAGAATCATCCCTGGTCTGTATCATCCAAAATGATGAGAGGAAAACATTTAATGGCTATCATAAATGTGGCACAATGGCCTGAAAATTAGATCTATGTCAAAGCCACACAGGAATTTTAAGTACCCAATTGGCATGCATGAAAAGAATAAGATAGAGGGTTAACATTTTGTCGAATTGCATGGACGAGGCCCTAAATTGTGTTTTTAAATTTTTTGATTCCATGAATCCCCATATTGATAAACCCCTAATTTGAGACCTTTCCTAAAATGTAAAGGGAGATATATTGAGAGATATTATGCATTAAGACTCATTTAACTCTGTGTAAAAGGGAAGGAAAAAAACATTTTAAAAAAATATAATATAAAGACAACATGCTGTTTTCAAAATGAATTAATCAACTTTAATATTGTAATTGTTATAAAACTAAAAGAAATTATGAATATATTATGTGGTAAATATTTACTTTGTATTGAGTTTATAAAGTAATCACAATTATAAAAAAAAGTAATAAAATAAAAATAATTTGCATATAAAAATAATTTTAAAAAGCAGAATGAATTTAGTTTTTGTTTTGTTTTTATCTTAATTGAAAATTTTACAATAAATAGGAAAATTTAGGTCATTGTAAATAACAAAGCTGTATTAAAAAAGCACTTTTGGTGCACACCCGGATTCGATTGACATCAGAGTTTGGTTCATTTAGATGATGTGAACGCTGTCTTCCGAACTCGGGTGCGTACCCGCCAACCGTACCCGAGTCCACTTAAAAAGGGTGGTCTGGGGTATGGTTCATGTGAACTCTGGTATGGTTTGCTGCTGACATGTACGCAATCGTACTAAATCACAGATGTAAACCGCTATTAATGATGTATGATTTGATAAAAATGTGTGTTTTTTTGTGTTTTTACTTTCCTGACAGTCATGACTGGCACACTGCAAGCAGATAGCTGTATAACCTTTCTGCTCGCCTTCAGCTTTCTTTAGAGCATTTGCATGACATTCGCAGCAGATAGACACAAGTGCCGTTACGTACTGAAGCTTTGGAAAGAAAACAAGGGGTTCAAAAACAAAAATATAAAAGTGAGGTGAGCAATGCTATGCACCTTCTCCTGCGCTGTCGTTACCAAGCACCGGTGTAAACTCCTGCTGCTTTGATGATGCAAACGCACCGCGGTTCAGACCCAAATAATATAATGTGTACACAGTCCAACGGGGGCAGGTGGAGGGGGGAGTAATCAAACTCTGTTTCAGACCAGGCAATCGAACCAAGTGTGAAAGCATCCTAAATGTGCACTGTCCAAATCAGCAAAAGCTGAACCGAGAAGTAGAATGAAAATAATAATTATTGAAATATTAATACATTTATTGCTCCATGTCTTATTAAAAATTAGAATCAGAATTTGAACAGTTCATCTATCATGTTCCTGTTACTTGTGGTTGCAGTAGGGAAAGCTCAGAGTCGGATTTCTACAAAATAGATGAATGACAAAGAAACAGAACAACCATACATGTAGCAAACATAAGAACAGACAAGGAGTGCAGGGAAGTGAGTCCATTATAAAGGGAGTGCAGATGATCAGGAGCAGGTGCAGGTAATCCGTGATGATGGGGAGATGACGAGGAAGTGAGTGCAGGTGTGGAAACAAGGAGGATCATGGGATATGGAGTCCGGGACAGAAGGGAACTGTGACAGTTCCTAAAATCCAACGGATTATCCAAAATTATTTCACACTGTTAGAGGTCAGAATAAAATATCTAAAGGATGTTGTTAACAGCTTGTGGGGCTGCGAGAACCTGAGCGTCTACATCTCTATCAGCAGCAATAAAATACTGGATTCATTATGCTTTAATTGCAGTGCAAGTACCTAAGCGCATTTCAGCGTCCACATAATAACAATGCCTGCTACAGTGTACAATAAATATAGAGAGCAAAGCATTCACCACCAGCTCTTTCCTCAGAGAATCAACACTTTGTCAAGAAATTGGCATTATCCTGCTCTTTTATTTTCTTTGGTGTGGAAATGCATATCTCTAGAATGAATGTCAGATATTCAGTGAATATCAACATAGATATAAAACAATAATGGAAATACTAATAATTTTAGTAATAAGTAATGAGTAAGGTATGTAAAGTAAAGTAATGACAGAATTTTCATTCCTTTAAGATATACTGGCCTGCAAAATATGAATAATTAAAGAGATCACGTTGAAATTTTCAGTATCGTAAAACATTTTTTTAAGATAGACTGATGTCTAGTGACAGTGAACAATATCAACATATGGACTGCATCTAAATTTATAATGTAAAAAAAAAATATGTTTTGAAATATAACAATACTTTTCTATGTATTTAATTTACTATTTTAATTACCTTTTTTTTTACTGAAAATATATCCTACAAAGCGAAGCCACAGTAATGGCGAACAATTAAGTAATTAATTAGTGTTACCTTCTTTAAAAAAATATATATATATATATACAGTAATGTAATTAGTATTTTAAAAAAAGAAAAAAATATTTCTAGAAACAAGGCTGCTTAAAAGTGAACTATCATTGCGCAATATTGCAGCCAAAATTATTCTTTCACATATTTAGTAACTGAATCAGCCTTGAAACTAATTAATTGATGAATCTAGGTAGCTGTGTGTATGTTATCCATATCACTGTGATCTGCTCAGACAGTCATACTCAACACTTTTATACAGGTGTTGTAATATTAATAAATTGTTCCTATTTATTACATCATATGGCGGTTGTTTTTATACTTGAACATGTTTCTGAAACTCATGTTTTGTTATTGCACTTCAGATCTCTATGCTCACAAATCTCATGTTAAATCCACACTAATTATGGTTTAAAGGGAGCCAACAGTCAGTGGACTGACACATCCTCACACCATGTATCTAATTATGTGCCCATTTCATGGATTTTCTGAGGATGTGAAGTAAAGGACAGTCCATCAAGTCATTATCACCCCTGTGTTCCACACACACATAGTCACTGCGGTGTCCACTCTGTGCTGAAGAAAGATCTGCCACACTGCACTGTTCTAATCTCTCTGTGTGTATTTGCCGTAGGTCACGCCGACGCAGTTTAATAATAAACTGCTTTTATATTGCTCTTTTATAGCTAATGCGCTGTTTGCCTGGATTTTGCACTGTGCACATTTTTGGGCCTGTTTACACCTAGTCATCTGATTTATCAAAACGATTCCATTTACACTTGGCCACACAAATGTGTCTCCACAAAAAGGATATAAATCTGATATTCAAGTTCACGTCACCGAAAGCAAGAAATATGAGCTGCATTTTATTTATCATCAGCTAATTTCATGATCAAAGACCGCTATAAAAGAAATTACGGAAACAGTCAGCATTGGTAAGATCATTTAGTTTCATTACTTTTAATGAAGATGATTGCGTGTTGAGCTATTACGACTTTCAAAGAGTAGTTAAGCTGATGACAGTTAAACTTAGCCGAAAAGTAGGATACTGGATGAGCTATTCCGTCAGCACCTTCTTGTAAAAGAACAGCTCCCGCTCCAACAGCACTGGCATCCACCTCCAGCTGGAACACCCGAGACACATCCGGAGCCGAGAGAACAGGAGCACTGCAAAGGAGAGATTTTGCAGACAAAAATGCCTGTTGGCAGTCATTAGTCCAACTAAAATCAACTTTGGGACTACACAATCGAGTTAATGGAGCAAGTTCTTGCAGAAACGCCGGTAATATCCTACCATTCCAAGGAATCTACGCAGCTCTTGCTTCGTAGTAGGTACTGGGTACTCAAGAACAGCAGCTACTTTTAAATCTAAGGGCTGAACCTGCCCGTTTCCTACCTGTTTTCCTAGGTATGTGACAGAAGCTTTAGCGAATTTGCACTTTTTAAGATTTAACGTAAGAGACGCAGCGGATAAACGATGAAATACATCATGCAAAATCGACAAGTGTTCAGCCCACGTGGACGAATAGATGACTACGTCATCCAGATAGACGTTACAGTTAGGCACTCCGCCCAAAACCATGGACATCAAACGCTGAAACGTCACCGGTGCATTTCGCAGGCCGAAAGCATGTGTATTGAAGAAAAGAATCTGGGGTAACGAAGGCAGAGATCTCAGAAGCACATTCGGTTAGAGGCACCTGCCAATAACCTTTTAATAGATCTAGTTTTGTAATATATTTCGCTACCCCAAGATTATCAATACAGTCATCGATGTGCGGCAACGGAAAAGCATCAGGCACAGTGACGGAATTAACCTTTCTGAAGTCGGTGCAAAAACAGAAGGACCCATCAGATTTTGGCACCAAAATGCATGGCAAGCTCCAAGGGCTGGTACTCGAAATAGCAAAACCATTTTGCAGAATATACGTTACCTCAGTTAGTTTCATTTCTTCCCGTTTACTTACCGGACAACGATATGCATGTTGCTTAATGGGTAATGCGTTACCAACATTTATATCATGCGCAATGACAGAGCAAGAGCTTCTTTGGCTGCAGTACAAGCTGTGCGTAAACGTCCACGAATACGAGAGACAAGGTCGATTACATTAGTCTTCTCACAAGGACCTGTGCAAAGAAGTTCTTCCTTCAGCATTTTTAAAGGCCCACACACATTATGTCCAAACACTAATTCTGAAGGACTAAAACCCAACGAATCTTGTCACGCCTCGCGCACCGCAAATAAAACAAAGGGAACTCCCTCTTCCCAATCGTTCCCAGTCTCTAGGCAATACTTACGCAGACCTGTCTTTAAAATCTGATGCAAACGTTCTAGAGCTCACTGAGATTCAGGATGGTAGGCACTCGAAACCACGTGAGACACTCCTGGAGCTTTTAACACATTATGGAAAACATGAGATAAAAAAATGGACCCTTGATCCGTTTGGACGGTTTTTGGGAGCCCAAAAGTCATAAAAAATTTAGTTAAAGCTTTCATCACAGATTTGGCAGTTATGCTTCTTAAAGGAATCGCTTCTGGGAACCGAATAGCCACGCACATTATCATCAATAGATATTGACAACCAGACTTGGCGCGGAGGAGTGGACTCACACAGTCTAACAAAACGCGCTCAAACGGCTCTCCTACGGCAGGAATAGGACAGAGAGGAGCGGGTGGCTCCACCTGGTTAGGCTTTCCCCCAACCTGGCAGATATGGCATGTTGTACAGTACTTGGAGACATCGGATTTTAATCCTGGCCAAAAGAAATGTTGGAGCACTCGATTATAGGTTTTATTAATTCCTAGATGTCCAGACCATGGATGATCGTGAGCTAAACTCAGTACATGCTGTCGGAATTGCGAGGGAACCACAATTTGATGCACCATATTCCAATCATCTGCCTGCTCAGCACTCAACGTACTGCTCCATTTGCACATCAGCACTGCGTCACTCCAATAAAAATGTTGATTACGCGGCAACAATGAACTGTTCTCAGCACTCGCACTCAATCAAGGCTTCACGTGAAATTGACGCATCAGCAACCAAATCAAAGTAAGCGTGTGAACTCTGCGTCACTTTAGCCTCACCCAAAGATTCTGGAGATGCATTATTCCCCAGAATTTCCTGGAAAACAGAGTCACTGAGGTTAGTATCTTGAACGTCACATTTTGCCTGTGCTCGTGTCGTAACAGTACTTATTGAAAACACATCAGGTGAAATTTCAGCGAGTACATCAGACTGCGTATCTCTGCACGGAGCATCAGTCACTTTTACGACCGGCATAACCTTACCACCAGGGATATCATTTCCCATTATGAAATCAATATTTCACAGGTAACGATGGGCGAACTGTGACTTCAAAACACCCAGATGCCAATTCAGAAGTTACCCATATGCGATGGAAGAGGAACGGTTACAAACCCCATTTCGATACCCTGCACAATCGTGCTGGTTTCACGCGCAGAGCCCGCAGAAAAATCTAATGCTCGGGGACCAACTCATACGCCCTCAGAATTGCAGTTTTCACGGCATCGTATTGAACGCTTTCTTCCAACGAAAGAGAGGCACACACGTCTTGTGCCTTACCTGTTAGTTTACACTGTAACATCAAAGCCCAAACTTCAGTTGGCCACTTCAAAGCACTCGCGATTCGTTCAAAAGCTTGAAAGTAAGCTTCCACTTCTTTCTCACGGAAAGGTGGGACTTTTAGCCACGTCAAAATGTGGAGACGATACAACTACAGACTTGGATACATTACCTGATGGAACAGAGTTATTGGAAACAATATTCGGATTTGATGGACCAGCAGCTGCCTCAGAGCCATCATTCAAATTAGGGGTGTAACAATACATCAATATAGATCGATGCATCGATCTAATGTCTAACGATCCGATGCATCGATGCAATGCGTAAAAAAATCGATACCTGTGGGCTAATTATAGAGGCACCTTTGTTTTAACACACTCTTCACATTTTCACACAATATCAGTCTATGCATTATCGCCAACGCGTGCATTCTCATTTAAACTACCTTTCAGAACTTGTGAAAGACACTCAGGACAGTTGATGGAACTGTCACTGAAAGAATATGGTCAATAAATTGCTGCATAGGAGCGCCGCACGCTGTGACTCTGTTGCTTCAAGCGCATCATTCTGCACACGGGATGCGCGCAAGTGCTTTGTGCCACTCTGTATTAGAGCCTTTATAATAAATTTGCACAATGAAAGAATATTAATAGCCTGTCTTGTTTTGTCCTACCTATAATATGTTGTTGCTTCATTAAAAACCTGCGCTATACATTTAAAAGAAATGTCTTTTAATTATGTGTGTGTGTATGTATTCCTTGTTTATCAGTTTTTTGACATTACACATTTTAGCACAGAACTAAAATACTTTCTTGACTGTTGTCATGTCATAAGCTGTCATTAGATTACTGTGTGAATTTTTTATTTGTGGATGTCCCAATCAGGGTTCAGGATGTGAAATTTTGAAATAAATGTTTGTTATATATTTTGGTTGCAGTTGTGAGTTAATAAAAATTTAACTGGTTGTGTAAAATAGGCTCAAAATATCGAAATATTGATCGAATCGAATCGTATCATAATCGTATCACAGAACTTTTTGAGGTATCGGAAAATATCGAATCGCTGGCTATGAGAATCGATATTGTATCGAATCATGATGAATTGTCCGGTTTATACCCCTAATTCAAACTAATAGATGTTTTAGGAATTGTTTGTTTAGAAAGATCTTGAGCAGCCTGCAACTCCACCTGCCAAAGTCGCACTTTTGTATCAGCATCAATTCGATACATCTCAGTCTGGTGTTTTAAATCATCTTGTCTCGCCTGAGCTCAATCCTGAGTCTCTAATTGTAGACGAGCTAAACGATTTTTTAGAGGCAAATCCGAACGAAATTTAGGCGATGCCTCAGTAGAAAGAGAATTCGGTTCGAATTTAGGCATTAAAAATGGTGCACCTACCTCTGCACCAGTAGTCACTGGAGTAGATTGATCACCAACCGGTACTCGTGAAAGACTTCCTGCAGCAGTTATCGCGGGACCAGCTGCTTCCACAGAAACTGCTTCCATCGAAGGAAAAACCCCTTTGTCAACCAAAGCAGACACAATACAAGCTTTTATTTCCACTTTACGCTGTGTTTTAGAAACAGAAATCTCATAGCGCTGAGCGATCAGAAACAGATCATTTTTTCGACACGCCTCTAACCCCTCAACACTAGGCTGATCTATGAATTTGTTTAAATCAAAAGTTGCCATTTTTACAAAACCGGTGAGGAAACAAATAAGGAAAATCCACACACACTCCGGACCTACCTACCTAACCAGAAGTCTAACCACCTCCTATAGCTAGTCTTCGGAGGGTACCGATTAAGAGATTGCTCTCTCCCCCGGAATACCTCCAAACAAAACAAACTAAAATAATAAAGAAAACAACAAACAGTAAACCGTAGCCAGAACTAGCACTAAGCACAGTCCTGTTGGCTTACTCTGACTAACCGGAGAATGTGTAGGACAAACCTGATCCTCTCCACACCAAACAAATCACGTTAATTACTGGCAGCTGAACTCTCGGGAAACGATACTTACAAAGTATCCCGGACAAGCCCCCATTTATGTTACGAACCCCACTTTCAAAGAGCTCATTAGGGAAGGGGGTAAGCAACATAAAAGGACACGCAGGACAAAGAGAAACAATTTAACTGTTTATTGATGCCGCAGCACACGCGTATCGCAGGCAACTGTTCGGGTGGTATAGAACCAGCGCTCTGACACAAAGAACATGAGATGACAAACACACAGATCAACAAAAACAAAACAAAAATAAAGCGAAATAAAACAGCTTAATAACAACAGCGGGCCATCAGGACACACACAGAACTTGTCGGGCACAAGCAGGCCGTCAGCTTACCGCACAAGCCTTCTCTCAAGTGTGCACCACGCTCACATAGAGCTAAAGACAGTGGCAGTGGTGACCTGGCGACTGGAGTTCTGATGGAGGCAGCACAAGTTCGACACACTCAACAGCACCCTCACACGTCTACACTCTCCCCTCTTATATCCAGCCCAGCACGTCATAAAGGAATGGGCTGCAGGTGCACAGGGGCGGGGCTTACCCTCGGGAGAAGACAAAGAACCAAATAAATACAAAAAGAAAATACACACCACACTAAGTAATACATACAAAGGCTTGGGCCGTAACATGAGCATCTGCGACTTACTTTGTTTCATTTGCGGCCGTTTGTGCATCGGCTTGCTGAAGAGATACTCAGCTGCTCATCTGCAACAATGTGCGATGCAGTAGCACTGTCATATCTGGCAATAACATGTTATTTAGCCTATAACACGCTCTCATATTTAATGAGTTCCAGACCACCTCCTGAAGTGGTTTGAGCAATCTGATTTAATTCCATCTCAAATACGTTTCAGAGTATTTACACCTGGTATTTTCACAATCAGATAGCTATCCAATTATAGAAAACACATGATGTGACCAGGTGTAAACATGCCCTTTTTTACTGGGGAAATTGAAAAATAGTTGCAAACTCAACAGTTAAAGCCTAAAAACATGTATTTGTTTTTGTGCGTTTGCAAAATCTTAAACTTAAGGCTGGTTCAAGCTGTTCAAACAATTCAAACATTTTGACGTTGTATTCGGAATATTAGGAAACATAACCAGTTAGTAACACAATTTACTTACAGTACAGATTACTTTTTTCAAGTAAAAAGTAACGCATTATTTTAAAATTTAAAAAGATGAGCGATCTTTAAAATTTAAAAAGATATTTAAAAATATCTTTACTATCTGAGTTACTATCTGAGTAAATAAGTAACGCAATTTACTTTGTTTTTAAGTAAGTGCAGAGGCGTTGTGTGCGCTGTGAACATGATGCTTATTGTATTTCTAGACTAAATGTGAGCATGCATTTACTCATCTCACTTGCACAAAAACAGATTCAGTATTCCTCAACATGAATAAAAACATTTAAACATAGGTTAAACATCACATTGATTGACTGACTGACTGACTGACTGACTGACTGACTGACTGACTGACAGAGACAGACAGATCAATCGATCCTATTCTTCTGCAACTCAGAATGGCAGCACAGCTGGTTTGTTTGCATTTGCATTTCCTTCACCCTGAAGCTTATTCATTTCACTTCTGGTGTGAAAGGGCCTTTACACTTGCCAAAAATGGAACTTTTTTTGTTATTAAAGAACAAGCAAGCCAAGCCCATATAAGAAAAAGTAACGCACTTTTTAGGAAGTAACACATTATTGTAACGCATTACTTTAAAAGTAACTTTCCCCAACAATGAACATAACTGTAATCTTCACACTGTGTCAAGTTAATGCATTAGGTACCATGAACTAACAGTGAAGCATGTATTAATCTGTGTTAGTGTTAAATATACAGTTGTTCACTGTAAATTAATGTCAGAGTTTCCGTTCTACCACATTCCAAGACTGACAAGTGTCGACCCAACAACTGTTGGTTATTGCCATTTATTTGTGCCTTGTAAACTAGCCTTAAGTATTCATAGTAGCTGTAAGTTCTAGTATGGATACTAATATCATAATATTATAATAATAACATTTTACAAGGGTTTAAAATGTAAACTCTAAAACTGTGAATGCTAAAGTAGTTTGAAATAGTTTAAATCTTTGTGACAGCATACACAAATACATGTTAACACTAGGGATGCTAGTATCGGTATCGGGCCCGATACCAAGCTCCTGTACTTGTACTTGTACTCATAAAAATACCCCCGATACCAAAGACTGATACCTCACGTGACGTAACTGACAGAATTTTCTGTGTACAAAGACACCGGCGGCAGCAGCAGAAACAATGTCAACCTCAGAGGTGTGGAAATACTTAAAAATTAATGATGACAACCCACACATTGCGAACTGCATGCTTTCAATCACAATTCATTATGGATTAGTGAAGGCGGTATAGGCGTAACCGCACACGTGCTCTCTCTCTTTCTTGCGCATCCCAGTTCTCTTAGACAGCGCGCGATCAGATCTCCTCGCACCTGAATGGTCACATGCGCACATAGTTGTCAAAATTACCATCGTGTGGAGTATCTCACGTAAATTCAGTCAGTTATGGCTTAAGAGGACGTAAACATTTGGGTGAAAACAGGATATGTGTCAGTATCCATGGATTCGGCCTTAAAGGGACCATAGCCTATATTTGTCATTAATGTAAATAAAACAACAAAAGACGTTAAATAAATGTATACATGGTAAATAAACCTACTGTATCTGAAAAACAAGTTTATTTAATTTGTATCTCTATAGTATTTGTTGTATTGTTTGTAATTTGTTTGTAAATTTCTTTTTATATAACAACAATTATATATATGTATATATATATTGGTAATTATGCCTTTTGAAGGTTATTGGACACTGTGAAATTTTTGTTCTTGAAGTTTCTGACAAACACATAAAAATTATTACTTTTTTAATTAGAGTAATAAATAAAGAAGCTGTCCTAAGCTCATAAGTCTCACTGTGTTGTGCTTGATGGAGAACCTGTGTCAGATGGAGAACCTGTGTCTGGACCTGACTACAACGTAGCCCAGGAGACAATGGGCCTACAGATCCAGTTCTGGCTGCATCTATAATTCAGATTTTTAATCCCCGTATCCGCTTACATATATTTATATATAATCTATTTTTTAATCTCTATAATAAAAATGTATAATTCAGATTTTGATCTCCATATCCATTTACATATATTATATATATCTTCCAAGGGGTTTTTTTCCCTCCTAGGACTTTTTTCCCAGTGTTAGCACGCTGGGTTTTTCTCCTAGGGGGTTTTTTTCACCCCTGGGAGTCAGCCGACATTGGCTTAATGTAGCACCATCTTGTATATGTTAAATATTACCACGCTTGTTTGTACAGCTTATTATTAACCACTTCCCTTTTTTCTGTGCTTCTAATATGTAAAGCTGCTTTGAAACAATTACCAATTGTAAAAGTGCTATATAAATAAATTTGACTTGACTTGACTTGGAAAACTGCAACATCACCAAAAAAAAAAGAGAGAGAGAGAGAAATTAATAAATGTTTAGGCATCGGTATCAGCGAGTACTAGAAAAAAAAGTATCGGTACTCGTACTCGGCCCTTAAAAAATGGTATCGGTGCATCCCTAGTTAACACCAAAATTTAAAAAAAAAACACTGTATATGTTACCACCATAACACCTATTTTGTTTCTGATGTTTTCTGTTTCTGGAACTTTAATGATAATGGACTACTTGCACTAAGCTTTATAACATACAGTCGATTAAAAAAAGAATTCAGCTCATAGTTTCCGGTTATGTGTGTGTTCAATGCGCCATAGTTCACAAAATGCAGGTGTGTTCGCAAGAGGATTTGTAAATCTGCACATTTTCAGTGACAGTTGAAGAAATGTTTTGAGCATTTCTGTGTACAGCATATTCTAAATCCTCAATGGAACATTACGTTTCAAAGGTTTAATCCACCGAAGCTGATCTGAGAAAGCAGGGGCTGGTAGAGACCATTTCATCCTCTCTCCTCACACAGAAGTCTGTAGATATTTCTTGAAGCACAAATCACAGAGTTGAAGGAGGCTAGTAAAGGGTGTCAAGTGTCAGTGCTCTGAACAACTACACCCTTCAGTACAGTGTGTGGGAGAGGAGAGAGAGACCTGATAAACCCATGATGCATCTAAATCTAATAAGACCAGAAGGAACTTACTCTGCATTTATTTTTTTTTTATTAAATGTGTATGTAAATGTATATAATGTGTGTACAGTTGGACTGGCAAAGTTATGTTTATGATGAAAAAAATGTAATACATTTATAACATTTTATAAAAAGATTTGCCATTATAAGTTCGACCTGATCTCATGATGAAACAAATTGGTGGCAAATTAATTCATATGAATTCAAATTAATTCATTTTTTAGAAAGAAACTAAGCATAAAGGGTAATCAGTAAACTTAACCTTCAGTGAGGCATAAGCAGCAGTGTTAATTTTGACAGCAAATTTTGGTTTAGTTTTAGTCATAGTCTTTTGACTAAAATGCCATTCGGTTTTAGTCATATTTTAGTCATCAGAAATTGTTTTAGTTTTAGTCTAGTTTTAATCGACTAAATATACAGTAAATCTACAGTAAATTTAGTCAACTAAAATCTAATTTAGTTAAATTGTAATGCATTTCTCTAACAACACAGATCCAACATACTGATATGTTGGATATATGATAACATATGATATTCTCCAAACTGTTTATGTTCACTTAAGACAACCAACTGTACTTTACTCGCCAAAGCAGACGGTTTTTGACTGTTCAAAAAACACGAAAGAGCCCGATTCAGTGCTTTTCAAGGGTTTGACATTGATTCATTGTAATTTAAGTTAAAAGTTTTAGTAATTTTTTGTGTGTTCATGTCTTTTAGTTTTTGCTTTTAAATGTCTATAGTTTTTTTATTTCCAGTTTAGGTAGTACATCAGGTTAAGCTAAAGCTTGGAAACTAGATGAAATAAAATAAATGTACATTTTTTATATATTTATTTTTTTATTTCAGTTAACGTTTATTTCAAGTAATGAAGATTTTTTTTTTTTATGGTTTTAGGTTTAGTTAACTATAATAACCCTTATACTTGTAAAATATGTTGAATAATGTGTCAAATAATGTTCTTAGTCTTTCCTTCCTGTGACAGAAGATACAGTAGTTTACTATGAATTAAACAGAAATCAGATTAAATTAAATGCAGTTTATTGTATAATTATAAACCATTCCGAAATACACTGTGACTCTTATTCTGTGATGTCTGCAGTCTGCACTGTAGCAGCTGCTCATTTAAGTTCAGATAAGGGAGAGAAAATATGCATTCTTACAACCGTTTAAAACATTTTACCATATAAACATTGTGTAGTAAACATTGTCATAATTCATCAACATGAGCTTATATGCAATCGCGTGGCATAAATGTGCGTTATTCATTGATTCCACAGCAGTCTGACGTGCTGCTGCGCGAGCCTGTAGAGCGCACAACAGCACTATGTTTCACGCGGTTAGATCAGCATGTTACACTTCAAATGTGCTCATCTTCCGCTTTTCGTTTTTACTCACTGACGAATTTCTCATTTTCATCCGTGAAAAAATGTCATTGATGAAAATTGACAAATTATTTGTCAACAAAATTAACACTGATAAGCTGATTGTACGAAAACGTATGGATAAGATTGTACAAATTTGCCAACAGATTGCTAAAACATACACTATATTGCCAAATATTGGGACACCCCCCCAAATCATTGAATTCAGTTGTTCCAATCACTTCCATGGCCACAGGTGTATAAAATAAAGCACCTAGGCATGCAGACTAGTTTAAAATGTACTTTATAATCAAACTATCAAAACAGTGTAATTTAAATTACCTCATCTGTTGACATGATGCCAGTTGAATTGCAGAGCTGGTGCAAACATATCCACATCGCTATGATCAGATGCTTTCATATTGTCCCTTTAAAACATACTCTAGTAATCTTTGTTTTTATTTACAAAATCATGGGGTTTTTTTACAGTGCATGAGAGTGTTGATTAATTCCACCAATTCCAGTTCCGACCATTCATTTAAGAAATTACATTTCTAAAGTTGGCCAGAATTACACAGTACTTACAAAGAGACGTCATGTAAAAATAGTAATGTTCACATATTGCTGCATGTTGTATTAATGTGCATTTAATAATTGGCTTCATTTGTATTGTATTGGAGGAAAGGTTTGTTACAACCACAGACAAATTAACTGTGCAGAATATATTTGCTTGTGTCTCTAAAGATATTACTGCTTTTGAGTACTTTATTTACCTCATAAGCTGATGGAAATAATTGGGATGCCAGACTGCAGTGTAGTAATACAGCAAAATTATATTACAATCCAAAGGCTTTGACTGCATATCCCCCAGTAATGAGATGTTTAATGAATGTAACAATGTGCTCTTTCATGCAGATACGCAGCTTCAGTAAAGGATGGATCACAGTACTTTATCCTCCTCATCATCACGGATGGAGTGATATCAGATATGGCCCAGACAAAGGAGTCCATTGTTAATGTGGGTGTTTGGTCTACTACACTCCATGGACTGCTCATGTAGTCTTTAGCTCTTGATCAACCTTAAAAATTCCACTCTTAAAAATAAATGTTCTGTTGTGGGTCTTTGCAGTTTTCACTATATTGATTGAACTTAAAAAGGTTTTGTGAATTGTATTAAGAACACTTATTTGTGCAGTTTTAAATATATTATATTATAAATATAAATAAATATATTTAAACATATTACTATTTATTACATTACTATTTACATTACTAAGTGGAAAAAATACATATTTTATAGGTAAATATAGCACTATTTATTGTATCGCTATTTATATAGACCAAGAAATTTATTAGATGTCTGACATGTTCTACACTGAAAAAAAAATATACTTTGGACCAGCTTAAAAAAATACTCTAATTTTTTTTTTTCCCCTCAAGTTATATTTATGGATTGGTTCAAACTAAAGAATTTTCACTTAAGAACATTTTATTACCCAGTGTTTATTGTGATGTCTTATACAGGTGCTTCTCAATAAATTTGAATATCCTGAAAAAGTTACTTTTTTCTGTAATTTAATTCAAAAAGTAAAACTTAAATATATTCTAGATTTATTAGACATAAAGTAAAATATTTCCAGACTTTGTATTAATTTTGATGATTACAGCTTGCTGCTCATCAAAATCTAAAAATCAGTATCTCAAATTATTAGAATATTTAATTTCAGGTTCTATGAAATTACCATTCTCAGGGTATAAATACTGGGTTTAGGTCAGTAATCCCAACAGCAGTCATAGAGAAGTCTGCTGACTTAACGATGATCATCAAGACCCTCTATAATGAGGGTAAGCCACAGAGGGTCATTGCTGAAAGAGCTGGCTGTTCGCAGAGTGCTGTGCCAAAGCATATTCATGGAAAGTTGACTGGAAGGAAAAAGTGTGGTAGGAAAAGGTGTACAAGTGAAAGGAATGGCCGCAGGCTTGAGAAGATTCAGGCGAAGCCGATTTAAGAACTTAGGAGAGCTTCAAAAGGAGTGGACTCTAACTGGAGTCAGTGCATCAAGAGCCACCGCACACAGACGTCTTCAGGAAATGGGCTACAACTGTCACATTCCACGTACCAAGCCACTTCTGAACCAAAGACAACGTCAGAAGTGCCTTACCTGGGCTAAGGAGAAAAAGAACTGGACTGTTGCTCAGTGGTCCAAAGTCTTCTTTTGAGATGAAAGTAAATTTTGCATTTCATTTGGAAATTTAGGTCCCAGAGTCTGGAGGAAGAGTGGAGAGGCACAGAAACCATGTTGCTTGAAGTCCAGTGTGAAGTTACCAGTCAGTGATGATTTGGGCTGCCATGTCATCTGCTGGTGTTGGTCCACTGTGTTTTCTGAAGTCCACAGTCAACGCAGCCATCTACCAGAAAATTTTAGAGCACTTCATGCTTCCTTCTGCTGACAAGCTTTATGGAGATGCTGATTGCATTTTCCAGCAGGATTTGGCACCTGCCCACACTGCCAAAGGTACCAAAAGCTGGTTCAATGACCATGGTGTTACTGTGCTTGATTGACCAGCAAACTCGCCTGACCTGAACCTTGTTAAGAGGAAGATGAAAGACACCAGACCCAACAATGCAATCAAAGCAGCCTGGGCTTCCATTACACCTGAGCAGTGCCACAGGATGATTGCCTCCATGCCACTCCGTATTGATGCAGTAATTCATGCAAAAGGAGGCCCAACCAAGTATTGAGTGCATAGAAATGAACATACTTTTCAGAAGCCTGAAATTTCTGTTTAAAAGATCCTCTTTTTTTTATTGATCTTATGACGTATTCTAATTTATTGAAATGAGTGAATTGGTGGGTTTTTGTTAAATGTGAACCGAAATCATCACAATTAAATGAACCAAAGTACTTCAGTACAGATGCACAGTACTTCAGTCTGTGTGCATTGAATTTATTTAATACTGAACTTTTCCACAACATTCTAATTTGAGATGCACCTGTATATGCATCATATATGTCAAATATGCATCATATTTTCTGTTATGTCCTGAAAAAATAAATAAAACGTAGAATATTTTCTGCTGTCAGTAAAGCTAGCTAGGATGTGTTCTACACATCAACACTCTGGTGTCAAGCAAAAATACTATTTAAACAAGATTGTTTGTTTCATTTTCTTTCTTTCTTTTTTCTATAGGATTTGTTATTTGCTTTTAGACAAACTCAATAAAACTAGTACATCCAGAACCCATGATTTTCAATTAAACCATTATAAAAATGCACTTATTTCAGTGTGCATCAATATCATGACAGGTAGTTAATAAGTCATTAAATTAAGCTTTTCATATTTACAGATTGAGATTTGGGGGAGATTTAAAAAGAAAAAAGAAAGCATATTGATTATGGTAAATATTTATTTTATCTTTTTTCTTCATTCCAGGCTGCATGTCTTCCCATGTCAATTATTATCGTTGGAGTTGGACCAGCTGAGTTTGATGGTAAGAAGAGGAGGATTTTTATTTATTTATTTGTATTTGGACTCCTATTATAGATTTCATTTTGCTTATATTTTATTTTTATCCTCATTTTTGTATTCGATTCATTTTATCTATTTGTCATATTATCTATACAACACATCCCCATTACCGCCTAGATGTGCTATTTGGGTTATAGTAATGCTCAGGTCTTGAGCTTGAGCGGATAAAAGGATTGTGTACTACTGCAGAGTAAATGAGCATGTAATGTGACAGCCGTTTCCCTCGTTGCACTGACAGTAATGAAACAAGACTAAAATACTCAAAACACACACAATCACAGGCACTCAAACACAGCTTACTCATGTTACCATATCTCCGGTCATGCATGTTTCTTGTCTTTTGTCTGTGTCCTCAGCCATGATTGAGTTGGATGGTGATGAAGTCAGAATCTCATCGAGGGGCAGATATGCTGAGAGAGACATCGTACAGGTATAATAACACATCTGAAGTATTTCAAGCATTAAACTATCAACATTAATACAGGGGCATCACAAAAAGGACAAGGACTAATTAAAATTACTGTTTTACAATTTTCTGAACTATATTACTTTAGTGTAAGTTTACTGATTTTCAACCTCCTTTTACAGTGTCGATAGTATATGTAAATGAATAATGTTTACTCTTTCTCAGTATCTCTTTCTTTTTGTCAGCAAAACACATTATCCATCTGACTTTTGACAGCTCCAGGAATTTTGTAAAAATTACACATTGTACTTCTGCATTTTTGTATCCCTGTGCATGGACAGTCAGATCAACAGAGGGTTATTAAGAAAACAGTTATTTAAAAAAAAAAAAAAAAAGGTTTTTTCAATGAAAATTGTATTGCACTTCTCTACACTTGTCTACTTGTCTACTCTAAAATGTCTACTCATGGAACAATACAACAGCCTGGAACTCAACAGCATTTTGTTTCGGGAAGTTGGGCAGAAGATGCTCCCCATTCTTCTTATTTCAAATTAACTGACAGAACGGCAGTTTCTTTCAGTTTTTCCCCTCTGTTTGCATAAAACACTGTGTTTGTGGTCATCCAGTTTGAAATGTTGACTACAAACACAGAGGTTTTTCAGATTTTCAGGCGAGGTGTTTTCTCCATAGTTACGATTCTTTGCAGCCTTTCGCAACTGCATACAAAAAGCTGGATCCATCACTTGAAACTGAAAATAACCGACTCCCACTAAATGTTTACTCTTTGAATTCTTTTCCTACAAAAGAGAAGACAACAGCCTTTTTTTCTCTAGACAGGTAGTACTAATTTCAAACATTTTTCACCACATAGGAATCCAAGTTTTACTGAAAGCCCTTTTTGCCATTGGTGAATTACCCCTTTAATGGAAGAACAATTTACTCAGATTATTATAATAAACCTAGAACATTATTGTGTGTGTGGATGCTAATATAATTATGTTTATATTTATTGTTTTTGGTGTGAAAAAGCCATAAGACAGCGGTTTTCAATCCTGGTCCTGGTCCCCACCAATCTGCACATTTTCATGCTAAAATGCTAATGCTTTTCTTCTACATTGCAGATAAAATTTGTTGTGAAATTTATCCAGGTCTAAAAACAGAGACCATATAAGGTGATGAATTTCCAGTTTTTAATGCGAATTATGCAAATTATGTCATGCAAATTATGTTGCTTATACCCATTACGATCATACATGAAACACACATATAGCCTTTAGTAGCATTCTGAGTTTTGACCTGACTCTGCTTTTCACAAGTAAGAACAGAGCTCTCTCAGTCTATCTCAAAATCTCATTTGTTAATGCTTTCTGTGCTCCTCCCTCTCTTCTTATAGTTCTAGCAGAGGCAGTCATCATTATGTTCGTGGGTCGCCCCACGCTTGTTAGGAAGCATGTTAACAGGCAGTGTGCATGATCGACTATCATAGGTGGCTAGGGAGGCTTGTCCAATTAGATGTGCCCTCACATACACACATTCCACTGGATGTGGCTTCCCGGCGACCAACACATACTTTAAAGCCCAGTTTTTCTTAACTAATCGGCTGTGTAGTGCTCTCAGAAGCAGCTGTATCTCTTAGGATAATTTGGTTCTCAGTCTCAAAGGCGTTTGAGTTGATTGGCAAGCTGAGAATTTGATGGCTGTGCCCTCATTTCAGGTTAATTGCTCTTTTCAGCTTTGCAAATTCTCACAGAAATGCAGATGAATGCGAGACCTGCTTCAGATTATTTTCACCTGATGAAAGTCAACATAAAGAGGGTGTTTATACCATAAAATCTACTCTAAATGGAAATGTTTCCCCATGTACCACAAAAACCACAACTTTTTATATATAAATGTGTTATTACATTATTTATGCTATTATGTCATGTATGTTTGTTTACTGCCAACATGCATGTTGAATTACAAAATGTTAGCATGCTGACGTGCGATGCATCACATACAGTATGTAAGCTTTTTTTACTTTTGACATAGGTGTTGAATTACTGTAATGAACTGTAATCCATACCGTATGGTCAAGAAATACATGACTTGCACAGCACCAAAGTACGGAGCCCTGCACATGACACATGGACAAGATATATTTATAAGAATTCATTCACTTGTTTTAGCTAAATCTTGGCCACAAAATAAAAATTTGTTCGATTTATTAATTTGGTCCCTCATTTTAGTAAATCGTGGCCATGTTGAACATTATTTGTTCACTCATTTTGATTTAACTAAAACAAAGGAATGAATTAGTACAATGTGGACATGATTTAGTAAATCAGAGGAATGAATTGAAAATCGAGGAATGAATTAAATCGTGCGCATGATTTACTTTAAACGAGGGAACGAGTTAGTAAAATGTACTGACGTATTATTAAGTCATTGTAACGAATTGTTAATTTGTGGCCACAATATACATATGATTTTCCCACGTCATGTGCAGGGCTCCATGCCAAAAAGACATTGTTCAGGCAAACTTTTTAGCAAAAATTCTAAATTCTTCAAAAGATTTTTTTTCCAATGAAAAAATTTACAGTGACTCATCTGTAAAGACGAAAGGGGGCATTTTGTGAATATGAATGCATATGCAATTAGGAGCTATATTTTTTTAAACAAATTTAGAATTATCTCCTTTTATGTTCCACAGAACACTAAATAACAGTCTTTGAACATAAGTAAATCAATATAAAATTTTGATTTCAATGTCCTTTTTGCTTATGCAGTTTGTTCCATTCAGAGACTACATCGATCGCACTGGGAATCACATCCTCAGCATGGCCCGCCTGGCCAAAGATGTTCTTGCTGAGATCCCAGACCAGTTCCTATCCTATATGAGGACCAGAGGCATCAAGCCATCTCCCGCTCCCCCTCCGTACACACCGCCAGGACACCCACTGCAAACTCAGATCTGAAATGGGCCCAGGAGCAAACCTTGCAGTAGTATCTCAGTATCTCTCTCTCAAATCACTCAGTGAGGTGAAGGTTTCCTCTGCTCTCAGCTCTTTCTGTCCCTTTCTCTTTGCACTATGGGGGCTGTAGATGGATGCTATGGTTAGACAGGGTTCTGAGGACAGGTTTACTTCCATTACAGGCATTCTCTGTCAGGATGTCTCTTAGTTTCTCTCTCTGTCTCTCAATGCCTGTAGCTTATTTCTGAGAGCCATGTTATAGAATGAACATCATGTTTCTGGCTCACCATGAAAAGAAGGATGAAGTTGTATGAAGGAAAGACTAAAAATGTGCTGACGATGTTGCGCCATGTCTCAGAACAGCAGAGCAGCTTCCTCTTCCTCAGACTGGGAAAAGGTTAACAAGTCACCAGTCTCAAATGGACTGTTGTACATAAATTTGACTTCTTCCGTCATTTCTTATCTTTTTCTTCTCTTTCTTCTCTGAGCACTCACTCAATGTTTACATGTTAATGATTTTCTTACTGTTGGATCTAACTTTTATAAGTGTATATCTTTAACATGAACTTTGCCGTACAAATCCTTGCAGCATGTTATCTTTGCCATGCCCATCAGGTCGCAGCAGCTGGTGTCATCGCGGGAAAAAAACACATTTCTTGCATGGAAATGGTGTGCTCAGGCATGCGATGCATGTTGTGCAACATTCATGTTATTTGGCCTTTTCTTGTTCTCTCTCTTTCTCTCACTCACTTTGTCCTCCTTTTTTTTCTTTTTTTCTTTCACAAGCATAATAGACGGGCACCTCATTGTGTATAAAGAACCTCATAGTACTCAACATGCTTCATTACATTTAAATTTGAGCAGCTGTTCTCAAATAAGAGCCCAGTGGTCAAAAACACAGATGCCATTATTATTTTCTGTCTTAAAACATTGTATGGATGTTTTGTCATTTCCTATTGATTTGGTGATGCTGTGTTATGATGAATGAATCTACATGTTATTTGGAAAAACATATTTAATCAGTACCTAGTAGAGTTGCCCAAAGATAGTCAAAAAAGCAAAGAAGCTAATTATGAAATCCTTCTTGAATTTCATTGTGAATATTAAAGTGTTGAAACCTGATACAATGCAGAATTATACACCTAATTTACAAAAGTCTTTTCTAGAAATATTTTTGATCCCATTGTTTTAGAAATGTGCTGCTAGTATCAGGAAAATCATTATTTAAAGTCTTCAGAACTCACCTTTTTTCTCCTTACTCAAATAGTCACAAATACTGGAACACCACAGAAATGTCACTTGTAGCCACACTTTTTTTTCTTGATTATTACCATTGCAAAATACATTATTTTTGTTCTAATACATTCACACATAACAAATGTGACATTTCTAGTATGTAGCAACTCATTTTTTCATAACACACTAGTGTAGTGAACTATTTTGGGTAACAGCCTCATGTTGAGGGCGAACATTCCCTGTTTAACTTCTGTTCTGGAATTCAGGATTGTCTTTCCAGTTGTGCTGCTTTGTCACATACAATATTCAACACATAATGGCAAAAAGTATTTAAGCACTTGTGCCAAACATACTGAACAAATGTATGATGAAGTATGTTATTACAAAAAATCTGAAGAAGTATAATTTACTTTATAGAAAAATAAAATATAATTATTATAGGTTTGAAATTATGAAACAAAAGTAACAAACTAAAAAAAGTAAAAAAAAAAAAAAAAAAAATTTAAAAAAAAATACCACTTCAAGCAAAAGATTTAAGATTGTGAGAAACAAATTCAGTCATACTAATTATTTCTCATCTTGACTTTTGTAAGTATGAACTGCACAGAGTGACAGTTGAAGAATGATGTATGTGTGAAAAAGCAGCATTTCACCTCGGGTTCAGTTGACGATATATCTCTCTTCTGGGAATGTTGGCTCTCAACATTCCATTACTTGCCCTCAGCTTAGTTCCTCTCTGCATTGCTGGTGCCATAGCAACTGCCACTTTGGCAAGCCCATTCACCTGTAAGTATGCACCTGTGTGTGGGGAGGGGGGTGAGTGTGCGTGTGAGCGTGTGGAAGTCAGCATGGCAAGCATCAATGAAGTGTTTTTAAATTTGTGACTCAACTCACATGAAATTTGTTTACTGAAGATATCCAAATATTATATTGTATGCTATTCATATCTAAATATTATGTGCACTATGTTTGCATGTACAGTTTTACAAGAGATTCACCAGGTCTTTTGTTATTGTTAGTGTTTTGAGTATAAAATAAATAAATAACAAAAAAATAACAGGAAAATAACTGTACAAATGGCCTTAATCTCTCACTGAATTCTTGGAATTGTGTGATGCCTTCAGATGAATTGTTATATTTTGTGTCGGTGTACAATTGCTTTCTAGTGTATATTTTCTTTGCACAACTCATGTATGAAAAAATTATATTGTAATTTTTGGAATCAGTTGATTAATCAGAGAAAGCATGACTAAAGTTCTGATTGTCTAGTAAATCCATATGATGAAATTATTATTTATGTATCAAGTACATATTTTGTAATAAACATTCTTAATATATACACATTGCTTTATGAGTCTGTAATGGTACTTTCTGATTGTTCTGATTGTAAGATTAGTAATGACTACTTACACTATTAATACTATAAACTACTTATAATAGCGCATAAAGGTAAGGTAACATATTGGCAAAATTTTGCTGCCAAAAAAGCTACATTGTCTTGTCAAATAGTGTATGAGTCACTTTCAAACCAAACAGCTTTCTGTTGGTCAATGTGAAATTCTGTGGAAAAACTTGAACCCGCTGTGAATTCTGCATGGGAAAATCTTTTATAGCAAATTTCCAGATCACATGGACACACACACACACACAACAGTGCACATTTTGGATGTTTAGAGACTTCAAGACCTGAAATGGGTGTCAGAAAAAAAGGAGATACTCAAAATGGACAGTGCCCTTGTAAAGCATTTCAAATCAGTCATTTGCAGTTCCTTTGTGTATGTCTTAGAAGGCAGCTGTCTATTTAAACTGGAGACAAGGGAGCTCACTTGAATTTGGAACAGAGTTTGTTCCCCCTCTTTCTCTTTTCTATATTCCCGCTCTTTCTCTGACTGAGTTAAAGAAGCTATTAGGAATAATAACTGTTTTCCATTTTGGTGTGACACTTTAATTGCAGAAGGAGCACATTGGCTGGCTGGTAAGCTCCAATTATATCAGGCTGCTGAGGAGTGTGGTCCTGTAAAAGATACAGAGGGTCACCATGAACTAGATGAACTTCTAAATTCATAGTTAGGGTAATCGACCTAACTAGTGTGCATGGTTTAGTGTGCAACTGATGTTCGATTAGCACCAACACATAGCCTCGCACAGATATTTACAGCTTGCAGTTAATGTATAAAGTGTGAGCCAGCCGTCATTGCATTATTTCACATGACACCCGGGTAATGCAGTGGCCTTTTTCTATTTCGATACTCTGACAGACCAGCCAATTAGTTTAATCTTACTTTGTGCTTAATGCTTGCATGGTTTGCTGTACAGTTGCTTGTACAGAGCGGGCGGCATTCCAGTATCGCCTTTACAGATTTAATTGGCTTCAGAACTGTCACTGGCATGAAAGTAAATGAACTTTTAATGTTTGGAAAAGAAAAATGGTCTCTTCAATACTTCCATAAAGCTTGCAACAAAAACAAAACATCTTTTTATAGATTGAAAAACGTACAAATCTGAGCACTGCCATAAAGCTATACTTTATCTAAATCAAATGCATAACAAGAAAAGACCTTGCTGATGAACATAAGCAGTGCATGAATTATAACAGTGACTTTCTTGGCAAGTCAAAGAAATATTTTAATTCATTTTCAACCAATATTATGGGGGTTTTTTTTGTTTTGTTTTTTTATGAAATACTTGTAACATGTAATTTAATGAGAATAACAATTGTTTAGTCACTGTATAATCTGATCTTGATTGTAATGAAAAATGTTTGATATGGTTACCTCCATAGGCAACATCAAAATATACTCTGCAAAATGCAGTATACTTTATCACATTACCTCATCACGTTTAATTCAGCAAGTGGCGTCTAGTGAGCAATGAACATAAAAGTTATTTAACACTTTTAACCCATTAACAAATTTAAATAAAATAATTCATTTTTAGTAAACAATTAAGTAAAAATGAATAATTTTGGTAGCCCAAACTAATATTTAGTCAAAAAGTAATTTAATCAAAATTGTGGTATATAAACATCTAAACCAAATTGCATATTTTTGCTAAAACATCAGTCTCTTAATAAAACTGATGGTTTTTTTTTTTGTTTGTTTTGTTTTTTTCTTTTATCTCTCTTTGAGTGTGAGCTCCATATTTACATTATATCATATTATATGAACCATAAAAGCCCGATGTATCAAATATGATACAAAACAAAACTTTTTTCTTTTTTTTTTCTTTTTTTAGATTTTCTTTTAAATATGCAATAAACTTTTCAAAAAATGTTTTTATATTACTTCTGCTTCATTCGTCACACTGAAAAGTTCCAGTCGAGTGCACTGCACTGTGGCCTTCGTTAGTTCATGCATTCTACAAAGAAGGTAATTAGTTCATGAATTCTAAAAATGTATAGGATCTTACAAATATAGCTGCTTAACTAACAATACATTTTTGGGATACTGAAACATTCCTTCTACAATTAAAAGTTAAATTTGTACTGCTCTATTTATCATTGTCTCTGTTCATCTGTCTCTTTCACCTGCTAATATTAAATGTTTCTTTCAGCATAAATCTTTAGAAAACTTAAAGATCTCACATTTTCCCATGCATGTGCATCACCTCCTACATAAACTCATTATATACATATTTCATAGCGCATGTGGCCGCCTCTTACTTTCTATAAACAGATTTGTGTGACTAGGAGGCTAAAGCAAGAATAATTAAGCAGCTATTGTTAATTACTTGTGTCTTAATTCCCTGTGAATATCTCTTATAAATTATAGTCTGTAAGGAAATTTTACATTAAACTTGATAAATCAATTAAAGTTCAGTTTAGCTTAGCTTTTGATTTTGGGAAAAGAAAAAAAAACTGGTCCTGAATGCATGTTGCAACCTGTTCCTCAAAGGAGAAGACTGTTGGATTTACAGTCCCCTTAGGATATCAACATGGAACAGAATTACACAACACAATGCAGTATTTCCACACCTCTAAATTACAGATAATCCCATCTTGACATTTCCCAATTCTCCCACTCATAAATCAAGGCACACAAAACCCTTGTAATCATATTTCAGGCCTTACCAGTGCTGGTGTCAAATCACATTGTGTTGTTTTACAACACTGTTCCTGTGAATCAGTCAAATCAGCAAGTGGCGTTTTATGAAGAAGTTCTATATGAAGTTTTATATATATATATATATATATATATATATATATATATATATATATAATTCACTCTTTGTTATATTGCAGCCATTTTCTAAAATCAGTTAAGTTCATTTTTTCCTCATTAATGTACACACAGCACCCCATATTGACAGAAAAACAAGAATTGTTGACATTTTTGAAGATTTATTAAAAAGAAAAACTGAAATATCACATGGTCCTAAGTATTCAGACCCTTTGCTCAGTATTTAGTAGAAGCACCCTTTTGATCTAATACAGCTATGAGTCTTTTTGGGAAAGATGCAACAAGTTTTTCACACCTGGATTTGGGGATCCTCTGCCATTCCTCCTTGCAGATCCTCTCCAGTTCTACCAGAAAGACTCGGGAAGCAAAGAAATGTATGAATACAATTTATTCAACAGTATGAATGTAAATATCAAAGAAATGATAAAGTTCTTTGGCGTAGGCCCCGTCCATAGTACAATCCGGAGGGTAGCAGACGTTTGCAGATCCTGCCTGAAGATGAAGGCAGGGGCGGAGCCTACCCCCGATGTATGGACAGGGACCGACCTGGTGGTGGTGGGGAGGATGGGGGTGAATGCCGGCGATGGTATCTGCGAACACGATAGTGGGTGGGAACAGAACTTATATACTCAGGTGACGTGTAATGATTGGTTAGAATATGAGCAATGACGTGCATTAGAGTCTTCCGGGTAGAACTTCCGCTAAACGCTCCCATTTTTGTCAGGTTGGATGGTAAACGTTGGTGGACAGCCATTTTTAGGTCTCTCCAGAGATGCTCAATTGGGTTTAAGGTTTAATTGTGGCCATTCAAGAACAGTCACAGAGTTGTTGTGAAGCCACTCCTTCGTTATTTTAGCTGTGTGCTTAGGGTCATTGTCTTGTTGGAAGGTAAACCTTCGGCCCAGTCTGAGGTCCTGAGCACTCTGGAGAAGGTTTTCGTCCAGGATATCCCTGTACTTGGCCGCATTCATCTTTCCCTCGATTGCAACCAGTCGTCCTGTCCCTGCAGCTGAAAAACACCCCCACAGCATGATGCTGCCACCACCATGCTTCACTGTTGGGACTGTATTGGACAGGTGATGAGCAGTGCCTGGTTTTCTCCACACATACCGCTTAGAATTAAGGCCAAAAAGTTCTATCTTGGTCTAATCAGACCAGAGAATCTTATTTCTCACCATCTCGGAGTCCTTCAGGTGTTTTTTAGCAAACTCCATGCGGGCTTTCATGTGTCTTGCACTGAGGAGAGGCTTCCGTCGGGCCACTCTGCCATAAAGCCCCGACTGGTGGAGGGCTGCAGTGATGGTTGACTTTCTACAACTTTCTCCCATCTCCCGACTGCATCTCTGGAGCTCAGCCACAGTGATCTTTGGGTTCTTCTTTACCTCTCTCACCAAGGCTCTTCTCCCCCGATAGCTCAGTTTGGCCAGACGGCCAGCTCTAGGAAGGGTTCTGGTCATCCCAAATGTCTTCCATTTAAGGATTATGGAGGCCACTGTACTCTTAGGAACCTTAAGTGCAGCAGAAATTTTTTTGTAACCTTGGCCAGATCTGTGCCTTGCCACAATTCTGTCTCTGAGCTCTTCAGGCAGTTCCTTTGACCTCATGATTCTCATTTGCACTGACATGCACTGTGAGCTGTGAGGTCTTATATAGACAGGTGTGTGGCTTTCCTAATCAGTATAATCAAACACAGCGGGACTCAAATGAAGGTGTAGAACCATCTCAAGGATGATCAGAAGAAATGGACAGCACCTGAGTTAAATATATGAGTGTCACAGCAAAGGGTCTGAATACTTAGGACCATGTGATATTTCAGTTTTTCTTTTTTAATAAATCTGCAAAAATGTCAGTTTTTCTGTCAATATGGGGTGTTGTTTGTACATTGAGGAAAAAAATGAACTTAAATGATTTTAGCAAATGGCTGCAATATAACAAAGAGTGAAAAATTTAAGGGGGTCTGAATATTTTCCGTACCCGCTGTATGTATATATATATATATATATATATATATATATATATATATATATATATATATATATATATATTTAGAATGTTTTAGAATTAGGACCACTTATGCACTGTAAAAAGTTATCTTGAAGAGCAATTACCCTTAGGTAATTGATGTTTTTCATAACATTTTTTGTTATATTGGTTGAAACTCTCTTCAAATCCTGTTAACAATCAATATTGGATCAATAGTAGATCAAAAATCAATAGAAGTGGATCACAATCAAGTGGTCTAAATATTAAAAGACGTACATATATCGTCTGTGGACCAAATAATGTTTGTCCAATCACTGCATTCGGTTCGAATGCAATAATAGGATGTCCTACCTGCCTGGTAACGTATGTATTTGCATACCTCATACGTCATCAGTGCGTTCCGTAAGGCTATGCATAGTAAATACAGACAGTAATCGAGTGCCACATTTGTGGCAAACAGCAGCGCCTTTTATAGTTGGGTGATTCTTCAATTGGGGGCTATTTTGCCATCTTACATTTTGATGAATGAAATTTGGTTGAATTTTGCTAGAATTATGTCATGACAATGTTTACATGCTTTGATGTAAAGATATAATAATGGCCACGACTGAGCTTAAATATAATTTGAGTATTTTATATCTATTTGCCAACTGGCACTGCAAAACGTCATTACCATCACAACATCAAAAAGTATCATAATGCAAATAATGTATCAAGGAGATCATTTAAACTCATTTATCTTGTAAACATTGTTAACCTTCAACAATACATATAAAAAACAAAATGTTTCCATTCAGCGAATTACATATATTTTCTTGTTCTTTTCTTGTTTCCATTCAGCGAATTACATATATTTTCTTGTTCTTAAATGTGTTTTTCTGTGTTCATCAAAGCACACTTTTGTTTAATTTCTGGAAAATTAATTTTAGATGTTTTTTCTTTGAATAGGTGGATGAGTATTTTATTAGGCTTTTCATGTAGCACCTCAAGATTGAACATAAAACAGTTTTAAAGGTATGTTTTCTGTAAATTAAGCAACGTGGCGGTAATGACATACTGTTCTGGTAATGACATAGTGTTTTGGTAATGACATAAATGAAAAGTGCACTGATACATAAAGCAAATTTAAAGGATTAAATAATGACTTCTGATGAGTGTTGTTGAAAGAAATGGACAGATGTGAGGAGATATATATAAATATGACACAACCATCAACTTGAACATGTTTATTTCAATCATGAAGAAACCATACAATATTTTCTAGAGAATCAATTGTCACAATGGGATAAAACAGCATAAAAATATCCTTCAGAAACATTTCATAACTATGACTATTACCATTAGGTGAAATAAAGTTTTTAACATAAAAGTTTAACATAAAAGTTTTTAACAGAAAACATAAAAGTTTTCAAACTCATAAAAGTTGCATTGGGTTAAAACTAACAATGCATACACTGTGTGCAGAATTATTAGGCAAGTTGATTTTCTGATCATATTTTTTTTCCCAAGCACATTTTACCAATTCCAATCCACATCAATCTTAATAACTACTATTAATATTGTTTTTAATCATTTATAAGTGATATATAATTGTTCATGAAGGCTGGAAATGAAAAATGCCTTGTATTCAGGTGTGCAGAATTATTAGGCAGGTTTTCTTTTACAGATAAAATGAGCCAAAAAAGAGATTTAACTCAGACTGAAAAGTCAAAAATTATTAAATACTCATGAGAAGGATGCAATACTAATGTAATACTAGAAATTGCAAAGTTAAAGCATGACCATTGGACAGTGAAATGCTCATTGGGTCAGCGGAATCACAAGCTGAAGTGTTATAAAATACATGAAGACTGGGTTTTTATAGGCCTTATAGACAGACAGATTGAAAGTGACTCCTGAAGGACCAGCACCACATCCTCTTGTACCACTGTTTGAAGAATTTATTTTCCAGAATCTGGCAGTAAGGTGTGGGAGTTCACTTTTAGTCCATCTCTTATCCTGAAATGTCCATCTTGCAGAGATGGACTAAATGATCTTCCAAAACTTACTGCCAGATTCTGGAAGATGAATTCTTCAAACAGTGGTACAAGAGGATGTGGTGCTGGTCCTTCAGGAGTCACTCTCAAGCTGTCTGTCTATAAGGCCTATAAAAACCCAGTCTTCATGTATTTTATAACACTTCAGCTTGTGATTCTTATTAAGAGCGGGTCATTTTTTAGGATTCTTTAGCTAACCTAAGTCTCTGAGATCCTGACACCTTGCACTTCTGGAGACTCCAGGTAGGTTTCAGTACTGGGAAATGGTGGCGCTGGAGACTAAAGGGTTCCTGATGGTTTCACACTTAATTCTTCACCTTAATTCTTAATTCTTTTGCAGTTAACATGTGTCTTTGCTTCTCCAGCTGTTTTTGTATGACCCTCTCTTTTTTGGCTCATTTTGCCTGTAAAAGAAAACCTGCCTAATAATTCTGCACACCTGAATAAAAGGCATTTTTCATTTCCAGCCTTCATGAACAATTATATATCACTTATAAATTATTAAAAACAATATTAATAGTAGTTCTTAAGATTGATGTGGATTGGAATTGGTAAAATGTGCTTGGAAAAAAAATATGATCAGAAAATCAACTTGCCTAATAATTCTGCACACAGTGTATAATGAAATGTGTTTGCTTTCAAACATGTATTTTACAGGATCTTCCTTCAATTTTTTTCTATAATCTCTAGACCTTTCAGCTGATTTCTTGGGAGCCATTCTGGTTAAAAAATAAGAAAAAATAGTTTTAGGAAGTAAGGCATCTCATTTAAGTTTCATTGTAAAATAACACTATTATGCTTCTTTAACTTAATTTATAAACACGTAATATGATATAGATAGTGACACAGAACATGTCATTACCACCATCACTTGTCATTACCATCACAACAAGTTGTGTGTTGGTAATGACGTGTTGCGGTAATGACATTTTTTTTTTTTTTTCAGGAAAAAAAGATGCTAGGTCATGGAATTGCTAACATCACTCAACAGCTAGTACAAAAAGAACTTTAAATACACATAAATCATGTGAATAGACTGTCAAGCTTTGGGGGTTGTTGATGGACTCGATCAACATTTTGATTATCATTTTCATTATTATTTATCAGTCCATTTCAGTCTTTTTTTTTCTTATTTTTGCTCAAAATGTTTTGTTTATTTATTTATGGACATCCAACCCCACCCACATCCAAGTGTGATGTCACCTTGTGACTCCCCACTAAGCCACTTCACCAAAAATCCCACCCTGCAGGTAATTTCATTGGTTACAGGGACAGGTAGGTTTAGGGATCACTGTTGGGTGTAGGCAATCAGTACTGTGATTGACATGATGTAAGAATCAGCTGCAGTGGTTTAGTGGGGAGTCACAAGGTGAAGTATTGGGCACGGGCGTGACTTCTGACGTCACACATGGATGTGGGCCGGGTTGGATGTCCACCGCAGGCTTGCAGCGAGATGCTTCTCAAGCAGTTTGGACATAGTACACTTACAAGTATACTGCTAGTAAACAGATATTAGTATACTTACTAATGTAATACTATACTTAATAAAGTATACTTAAAATGTAATTGAACATTACTTAAGTATACTTAATAAAATTAACTTTTTTTTAAGCAGCAGCAGCGCTCTTTATGTTATTTACGTTCATTATTATTGTAATGTTATGTGCTTTGAAACAAAGTAATGTAACGCCGTCTCTCATGACGTTTTGCAGACTCTGCTCTGGCTGTATGCATTCATGTGTTCATGCATGGCTTTGGAGACGCTCTGAAGGGAAGGTGGGATTTCATGCTTTCAAAGAAATTGCTTACCCTACCTTTAAAATTAGCTTTAATGCTAGTAATTTTAATATTTTAACATAAAATTAATTAATTTAGATGTTGCCACATGAAACTTTTTTTTTTCCAAAGAGTGGACAATTATAAGTTGCTCATTTAACCCTAGAAAGCCTATACTGTATCATATTTTTAAGGCCTATAAATTATCAACAATAAAATCATTTTATACACAATCTTCTACATGCCTTCTGCCATCTGATTTTTTTAGCAAAAGTGCAAAAGTATTACCTGTTGTAGTTTAAGCTATCAGAATTTCATCTTATTTTTTAGCCATGCACCAAACTGTATTTGTAAAAATAAAATAAAACTGAATGAAAGTGCTTTTTTCTCCATATTGTCATTATATCATATTATATAGACCATAAAAGCATGATATTATACAAAACATAAAACGTGTATGCAATCTTTTCTCCTTTTTTTTCATTTTCTTTTATATGTTGTCTGAAGTGTTCCATTTAATATTTCCTTTTCATGTCAGGCTTTGCCGGTACTGCTCTGATTTGATAAGGTGTTTTGTTTCTAGCTGTTGCAGCACATTAAATAGGTGATTAAATAGGCAAAAATGTGATCAATTTGAATATATCTTCTGAAGTACATATCAGATAAGGTCATAAAAAAAATTGCACTATACACCTTATTTCAACATTACCACATCATTTCATGTAAATATTAAAAATCCTGTTGTGAAAACATTTTTATTTTAAGTTGTACCAGATAATGGTGGGATTGGTCCTGATTACATCACTAGATACCAGCAGTGAATGTAACATTTTGTAATGCAGCTAGTTATCTACATTTGGAAAGCACTGCATCTCAGATGTACCCGACCAACCTCCAAATGAAGGACATGAGGACACCAGCACCCCCTGTCCAAACCCCGATCAAGGACACAAAATCCCCCGTCACCAGGAAGGTGTGTGTATGCCTGTTTGTGTGTATACTTGTGCATGGTTTAGTGTGCGTGCATGTGTATGTGTGTGTAATTTTGCCTCTGTGCAGGTGTGCACCGGCCAGGCATGGCCGACACTGAATCTATTAATATCACCCTGGGCTAAATTTACTTTCTCTGTGTTCTGTCCACACACTGCTCCAGTCACACACACCACCACTGACATATAAAGATCATGGTGTATGAATGAAAATGAAATATTCATTACGTTTTTAAATGATTTTTGTCATTGTGCTGCAGGTTAGACTTTTTATCCACAAGTATTATTTATTTCAAAAGTGTAAAGCCATCTAGAACATTATAAATTAATTATTCATACACTCTAAAAAATGCTAGGTTAAAAACAACCCAAGTTGGGTTGAAAATGGACAAACCCAGCAATTGGGTTGTTTTAACCCAGTGGTTGGGTTAAATGTTTGCCCAACGTGCTGGGTAGTTTTATTTAACTCAACTGTTGTATAAAAATTACTGTATTGCTTGCTTAAAATGAACCCAAAATATGCTGGAAATTAACATTTATTAATATGTTTAATAAATGAGCATTTATTAATAAGATAATGAATAATAAACAATAAACATTTATTAAATTGCTTATTAATAAATGTACACCTTTTGATTATTATTGTTGCCTCTAGTAATTATGTGTCTGATTTTTAATTTCCAACATATTTTGGATTCATTTTAAGCCAGCCATATAGTCATTTTTAATCAGTAGTTGGGTTAAATAAAACTACCCAGCAGGTTGGGCAAACATTTAACCCAACCACTGGGTTAAAACAACCCAATTGCTGGGTTTGTCCATTTTCAACCCAACTTGGGTTGTTTTTAACCAAACATTTTTTAGAGTGTATATGATGTGGTTAAATTAGGCCCTGTTTACACCTGTAAGATGCATTTTGGTTGATTGGATCACAAGTGGACGATGCTAAATATAGGTGTAAATGGGGTCTAAAATGAACGAAAACACATTCAACCTGAATGCTTTCATAGTGTAGATGCCTTCGAACAGCCACAAAAGACCATCTGCTCTTCTACTGGCCTGATATGAGAAGTGCGTTGGCCAGACAGAATTTAAACTTTATCAGCTGAAGACCCAGGTTTGGCTGGAAGATGAATAACGTACCAAGTACAATGTTCTCACGCCATTCCTGATTTCTAACATGCACTCACTGCATTCGGAGTGGTCTTGTTTTGCAGCTACCAGAGCAGAAACAAAAGCTGCTGCTCTCTGTATGTTTTTCTGTCATCTCCAGTCATGGTCATGTGTAAATTGTGTGAGCTTATTTCATCCATTAGATCGAAAGATCTGAAAAAGCCCACACATTTACTCGCCGACAGATTGCTCCTTCAAAGAAATCAAGACAGAAATGTTTGAAAGCGGACAAGAGAGAAATTAAATACACTAGGTGTAAACAGGAATGTGTCTTACTCGTCTACTTGTGATCCGATCAACCAAAACACCAGGTGTAACAGGGCCTTAATCCTCAATTTAAGTGGGTCTACAGGGTGTGAATATTTTGCATCTCTCTAGCCTATAGTACTTAGTTGTTTCAAAAATTTTTAATTTGTTTAGGTACTTATACTCACTCTTTCACCTTTAAAAATTATGTGCTGTGTTGGAATTCATGCTCAGCCTCTGTAAAACGCCTGCTTTGTTTGATTTTATTAACAACATCAAACATTTTGACATTAACGAGTGCTGTTAGACCACTGAAGCATTATTAGTTTTAAAATTTCATTTTTATAACTTTTTGTCAATCTAACAATAAACAGAGATATTAAACTTTCTGAACAGGTAAACTGATTTACTCACGAGTCTTCTATTCACGAGTTCACATGCACATATAATTTAATATAATAAAAGTTATGCTTATTTGGCATGCTGTCCAGGGGGAGGGCTCCGAGCACATTCATTCACAAACACACCATTCACACTTCTAATCTTCTTTAAAAACAAAGATTATTATGCTGTGAGGTTTGTCACATCACTGCATTACATTAGATGTAATTATCAGTTCATTTTAATATCTTTATAGTTTAATATAAATATTATGCCACATTCGGCAAAAAGGAGCCATACTAGCATGCCCATTTTTGCTTTGCACGAAACTTCAGCAACAACATGGGATGAATTATTAACCTGTCAAAGTAACAAACAAAGGCACCCACTACCTTTATTTTGTGTTGTTGTATTTAATTGGTTTACAAGGGAGTTTTTGGGAGGTGCAATGTCATAATGTCATAAATGTCACACGCCCTTTGCATATTGCAGTTGTGCGCCTGTATAAGTAGATCAAGAATTCCTTTTACATCCAAATAGCTATAATTATTTGCTAAAAAAAAAGTACCAAAAAGGGGGAAAACACAATTTGAACACTGACAGGTGGTAATTATTAATACGTAGGAAAGTGCTGTCATCTTCAGAGTACAATAGGTGAAAGTGAAGATTGGCTTGAATATGGCTTAACTAAGAATTCACAAGAATCACTATGTGGTATAGTACCAAAACTGCTTTTACCAATAATTTGGTATTGCATTCAATAGACTAATTAATTTGCTTTTTATTAATGTATTAGGCAGAAGTCTGTTAGGCACCAGTTAGTTCTCAAATTTAATTAGCTGAGAGTGCAGGTGTATATTCCTAGGACTTTTCTCTCTTTGCTCTCTTGTCTGTGTTTGGGGATTTTTAGTAACTCAAATCGTTATAATAGGAGTCTGCCTTTATGAGTGATTCTTTGAATCATTCACTCAACTTAGTTGTTCAACAATACTAAGGGTATGTTTACACAACAACGTCCCAAAAAAATGGAAAAATTTTTCCTTTTTCCTTTGCATTTTTCGCAGACGACAACGTTGTCAAAACAATCCCTGTTCACACGGATCCTCGAAAACTACTAAAAACACTGTATTATTCACTCCAGGCCAGTAATTGGTGATGTCACTTTGTAAAGAAACACTACGCGCTATACACGACTTCACTGTTTCCACAAATTTGCATTTTTGTAGTTTAAATGGGGACGATAACGCTATTGTTTTCAAAAACGTGCACTTTGAAACCCGTTTTCAAAAGTTTGCACGCCGTTGTCATGTAAAAAATGTACAGCCAAAAGCATAAAAAGATTTCAGTTTTTAAACCGTGTTGTGTAAATGAAACCTAATTCATTCAAAACACTACTACTGTGCCCTCTGAGACACACCACCGTTGATTCTGCTTTGACTTCCAAAGTCAATGTTTTCATTGACTGAGCAAAAAATAAACAAATATAGAGACCTACATTGCTGTTGGTGACCAAAGGTAAGATGAGCTTAAACTTCTTGTAAATCTAGGTGTATGATATGCTGAGTAGGAAATATGTCCACAGTTTTAGTTTAAACAAATATTAAAAATAAAAACAATTGTTCCAGTAAGAACACTGAAACCAGTATCATGACTGATGGTGTTTGTTTGGTGTTAGCATGTTTATTTTCCAGCAAACCTTGCAAAAGAAACAATCCCAACAACAAACCTAATAGTGTAATTACTTAAAATACTCCAAAAAAAACTTGCCATTTTAGCTTTTAAAAAATGCTACTAATAGTGCTGTAGTTATGTTTCCCAAATTGCTGTCTAATGTTACCAATAGTGCTGTAGTTATACACCATTGCACTGTAAAGCACTGTCTGGTTTAGCTTATTGGTGATGTCTGCTGATATTTCTAATGCTTTTTGTGCAGTAGTTGGAGTAAGTAAAATAGTCTGATAGTAAAATAGTAAAAATAGTCTGATGTTAATAATATTTGTGTAATTTCTAACGTCAGTTAATTCAAGTTAATTCATGCTTAATAATCACTTTCTACTTTCTATGTTGATTAGGATAGGAATGTTAACGTCATTTTTCTCATTTTTGTTTAATGAGCCTGATTTGGTGCTCAAGAAATATGTCTTATCATTATCAAAACTTTGGTGTAAATAAGTTTCAAAGAAGAAGAAGATGAAGAAAGTAAGACTTTTATTCAGCAAGAACACATTTATTGATAAAAAGTGACAGTAAAGATATTTATAATGCTACAAAAAAATTCAAATGAATGCTGTTCTTTGGAACTTTCTATTAATCAAAGAATCCTGAAAAACAAATATATCACAATTTTCACAAAAATAGGAATCAAGGATCATGTGACACTGAAGAGTAATGGCTGCTGAAAATTCAGCTTTGTCATCACAGGAATAAATTATATTTTAAAATATAATAAAATAGAAAACAGTTATTTAAAACTGTAATAATGTTTCGAAATATTACTGTTTTTAATGCATTTTTAACCAAATAAAACATTACAAAAATCTTAATTATTCCAAACTTTTCACCGGTAGTGTAAAACACTTTAAACCTTGAAACATGTCAGCTGAGAACAGGAAACCGAGGCTACAATTTGCATGGGCTCACCAAAATTGGACAATAGATGTTTGGCAAATTGTTACCTGGTCTGATTAGCTTCTGAGCATTCAGATGTTAGGGTCAAAATTTGGTGTAAACAACATGAATGCATGAATCCATCCAGCAGGTGGTGGTGTAATAGTGTGGGTGATATTTTCTTAACATCCTTTAGGGCTCCTTACTACCAACTAAGCATCATTAAACTGATTTTTGCTCATGAAAATGAGTTCACTGTACCCAAATGGTCTCCACAGTTATCAGATCTCAATAAAATGGAATGCACAGCCACAAATCTATTATGTCAACATGGACTAGAATCTCAGAGAAATATTTCTATGCCACAAAGAATTAAAGCAGTTCTTGTGCTGTCTATCGATTAAAAAAATCAACTAATCATATTCACACATTTTTCTGTAATTAATCGCACCTAACATTCAAGTTTTTAATCTATTTTTATAATGTAATAATTTCCACATTTAATCTGCAAATTAATGTAGAAACAACATAAAGACAATAGATTTTAAATATTTGATCTGATAGTAATAGGTAGAAGATATCCAGAATCAATCAGTTATCAAACACCACTGTCTTCATGGCAAAATTTAGATTTAAAAGATTTAAAAAAAGATAATTTTTTTTTATTAAAGCTACAAAAGTTATTCAATTAAGAGCAGTGAGTGGTTTTCTTTTTCTTTTGTTCTTTGATTAACATTAATGGCAGGTGGTAGCAGGTTTATTAGCCTGCTTTCAGTTTAAGACATCCCACACATGACGTGGATCTGCATCTTCATCTCACAACTCTTTATATTCATTTAAAGAAAAAATCTCATTAGCTCAGTATTAAAACAAGTAAATGGGGGAAAAACATACATGTGTTTTAGAATATTATCTTCTCTGTGCAGAAACCACACATGCATCAATTGAGATTTGTAGCTCTACACTGGTTGCATAATAATTGAGTGGAAAAAACAAAGACTAATAAAGGTGTCACAAATATGACATGACAATATAATTTCTTTTAAATTAAATGACCACCCATCTATTCAGATATTGTGAAGTACACCAAAAATAATGCAGTGACTGCCATCTGCTGGATGAAAACAAAAAGGACTGAATGAAAACGAGTGAGTAAATTTAGACCGTGCTATAATGTGCAAAAAAGTGTCAATTTTGTCACACTGAAAGTGGAATATATAGCTATACTATACTATACTCACCTTGTACGTGTGCTTTTTTTCTTATCATGGGAATGAATAAGTTAACTAGATTCTCCCGTGTGTTTATAATCTCCACCATTTCAGACACCAAAATATCTATCTATCTATCTATCTATCTATCTATCTATCTATCTATCTATCTATCTATCTATCTATCTATCTATCTATCTATCCTATCTATTCAAAATATTACTGTTTTTACTGTATTTTTAACCATTTTTTAACTAGCCTGCCCTGGTGAGCATAAAAGACTTGTTTCAAAAAACATTACAAAAAACGTAATTATTCCAAACTTTTCACTGGTAGTGTAAAACACTTAAAACCTTGAAACATGTCAGCTGAGAACAGGAAACTGAGGCTACAATTCGCACGGGCTAACCAAAATTGGACAATAGATGTTTGGCAAATTGTTACCTCGTCTGATTAGCTTCTGAGCATTCAGATGTTAGGGTCAGAATTTGGTGTAAACAACATGAATGCATGAATCCATCTAGCAGGTGGTGGTGTAATAGTGTGGGTGATATTTTCTTAACATCCATTGGGGCTCGTTACTATCAACTAAGCAATATTTAACTGATTTTTGCTCATGAAAATGAGTTCACTTGACCCAAATGGTCTCCACAGTCATCAGATCTTAATCAAATAGAATGTGCAGCCACAAATCTATCTATAATAAAATAGATAGGACAATGACAATAACACTTTTTGTGCCAAAATACAATGAATGACAAAACAGAGCAAAAAAGAGTGTACAGTGTACAGTGTTCATTTTCTCTTTATTTATTTATCATGTTAATTTATCAACTGTCCAAAGCAATTAATGATTGATTACATATGATTACACTAAAGATAAATAAATATTAAAATACAAAGTTATAGGCTGTTTTTTTTTTTTTGTGTTTTTTTTTGTTGTTGTTGTTGTTGTTGTTGTTGTTTTCTTCTTCTGTCTGTCTGTCTTTAATGTCTTACTAATACCCTGGTATGTTCATGGTTTTTAATTGTTTCTCTTATTTTCCTTATAGGCTGTTTCTTTTCTGGCCATATAAAGCAGAATTAAAGCAGTTTCGGAATTAATCTTCTTCTGAAATTCAGTTTCTACTGCAGCACAATCTGATTCCTTTCCATTAAGGCCCAAAACTAGCGAACTTGTCCTCTTCTCTGGACAAGTTCGCAAAACGGGCAAAAGCTGTGCTTTTCAGAAGTTCAAGAAACTTCTGACAATATGATTCAGTAATTAAAAGAGATAAACAGTTTAGTTATATAAATATTATATATATTATATATATTATGCGATTCTCTGTGATTGATATGAGGTCCTCTGGCCGTGATTAAAGCATATTCTAAGGCATAGTCTGGTGTCTGCCTGTTTTTTTGCAGCGCAGCAAGTCAGTGGAGCACTAGAGACCTTATTCCCAAGTGATAGTGTTCAAAAGGGGACGAGCCATCATTCGACTCAGTGTGAGACTCTTAGGCGGGGTTCTGATTGGAGTCAGGTTCTTAGGTTATCATATGCTGTCAGAGTAGTTACACTTAGGCGTCAACCTTTGTAGGCAGAGTGGCATTCACCTGAGGATAATATTTGTAGGTGTCGGAGACATTTTCATACCCCAGCCATTTCTTCCTCCTGTTAAGTTGTCTCATAACACAGTTATATGATAGGGATAGGAGTAGTGATTCAACTCAGGTTTCTATAGCTAGACTCAGTTCATAGTTTCTTCTAGCTTCCTCAATGTTGGCACACTCTGGAGATATCAGATGCTCAGCATGTCATGTTCCATTGCTCTCTGCCTCTCCCTGCTTAATGCCACAATATATAAAAGTTTGTGTCCTTGTGTCTTTTAGTAGCGACTGGGAGGTAGCCTTATCCCAGAGTTCAAAGTTACAAGTATAAGATGAACAATATGCATATAAGAAAATTATAAAAAAATATATATATAAGATTGAGCTAACTGTCCAATTGGAGGAAGGAGAAGATATCATTGAGAGGAAGAGGGTTGAGTACTTAGATCTTGCTGCTGAGTGCAAGGAGGCTGACTGGAGAACCATCATCTGGTATAGAGGTAGGTTGTTACAGCCAGGGTGTGTAAAGGCACTGAAAAATTATACAACATACTGAGTAAAAATTGTTCTCAATCAAAAGTCCAAGTATTTAACCTAAAACATACTTGAGTTAAAGTCAAAAAGTACAACTTTAAAATGTACTTAAGCCTACTTAAATGTACAAAAGTTACTTTGAAAAAATTAAAATGAGTGAGAGTTTCTGGTTTAAGCATTTTGAATAATTTGATAAAGTGGATGAATTGTATAAAATGTTTTGTCAGACAGTCACAGAAAGGATTTGTTGAGGGGGAAAAACAAAATGCAATGGTACAAAGGTCAAAATCATCTAGTGCATTTAAAAACAATTAGCAGCACAGTGGAAAATTGATATGATTATATGAATTAGATTGATATGAATTAGATTAATCATCATATCAAGTAATTAATTTTATTAGAAATTAAATGATTGATATCCCTAATTATTACTCAATATAATATTTATTTATTTTAATATAATTTCCATCCATTCCCTGGGAAGAACACCAATAAACATTTGCAAAGAATTAAAAAAAAAAAAAAAAGTTAATTTAAATGCTAATTGTTTTCAAGGTTTATAACATTTAATAATTAAAAAAAAAAAACATTAAATAGTAGTCATCAAAATATGATTTTTTTTTATATCAATTCTCGCTGAAGAAAACTGATTTTATTTTTTGATTCGCAAAGTAGTGGACAGTTACCACTTCCAATGTTATCAAAGTTATAGTTATCAAAGTTATCAATTTGCTCACAATTATACAGAAAATGCGAGTATGGATGTAAATAAATTAATAACGATCTATTTGCTGAAATGTGGCTTTCGTAGGGCAGTTTATATCACGGCCTTATGTCTGCTTTAAAGCATTCTCTGTGACGGCCAGGAAACTGTGATGTGAATAGCTGTGTGCGTTGTTCTTTTTGCCAAGTTAAAAAAAGAAATAAGGCTGATACAGTAAAAAGTGCTCAAAATGCTGCTTTCGTTAGGGAAGTGCGTCATATTTCAAGGACTTATGTCCATTTTAACATATTTAACTCTGTGACATCCAAGAATCGCGCTGGGAAATGGGTTCAGTGTGCATTGTCATAATGCCACGTTTAATGGTTCATGAAAAAACATTGGTACAGTAAAAATTATGAAACTTTGTATTTCGTTAGGGCAGTAGGCCATATTTCAATCATGACAACTCTCGGAGTGAATAGATTCAACCAGCATTTTATTAGCATGGAGCATGGAATGTACATAGGCTTGATTTTGGCGGACGAGATCTGCTTACACTGTTGCTGCTGCTGCTGCTGAGCAAATACATAATTTGTTCAGCTTAGTCAAATAAAACAAGAAAGGAAAGGCTGCTGCAGAATGATAGAACCCCCCTAGCAGATCTCTACAGGTGGCGCTGGGGAGGAGGTGGGATTATAGGAGTTCTCATATTGTGCGGCGTGCTGAACGCAGCTAGGATACGGTATAAATAAGCCACGTAAATGAGGAAGTACCTTTGATTGGTTAGATTGGATAGATTGGTTGGTGTCACAGTACTGAAAGAACCAATCAGCGATAGATAGAGTTTCATGACTGAACTTTATATTTATATTGTCCCATATAAAAATACTGGAACTGTAAAATGTAGGTGTACTAAATTTCATATTTCACAAGATCAAACGGCCCTTTATTAAACCACTTTGTCGGATTTAACGCATCCTTACAGGTGGCAGAGAAATGCTTATTTTCTTTATTCAGTTCTTCTAACAGCGCTTATTGCGAGCAGAGCCATTGACATAAAGGACTTTAGATATAAAGGAAGGCACATGTTATTAAAACAAATAATAAGCTGGATTCATCCTAGACGAACTAAGAAAGCCAGATTTTGAGCAAATACAGCTGTATTAGTTCATGTGCATCCACTCTCATTTTCTCTTTAATTTTCATGATCTTTATTAGTTCATGTGCATACTCTGGCTTTCTTCATAGGCAGTGACGCACAAATAAAATAGGTTATAGTATACACAAATCGGAAATTGTAACGTGTGCGCACAACATAAGTTTCTTGTGCGCGAAACTCTGTCATTTTTTATTTTTGTAAAGGTCCCTTTAGGGGCTCCGTATAAAAGAATATTTAAGCTAAAAAAAAAAATTAAAAAAATCAATTCACTGATATAGACAAAAACTTAATTTTGTTCATTTTATTCATGTTTAATAGGCATATTAATAATAATAATAATTATTATTATTATTATTATTATTATAAAGACACGATTAGATTAAAAGGCTGTGAGATGGGATGGATAAATGTTTTATTATTTAATGTTCTTACATAGTCTTTTATCATTAAATGAAGTTTGTTATCAAATTGATAATCACTGGTGTCAAAAGTATTCACATTCAATACTCAAGTAGAAGTATAGATACTAGGGTTTAAAAATATTTCTGTAGAAGTTGAAGTATCAACTCAAGCTTTTTACTCAAGTAAAAGTGTAAAAGTACTGGTTTCAAAACTACTTAAAGTATAAAAGTAAAAGTAATGTAAGGAAAAAAATGCCATTAAGGACAAAAGCTTAGGCCGCGCCACAGGGGTCTATTGTGCACTCCACCTCCTCAAAATGTCATCAATAACCTTTATTGGAATGTAAATGTACATCCAAACTTAACTGCAGGAATCTGTGAGGGCAGCGGACAAGAAAAATGCGGGTAGTTTTGGTGTACCCAGGGCAGGCTTAGTAACAATCAGGGCTTGACATTAACACCCGCCAACCTGCCAAATGCACGGGTAGTTTTCAGCTGTTTCAGTTCACACCGCACTCGTCTGTTGGAGTTTGTTGGATAGGTGTGATAACCCTGTTGCCGTTGGTCGGAGTCTGTTTTTACCAGGCTGAACATGTTTAATCAGCTTTTGTTTGGTCGTCTGAGCATCCAACAAATGGCAACAAACTCTCGGTGCATTCCAAACGGGATATATCGCCCTCTGAAGAGCACTTCGGAGTGAAAACAATCATGGCCGCCATATTGAAGGGTTGTTCCAAACCGAAGTGTTCAAAACTGGCCACTTTAAAGGGCCCTTCGGAATGAAGGATTTCGAAGGGTACAACTGATGGACTCTTCGGGCCCCCATAATCCTTTGCACAGGGAAGTTGTTTGACATCACAGAATAGGTACAGGAGGTTAGGAGTTCGATTTGACCTATAAATGTATGTGTAGTATTTTCTATACTACTGTAATATTTATACAAGTTAGATTTAGTACATTAATATGGTCAAAATGACATTGTACTTCAACAAAAATACTTTACAGCTCCCTTTATCAGTTCATTAACCCTTAAATGCATGACTGTTTCGCCAATCATTCTTACATATTCGGGTCTTTATCGACCCGAATCTATATCTAACACTGATGGATTTCTACCTGTTGCAATAATATAAAACTCCTCTGATATTAAAGTAACAATTACAGAAGAATAAAATAAAGCATATTTTGTTACCTTTTGGAGCTTGAAAGGGCTCCATTTGAGCAGATGTTTTATGCCATCACCACTGTCCTCGTCAGAGCTCATTTCCCAGTAAATTCAGCAAATAATGGGCTAGTTTTATGTTTGAGGTCATGAATAGGAGCCCATTTGTGATCTCAAATGTATTCTCAAAACTATAATTTTCAACATCTTTAAAATCAATATTTTGATCACTAACAGCTTTACCAGATCCATCCAGTAACAGTCATATTTGATTGCATTCAGTACTTGCTCTGCAGTAAATCGCTGAGCCATTTCATGTTTTTCTTATTATTTTGTTTTCTGTCTAGAGTCGTCACTTCAGCATTGTGTATCAGACATTGTCACCTTGTGGAATAAAGGTGAATTCCACTTATTCCGTCATCTAAGATTTAATTATTGTTGTGCAGAAAAAATATATGTACACTCATACACACCTCGGGTCGTTAGCGACCCTATACAATTTTTACAAAAAATGAATACAAAAATAGGCATTCTTTAATAATTTAACTTTTTTCTTGTTATATTCTTTATAATGAATTGATTGAGGAATACCAAGAAGGTTGATGTCTAACTTTAAAAAATGAACGAGGAGGAGGGTAGTGAATGATGTCCCGGGTCACTAAAGACCCGAAGTATGCATTTAAGGGTTAAAATGTTTGTAAATACATAGACACAATATACATTATGGTGTGATAAACCAAAAATAAATAAATAAACTAACGTTAAACAAAGGGCGCAGCTTGCGCAATCTATCCTCCTCGACTGTCTCGACTGGTTTTCAAGCCGGAATGAAAACAAGCCGAAATTAAATAGGAGTAACGAGGCCATTTTTAAAATGTAAGGAGTAGAAAGTACAGATAATTGCGTGAAAATGTAAGGAGTAGAAGTAAAAAGTCGTCTGAAAAATAATTACTCCAGTAAAGTATAGATACCCGAAATTTCTACTTAAGTAAGGTAACGAAGTATTTGTACTTCGTTACTTGACACCTCTGGGTTTCAATAGTTGCTTTGCACAGTGCGTGACATTTTATTTGTATGTTATGCGGCTAGAGTTTTGACACTGAGTCAAAGGACCACCTGAAATCTACAAGAAACCATGCCATACATAATTTGTCAGGCCTGTTTTGAAATTATCTTAGTTGTGTAGTTCTTAAAAAATGAAACAAATCAAGCAGGGATACTTACTTGTCAAGCAGAAATGTGGCTAACTCTGCATCGGTTTTTAATCCTTTCAGGACACGTAGCTCCCTCCACCTCGGAAAAGCCGCTCCGATATTTACCCTCGTTTTATTTCGGGCTCAATCTAATTCTTTCTTTTTGGCTTTTTTATCATCGTAATCTGTCTTTTTCCGTTTACCCGTCTTTATTTTATGAGCAGGCCACTCGAGGAATTGGCAGTTTGGATTGTTTGTCCACCATAAGCAAAGCTGCGGCACACTGGTAATCTTGAATTTGAACGCCTGTATGCGTTGCGCTGTGCATGACAGGAGTGTAATCAGCGCGCACGCGAGCTTGATTGACCCTGTACCGCCCTGTACGCGTCGCGCTGTGCATGAGAGGAGTGAGATCAGCGCGCACGCGAGCTTGATTGACACTGCTAAGACACTCCTCCTGGCTCTGATTGGTTGTTTCTTACCGGGAGCGGTGTATTTCTGCAAATGGCAATAGGACCACTGGGAGGAGCCAGAGGAGCTTGATTTTTTCGCAGATTATCTGTCTCATATTCTACTGTCAGGACATAATGACAGGTTTAACAAATATGTAAAAAATACATTTTTACAAAAGTTACCTACTGCAGCTTTAAAGCCAATACGTTTATTACACAGTTATGTTATACAATCGTCATTATATACAACCAGAAAATACACATTACATTCTAATAAATATTTAAGTCTTTGTGGAAATGTGTTTTTTTTTTCTTCACTGTTATTTCTAAGCCATAACTGCCGCAAAATAAAATGTATCAGATTCAAAGAGCATTTTTGAAGCGAAAATGAGGCCGCTGCCATCTTAGCTGCACATCACCGCACGTCACTCCCGGATAACTGAAAATGGGTAAAGAGGCAGGGAGGTGGTTTGAGCTGATGTGACTGGTTGCTGAAACCACGCCCGCCTATATGGAAAGCCGTTTTAACATTTAAAAGTTAAGTTTGACTATCCGGAATTAACGTTGTAGATATCACCAATGTCTTTCTGACTAGTCGTAATTACATTTTGGATAGTTGGAATTGTCATTCAAGATATCTGTAACGTAATTGTGACTAGTCGAAACGACAGATAGAGATATCTGTAATGCAGTTTTGACTAGGCAAAACTGAATTACAGATATCTGCAATGACGTCATTGAAAACGACATTCAACTCGTCACACATCTTAAATGACAATTGCAGATATCCGTAATTCAGTTTTGCCTAGGCAGAATGAAAGTTAAAGTCATTATGACTAGTGATGGCATGGTGCCAATCAGTGCTAATTACAAGTTAACAGGTGCGATTTTAATGATTAGAACAACAACACGCTCTGCTCCCGCCTAAAAGTGCGATGCGGGCCTGATTTGCATAAAGATATCTGCAACGTCATTTCGCCTAGTCAAAACTCTAATTCAAGATATCTGCAATTACATTTTGACTAGGAGGAATGAAAGTTACAGATATCTCAAATTTCAGATATCTCTAATCAAAATTCATTTCAAGATATCTATAACTTGATAATAGATATCTACAATTAAATTATGACTATCCCTAACTCCAGTTTGAGATATCTACAACGCCATTTTGACTAGTCATAATTCCAGTTACAGATATCTACAACGTCATTTCGCTTAGTCAAAACTTAATTTGAGATATCTGAAAAGGAACATGTAGATATCTTGAATTGAGTTGAATTAAAGATATCTTGAACTGGAGTTATGACTAGTCAGAATCAAATTTTAGATATATCAAACTGGAATTACAGATATCTACAATTCAGTTACAGATATCCGTAATTCACATAGTGGATATCTGCAACTGAATTGTAGATATCTGTAATGATAAACCCCATACAAATGAATGGCAAAAGTGATGTTATTTGTCCTAGGAAGAATGTCTTTGTGGATATCTGAAATGACAATTATGGATAGGAAGAATGTAGTTGCGGATATCCGAAATGTTCTTTTTGACGAGGCAAAACTGAAATACAGTTATCCGCAACACATATCCAGTCTAGCTGTTAAATGTTAAAACGGCTTGCCATACGCCTAGCTCGACGTGACCATGTTAACAGTCAAAGGAGCTATCTATCTATCTTAGATATGATCTAAAATATTAATGAAGATAAGTTTTATCATTAGAAAGTTCTAAAGGTTTACAGTGTTTTTTTTAAAGATATAGATGCTCCAACACCAGTAATTTGTGTTGGGTGTGCGAGATGAATCCAGTCTGTGGCACTTGGGTAAAATATGAGTGTCCATTGCAAAACAAAAAAACAGTACTTTTTGTCCGAAATAATCGAGAAAAAAGCACAAATACGGATCAGATCACATCAGGTCATCTGTAATGTGTCTACTTGTTTTACACTCTTTGACCACCAGGTGGTATTGTGAGCAAATGAAGCCTCGAGAAATGAACCCTTTTGTGAACCACTTGGCTGAAAAGCCTCAATGCTTCATGAGGCCATCACTACCCTACACCCTTCATCCCTTCGAAGCTCTCACTCCGGAGGGTAAACCCTTTGAAGGGATTAGGGCATAGGGATGAGCCCTTCCGAATGGAACGCAGATGGAACGCAGGGAGTGAGTGTTACTAGAGGATTGGCTCTTCAAATTGAGGCGAAAGTTGATCCACGTGTGTACTGTCCAATAGCATTTTACCACTCGATTGACAAATGGATAAAGAAAAGCATTTGGCAAACCGACAAAGAAAAGCAATTGGTAAATAGAGAGAAAAAAGCATTTGCCAAATTCTTTTTAAAAAGGCGATTTAAATGCGCATTTAAAATGATTTACTAATGAACTTTTTATTGTTTTATTGATCTACGTTTTAAAAAATGAATTAAATAACCCGTTTTAAATTTGTCTATTTACACATTCAAAAAAGATTTTTAAAATGTAATGTTTTAATGTTTTATTAAACTATACTTAAAAACAGGAATTAAATAAACAACTTTAAATATGATTCATTTATATACAATTTTATATTTAAATTATTAAATTAATTAATTGATTCTTCGTTTCATTTTTAAGTGTCACTCCTGGTCCTCCATAGTGGAAAACACAAGGCTTGTAATGTAGAATAAATAAAGGCATTTGCTCAACTTTACTGAACTAGTCATTGACAGCTCAGGGTAGTTTACAAAACACTTGAAGGTACAGAGATAATAAATATGTTCACTCATGTTTCCATATAAAAACAAATTTAATACCCCAAAAAAGAATGAGAGGAAAGACCAACAAAAGAACTTGGAAAACACAGACATCAACCTATTACAGTGAAAAATTAGCATTCAAAATAACAAGAGAAAACTGATGTCTACCATAAAAAAAAAAAACAAGGTTTGATAATAAAATAAGAAAAAAGAAAAAAATAAGGTAATACAAAATTACACAACAATATCAATTAACAATGGCCATCATAATGATTATCCTAATTCAATTAACTCAAACAGGATTTAAAACAAACACAATATGAATGACAAGTGTAAACACTGCATATGCTTGTACTTCATATGAGGTGAAATTACACCAAAACTAAATTCCGAATGGGTTGGTCAGAAGGATGGTTTCATCCAACACTACTCTGCATTTATTTATATATTGTATGTATTATGTATAGTATACAAAGTAAACTAAAACAAATGTGAAAATATCAGCTTTAATTCATTATTCAGGTCAAGTCACCACATGAATCTCTGTGCAGCCGTACTGTCGGGCCACTGAAATGTTTTATAGATGAATATATAAACTGTAGATGCATTAACTGCAGTATAGAAGCTAAACTCAAGCAGCAGTCTGGGTAAAGATGGCAGAGGGACGTGAACACGATAAAACAGATACGGGAGGATGAAATATCGAAACTCCAGGAGTTTCTGCGGAACGGTTGCCGCCACGAGACAAGTGCAGAACACCAGACACCAGAACAGTGATTTGGACCTCAAAGTATCTAGAAAGTTCCATGCTGCAAACACATATCCAGGGCCTAAAAGGAAACGGACAAGGTCATGTCTCTGGAAGATCCTTTTCCATACATAGAATGGAAAGTGTCGGTTGTCTGCGAGCAGGTATTTGTGAACATATGTAAATTTCCAGACTAAAAACATGAAGGACATTGTCAGAATGGCATAAATCAAGGGTTGCTTTCGTAAAGACTGTAGAAACCTGACTACCCTTTGGTAACTCATTGAGGTAGGAAAAGAAAATATGAGAGTAAATGAGAGGAAATAGAAAACCTGAGGGAAGTTCAGACATGCTTCGTGACTACTACGATCTCCAACCACAATTCCATCATTCAACACTATAAAAACCACAAAAGCAACAGCTACGGCAATGTACGACCATGTCGACAAGAACACTGCTTTTATATTGTTGGGTGTTTTGAGGAATTCCAACAGGAAACGTATCACTCTCATCACCCCATTGATGGTTAGAGGGACCTGAGAGGGTGATTTTTCATCTCGCTTCTTCGACTGTTCAGTTCGCCAGGTCTCGTCCATTTTTTGAGCCACCACAGTGCCAGCACAGAACGCCACCCAGATGATGTTCGTCTGGCGGAAGAGGACGGCACAGACACCGAGAAGCGCCGCGGCTTTGTGGCAGCCGTACAGCGCCATGAGGTACATGAAGAGGGTGAAGAATGTGGAGCCAGCATCAGTGTAATACAGGAACGTGAAGAAGTACAGCACAGGGAATGTGGACAGAACCAGGGCAGAGAACATTCTACGAGAGGCAGAACGGGACTAGAGAGAGAATGAAATATGACAATAGTATTACACATTCAATCTGAAGGCATCATTCAGCATAATTATAGCCTAATTAAGCCTAATGTTGCTCAGGTGGTTTGTGTGGTTGCTAGGTGCCTATGTTGAGGTTATTACTATCTAAGCAATCAGATTTACAATTTTCACCTGGTGGACAATAAAACAAGCTAAAAATAGACTGCAACCCAACAGACTGCTGACACTACACACCTTAGCAACACCCAACAATTCAACTGTGAGATTTGCATGTGCAAGTATCACCAATGGTTTCTTTAGATAATGACAAAATCTAGTTAGCCTGCATTTAATGTTAATGAAATTATTATTATATTTATCGAAAACTCTATCTCCTGTCCTGATTTTAAAGAAAGTGTTAAACGTGCTAAAGAGGATGTTTTGTTGTATACATTTTTGCAATATTACTTGAAACTGTCTTTACTAACTGATAAAAGACTATTTATTAGGTGCACTGAAAGGAATAATATTAATATACATCATCTGTGCACAAGGTAGGGCCTTAAAAACATCAGCCAATCGTTTACGCGATCATCGCGTAAACGATTGGCCCTCTGGCTTGTCAATCACTGCCGTGACGTTCCTTGTGAGAGACGTGCGCGGATTGGCCCTCTGGCTTGTCAATCACTGCCATGACGTTCCTTGTGAGAGACGAGTGCGGCTGTGGAAACACTCCACAGGCACCGCATGCGATGTTTTTGTCCGGAGACAGGAGTAACAACTGCAGATTATGAGTTACCTGCGGTGAGTCCGACATAATGAATCCACTAACACGATACAGCTAATGCCGGTGGTAAACACTCGTGTTCCAATACTCATGCACAAGTTTTGGGAGGCGTTCCCACGCAAGCAGGGGGGGTTGTTCTTACACATGCGCTCATTTCAACAACTCAGTAACAGTCTTCGGTTTCTCAATCGACGAAAAGATCCTCTTTAGCACCTTTAAGAGTGTTGAAACATTCAATTTGTTCAGTGTTTCTTTATTTTGTGCCCCCTAAGCATGCATAAACAGTTTTAAATTCAGGGAAATTCTATTTTTATTCAAACTTTTAAAGAATCAGTTCAATGGCAATTTGTATTTTGTTCAATATCAGTCTCACTGTTCCCCTGATTTACTGCCATTGCCATTTTGCAATTGTTTTTAGACTTAGTTTTCCAATAGAGTGTATAATTGATTATGGTGGTTTATCATATTTATCATTTATAACACAAACTTAATTCGTTCATGATGAAAATAACAATTAATTTTACTCCATACTCAACAATTGTGAGTTTTACCCTAATCAATAATAAATCAATAATACATTTATATACAGTTTTAAAATCAAGAAAATTCTACTTTTTATTAGAAAAAAAAATCCTCTGTCTGCAGATATACCTTGATGCCAAGCATTTTAGAAAACAACTGAGTTTTCCAATAGCATTTATGTTTGGTTAGGGTTAGGGTTATGGTTTTGGTTATACAGGAGAGTCTATTATATTTTTTAAATATTGTAAAGTTATTATAAAGCTTCTGATATGTTTATAATAAAGAGTATTTGCCAAACCTGTAGGAATTTTTCTTTTTTTTCTTCTTTTTTTTCCTTTTCATTTTTGGGTGAACAATCATTAGTTAAATAACATGCTGATCTAACTAACCAATGAGCAATACATTTGTGACAGTATTTATTAATCTTTGTTAATATTAGTTAACAAAAATGCATCTGTTTATTGTTAGTTCATGTTAGCTTAGGTCCATTAAATAATAATAACAGATTTGATTTTAATAATATATTAGTAAATACTGAAATTAGCATTAATAAATGCTTTAGAAGTATTTGTCATTGTTAGTTCATGTTAACTAATGTTAACAAAAGGAACCGTATTCAATTAAAAATAAGTTATGTGCACCTAATTGAGGAATCACCATTAAACGAATGAAAAATTAGATTAAGAATCACCATTAAACAAATGAAAAATTAGATTTAAAAAAAATCAGACACCTTATCTTTCATGTGCAGTCTGCAGATGATCAGATAAATGATGTACAGATTCCCACTATTAAAGAGCAGATTGATGAATCTCAGCATGGCAGTAGAGCAAACCACCCTTCCCTTCATATCCGACAGCCAAACCACCGGCCTGATCAGACCCACTGATGCCAGATACAACCCAGGAAGAGTGGTAATCATCGGATCCCACTGTAGGAAAGGACACATGGGCATTAATGACCAAACACATTCACAGACTGAGAGATGCAACCATCATTAACCTTCATTACCTCATTAAACTTCCCATCACAGTACTTCTGCGCTTGAGGTACATGGAAAATCTCATCCATGTACGGATCTCTCTGCTCCCGTGTGATTTTGGAGAACAGAAGGCAGGATATGAGAAAGTTAATGCTGCACAGAGCTGTGAAGATATAAACCTCAAATCGCTCCATCCTTGTTAAAAAAAACAAACTCGATCTTTTATTACACTTATGGAAATTAGTGATGATTAAGATAGTATGCGATGCATTTATTCCTTGTAATCGATCTTCTTCCAGAGTTTCAAAAATTTGCAAATATACGCAAAAATCGCATTTTTAAGTTTTGGTTTTTGACAGCTTACTGGTGCGTCACATACTACATTCCGTGTGAAAACCGGAAGCGTGAATAATTAGTTCCAACCCAGATGTTGTCATAGATTATTAAAATAATAATAAATCTTTCGTAATGATGTTGAAATGTTTTAATATGTACATCACCTATACTGTGATATTGTTTATTATTTCATTTCTTATAATAAATCGGAATAACTTGTTCTCTGGTAAGTATAACTGTTTATGTAAAATATATTATTTGTAAAGATTAGTGCTTTGGCACGCAAATTCATATCACATCATATATTAATATCACCTGCGCAATGATATCGATCTGAAATTTGTCAAGTCGGAACATTCCCAGCAGCAAATGACGGTGTCGCATTATTATTATTCCGTCCGTGGGCACATTGAGTAGCGCGCGCTGTCTAGATAAAGTTGGTGTACTAAAGGCATTCAGTTATTAATAATGCAACTTAAACACGATTTAGAACTGTTTCCTGTATACACAGTGACTCAACTGCTCTTCAAAGATGTGAAAAATGCGACGGAGTTGAGGAAAATGGCAGTGAATGGAGAAATAAAAGGCGCCTTGATCAATCCATCAATGGTAAGAGCACGTAATAATGTACAAACATTTTTAGGATTTTAAACTTTGCAGAAAATCACCATGATATCCATAGTTCACGCCAAAAAGTACTATGTGAATGCCATGTTTTGAATGGTATCATATCATAGCAAAGCTGTAGATAGATAGATAGACAGACAGACAGACCATGTTTTGGGTGGTATCACCGTTTCCCAACATTACCATGGTATACTATAGTACCACCATGATATTATTATGTGGTAAGTGATTGCTCTGCAGTTATCATTGTTTGAGATTTTCTGTTTATTTACTATTCTCTATTTACTATTCTTGTTCTCTATAAAGGTTGTGGATGCGTTCCAGATCCTGGTGGCAGCAAATAAAGCAGTCCACCTACATAAAATTGGGAAAATGAAAACCCGGAGCCTTTATTCAGAAATCATTTTTAATCTTTCACCCACAAACAACGTAAGTGATGTTTCAGTACAGGAACACAGCTGACACTTACTTTATTTGGTTTACAGTGTGCAGTTTTAACAAACATTTCATTGGAACTTTATTGTTTGGCAGATATCTGAAGCATTCAAAAGGTTCGGGATCTCAGACAGTGACAGTGCGGTTCATATTGTGTTAGTACACAATAAAGAAGAGACCCTGAACATCGATGACATCATCTCAAAGGTAGACGGACAACAGATTGCTGTTGATCAAGTGTCTGATTTGACTGATGCTGCAAAAATTAAAAAGGTTTGTCTCCTTTTAGACAGTACTGATGTAAAACAATTTAAGATGGATCTTGTTTATTGCACTTGTTTAAAAGTACATATATCTGTCATTACAGCTCTACAAAGTCGCACCGCAGGAGGAAAAGTGTGGCAGCCTTTTGGACGCTGTTGTTTGCAGGATGGCCACTAAAGATGTTGCATAGATAATATATAGGTGTTAATCTGTCAACAAAAGCCTATGTGTGTGTGTGTGTGTGTGTGTGTGTTTTAATAAATAATTTTGAAGTTAATTGAAGTTATTTTGCTGTATCTCTACTTTCTACACTGTGTGTGTGCTTCTGTCTGTCTCTGTCTGTCTGTTTGAGCTGTTTTAAAATATAAACTGAGATTTATCTAAAAAGGGGGTCTGAGAAAAAACGGGCTCATTTAAATTGTATGATTTACATGTATGCAAGTAATTTTATCCAAAGTGACTTACAATAGAGGAACACAAGCAACCAATCACAGAGCCAATAACATTCATTGTCACTTTTATACAAGATATTAAGGATTTGTATTTATACCTTGATATGTCAATTGTACATTAACAAGAATCAAGTCCTTTATAATATATGTGTATTAATATACCATATGCATGTTTACTTTAAATGAAAAAGCTAAATTTTCACTTTCAATCAAGGTGTCTTCTGATGCATTTTTTCATATAAACATTTTTAAATACTCTTATTTCATACCTCCGAGTATGTGAAATTTGCAAAAAGATACTGTAGTCAACATTAATAATGTTACTAATGTTAAAAAGAGATTTAACAACAGATAAATTGACACAGATAAAGCAGAAAGGATGTGATTTAAAAGCTCATATTTTATGCTATTGAAAATAATAGATTTTTCATGTTGACCACTGGGCAGTGTTTTCATATCTAACAGGTACATTATTTATTGGGTATTGTATATTTTTTAGTGTTTTGCAATTAAATGATAATTAACGTATTTATTCATAAAAACAAGCGATTGTGGCTAGTTGAAAATTCATAGAGTTGACAAAAAAATATATACAATAGTTACCCAAAAATGAAAACGTCATAATTTTCTTACCCTCATGTCTTTCTAACACTGAATCATTTAATACATTTGTGGACACAAAAGGAAAAATGTAGCTGTTTTCCATACAGTGATTTTCTGGAGCCCAAGGTCACTATATGTTTTTATTGTATAACAACATTCCAGATTTCAGAGGGGGGAAAAAATATGGGTTTGACATGAATGACATGATGGTTTAGCTATTTGCCAAGGCAACATTTCTCAAATGGCATAATTTCTTGAGCATGTCTCTCAAACATCCATATATTCACCTCTGGGTCCACTCCATTGATCTTTTTGTTCTCAACCAGACAGTTTGACGGCAGCTGCCACACCAGCAAACCACCACCTGGACAGGGCACAACCTCCAGGATCTGAAAACACAAGCTATCATTGAAAAAGACACTAGCATGAGTAGCAATTATAATACATTCCATTATTAATGCATGTGTTCAATTTATCGTGTTGATAAATCTGAAAAACAAAGGAATACTTTATGAAAAATAATACTGATGAAACTTGGACTACATTTATGATACCTTTAATGTTCTTTTTGGAGCTTGACAGTCACAGTTGCTGTGTGTGTGTGGGGGGGGACATTACAAGTAACGTGAGTTACATAATCAGATTACTTTTTTTCAAGTAATGAGTAAAGTAACATTACTTTTTTAATTTACAACAAAATATCACAAGTTTGCAAGTTACTTTGTTTTCCCATTTATTGACTGACACCTCCCAGTTTTGAGAGATATCGGGAGTAAGTGCAGAGGCGTTATGTGAGCTGTGTGAACATGATGGTTATTGTAGTTCTACCAGAAAGACTGGGCAGATGAATGTTTACATGATATTTATTCCATAAAGTATAAACAAATGTTAGTGAGTTACAATGATTCATGTCTAGTTGTATAGAAAATTTATTTGGCATAGTCCCCGTCCTCAGTCCAAATCCTGGGGGGTGCAGATTCACCTGATCCTACCCCCAAAAATAAATTTGAATTGATACCCACCAGTTAAGGCTTCTCTTAATTGGAATTCCTAAAAATAACAAGGATAGGTAATGTGATGTGTAAGGCCCCAATAGGCCATGTGATGTTAAAGTCCCCCTGAAATCAAAATTGAAGTTTTTTAGCTTTTATTATGAATATGTTAGCCTTATGATTATGAATAAGCTGGTGTGTTCCAAAACAAAGACAAAATTCACATTTAGGAGATATAAGCATTCAAAACTTACAGTCTCTCACTTCCATTAAAATGGATCACAGATTTTCATGACATCACATCACACTTCAGCTTCTCATCAAATCTTCTGTCCAATCAAATGCTCTCTAGAATCTGAAGTCCAGCCTCCTCCTACACTCGAAATCGGCCATTTACTAGTTTCTACATGGTGAATGGCACATAGTCCACTATATAGAGAATAGGGAATGATTCAGACAGTGTAAATATGCTTTCCTTTGACGCAAATGAAATCCGTTTTCGCGTTAGTGTCACATATCTGCCGTAACGCGGGCAGGTCCAGAGACACAAGCGCACAGAACGGATCACGTGCATTGCGAGTCGGCACAGACCACAAAAGGGATTGGACCCATTTGAATTCTGCACAGAATGCTGTATATTAACGAGGAGAAACGGTTAGAAGGAAACTGAGGTTTTACAGAATCTAATGGCTCTGGCCGAGCTGTAACATAAACGAAACACTATTGGCTATTTTAAAAATTCGGCGGGGCTGCGGGATATATCGCCCTGTTGCAGTTGAAATTATGTCAACACATTGAATAATGCTGAGCGTGCCAAGACACTTCAACGAGCCTTTAAGGGCCCCTATAAGCCGTGTGATGTGTAGGGCTCAATCACAAGGTGGGCTTAAGTCCTCTGGATATGAGGATTCGGCTGCATTGCCTCTCTCTGGGACTACAGCATTACCCGAGTCTGATCCAGAGCTGATGGCCATGCTTGCCCGGGAAGCTGAGAGCATCGGGCTCGCGTGGAACCCTCCACCGTGTCCAGAGCACTTGAGGCTAGATGTTTGGATTCTGGGGGCTACATACACTGATCGTCAGCGCCCCCCACCGGTCCCATTCTTCCTGGAAGAGGAAGTCACCAGTTCATGGAAGGCACCTTTAACTGCCCAAAACTGTTCTGGGGCTACCTCCCCCTTCACTGCCCTCGATGGTGGAGTGGACAAGCCCCCAGTGGAGCGTTCTGTTGCAGTGCAGCTGTGTCCACAGAGTGCCTCCTCCTGGCGTGGTGATCCCAAGCACCTGTCCAAGGCCTGTAAGTTCTTGTCCACACTCGTGGGCAAGGCTTATAGAGCTGCGGGTCAGGAGAGCATCGGGCTCGCGTGGAACCCTCCACCGTGTCCAGAGCACTTGAGGCTAGATGTTTGGATTCTGGGGGCTACATACACTGATCGTCAGCGCCCCCCACCGGTCCCATTCTTCCTGGAAGAGGAAGTCACCAGTTCATGGAAGGCACCTTTAACTGCCCAAAACTGTTCTGGGGCTACCTCCCCCTTCACTGCCCTCGATGGTGGAGTGGACAAGCCCCCAGTGGAGCGTTCTGTTGCAGTGCAGCTGTGTCCACAGAGTGCCTCCTCCTGGCGTGGTGATCCCAAGCACCTGTCCAAGGCCTGTAAGTTCTTGTCCACACTCGTGGGCAAGGCTTATAGAGCTGCGGGTCAGGAGCCATCCTACAGATCAGGCCAAGTTACTAAAACAGCTGCACGAGGGCAGTGCTGACCAGGGACTTATGCAGCAGGCACTTTAGTGGTCTAGAAGCACCACCTATGGCTGAACCTGGCTGACATGGAGTAAAATACTCAATATACATAGAACAAATAACGAAGACTGAGAGCCTGGTCGTACAATACCCTTGCAGAAAGATAAGAAAACTTTTACTTGATAATTCATTGGCCGATGGTGGCCATGTTTTTTGAGCCCCTTGGACCAAAACACTGCATGCCAAAAGTCAATCGGACTAACAGTTGCGTAGTTATAGCTGTTTTCATGTTTTGTTTTTTTTCATGTTGTAGCGCCACAAAGTGTCCAATATTTTTTTTTTACTGTGACCAAAAATTGAGCCCATACTTTGTACTGAGTTTGGTGAAAATATCTCATTGCTTTCAAGAGTTATAGCCATTTTAGTAAAAGTGGCCCCGTTCTTTGGCATCCCTTAGCGACCGTGAATCAAAATTTCATTTTTTTTTTTTTTTTAATAATTATTGATATTCAGATTCCAGAGAATCTTTCTGCACTGGTTTGGCTCTGGTCGGGAGAAAAACCTAGGAGTAGTTCGCAAAAGAGGAAAATTTCGCAAAATTTCTATCTTGAGTCGAGGATTCCAACAATATAAGACACTTGAGCCTACAACAAACGGTCTAGGTGTTTTGAGCAGTTTTGCGTTTTTGTTAGCTGTAGCACCACCTATTGGCCAATCGGTGTCATATCTTGTCAGTCTATCCCTATTTTTTTTCCAACCTCCATAAAGTTGTATAGGTCTGTAATTGCATTCTTACTATGGCAAGCCTATTTAGCTTAAAATGTTCTCAGAGTTACTCGTCAAAATTGCATTTTTAGTAAGAATTCAATTAGAGAGCTCTCTCTAGTAACAGGTATTATTAAAGATCCCTCTAATTCAATTATTACTAGTAAGAATTGAATTAGAGAGCTCTCTAATTAAATAAGTGAGCTCTGCAATTGCATTCTTAAGTAAGAATTAAATTAAATCTACAACAAATATTTTCCAGATTTTCTAGACTATTTGAAGTTATAAAGTGAGCAGGATATATTAAAATGTAGCACAAGGATTCATGAAAACATCTTCATGATACTAAGTGGGTCAACTGGTCTCAGAGCAGATTGGGCAGATTTATGGTGCCCCTCTTATTTTTAGGTAAACCTTGACCAAGACAATATGAGTCCGCTTCAGATATGTGTTTGCATCAGGTCAGTAACTAGTTGGCATGTCTGTTCTTCCTATGTGGGGTAACGTATCAAATTAATGAGAGTATAAACCCTTTCGTTTAAATGTGCTCATGTGGTTAAGTGCGTTTGAACAGCCACTAAAGACCCCCTACTTTCCACCTACTGACCTAACACGTAAACATTATGGGAAGGGTGCTAGCCAGGTGGGCCTGCTGGGGAAGGTCAGGCTCTTGCAGACCAAAAAGAATTGGGATGACAACAACAACAACAACAAAAATACAAAGTATGCAAATTAATAGACACATCTTTGCTGAAATTGATTGTCCTTTTTGTTGTTGTTGTTGTTGTTGTTGTGTTGTTGTTGTTAACAGGCCATGTTTATTTGCTCTGCCTTAGGATTGCAAGTGTCCTGGGATGGGTGAAGTAGTGACTGGGATACCCACTGCTGCAACTTGACTGTGGTTTGTCCTCAAGCATAAGGTGCTGGGACAGAGGCATTCCAACAACTCCTTGTCCTAATTGCCTCTATCCCTGAGGACATACCAGGACCAAGCAGGGGCGGAGCCAGGGGTGGCCAGGGGTGGCAGTGGCCACCCTTGGCCTAAGCTTGGCCACCCCTTTGGCCACCCCGCTCACAACTGCTATTTCTCTCTCTTTTTTTTTTTTTTTATTTTCTTTTTTGTTGTTGTTGACAAGAATTGCGTTTATTTAAACGCAGAATCGTCTCTTTAAGACCACAAAAAACGGGACACTTTTCAGACGCGCACTCCAACTTCGCCTCAGTGCCTGCAGGCGCAAGTCAAACGCGCGCGGAAACGATACAGACGATATGAGCTTCAGCAGAACAACAGTGAAATGTTTCTCAACTGGTGGGTTGCAAGACCGCGCACTTTTCAATCACGAGCGCACTGTATATTATTCGCTATGGAGAAATGCATGCAACGTTGTAGTTCTGTCGTCAGTTAAATAACCAAAAAAATAAATAACCAAAAAAGGCGATTAAAGCAGCTTTAAAACTGTACATGCATGTATGTAGGCAAGCCTAGTTGATATATATGTGTCATGTCTCTGGACTAAAATATTCTGCTATGTGAGATCACAATATAAGGCACAAGCTGCTATGTAATTTTTGAATGCATAAATAAATGTGAGAACTGTGCATTTGAACTAGAAGATGCTAATTCTGTGTTAATTTATAAAGTGCAAACTAAAATGTATCACATTTAATTTAGGTATGATAGAACTGTTGCAATTATTTATTTTGACATTAAACATTTAGTGGTTAGTTTTTGAAACAGACAAATTGTTGAAGAGTTCATTGATTATACATGAAATTCAGTGAAGGTTGAATAATCTTTGAACTACAGTATCTGCTGCATGTCTCATCTATTGAAGATCCAACAATGGAGAACAAGCTATTGGGGGTTTTGAGAACCAGAACAAGCTGACTGAACAAGTTGAAATAGCTATAGTGAGAGCCCCTTTATTAATATGTCTGCAAGTGAGGATGATATTTTTTTAACTGTCAAATTCACTCAGCGTTCCATGATCTAATTCACTCATCTCAATTACAATTAAGTACAAATTAACTGTATACAGTTGTAGGCACAGTCCAGTAGCCTACATTATAGTCATTTTTATGTTGAAATAATGAAGATTTCTGTGCCACTGCCACCCCAGACCAGTTGCTGGCCCCTGCCTGGCCACCCCTATGAAAAAATCCTGGCTCCGCCACTGGGACCAAGTACAGCTGTGATGAGGAGGAGCCAGCACCAACCAAGAGAAAATGTTTCTAATATAGCGGCAATGGGAGTGATGGCAAAACTGACATCTTTCTCTCCTCTGACTACTGTTATTAATCTCTCTCTCTCTCTATTTTTGTCCTCTTTTTGAAAGTTGTGAAAACACTATTGTGGAGTTTTCCTTTTGCTATATCTGCAAGGAGTGAAAAAAATTAAGTGAGTTAATTCGGACGCTGAAGTCTGTGTGCGTAGAGAGCTGGAACTTTCGCAGAAACGGCTTTCTCACACTTTTTGATAAAATATTAATAATATTAATAATTAATATTAATAACACTAACGATCATAATGACTTTATTTTGTAATTATACATAGACCTGTTTCCGTTTCAGCTTTGTGCTTTCATAAATGTAGCTATTGGTTTGTCATGCTTGATTTGTGTTAATAATCATTAAATAGCTACTATTAAAAGCTGCAAACAAAAAAATAAACACATTAACAATTGTACATTATTTCATGAATTTAATATTTTTAGTAAAAAAAAAATGTTAGAAACGCTCACAGATGATATATGGTCGTAGAGCGCCCTCAGGCGGTCGTTATGATTAAATTAATTACGCTACCTACAGATGATTAACGAATGTTTAAAATCATCCACCAAATTATCATCTCTTCCTTACAGTGTCCTGGGATGGGTGAAGTAGTGAGTAGTAGTGAGTGATTAATGACCTATGTTCGTTAATCCATTTCCCTCTTGGGAGCACTGGCTGGTCCAAATAATCTTGGTGATCTCAGGTTTTACATATTATCCTTGTGGGGACAAATGTGGATGCACATTGCAATTACAATTGTACAAGTACACACACACACACACACACACACACACACACACAATAAAAATCAGCCATAAATGCAGAACAGATGTGAAGGGTGAGAATTAAATGTTCATAATGTTGATATTGCTGTTTATTATAATTATATAAAATATTGTATTTACATTTTTTGTTAATTTCTATTCAAAAGTTCTAATGTTTTAAATTTGAGGTTTATATCTCAAAAATGAGCTTTCAGTAGAATTTTGTTTGAGTGCAGTACCAAATTTTCCCCATTAGATGCCAGCAAAACTCCACTGGTACACACAGTGATTGGAGTTGTGATTTGCAGTAGACTTTTTTCTCTCTCAAATATTACATGCACACACACGCACTCAATTCAATTCAAAATTGCTTTATTGGCATGACTGTAATAATACAATATTGCCAAAGCATATATAATACATAAAACAATAATAAAAACATTATCAAATATTATAACTATCAAATATTATAACATAACTTAAACTTAAATTAACAGTGTAACAAATTAGAACATGTCTGTACATTTGATACCACAGTTTTTAAACATATATACACGTACAGAAATATGTCCCTGTGGTCACTGTGGTGGATGGTAGGGAAACGCTCTGAGATCAGACACACATATTACACACATTCACCTGCTGTCTCTCAGGCTGTGGCACGTCCACACGTATCTCGCAGCCAGTTGTCTGTCTGTGCACATATGTGAAATTGCAATATGCACTTGTTGCGTTGCAGTGCATTGAAGTGCACATTTGATTTCTCATTGCGTTGTGTAAAAAACCTTATTCCATTTTGCATTTGAGAATGGCATATACACTTTCATTGTATTGCACTCAAGAACTAACGTGGTGTATTAAAGAACGTGTTTCGCATTTTATTGCAATGACTTATTATATTTTGCATTGAAGAATGACATGGTACATACTCCGTTTTATTGCATTGCATACAAGAAATAGCTTGTACATTGAAGTGGCACATCACATATTTACTGCCATTGCTTTGCATTCACGGTCACTAAACTTATTCTTTTATGCATTATAAAATGTTCAGATAACATATGTGTTGTTGCATTTGCATAAAATAGCTAACATTCCTTTCTGGACTCTTCAGAAACATAACGCAATGAAGAATTGCGTCCTTTGCATTGCATTGCATAAAAGAACCAAATTATGCGTTGTTTCATTGTATTGCAATGAGAACAAATAACGTTGTATATCGAAGACATAACTTGTAACGTATGAGCTTTAAAGCATTACAGTGCATAGAGGATATAACTAATTTGGTTGTGAAATGAAGAGAAAATATGTGCTGTTATACACAGAACCTATCGTTGTGCAACGAAGGATAACAATGCAATGCATACAAAAACTAACTCATTCCGTTAAGATAACATATGTGCTGTTGCATTGCATTGCATATACGATCCAACGTTGGGCACATGAAGGAGAAACATAAGCTATGCGGTTGTTTCATTGCATTGTATACAAGAACTAACTCATTCCGCTGTGCATTGAAAAATAACATATAAATTTGTATATCGAAGATATAACATGTAACATGAGAAATTTGCATTGTAATAGATCTAACTCATTTAACATGAATGTTAAATGTTAGAAATAAAATATGTGCTCTTGCGGTGCATTGCGCACCGGATCTATGTGTGCAGTTGAAGAGATAACAGAATTGCAAGGTTCTAATGCTCTGTGCATTTAATCGACAATACATAACATATGTGCTATCGCATTGCTTTGCACACGACAACTTATTAATTTGTTATATATGCAATATGTTGTCTATGCAAACATGAGATAAACATGCATAGAAGATGCATTATAATGAAATGCATACAAAGAACTAACTCATTAAGTTGTGCTGTTGCATTGCAATATACAACGATTTACAACGTTGTGCAATTGAAGAATAACATATAAGCTATGCACTTGTTGCGTTAGAGTGCATTCAAGATCTAACTCATTCAGTTATACATCATATACATATACATATACAGTCATACAATGCAACAAAACAAGTACATAACTTGTATGTTATTCTTCAATCGCACAACGTTGGATCCGTTCAATGGAACTCAATGCAACAGCACATATGTTGTCTTCTATGCATTGTAATGCAAAGATTCATATTATCCCATCAATATTTTGTATGCAAAGCAATGCAATATGTGCAATGTAATGCAATATATATTGTCGTTTTAGTGCACAGAGTTAGATCTATGCAGTTTTAGGAACAAGTTCTGCAACAAGTGCATGCTTATTCTTCAATTGCACAACGCTAGATCGTAAGTGCAATGCAATGCAACAGCACAACTTAATGAGTTAGTGCAGTGCACACGCATAGCATATATGTTTGTTATTCTTCATTGCACGGTGATATGATCAGTGCGACACTTGCAACAGCACATATATAATCTGCAGTGTAATATATAATATATATTACACATATATAATCTGCTCATGTCACATGTTATATCTTCGCTATACAACAAATTAGTTGTTTTATGCAATTTTATTATGCAATTTAATATAAGCTCTTATTCTTTAACACACAGGATTATGATGTATAAGTTTAGTTCTTGTTTAGTTGTTGTATACAATGCAAAAAAACAAATACATAACTTATATTTTGTTCTTCTATTGCACAACGTTGGATATGTGCAACACAGTGCCAACACCACATTTGTTATCTTAACGGAATGAGTTCCTTCTTGCATTGCTTCGCATCATATGTTCACTCTTCAATACAAATATGTATAAGTTAGTTGTGTGCCAATCTCTTCGTTGCACAACCAAATGAGTTATAGACCACATATTTCATGTGTTATTCTTACATACATACAACATTCTTCATACAACTGAATAATTTAGTTTTTGTATGCAATGCAATGCAAAAGCGCAGAAATGATAAATATATATGTTATGTCTTCAGTGCAGAAAGGAATGTTAGCTCTTGTGTACAATGCAATGAAATGTGTCATTCGATGCAAAAGTCAATAAAAGTCAGGTAATGTATGTGGATTACAATGGAATGAATATGTGCAAATACAATGGAATGCAAATGTACATGCTATGTGCATGTAGCGCATATGTTATTTGTTGTCTTTTCTGTGCACAGAAGAATAAGTTAGGTCTTCTGTGCATTTCTATGTGTTATTTCTTCAACAGCAAATATATTAACTCTTAGTTCTTGTAAATGCACTGCAAAGCAACAAGTGCATAGCTTATTCTTCAATTGCACTACGCTGGATCGCAAGTGCAATGCAATGCACAAGTATAGCATATATGTTTGTTATTCTTCATTGCGCGATGATATGACCAAGTGTTGGCTCTTATATACAATTGCAACAACACGTATGCGTAAGTTAGTGATCGTGTCCGTAAAGCAGTGCAGCGATAGCACATATGTGTTGTCGTTTCAATTCACAGAGAAATAAGTATCTTTATGCAATTCTAAGTGTTATCTCTTCAACAGCACATATATTAACTCAACGCGACAAGTGCATAGCTTATAGCTTATTCTTCATTGCACAACGGTGCGCATTGCACTGCAATATAGGACATTTTGCACAACCAAGTTCTTCATTGTAATGCAAAACTCATATTTTACATGTTATCTTTTCAACATACAACGGATTAAGTTAGGTGTGTTATGGAATGCATTGCATACAAATAACTGATACACATTGAAGAGATAACGTAACATGAGCCTTTGCATTGCAATGCAAAGAAAATGCAATGCTTACAAAAACTAACTCTTTCCTTTACGATAACATGTGCTGTTTGCATTATTATAACACTTGTTGTATTGTATTGCATTGTATGCAAGAACTAACTCATTCAGGTGTGCGTTGGAGTAATTCTGTCACATGTCATTGCATTGCAAAAAAACAACAACTAACTTCCGTTTAGTTCGAAGATATAACATGTAACATGAGCATTTTGTATTACAACGCATAGGAGGAGGTCTCTTCATTGTACAACTCATTTGGTTGTACAATGACGAGATTACATATGTGCTGCTGCAATGCATAGCGCACCGGACCTATCATCGTTCAATGAAGAATCACAAATAAGTTATTCTTAATAAATGGGGTGTTGCGTAGAATTGCATGTGCATTGCATCTTCTGTGCACTGAAAAGACAACAAATAACATATCCGTTTAATGCATTGATTGCATACATGACCTGACTTTTATTGACTTTTGCATTGAAGAATGACACTTGAAACCTGCAGGATACACATCGCATATATGCTATATTGCATTGCATACACGATCACTAACTTATCATGTTTGTTGTTGCAAAAAGCTCATGTTACATGTTATCTCATCGATATACAACGAAATGAGTTAGTTGTTTTATGGACAAGAACGCGCATTTTATTTGTCATTCTTAAATACACATTTGGATAATTTAGTTCTTGTATGCAGTGCAACGCAAAAGCGCATATATGCGCATTATGTCTTCAGTGCAGAAAGAAATGTTCACATCCAATGGAGTGAAACAGAGTCTCGTGCAAAAGTCAATAAAAGTTAGGTTAGGTATGCAATGCAAAAACACATATGAAAACACATATGAAAACACATATGGGTTAGCTTTTTAGTTCTTGCATGCAGTGAAATGAAACCACATATTTCATATTTCATATGTCATTCTTAAATGCAAAATGGAATATGTTGGTCACGAACGCAATACAATGTGAAATCAAATGTGTTATCTCTTCAACAACATATATTTAGCTCTTCAATGCACAGCGGAATGAGTTAGAAATGAGGTATGCAAACTTCAGCATATAATGTTATCTTAGTTAGTTATTGTATGCATTGCATTACTTTTCTATGAAAAAGGCTCATGTTATACACAAATGGACAAGTTAATTAGTTGTGTGCAAAGCAATGCGATAGCACATATGTTATGTGTTGTCGTTTCATTACACAGAGAAATATAAGTAGAACTTTATGCAATTCTAAGTGTTATCTCTTCAACAGCATGTTAACTCTGCAACGCGACAAGTTCATAGCTGATATGTTATTCTTCATTGCACAACGATAGGTCCGGTGCGCATTGCACTGCAATAGGACATGTTGCTCAACCAAATTAGTTAGTTCTTTTTTGCATTGTAATGCAAATGTACATGTTATCTCTTCAACATACAACGGATTAAGTTAGCTGTGTTATGGAATGCATTGCTTTGCATACAAATACAATGTGTGTATACGTGTGTATACCTGTTGCATTGCATTATTTACATTATTAGTTATGCACTTGTTGCGTTGCATTGTATACAGGAACTAACTCATTCAGGTGTGTATTTGAGAAAAACACGTATTATGGGTTGTTTCATTGCATTGCATAAAACTAACTTCCCTTGTATATCGAAGATAAAATATAAGAAGCATTTTGCTTTACAATGCAAAAAAATTAACTAATTTCGTTATGCAAAAAAACAGATGTAAGTATGTCCTCTGTATGTCAATGTCAATGTCTGTATGTCATTCATTGTTCATTCATTGCATTGTACATAAGATCCGGCATATTGCAATTGAATAACATGTAAGCTATGCACTTGTTGCTTTGTAGTGCATACAAGAACTAACACTCATTCCGCTGTGCATTGAAGTGTTAACATATGTGTTGAAGAGATAACACAGAGAATTGCATAGAAGACCTAACTTATTCTTCTGTGTACTGAAAAGACAACAAATAACATGCGCTTACCGCATTGCATTGCATACATGACCTTTTATTGACTTTTGCACTGGAGACATTTGCACACATTTGCACACAAAGAAATAGCTTATTCTTTTGTACATTGAGAAGATAACACATCACATATTTGCTGCATTGTATTGAAGAGATAACATATGTGATGTTGCATTTGCATACAACAGCTAACATTCCTTTCTGCACTCATCTGAACTGAATGAGTTAGTTCTTAACAAGAATGGCAAATATGCGTTGTATAAAACAACAAACTAACTATAACTATAAAACAACAACTAACTCATTCCGTTGCGTATCGATGAGATAACGTAACATGAGCTTTTCGAATTACAATGCATAGAATATTGAACTCATTTTGTTTTTGCAATGAACACATAACGTGTTGTTGCAGTGTATTGCACAGGACATATTAAGATAATGTTGTTGCATTCAAGATGTAACTTAATTGAAGAATAACATACTTTGAACAGATATAACAATATGTACACTGTTGCATTTGCATACAAAATTCGAACTTATGTGCATTTGAAAATGTTCAGTTGCATTCCGTGGCAAACAGCTAATCCATTCTGTTGTGCGATGAAGAGATAAGTGTGTGCAAAGCTATTACATTGCTTTGCACATACAATGTTACGGTTGTGCATTGAAAAATAACAAAGATATGCATTTGTTCACTTGCCTTGTGTACAATAACTAACTCATTCCGACGTGCTTTGAAGCGATATGTGCTGCTGCATTACACTGCAGTCAAGATATTACCTGTTCCGTTGTGCACTGACGAGATAACACATAACATATTTGATTTTGCATATTTGAAGAGAGAACACTTTTAAAGATAATTGTTATCTAAAGATGTGTTATCTATTCAACACTCTTCAATGCACAGAGGAAAGAGTTAGTTATGCACTGCAGAGCAACAGGTGCAATTGCTTATATATTATCCTTCACTGCACGATGATAGATCCGGTGCGCATTGCAATGCAACAGCATTATATACAATATATACAATATATACATTGAGCAAAATGCTCATGTTACATGTTATATCTTCGGTATAAATGGAAGATATTTTTTTATACAATGAAACATCCATTACATGTGTTGTTCAACACACACCTGAATGAGTGTCATTCTTCAGTAGTTCTTGAATGCAATGTATCGCAACAATTGCAGCTTATATTAATGTTCGTTGCATAACCATAGGTCCTGTGCCTAATGTAATGCACTTGCAACAGTACATATGTTATCTCTTTATTGTACAACAAAATGAATTAGGTCTTCTCTGCACATGTTACATGTTATATCTTTCATATGCAACGGAAGTTAGTTGTTTTAACTTTTGTTTCAGCCCATATTACATTATTCTTATTCATAAAACAACTTCTGTATGGCTCACGAACCATCAGAGGAAGTCAATAAGTATGTATAAAAAAGGTCAAGACTGAGTATTCTTTGGCCAGAAATATGTCCATTAGGTGAAAAATGCACTACTGCATGTCTGACATAGCATCAGAAGGAGTCAATAAGAAGAAATAAAAAAGTTCAAGATCGAGTAAAAAAAGTAATAGTCAATAAGAAGAAATATGTCGATTAGGTCATATATGGACTACTATATGCCTTCCGTATCATCAGAAGGAGTCGATTAGTATGTATAGAAATTCATGATCAAGGACTCTTGGACCAGAAATATGTCCATTAGGTCAATGACTCCTGTATGGCTGATGAATTATCAGACGAAATCAATATGTATTAAAAATTAATTGAACTTATTAAATTATAAGTTCAAAACTGAGTATTCTATGGCCAGAAATATGTCCATTAGGTGAAAATTGCACTACCGCATGGCTGACGTATATTTACAGGAGTCAAAGAGAGATATAGAAAGTTAATGATCTTGGGCCAGAAATATGTTAAATGTCAAATATTGACTCCTGTATGGGTGACGAATCATCAGACAGATTCAATAAATAAAAAATATAAAAATATAAAAAAGTTCAACCCTGAGTATGCTTTGGCCAGAAATATGTACATTAGGTGAAAAACGCACTACTACATGGCTAACATATCATCAGGAGTCAAATACGTTGAAATTAAAAAGTTCAAGATCGACTATTCTTGGGCCAGAAATATGTTCAATAGATAAAATATAGACTCCTGTATGGCTGATGAAGTCAATAAGTATGTATAAAAAAGTTCAAGACTGAGTATTATTTGGCCAGAAATATGTCAGTTAGGTGAAAAATGCACTACTGCAATGCTGACATATCATCAGGAGTCAAATATGTAGAAATGAAAAAGTTCAAGATCGAGTACTCTTGGGCCAGAAATATGTTCAGTAGGTCAAATATTGACTTCTGTATGGCTCATGAACCATCAGAGGAAGTCAATAAGTATGTATAAAAAAGGTCAAGACTGAGTATTCTTTGGCCAGAAATATGTTCAATAGGTCAAATATGGACTCCTGTATGGCTGACGTATCATCAGACTGAGTCAATAAGTATGTATGAAAAAGTTAATGATCGAGGACTCTTGGACCAGAAAACATGTTCAATAGGTCAAATATGGACTCCTGTATGGCTGATGAATTATCAGACAGAGTCAATAAGTATGTATAAAAAAGTTCAATACAGTATTCTTTGGCCAAAAATATGTTCAGTAGGTCAAATATTGACTCCTGTATGTATGAATCAACAGAGGAAGTCAAATAGTATGTATAAAAAAGTTCAAGACCAGAAATATGTTCATTAGGTCAAATATCGACTATTGTCTAATAAAGTTCAAGACCAGACAGAACCAGACCTTTTTGGCCAGACTATTATGTATAAAAACTTCTTCTGGTAACAGAAGTAGTCATTATGTCTAAAAAATGTCAAGATTGACTACTTTTTGGCCCGATAAATGTCCATTAGGTCAAATATGCACTACTGTATGGCTGACTTATAATCAGGAGTCAGTGAGTAGAAATAGAAAGTTCATAATCAACGACTTTTGTTCCTGAAATTTATACAGTACAACAAATATAGACTACTGTCTTTCTGGTGTACCATCAAAGGGAATGACAATGTACAGAAAGTTAATTATCCAGGGCTGTTTTGCTAGAAATATATTCAGTATGTCAAATGTGGACTTCTCTATGGCTGATGTAACATTCGAAAGAGTCATGGTGGCATATCATGAGAAGAAGTCAATGAGTAGAAATAGAAAGTTCAAGATTGATGACTCTTGGGAAATATAGGTCCAGATATATGTCCATAAGGTCAAATATAGACTTTTGAGTGGCTGAGGTAACATCTTCAGGAGTCATTGAGTATTGTATAAAAAGTTCATGATCTTTTGCCAAAAATATATTCAATAGGTCAAATGTATGTAGTCAATTAATATGTATATAAAGTTCAAAGTTCTAAGACTGTTTACGCAAGCAATTTTGTCCATTAGCTCAAATATGGACTACTGTTTGGCTGATGTATCTTCAGAAGGAGTCAGTGTGCTAGAAATATGTTGAGTTGGATAAAATGTGAACTACTGTCTGTCTGTTGTAACATCCGATGTATTCAATTACTCTATGTAGAAAGTCTAAAATGGAGTACACCAGAAATATGTTCAGTAGGTCACACATGGACTTCTGTATGTCTGATGTACTGTAACATCAGAACAATGCAGTATGTATAAGAAAGTTCAAGATCTACAAATCTTGGACTATTAATATGTACAAGAAGTCAAAAATGGCATGTCAACATAATATACTATGTGAGCTATGCACTGCAATAATAGGACAGTTGTTTCTTCATTACTCAACCAAGTGAGTTAGTTCTTCTATGCATTGTAGTACAAAAGCTCATATTTTACATATGTAATCTCTTCATTTATTTCTCTTTATTTACAATGGATTAAGTTTGTTGTGTTATGAAATGCAATGAAGCCGCATAATTCATGTTATTCCTAAATGCACAACTGAGTAACTTGGTACTTGTTTGCAATGCCATGCAAAAGCGCGTATGTGCAGTTGAAGAATAACTTATAAGTTATGTACTTGTTGCGTTGCAGTGCAAGTGCGTTGCTTTTTATTGACTTATTGTGTTGTGCATTGGAGTTAATATGTGTGCTTTCAAAGAGATAACACGTAACACATTAGATTTCTCATTCCATTGCGTAAAAACCTTATTCCATTTTACATTAGAGAATGACATGAAATATACACTTTTTCATTGTACTGCATGCAAGAACTAACGTAGTGCATTAAAGAGTTAACACATATGTTTTTACATTGCATTGCAAACATAACCTGACTTTTATCGGCTTTTGCATTGAAGAATGACACGATGACACTTGTTAAATTCATTCAAGAACTAACTCATTCCGGCTGTGCTTTGAAAAGTTAACTTGTGTGCTGTTGAAGAGATAACAATAGAATTGCAAGAAGTTTTAATGTATTCCTCTGTGCATTCGACAATACGTAACGTGCTATTCATTGCTTTGCACACGACAACTAACTTATTCATTTGTGTATTATAACACGAGCCTTTGCATAGACGATGCATTATAAAGAAATGCATACAACAACTAACTACTCATTAAGTTAACATAATGTGCAGTTGCATTGCACATACGATCCATCGTTGTGCAATTGAAGAATAACAGATAAGCTTATGCACTTCCTGTGCATTGAAAAGTTAGCATGTGTGCTGTTGAAAAAATGACACGTAACACATTTGATTTGGAATTGCATTGCTTACAATGGAACTCATTCCATTTTGCACTTAAGAATGTGTGAAGAATAAGTTATGCGCTTGTTTTGTTTTGTTGTATTGTATAGAAGAACTAACTCATTCAGGTGTGCGCTGAAGAATAACACATGTAATGGGTTGTTTCATTGCATTGCAAAAACAAAAACAAAAAAAAACAACTAACTTCCGTTTAGTTCGAAGATATAACATGTAACATTAGCATTTTGCATTACAATGCATAGGAGGTCTAACTATGCATTTGGTTGTGCAATGAAGAGATTACATATGTGTTGCTGCAGTGCCTAAGCGCACCGGACCTATCATCGTGCAATGAAGAATCACATATAAGTTATTTTTGTGCATTGCACATACTCCCTGTGCATTGAAGAGTTAATATATATGGTGTTAAAGAGATACGTTGAATTGCATGTGCATTGCATCTTCTGTGCACTGAAAAGACAACAAATAACATATGCGTTTAATGCATTGCATTGCATACGTGACCTGACTTTTATTGACTTTTGCATTGAAGAATGAGACTTGAAACCTTGATTAATTCCTTTGTACATTGAAGAGATTACACATCGCATATGTGCTGCATTGCATTGCATACACGATCACTAACTTATCGTGTGTGCTGTTGCAAAAAGCTCATGTTACATGTTATCTCTTCAATATACAACGGAATGAGTTAGTTGTTTTATGGACAAGAACGCGCATTTTATTTGTCATTTTTAAATACGCATCTGAATAATTCAGATCTTGTGTATATGCAATGCATTGCAAAAGCGCATATATATGTTATGTCTTCAGTGCAGAAAGGAATGTTAGCTCTTGTGTGCAATGCAATGAAACGGATTGTCTCATGTGTCATTCGGTGCAAAAGTCAATAAAAATTCTTTATGCACAGTGCATTCAAGAACTAACTCATTCCGGCTGTGCTTTGAAAAGTTTAACGTGTGTGCTGTTGAAGAAGTAACATAGAATTGCAAGTTCTAATGTAATTCCTCTGTGCATTTAATCGACTATACACTACCCTGGATCGTAAGTGCCATGCAATGCACAAGCATAGCATATGTTATTCTGATGCATGTAGCGCATACGATAGGACCAGTGCGCAATGCACTGCAACAGCACATATATAATCTGCAAGTATAATGCAAAATACTCGTGTTACATGTTATATCTTCGCTATACAACGAAGTTAGTTGTTTTGTGCAAGCCATATTACCTGTTATTCTTTAACACACACCTTAAGGAGTTAGTTATTGTATACAATGCAAGTACATAACATATGTTATTCTTCAATTGCACAACGTTGGGTCGTATATGGAATGCAATGCAACAGCACATGTTATCTTAATGCACTGCATTATAATGCATCTTCTATGCATTGCAATGCAAAGGTTCATATTATCTCTTCAATATTTTGTATGCAAAGCAATTCGATAGCACTAGATGTTACCTCTTCAACAGCACATATGTAAACACTTCACCACTCACAGCGGAATGAGTCAGTTCTTGTAATGCTCCTCAAAGCAACACGTGCATAGCTTAGGTTATTCTTCAATTGCACTACGCTGGATACATTGCTAAGTGCAATGATTACATATGTGAAGCACAAGCATAGCATATATATTATTCTTGATTCCACGATGATAGGACGAGTGCGCAAAATGGACTACAGTACATATATAACCTGCAATGTAATGCAAAATGCTCGTGTTACATGTTTATCTTCGCTATACAACGAAATTAGATGTTTTATGCAATGCAATGAAACAACCCATATTACCTGTTTATTCTTTAACACACACCTTAAGGAGTTAGTTCTTGTATACAATGCAAAAAAAAAAAAAACAAGTACATATGTGTTTTAGCTTTTTAGTTCTTGCAAGCAGTGAAATGAAACCGCATATTTCATGTCATTCTTAAATGCAAATTGGAATATGTTGGTCACGAACGCAATACAATGTGAAATCAAATGTGCCATGTGTTATCTCTTCAACAGCACATATTTAACTCTTCAGTGTACAGCGGAATGAGTTAGGAATGAGTATGCACTGCAACGCAACAAGTGCAAACTTATGTTGGATCGCAATGCAATACAAAAGCATATATGTTATCTTATCTGAATGAGTTAGTTCTTGTATGCATTGCATTATAATGCAGTTTCTATGAAAAAGGCTCACGTTATGTATCTCTTCAGTACACAACTGAAGAAGTTAATTAGTTGTTTGCAAAGCAATGTCGTTTCAATACACAGAAAAGTAGAACTTTATGCAATCTAGTGTCATAGTGTTATCTCTTCAACAGCACATATGTTAACTCTGCAACGCACTGCAATAGGACTGTTGCACTGTAGCTCAACCAAATTAGTTAGTTCTTCTATGCATTGTAGTGTAAAAACTCATATTTTACATGTTATCTCTTCAACATACAACGGATTAAGTTAGATGTGTTATGGAATGCATTGCTTTGCATACAAATAACTAACTCATTCAGGTGTGCGTTGGAGAATAATACATGTAATATGGGTTGTTTCATTGCACTGCATGAAACAGCTAACTTCCATTGTATATCGAAGCTAAAATATAAGAAAGAAGCATTTTGCTTTACAGTGCATAGAAAAATGTAACTAATTTGGTTATGCAAAAAACATAAAACAAAAACAGATTAAATATGTCCTGTTGCAGTTAATTGCTCACTGGATCTATCATAGAGCAAATAAGAATAACATATAAAGCTCTGCTTGTGCATTGCATTGTACACACGATCTGGCATATTGCAATTGAAGTATAACATAGAACTAACTCATTCCGCTGTGCATTGAAGTGTTAACATGTGCGTTGAAGAGATAACACAGAGAATTGCATAGAAGACCTAACTTATTCTTCTGTGCACTGAAAAGACAACAAATAACATGCGCTAACGCATTGCATTGCACATATGACCTGACTTTTATTGACTTTTACACTGAAGAATGACACATGAGACATTCCGTTTCATTGCACTACACACAAGAAATAGCTTATTCATTCATAACGTTCCTTTCTGCACTCATCTAAACTGAATGAGTTAGTTCTTGTATTTAAGAATGACAAACATGCGTTGTTGCATTGAGTTGTTGCGATGAGATAACATGTAACATTAGCATTTAGCATTACAATGCATAGGAGGTTGACTTTTGCATTGAGGAATGACACTTGAAACCTTGATTAATTCCTTTGTACATTGAAGAGATTACACATCATTACAATTGGATTACATATGTGAAGCACAAGCATAGCATATATATTATTCTTGATTCCACGATGATAGGACCAGTGCGCAAAATGGACTACAGCACATATATAGTCTGCAATGTAATGCAAAATGCTCGTGTTACATGTTTATCTTCGCTATACAAAGAAATTAGTTGTTTTATGCAGTGCTATGAAACAAGCCATATTACCTGTTATTCTTTAACACAAACCTTAAGGAGTTAGTTATTGTATACAATGCAAGTACATAACATATTTTATTCTACAATTGCACAACGTTGTTTCGTATATGAAATGCAATGCAACAGCACGTTATCTTAATGCACTGCATTATAATGAATCTTCTATGCATTGCAATGCAAAGGTTCATATTATCTCTTCAATATTTTGTATGCAAAGCAATGCGATAGCACTAGATGTTATCTCTTCAACAGCACATATGTTAACTCTTCACCACTCACAGCGGAATGAGTTAGTTCTTGTAATGCACCTCAAAGCAACAAGTGCATAGCTTAGGTTATTCTTCAATTGCATTACAATTTACCAGTGCGCAAAAAACCCATATTACCTGTTATTCTTTAACACACACCTTAAGGAGTTGGTTCTTGTATACAATGTATCGTATATGGAATGCAATGCAACAAGCGCAGTTATCTTAACAGAATGAGTTAGTTCTTGCATTGCAATGCAAAGGTTCATATTATCTCTTCAGTCAGCAAATATGCCGTGGGTTATCTCTTCGGTGTGCAAAGGAATAAGCTATTTCTTGTATCCTATGGAGGGAAACAGAGAATGTCTCATGTGCCATTCTTCAATGCAAAAGTCAATAAAAGTTAGGCTAGGTATGCAAATGCAATGCGAAAACACGTATGTGTTTTAGCTTTTAAGTTCTTGCATGCAGTGAAATGAAACCGCATATTTCATGTCATTCTTAAATGCAAATTGGAATATGTTGGTCACAAACGCAATACAATGTGAAATAAAATGTGCCATGTGTTATCTCTTCAACAGCACATATTTAACTCTTCAGTGTAGAGCGGAATGAGTTAGGAATGAGTATGCACTGCAACGCAACAAGTGCAAACTTATAATGTTGGATCGCATTTACAATGCAATACAAAAAAAACATATATGTTATCTTATCTGAATGAGTTAGTTCTTGTATGCATTGCATTATAATGCAGTTTCTATGAAAAAGGCTCACGTTATGTATATCTTCAATACACAACTGAAGAAGTTAATTAGTTGTTTTGCAAAGCAATGCACGTCTTATGTGTTGTCGTTTCAATACACAGAAAAGAACTTTATGCAATCTAGTGTCATAGTGTTATCTCTTCAACAGCACATATGTTAACTCTGAAACGCACTGCAATAGGACTGTTGCACTGTAGCTCAACCAAATTAGTTAGTTCTTCTATGCATTGTAGTGTAAAAACGTTACATGAGCCTTTGCATTGCAATGCATAGAAGATGCACTATAATGCAATGCTTACAAAAACTAACTCTTTCTTTTACGATGACGTGCTATTGCATTGCATTATTGGCATTATTAGTTATGCACTTGTGTTGCATTGCATACAAGAACTAACTCATTCAGGTGTGCGTTGGAGAATAACACATGTAATATGGGTTGTTTAATTGCATTGCATGAAACAACTAACTTCCGTTGTATATCGAAGCTAAAATACAAGAAGCATTTTGCTTTACAGTGCATAGAAAATGCACAAAGGAAAGAGTTGGTTATGCACTGCAAAGCAACAGGTGCATTGTTTATATGTTTATTCTCACTACACGATGATAGATCCGGTGCGCTTTGCAATGCAACAGCACATATGTATATGCTCATGTTACATGTTACATCTTCGGTATACAACGGAAGATATTTTTTTTTATTCAATGAAACATGTAATGCAATGTAATGCAACAGCATATGTGTTATATCTTAACGTAATGAGGATTGGATGGAATGCATTGTAATGTAAAGGCAATGTAATGTTATCTCTTCAATACAATCTAATTCTAATTGCAGTGCATTGCTCACAGAATCTGTCGTATTGCGTTGAAGAACAACATAAGCTATATGTTACATTCTTTCTATTATACATTCTTTCTAGCACAATAATCCAAGATCATGAACTTTCAATAAATACTCAGTACATCTTTCAAATGTTACACCAGACAGATAGCAGTACATATTTGAGCTATTTGGGAATATTTGGAGCTATATTTCCGGCAAAACTTGAACTTGAACATTCTATACATATTCATAGACTACTTCTGTTGTTAAGTCAGTCGGAAAGTAGTACTTGTCTGTCATAAGTACCTACTGAACATATTTCTGGCCCAAGACTCGTAGATCACGAACATTCTATTTCTACTCATTGACTCCTTCTGATGATAAATCAGCCATGCAGGAGTCAATATTTGACGTAATGAACATATTTCTGGCCAAAGAATACTCAGTCTTGAACTTTTTTATACATACTTCTTGACTTCCTCTGATGATTCGTGAGCCCAACAGGAGTCAATATTTGACCTACTGAACATATTTTTGGCCAAAGAATACCGCCTAGAATTTGTTTATACATACTTATTGTCTCTGTCTGATAATTCATCAGCCATACAGGAGTCCATATTTGACCTATTGAACATGTTTCTGGTCCAAGAGTCCTCGATCATTAACTTTTTCATACATACTCATTGACTCTGTATGATGATTCATCAGCCATACAGGAGTCCATATTTGACCTACTGAACATATTTTCGCCCCAAAGGTGAAACTTTCTATTCATACTCATCGACTACTTCTGATGATACAGCAGGCATATAATAGTCAATATTTGACCTAATGAATATATTTCTGGCCAAAGAGTAGTCGATCATGAACTTTCTATTTCACTCATTGACTCCTTCTGTAAATACGCCAGCAGTGCATATTTCAACTAATGGACATATTTCTGACCCAAGAGTACTCAATTTTGATCTTTTTTATTTCTTCTCATTGAGTCCTTCTGATGCTATGTCAGCCATGCAGTACTGCAGTTTTCACCTAATGGACATATTTCTGGCCAAATAATACTCAGTCTTGAACTTGTTTATACATACTAATTGACTTCGTCTGATAATTCATCAGCCATACAGGAGTCTATATTTGACCTAATGAATATATTTCTGGCCAAAGAGTAGTCGATCATGAACTTTCTATTTCACTCATTGACTCCTTCTGTAAATACGCCAGCAGTGCATATTTCAACTAATGGACATATTTCTGACCCAAGAGTACTCAATTTTGATCTTTTTTATTTCTTCTCATTGAGTCCTTCTGATGCTATGTCAGCCATGCAGTACTGCAGTTTTCACCTAATGGACATATTTCTGGCCAAATAATACTCAGTCTTGAACTTGTTTATACATACTAATTGACTTCGTCTGATAATTCATCAGCCATACAGGAGTCTATATTTGACCTAAGGAACATATTTCTGGCTAAAGAATACTCAGTCTTGAAGTTTTTTATACATACTTATTGACTCTGTCTGATGATTCGTCACTCATAGAGGAGTCGATATTGGACCTATTGAACATATTTCTGGTCCAAGTCCTTGATCATGAATTTTTTCATACATACTTATTGACTCCGCCTGATGATTCGTCAGCCATACAGGAGTCAATATTTGACCTAATGAACATATTTCTGGCCAAAGAATACTCAGTCTTGAATTTTTAGACATACTCTTTGACTACTTCTGTTGATACAGCAGGCATATAGTATTCAATATTTGACCTACTGAACATATTTCTGGCAACAAGAGAAGTCGAGCATGAACTTTCTATTTTTAGTAATTGACTCCGTCTGTTGATTCGTCAACCATACAGGAGTCAAAATTTGACCTAATGAACATATTTCTGGCCAAAGAATATTCAGTCTTGAAGTTTTTTTATACATACTTATTGACTCCGTCTGATGATTCATCAGCCATAAAGGAGTGAATATTTGAACTGATGAACATATTTCTGGCCAAAGAATACTCAGTCTTGAACTTTTTTATACATACTTATTGACTGATAATTCATCAGCCATACAGGAGTCTATATTTGACCTATTGAACATGTTTCTGGTCCAAGAGTCCTCGATCATTAACTTTTTCATACATACTCATTGACTCTGTACGATGATTCATCAGCCATACAGGAGTCAATATTTGACCTATTTAACATATATCTGGCCCAAGAGTAGTCGATCATGATTTCTGGTCCAAGAATCCTCGATCATTAACTTTTTCATACATACTTATTGACTCAGCCTGATGATACGTCAGCCATACAGGAGTCAATATTTGACGTAATGAACATATTTCTGGCCAAAGAATACTCAGTCTTGAACTTTTTTATACATACTTCTTGACTTCCTCTGATGATTCGTGAGCCATACAGGAGTCAATATTTGACCTACTAAACATATTTTTGGCCAAAGAATACCGCCTTTAATTTGTTTATTCATACTTATTGTCTCTGTCTGATAATTCATCAGCCATACAAGAGTCCATATTTGACCTATTGAACATGTTTCTGGTCCAAGAGTCCTCGATCATTAACTTTTTCATACATACTCATTGACTCTGTATGATGATTCATCAGCCATACAGGAGTCAATACTTGAACATATTTCTGGCCATAGAATACTCAGTCTTGAACTTTTTTATACATATTGATATCGTCTGATAATTCATCAGCCATACAGGAGTCAATATTTGACCTAAAGAACATATTTCTGGTCCAAGAGTCCTTGATCATGAACTTTTTCATACATACTTATTGACTCTGCCTGATGATACGTCAGCCATACAGGAGTCAAAATTTGACCCACTGAAAAAAAATCTGGCCCAGAGTCGTCGATCATGAATTTTCTATACATACTAATCGACTCCTTCTTATGATAAGTAAGGCATATAGTAGTCCATATATGACCTAATTGACATATTTCTGGCCAACGAATACTCAATCTTGAACATTTTCATACATACTCATTGACTCTGTCTGAGGATTCATCAGCCATACAAGGAGTCAATATTTGACCTATTGAACTTATTTCTGGTCCAAGAGTCTTCCATCTTGAACTTTTTCATACATACTTATTGACTCAGCCTGATGATACGTCAGCCATACAGGAGTCAATATTTGACGTAATGAACATATTTCTGGCCAAAGAATACTCAGTCTTGAACTTTTTTATACATACTTCTTGACTTCCTCTGATGATTCGTGAGCCATACAGGAGTCAATATTTGACCTATTGACCTCTTCTGGTCCAAGAGTCTTCCATCTTGAACTTTTTCATACATACTTATTGACTCAGCCTGATGATACGTCAGCCATACAGGAGTCAATATTTGACCTATTGAACATGTTTCTGGTCCAAGAGTCCTCGATCATTAACTTTTTCATACATACTCATTGACTCTGTATGATGATTCATCAGCCATACAGGAGTCAAAATTTAACCTATTTAACATATATCTGGCCCAAGAGTAGTCGATCATGATTTCTGGTCCAAGAGTCCTCGATCATTAACTTTTTCATACATACTCTTTGACTCTGTATGATGGTTCATCAGCCATACAGGAGTCAATACTTGAACATATTTCTGGCCATAGAATACTCAGTCTTGAACTTTTTTATACATATTGATTTCGTCTGATAATTCATCAGCCATACAGGAGTCAATATTTGACCTAATGAACATATTTCTGGTCCAAGAGTCCTTGATCATGAACTTTTTCATACATACTTATTGACTCTGCCTGATGATACGTCAGCCATAGAGGAATCAAAATTTGACCCACTGAAAAAAAATCTGGCCCAAGAGTCGTCGATCATGAATTTTCTATACATACTATTCGACTCCTTCTGATGATACGGAAGGCATATAGTAGTCCATATATGACCTAATTGACATATTTCTGGCCGACGAATACTCAATCTTGAACATTTTCATACATACTCATTGACTCTGTCTGAGGATTCATCAGCCATACAGGAGTCAATATTTGACCTATTGAACTTATTTCTGGTCCAAGAGTCTTCCATCATGAACTTTTTCATACATACTTATTGACTCAGCCTGATGATACGTCAGCCATACAGGAGTCAATATTTGACGTAATGAACATATTTCTGGCCAAACAATACTCAGTCTTGAACTTTTTTATACATACTTCTTGACTTCCTCTGATGATTCGTGAGCCATACAGGAGTCAATATTTGACCCACTGAACATATTTTTGGCCAAAGAATACCGCCTTTAATTTGTTTATACATACTTATTGTCTCTGTCTGATAATTCATCAGCCATACAGGAGTCCATATTTGACCTATTGAACATGTTTCTGGTCCAAGAGTCCTTGATCATTAACTTTTTCATACATACTCATTGACTCTGTATGATGATTCATCAGCCATACAGGAGTCAATACTTGAACATATTTCTGGCCATAGAATACTCAGTCTTGAACTTTTTTATACATATTGATTTCGTCTGATAATTCATCAGCCATACAGGAGTCAATATTTGACCTAATGAACATATTTCTGGTCCAAGAGTCCTTGATCATGAACTTTTTCATACATACTTATTGACTCTGCCTGATGATACGTCAGCCATACAGGAGTCAAAATTTGACCCACTGAAAAAAAATCTGGCCCAAGAGTCGTCGATCATGAATTTTCAATACATACTAATCGACTCCTTCTGATGATACAGAAGGCATATAGTAGTCCATATATGACCTAATTGACATATTTCTGGCCGACGAATACTCAATCTTGAACATTTTCATACATACTCATTGACTCTGTCTGAGGATTCATCAGCCATACAGGAGTCAATATTTGACCTATTGAACTTATTTCTGGTCCAAGAGTCTTCCATCATGAACTTTTTCATACATACTTATTGACTCAGCCTGATGATACGTCAGCCATACAGGAGTCAATATTTGACCTATTGAACATGTTTCTGGTCCAAGAGTCCTCGATCATTAACTTTTTCAAACATACTCTTTGACTCTGTATGATGGTTCATCAGCCATACAGGAGTCAATACTTGAACATATTTCTGGCCATAGAATACTCAGTCTTGAACTTTTTTATACATATTGATTTCGTCTGATAATTCATCAGCCATACAGGAGTCAATATTTGACCTAATGAACATATTTCTGGTCCAAGAGTCCTTGATCATGAACTTTTTCATACATACTTATTGACTCTGCCTGATGATACGTCAGCCATAGAGGAATCAAAATTTGACCCACTGAAAAAAAATCTGGCCCAAGAGTCGTCGATCATGAATTTTCTATACATACTAATCGACTCCTCCTGATGATACGGAAGGCATATAGTAGTCCATATATGACCTAATTGACATATTTCTGGCCGACGAATACTCAATCTTGAACATTTTCATACATACTCATTGATTCTGTCTGTGGATTCATCAGCCATACAAGGAGTCAATATTTGACCTATTGAACTTATTTCTGGTCCAAGAGTCTTCCATCATGAACTTTTTCATACATACTTATTGACTCAGCCTGATGATACGTCAGCCATACAGGAGTCAATATTTGACGTAATGAACATATTTCTGGCCAAAGAATACTCAGTCTTGAACTTTTTTATACATACTTCTTGACTTCCTCTGATGATTCGTGAGCCATACAGGAGTCAATATTTGACCCACTGAACATATTTTTGGCCAAAGAATACCGCCTTTAATTTGTTTATACATACTTATTGTCTCTGTCTGATAATTCATCAGCCATACAGGAGTCCATATTTGACCTATTGAACATGTTTCTGGTCCAAGAGTCCTCGATCATTAACTTTTTCATACATACTCATTGACTCTGTATGATGATTCATCAGCCATACAGGAGTCAATAATTAACCTATTTAACATATATCTGGCCCAAGAGTAGTCGATCATGATTTCTGGTCCAAGAGTCCTCGATCATTAACTTTTTCATACATACTCTTTGACTCTGTATGATGGTTCATCAGCCATACAGGAGTCAATACTTGAACATATTTCTGGCCATAGAATACTCAGTCTTGAACTTTTTTATACATATTGATTTCGTCTGATAATTCATCAGCCATACAGGAGTCAATATTTGACCTAATGAACATATTTCTGGTCCAAGAGTCCTTGATCATGAACTTTTTCATACATACTTATTGACTCTGCCTGATGATACGTCAGCCATACAGGAGTCAAAATTTGACCCACTGAAAAAAAATCTGGCCCAAGAGTCGTCGATCATGAATTTTCTATACATACTAATCGACTCCTTCTGATGATAAGGAAGGCATATAGTAGTCCATATATGACCTAATTGACATATTTCTGGCCGACGAATACTCAATCTTGAACATTTTCATACATACTCATTGACTCTGTCTGAGGATTCATCAGCCATACAGGAGTCAATATTTGACCTATTGAACTTATTTCTGGTCCAAGAGTCTTCCATCATGAACTTTTTCATACATACTTATTGACTCAGCCTGATGATACGTCAGCCATACAGGAGTCAATATTTGACGTAATGAACATATTTCTGGCCAAACAATACTCAGTCTTGAACTTTTTTATACATACTTCTTGACTTCCTCTGATGATTCGTGAGCCATACAGGAGTCAATATTTGACCCACTGAACATATTTTTGGCCAAAGAATACCGCCTTTAATTTGTTTATACATACTTATTGTCTCTGTCTGATAATTCATCAGCCATACAGGAGTCCATATTTGACCTATTGAACATGTTTCTGGTCCAAGAGTCCTTGATCATTAACTTTTTCATACATACTCATTGACTCTGTATGATGATTCATCAGCCATACAGGAGTCAATACTTGAACATATTTCTGGCCATAGAATACTCAGTCTTGAACTTTTTTATACATATTGATTTCGTCTGATAATTCATCAGCCATACAGGAGTCAATATTTGACCTAATGAACATATTTCTGGTCCAAGAGTCCTTGATCATGAACTTTTTCATACATACTTATTGACTCTGCCTGATGATACGTCAGCCATACAGGAGTCAAAATTTGACCCACTGAAAAAAAATCTGGCCCAAGAGTCGTCGATCATGAATTTTCAATACATACTAATCGACTCCTTCTGATGATACAGAAGGCATATAGTAGTCCATATATGACCTAATTGACATATTTCTGGCCGACGAATACTCAATCTTGAACATTTTCATACATACTCATTGACTCTGTCTGAGGATTCATCAGCCATACAGGAGTCAATATTTGACCTATTGAACTTATTTCTGGTCCAAGAGTCTTCCATCATGAACTTTTTCATACATACTTATTGACTCAGCCTGATGATACGTCAGCCATACAGGAGTCAATATTTGACCTATTGAACATGTTTCTGGTCCAAGAGTCCTCGATCATTAACTTTTTCATACATACTCATTGACTCTGTATGATGATTCATCAGCCATACAGGAGTCAATATTTGACCTACTGTCCAAGAGTCCTCGATCATTAACTTTTTCATACATACTCTTTGACTCTGTATGATGGTTCATCAGCCATACAGGAGTCAATACTTGAACATATTTCTGGCCATAGAATACTCAGTCTTGAACTTTTTTATACATATTGATTTCGTCTGATAATTCATAAGCCATACAGGAGTCAATATTTGACCTAATGAACATATTTCTGGTCCAAGAGTCCTTGATCATGAACTTTTTCATACATACTTATTGACTCTGCCTGATGATACGTCAGCCATACAGGAGTCAAAATTTGACCCACTGAAAAAAAATCTGGCCCAAGAGTCGTCGATCCTGAATTTTCTATACATACTAATCGACTCCTTCTGATGATACGGAAGGCATATAGTAGTCCATATATGACCTAATTGACATATTTCTGGCCGACGAATACTCAATCTTGAACATTTTCATACATACTCATTGACTCTGTCTGAGGATTCATCAGCCATACAGGAGTCAATATTTGACCAATTGAACTTATTTCTGGTCCAAGAGTCTTCCATCTTGAACTTTTTCATACATACTTATTGACTCAGCCTGATGATACGTCAGCCATACAGGAGTCAATATTTGACGTAATGAACATATTTCTGGCCAAAGAATACTCAGTCTTGAACTTTTTATACATACTTCTTGACTTCCTCTGATGATTCGTGAGCCATACAGGAGTCAATATTTGACCTACTAAACATATTTTTGGCCAAAGAATACTGCCTTGAATTTATTTATACATACTTATTGTCTCTGTCTGATAATTCATCAACCATACAGGAGTCCATATTTGACCTATTGAACATGTTTCTGGTCCAAGAGTCCTCGATCATTAACTTTTTCATACATACTCTTTGACTCTGTATGATGGTTCATCAGCCATACAGGAGTCAATACTTGAACATATTTCTGGCCATAGAATACTCAGTCTTGAACTTTTTTATACATATTGATTTCGTCTGATAATTCATCAGCCATACAGGAGTCAATATTTGACCTAATGAACATATTTCTGGTCCAAGAGTCCTTGATCATGAACTTTTTCATACATACTTATTGACTCTGCCTGATGATACGTCAGCCATAGAGGAATCAAAATTTAACCACTGAAAAAAAATCTGGCCCAAGAGTCGTCAATCATGAATTTTCTATACATACTAATCGACTCCTTCTGATGATACGGAAGGCATATAGTAGTCCATATATGACCTAATTGACATATTTCTGGCCGACGAATACTCAATCTTGAACATTTTCATACATACTCATTGACTCTGTCTGAGGATTCATCAGCCATACAGGAGTCAATATTTGACCTATTGAACTTATTTCTGGTCCAAGAGTCTTCCATCATGAACTTTTTCATACATACTTATTGACTCAGCCTGATGATACGTCAGCCATACAGGAGTCAATATTTGACCTATTGAACATGTTTCTGGTCCAAGAGTCCTCGATCATTAACTTTTTCATACATACTCATTGACTCTGTATGATGATTCATCAGCCATACAGGAGTCAATATTTGACCTACTGTCCAAGAGTCCTCGATCATTAACTTTTTCATACATACTCTTTGACTCTGTATGATGGTTCATCAGCCATACAGGAGTCAATACTTGAACATATTTCTGGCCATAGAATACTCAGTCTTGAACTTTTTATACATATTGATTTCGTCTGATAATTCATAAGCCATACAGGAGTCAATATTTGACCTAATGAACATATTTCTGGTCCAAGAGTCCTTGATCATGAACTTTTTCATACATACTTATTGACTCTGCCTGATGATACGTCAGCCATACAGGAGTCAAAATTTGACCCACTGAAAAAAAATCTGGCCCAAGAGTCGTCGATCATGAATTTTCTATACATACTAATCGACTCCTCCTGATGATACGGAAGGCATATAGTAGTCCATATATGACCTAATTGACATATTTCTGGCCGACGAATACTCAATCTTGAACATTTTCATACATACTCATTGATTCTGTCTGTGGATTCATCAGCCATACAAGGAGTCAATATTTGACCTATTGAACTTATTTCTGGTCCAAGAGTCTTCCATCATGAACTTTTTCATACATACTTATTGACTCAGCCTGATGATACGTCAGCCATACAGGAGTCAATATTTGACGTAATGAACATATTTCTGGCCAAAGAATACTCAGTCTTGAACTTTTTTATACATACTTCTTGACTTCCTCTGATGATTCGTGAGCCATACAGGAGTCAATATTTGACCCACTGAACATATTTTTGGCCAAAGAATACCGCCTTTAATTTGTTTATACATACTTATTGTCTCTGTCTGATAATTCATCAGCCATACAGGAGTCCATATTTGACCTATTGAACATGTTTCTGGTCCAAGAGTCCTCGATCATTAACTTTTTCATACATACTCATTGACTCTGTATGATGATTCATCAGCCATACAGGAGTCAATAATTAACCTATTTAACATATATCTGGCCCAAGAGTAGTCGATCATGATTTCTGGTCCAAGAGTCCTCGATCATTAACTTTTTCATACATACTCTTTGACTCTGTATGATGGTTCATCAGCCATACAGGAGTCAATACTTGAACATATTTCTGGCCATAGAATACTCAGTCTTGAACTTTTTTATACATATTGATTTCGTCTGATAATTCATCAGCCATACAGGAGTCAATATTTGACCTAATGAACATATTTCTGGTCCAAGAGTCCTTGATCATGAACTTTTTCATACATACTTATTGACTCTGCCTGATGATACGTCAGCCATACAGGAGTCAAAATTTGACCCACTGAAAAAAAATCTGGCCCAAGAGTCGTCGATCATGAATTTTCTATACATACTAATCGACTCCTTCTGATGATAAGGAAGGCATATAGTAGTCCATATATGACCTAATTGACATATTTCTGGCCGACGAATACTCAATCTTGAACATTTTCATACATACTCATTGACTCTATCTGATGATACGTCAGCCATAGAGGAATCAAAATTTGACCCACTGAAAAAAAATCTGGCCCAAGAGTCGTCGATCATGAATTTTCTATACATACTATTCGACTCCTTCTGATGATACGGAAGGCATATAGTAGTCCATATATGACCTAATTGACATATTTCTGGCCGACGAATACTCAATCTTGAACATTTTCATACATACTCATTGACTCTGTCTGAGGATTCATCAGCCATACAGGAGTCAATATTTGACCTATTGAACTTATTTCTGGTCCAAGAGTCTTCCATCATGAACTTTTTCATACATACTTATTGACTCAGCCTGATGATACGTCAGCCATACAGGAGTCAATATTTGACGTAATGAACATATTTCTGGCCAAACAATACTCAGTCTTGAACTTTTTTATACATACTTCTTGACTTCCTCTGATGATTCGTGAGCCATACAGGAGTCAATATTTGACCCACTGAACATATTTTTGGCCAAAGAATACCGCCTTTAATTTGTTTATACATACTTATTGTCTCTGTCTGATAATTCATCAGCCATACAGGAGTCCATATTGACCTATTGAACATGTTTCTGGTCCAAGAGTCCTTGATCATTAACTTTTTCATACATACTCATTGACTCTGTATGATGATTCATCAGCCATACAGGAGTCAATACTTGAACATATTTCTGGCCATAGAATACTCAGTCTTGAACTTTTTTATACATATTGATTTCGTCTGATAATTCATCAGCCATACAGGAGTCAATATTTGACCTAATGAACATATTTCTGGTCCAAGAGTCCTTGATCATGAACTTTTTCATACATACTTATTGACTCTGCCTGATGATACGTCAGCCATACAGGAGTCAAAATTTGACCCACTGAAAAAAAATCTGGCCCAAGAGTCGTCGATCATGAATTTTCAATACATACTAATCGACTCCTTCTGATGATACAGAAGGCATATAGTAGTCCATATATGACCTAATTGACATATTTCTGGCCGACGAATACTCAATCTTGAACATTTTCATACATACTCATTGACTCTGTCTGAGGATTCATCAGCCATACAGGAGTCAATATTTGACCTATTGAACTTATTTCTGGTCCAAGAGTCTTCCATCATGAACTTTTTCATACATACTTATTGACTCAGCCTGATGATACGTCAGCCATACAGGAGTCAATATTTGACCTATTGAACATGTTTCTGGTCCAAGAGTCCTCGATCATTAACTTTTTCATACATACTCTTTGACTCTGTATGATGGTTCATCAGCCATACAGGAGTCAATACTTGAACATATTTCTGGCCATAGAATACTCAGTCTTGAACTTTTTTATACATATTGATTTCGTCTGATAATTCATAAGCCATACAGGAGTCAATATTTGACCTAATGAACATATTTCTGGTCCAAGAGTCCTTGATCATGAACTTTTTCATACATACTTATTGACTCTGCCTGATGATACGTCAGCCATACAGGAGTCAAAATTTGACCCACTGAAAAAAAATCTGGCCCAAGAGTCGTCGATCATGAATTTTCTATACATACTAATCGACTCCTCCTGATGATACGGAAGGCATATAGTAGTCCATATATGACCTAATTGACATATTTCTGGCCGACGAATACTCAATCTTGAACATTTTCATACATACTCATTGATTCTGTCTGTGGATTCATCAGCCATACAAGGAGTCAATATTTGACCTATTGAACTTATTTCTGGTCCAAGAGTCTTCCATCATGAACTTTTCATACATACTTATTGACTCAGCCTGATGATACGTCAGCCATACAGGAGTCAATATTTGACGTAATGAACATATTTCTGGCCAAAGAATACTCAGTCTTGAACTTTTTTATACATACTTCTTGACTTCCTCTGATGATTCGTGAGCCATACAGGAGTCAATATTTGACCCACTGAACATATTTTTGGCCAAAGAATACCGCCTTTAATTTGTTTATACATACTTATTGTCTCTGTCTGATAATTCATCAGCCATACAGGAGTCCATATTTGACCTATTGAACATGTTTCTGGTCCAAGAGTCCTCGATCATTAACTTTTTCATACATACTCATTGACTCTGTATGATGATTCATCAGCCATACAGGAGTCAATAATTAACCTATTTAACATATATCTGGCCCAAGAGTAGTCGATCATGATTTCTGGTCCAAGAGTCCTCGATCATTAACTTTTTCATACATACTCTTTGACTCTGTATGATGGTTCATCAGCCATACAGGAGTCAATACTTGAACATATTTCTGGCCATAGAATACTCAGTCTTGAACTTTTTTATACATATTGATTTCGTCTGATAATTCATCAGCCATACAGGAGTCAATATTTGACCTAATGAACATATTTCTGGTCCAAGAGTCCTTGATCATGAACTTTTTCATACATACTTATTGACTCTGCCTGATGATACGTCAGCCATACAGGAGTCAAAATTTGACCCACTGAAAAAAAATCTGGCCCAAGAGTCGTCGATCATGAATTTTCTATACATACTAATCGACTCCTTCTGATGATAAGGAAGGCATATAGTAGTCCATATATGACCTAATTGACATATTTCTGGCCGACGAATACTCAATCTTGAACATTTTCATACATACTCATTGACTCTATCTGAGGATTCATCAGCCATACAAGGAGTCAATATTTGACCTATTGAACTTATTTCTGGTCCAAGAGTCTTCCATCTTGAACTTTTTCATACATACTTATTGACTCAGCCTGATGATACGTCAGCCATACAGGAGTCAATATTTGACCTATTGAACATGTTTCTGGTCCAAGAGTCCTCGATCATTAACTTTTTCATACATACTCATTGACTCTGTATGATGATTCATCAGCCATACAGGAGTCAAAATTTAACCTATTTAACATATATCTGGCCCAAGAGTAGTCGATCATGATTTCTGGTCCAAGAGTCCTCGATCATTAACTTTTTCATACATACTCTTTGACTCTGTATGATGGTTCATCAGCCATACAGGAGACAATACTTGAACATATTTCTGGCCATAGAATACTCAGTCTTGAACTTTTTTATACATATTGATTTCGTCTGATAATTCATCAGCCATACAGGAGTCAATATTTGACCTAATGAACATATTTCTGGTCCAAGAGTCCTTGATCATGAACTTTTTCATACATACTTATTGACTCTGCCTGATGATACGTCAGCCATAGAGGAATCAAAATTTGACCCACTGAAAAAAAATCTGGCCCAAGAGTCGTCGATCATGAATTTTCTATACATACTATTCGACTCCTTCTGATGATACGGAAGGCATATAGTAGTCCATATATGACCTAATTGACATATTTCTGGCCGACGAATACTCAATCTTGAACATTTTCATACATACTCATTGACTCTGTCTGAGGATTCATCAGCCATACAGGAGTCAATATTTGACCTATTGAACTTATTTCTGGTCCAAGAGTCTTCCATCATGAACTTTTTCATACATACTTATTGACTCAGCCTGATGATACGTCAGCCATACAGGAGTCAATATTTGACGTAATGAACATATTTCTGGCCAAACAATACTCAGTCTTGAACTTTTTTATACATACTTCTTGACTTCCTCTGATGATTCGTGAGCCATACAGGAGTCAATACTTGAACATATTTCTGGCCATAGAATACTCAGTCTTGAACTTTTTTATACATATTGATTTCGTCTGATAATTCATCAGCCATACAGGAGTCAATATTTGACCTAATGAACATATTTCTGGTCCAAGAGTCCTTGATCATGAACTTTTTCATACATACTTATTGACTCTGCCTGATGATACGTCAGCCATACAGGAGTCAAAATTTGACCCACTGAAAAAAAATCTGGCCCAAGAGTCGTCGATCATGAATTTTCAATACATACTAATCGACTCCTTCTGATGATACAGAAGGCATATAGTAGTCCATATATGACCTAATTGACATATTTCTGGCCGACGAATACTCAATCTTGAACATTTTCATACATACTCATTGACTCTGTCTGAGGATTCATCAGCCATACAGGAGTCAATATTTGACCTATTGAACTTATTTCTGGTGCAAGAGTCTTCCATCATGAACTTTTTCATACATACTTATTGACTCAGCCTGATGATACGTCAGCCATACAGGAGTCAATATTTGACCTATTGAACATGTTTCTGGTCCAAGAGTCCTCGATCATTAACTTTTTCATACATACTCATTGACTCTGTATGATGATTCATCAGCCATACAGGAGTCAATATTTGACCTACTGTCCAAGAGTCCTCGATCATTAACTTTTTCATACATACTCTTTGACTCTGTATGATGGTTCATCAGCCATACAGGAGTCAATACTTGAACATATTTCTGGCCATAGAATACTCAGTCTTGAACTTTTTTATACATATTGATTTCGTCTGATAATTCATAAGCCATACAGGAGTCAATATTTGACCTAATGAACATATTTCTGGTCCAAGAGTCCTTGATCATGAACTTTTTCATACATACTTATTGACTCTGCCTGATGATACGTCAGCCATACAGGAGTCAAAATTTGACCCACTGAAAAAAAATCTGGCCCAAGAGTCGTCGATCCTGAATTTTCTATACATACTAATCGACTCCTTCTGATGATACGGAAGGCATATAGTAGTCCATATATGACCTAATTGACATATTTCTGGCCGACGAATACTCAATCTTGAACATTTTCATACATACTCATTGACTCTGTCTGAGGATTCATCAGCCATACAGGAGTCAATATTTGACCAATTGAACTTATTTCTGGTCCAAGAGTCTTCCATCTTGAACTTTTCATACATACTTATTGACTCAGCCTGATGATACGTCAGCCATACAGGAGTCAATATTTGACGTAATGAACATATTTCTGGCCAAAGAATACTCAGTCTTGAACTTTTTATACATACTTCTTGACTTCCTCTGATGATTCGTGAGCCATACAGGAGTCAATATTTGACCTACTAAACATATTTTTGGCCAAAGAATACTGCCTTGAATTTATTTATACATACTTATTGTCTCTGTCTGATAATTCATCAACCATACAGGAGTCCATATTTGACCTATTGAACATGTTTCTGGTCCAAGAGTCCTCGATCATTAACTTTTTCATACATACTCTTTGACTCTGTATGATGGTTCATCAGCCATACAGGAGTCAATACTTGAACATATTTCTGGCCATAGAATACTCAGTCTTGAACTTTTTTATACATATTGATTTCGTCTGATAATTCATCAGCCATACAGGAGTCAATATTTGACCTAATGAACATATTTCTGGTCCAAGAGTCCTTGATCATGAACTTTTTCATACATACTTATTGACTCTGCCTGATGATACGTCAGCCATAGAGGAATCAAAATTTAACCACTGAAAAAAAATCTGGCCCAAGAGTCGTCAATCATGAATTTTCTATACATACTAATCGACTCCTTCTGATGATACGGAAGGCATATAGTAGTCCATATATGACCTAATTGACATATTTCTGGCCGACGAATACTCAATCTTGAACATTTTCATACATACTCATTGACTCTGTCTGAGGATTCATCAGCCATACAGGAGTCAATATTTGACCTATTGAACTTATTTCTGGTCCAAGAGTCTTCCATCATGAACTTTTTCATACATACTTATTGACTCAGCCTGATGATACGTCAGCCATACAGGAGTCAATATTTGACGTAATGAACATATTTCTGGCCAAAGAATACTCAGTCTTGAACTTTTTTATACATACTTCTTGACTTCCTCTGATGATTCGTGAGCCATACAGGAGTCAATATTTGACCTACTGTCCAAGAGTCCTCGATCATTAACTTTTTCATACATACTCTTTGACTCTGTATGATGGTTCATCAGCCATACAGGAGTCAATACTTGAACATATTTCTGGCCATAGAATACTCAGTCTTGAACTTTTTTATACATATTGATTTCGTCTGATAATTCATAAGCCATACAGGAGTCAATATTTGACCTAATGAACATATTTCTGGTCCAAGAGTCCTTGATCATGAACTTTTTCATACATACTTATTGACTCTGCCTGATGATACGTCAGCCATACAGGAGTCAAAATTTGACCCACTGAAAAAAAATCTGGCCCAAGAGTCGTCGATCATGAATTTTCTATACATACTAATCGACTCCTTCTGATGATACGGAAGGCATATAGTAGTCCATATATGACCTAATTGACATATTTCTGGCCGACGAATACTCAATCTTGAACATTTTCATACATACTCATTGACTCTGTCTGAGGATTCATCAGCCATACAGGAGTCAATATTTGACCTATTGAACTTATTTCTGGTCCAAGAGTCTTCCATCTTGAACTTTTCATACATACTTATTGACTCAGCCTGATGATACGTCAGCCATACAGGAGTCAATATTTGACGTAATGAACATATTTCTGGCCAAAGAATACTCAGTCTTGAACTTTTTATACATACTTCTTGACTTCCTCTGATGATTCGTGAGCCATACAGGAGTCAATATTTGACCTACTAAACATATTTTTGGCCAAAGAATACTGCCTTGAATTTATTTATACATACTTATTGTCTCTGTCTGATAATTCATCAACCATACAGGAGTCCATATTTGACCTATTGAACATGTTTCTGGTCCAAGAGTCCTCGATCATTAACTTTTTCATACATACTCTTTGACTCTGTATGATGGTTCATCAGCCATACAGGAGTCAATACTTCAACATATTTCTGGCCATAGAATACTCAGTCTTGAACTTTTTTATACATATTGATTTCGTCTGATAATTCATCAGCCATACAGGAGTCAATATTTGACCTAATGAACATATTTCTGGTCCAAGAGTCCTTGATCATGAACTTTTTCATACATACTTATTGACTCTGCCTGATGATACGTCAGCCATAGAGGAATCAAAATTTAACCACTGAAAAAAAATCTGGCCCAAGAGTCGTCAATCATGAATTTTCTATACATACTAATCGACTCCTTCTGATGATACGGAAGGCATATAGTAGTCCATATATGACCTAATTGACATATTTCTGGCCGACGAATACTCAATCTTGAACATTTTCATACATACTCATTGACTCTGTCTGAGGATTCATCAGCCATACAGGAGTCAATATTTGACCTATTGAACTTATTTCTGGTCCAAGAGTCTTCCATCATGAACTTTTTCATACATACTTATTGACTCAGCCTGATGATACGTCAGCCATACAGGAGTCAATATTTGACGTAATGAACATACTTCTGGCCAAAGAATACTCAGTCTTGAACTTTTTTATACATACTTCTTGACTTCCTCTGATGATTCGTGAGCCATACAGGAGTCAATATTTGACCTACTGTCCAAGAGTCCTCGATCATTAACTTTTTCATACATACTCTTTGACTCTGTATGATGGTTCATCAGCCATACAGGAGTCAATACTTGAACATATTTCTGGCCATAGAATACTCAGTCTTGAACTTTTTTATACATATTGATTTCGTCTGATAATTCATAAGCCATACAGGAGTCAATATTTGACCTAATGAACATATTTCTGGTCCAAGAGTCCTTGATCATGAACTTTTTCATACATACTTATTGACTCTGCCTGATGATACGTCAGCCATACAGGAGTCAAAATTTGACCCACTGAAAAAAAATCTGGCCCAAGAGTCGTCGATCATGAATTTTCTATACATACTAATCGACTCCTTCTGATGATACGGAAGGCATATAGTAGTCCATATATGACCTAATTGACATATTTCTGGCCGACGAATACTCAATCTTGAACATTTTCATACATACTCATTGACTCTGTCTGAGGATTCATCAGCCATACAGGAGTCAATATTTGACCTATTGAACTTATTTCTGGTCCAAGAGTCTTCCATCTTGAACTTTTTCATACATACTTATTGACTCAGCCTGATGATACGTCAGCCATACAGGAGTCAATATTTGACGTAATGAACATATTTCTGGCCAAAGAATACTCAGTCTTGAACTTTTTATACATACTTCTTGACTTCCTCTGATGATTCGTGAGCCATACAGGAGTCAATATTTGACCTACTAAACATATTTTGGCCAAAGAATACTGCCTTGAATTTATTTATACATACTTATTGTCTCTGTCTGATAATTCATCAACCATACAGGAGTCCATATTTGACCTATTGAACATGTTTCTGGTCCAAGAGTCCTCGATCATTAACTTTTTCATACATACTCTTTGACTCTGTATGATGGTTCATCAGCCATACAGGAGTCAATACTTGAACATATTTCTGGCCATAGAATACTCAGTCTTGAACTTTTTTATACATATTGATTTCGTCTGATAATTCATCAGCCATACAGGAGTCAATATTTGACCTAATGAACATATTTCTGGTCCAAGAGTCCTTGATCATGAACTTTTTCATACATACTTATTGACTCTGCCTGATGATACGTCAGCCATAGAGGAATCAAAATTTAACCACTGAAAAAAAATCTGGCCCAAGAGTCGTCAATCATGAATTTTCTATACATACTAATCGACTCCTTCTGATGATACGGAAGGCATATAGTAGTCCATATATGACCTAATTGACATATTTCTGGCCGACGAATACTCAATCTTGAACATTTTCATACATACTCATTGACTCTGTCTGAGGATTCATCAGCCATACAGGAGTCAATATTTGACCTATTGAACTTATTTCTGGTCCAAGAGTCTTCCATCATGAACTTTTTCATACATACTTATTGACTCAGCCTGATGATACGTCAGCCATACAGGAGTCAATATTTGACGTAATGAACATATTTCTGGCCAAAGAATACTCAGTCTTGAACTTTTTTATACATACTTCTTGACTTCCTCTGATGATTCGTGAGCCATACAGGAGTCAATATTTGACCTACTGTCCAAGAGTCCTCGATCATTAACTTTTTCATACATACTCTTTGACTCTGTATGATGGTTCATCAGCCATACAGGAGTCAATACTTGAACATATTTCTGGCCATAGAATACTCAGTCTTGAACTTTTTTATACATATTGATTTCGTCTGATAATTCATCAGCCATACAGGAGTCAATATTTGACCTAATGAACATATTTCTGGTCCAAGAGTCCTTGATCATGAACTTTTTCATACATACTTATTGACTCTGCCTGATGATACGTCAGCCATACAGGAGTCAAAATTTGACCCACTGAAAAAAAATCTGGCCCAAGAGTCGTCAATCATGAATTTTCAATACATACTAATCGACTCCTTCTGATGATACGGAAGGCATATAGTAGTCCATATATGACCTAATTGACATATTTCTGGCCGACGAATACTCAATCTTGAACATTTTCATACATACTCATTGACTCTGTCTGAGGATTCATCAGCCATACAAGGAGTCAATATTTGACCTATTGAACTTATTTCTGGTCCAAGAGTCTTCCATCATGAACTTTTTCATACATACTTATTGACTCAGCCTGATGATACGTCAGCCATACAGGAGTCAATATTTGACGTAATGAACATATTTCTGGCCAAAGAATACTCAGTCTTGAACTTTTTTATACATACTTCTTGACTTCCTCTGATGATTCGTGAGCCATACAGGAGTCAATATTTGACCTACTGTCCAAGAGTCCTCGATCATTAACTTTTTCACACATACTCTTTGACTCTGTATGATGGTTCATCAGCCATACAGGAGTCAATACTTGAACATATTTCTGGCCATAGAATACTCAGTCTTTAACTTTTTTATACATATTGATTTCGTCTGATAATTCATCAGCCATACAGGAGTCAATATTTGACCTAATGAACATATTTCTGGTCCAAGAGTCCTTGATCATGAGCTTTTTCATACATACTTATTGACTCTGCCTGATGATACGTCAGCCATACAGGAGTCAAAATTTGACCCACTGAAAAAACAATCTGGCCCAAGAGTCGTCGATCATGAATTTTCTATACATACTAATCGACTCCTTCTGATGATACGGAAGGCATATAGTAGTCCATATATGACCTAATTGACATATTTCTGGCCGACGAATACTCAATCTTGAACATTTTCATACATACTCATTGACTCTGTCTGAGGATTCATCAGCCATACAGGAGTCAATATTTGACCTATTGAACTTATTTCTGGTCCAAGAGTCTTCCATCATGAACTTTTTCATACATACTTATTGACTCAGCCTGATGATACGTCAGCCATACAGGAGTCAATATTTGACGTAATGAACATATTTCTGGCCAAAGAATACTCAGTCTTGAACTTTTTTATACATACTTCTTGACTTCCTCTGATGATTCGTGAGCCATACAGGAGTCAATATTTGACCTACTGTCCAAGAGTCCTCGATCATTAACTTTTTCATACATACTCTTTGACTCTGTATGATGGTTCATCAGCCATACAGGAGTCAATACTTGAACATATTTCTGGCCATAGAATACTCAGTCTTGAACTTTTTTATACATATTGATTTCGTCTGATAATTCATAAGCCATACAGGAGTCAATATTTGACCTAATGAACATATTTCTGGTCCAAGAGTCCTTGATCATGAACTTTTTCATACATACTTATTGACTCTGCCTGATGATACTCAGCCATACAGGAGTCAAAATTTGACCCACTGAAAAAAAATCTGGCCCAAGAGTCGTCGATCATGAATTTTCTATACATACTAATCGACTCCTTCTGATGATACGGAAGGCATATAGTAGTCCATATATACCTAATTGACATATTTCTGGCCGACGAATACTCAATCTTGAACATTTTCATACATACTCATTGACTCTGTCTGAGGATTCATCAGCCATACAGGAGTCAATATTGACCATTGACTTATTTCTGGTCCAAGAGTCTTCCATCTTGAACTTTTTCATACATACTTTGACTCAGCCTGATGATACGTCAGCCATACAGGAGTCAATATTTGACGTAATGAACATATTTCTGGCCAAAGAATACTCAGTCTTGAACTTTTTATACATACTTCTTGACTTCCTCTGATGATTCGTGAGCCATACAGGAGTCATATTTGACCTACTAAACATATTTTTGGCCAAAGAATACTGCCTTGAATTTATTTATACATACTTATTGTCTCTGTCTGATAATTCATCACCATACAGGAGTCCATATTTGACCTATTGAACATGTTTCTGGTCCAAGATCCTCGATCATTAACTTTTTCATACATACTCTTTGACTCTGTATGATGGTTCATCAGCCATACAGGAGTCAATACTTGAACATATTTCTGGCCATAGAATACTCAGTCTTGAACTTTTTTATACATATTGATTTCGTCTGATAATTCATCAGCCATACAGGAGTCAATATTGACCTATGAACATATTTCTGGTCCAAGAGTCCTTGATCATGAACTTTTTCATACATACTTATTGACTCTGCCTGATGATACGTCAGCCATAGAGGAATCAAAATTTAACCACTGAAAAAAAATCTGGCCCAAGAGTCGTCAATCATGAATTTTCTATACATACTAATCGACTCCTTCTGATGATACGGAAGGCATATAGTAGTCCATATATGACCTAATTGACATATTTCTGGCCGACGAATACTCAATCTTGAACATTTTCATACATACTCATTGACTCTGTCTGAGGATTCATCAGCCATACAGGAGTCAATATTTGACCTATTGAACTTATTTCTGGTCCAAGAGTCTTCCATCATGAACTTTTTCATACATACTTATTGACTCAGCCTGATGATACGTCAGCCATACAGGAGTCAATTTTGACGTAATGAACATATTCTGGCCAAAGAATACTCAGTCTTGAACTTTTTTATACATACTTCTTGACTTCCTCTGATGATTCGTGAGCCATACAGGAGTCAATATTTGACCTACTGTCCAAGAGTCCTCGATCATTAACTTTTTCATACATACTCTTTGACTCTGTATGATGGTTCATCAGCCATACAGGAGTCAATACTTGAACATATTTCTGGCCATAGAATACTCAGTCTTGAACTTTTTTATACATATTGATTTCGTGGATAATTCATCAGCCATACAGGAGTCAATATTTGACCTAATGAACATATTTCTGGTCCAAGAGTCCTTGATCATGAACTTTTTCATACATACTTATTGACTCTGCCTGATGATACGTCAGCCATACAGGAGTCAAAATTTGACCCACTGAAAAAAAATCTGGCCCAAGAGTCGTCAATCATGAATTTTCAATACATACTAATCGACTCTTCTGATGATACGGAAGGCATATAGTAGTCCATATATGACCTAATTGACATATTTCTGGCCGACGAATACTCAATCTTGAACATTTTCATACATACTCATTGACTCTGTCTGAGGATTCATCAGCCATACAAGGAGTCAATATTTGACCTATTGAACTTATTTCTGGTCCAAGAGTCTTCCATCATGAACTTTTTCATACATACTTATTGACTCAGCCTGATGATACGTCAGCCATACAGGAGTCAATATTTGACGTAATGAACATATTTCTGGCCAAAGAATACTCAGTCTTGAACTTTTTTATACATACTTCTTGACTTCCTCTGATGATTCGTGAGCCATACAGGAGTCAATATTTGACCTACTGTCCAAGAGTCCTCGATCATTAACTTTTTCACACATACTCTTTGACTCTGTATGATGGTTCATCAGCCATACAGGAGTCAATACTTGAACATATTCTGGCCATAGAATACTCAGTCTTGAACTTTTTTTACATATTGATTTCGTCTGATAATTCATCAGCCATACAGGAGTCAATATTTGACCTAATGAACATATTTCTGGTCCAAGAGTCCTTGATCATGAACTTTTTCATACATACTTATTGACTCTGCCTGATGATACGTCAGCCATACAGGAGTCAAAATTTGACCACTGAAAAAAAATCTGGCCCAAGAGTCGTCGATCATGAATTTTCTATACATACTAATCGACTCCTTCTGATGATACGGAAGGCATATAGTAGTCCATATATGACCTAATTGACATATTTCTGGCCGACGAATACTCAATCTTGAACATTTTCATACATACTCATTGACTCTGTCTGAGGCATCAGCCATACAGGAGTCAATATTTGACCTATTGAACTTATTTCGGTCCAAGAGTCTTCCATCATGAACTTTTTCATACATACTTATTGACTCAGCCTGATGATACGTCAGCCATACAGGAGTCAATATTTGACGTAATGAACATATTTCTGGCCAAAGAATACTCAGTCTTGAACTTTTTTATACATACTTCTGACTTCCTCTGATATTCGTGAGCCATACAGGAGTCAATATTTGACCTACTGTCCAAGATCCTCGATCATTAACTTTTTCATACATACTCTTTCTCTGTATGATGGTTCATCAGCCATACAGGAGTCAATACTTGAAACATATTTCTGGCATAGAATACTCAGTCTTGAACTTTTTTATACATATTGATTTCGTCTGATAATTCATCAGCCATACAGGAGTCAATATTTGACCTAATGAACATATTTCTGGTCCAAGAGTCCTTGATCATGAACTTTTTCATACATACTTATTGACTCTGCTGATGATACGTCAGCCATACAGGAGTCAAAATTTGACCCACTGAAAAAAAATCTGGCCCAAGAGTCGTCGATCATGAATTTTCTATACATACTAATCGACTCCTTCTGATGATACGGAAGGCATATAGTAGTCCATATATGACCTAATTGACATATTTCTGGCCGACGAATACTCAATCTTGAACATTTTCATACATACTCATTGACTCTGTCTGAGGATTCATCAGCCATACAGGATCAATATTTGACCTTTGAACTTATTTCTGGTCCAAGAGTCTTCCATCATGAACTTTTTCATACATACTTATTGACTCAGCCTGATGATACGTCAGCCATACAGGATCATATTTGACGTAATGAACATATTTCTGGCCAAAGAATACTCAGTCTTGAACTTTTTTATACATACTTCTTGACTTCCTCTGATGATTCGTGAGCCATACAGGAGTCAATATTTGACCTACTGTCCAAGAGTCCTCGATCATTAACTTTTTCATACATACTCTTTACTCTGTATGATGGTTCATCAGCCATACAGGAGTCAATACTTGAACATATTTCTGGCCATAGAATACTCAGTCTTGAACTTTTTTATACATATTGATTTCGTCTGATAATTCATCAGCCATACAGGAGTCAATATTTGACCTAATGAACATATTTCTGTCCAAGAGTCCTTGATCATGAACTTTTTCATACTACTTATTGACTCTGCCTGATGATACGTCAGCCTACAGGAGTCAAAATTTGACCCACTGAAAAAAAATCTGGCCCAGTCGTCGATCATGAATTTTCTATACATACTAATCGACTCCTTCTGATGATACGGAAGGCATATAGTAGTCCATATATGACCTAATTGACATATTTCTGGCCGACGAATACTCAATCTTGAACATTTTCATACATACTCATTGACTCTGTCTGAGGATTCATCAGCCATACAGGAGTCCTATGACCTAATTGACATATTTCTGGTCCGAGATACTTCCATCTTGAACTTTTCATACATACTATTGACTCAGCCTGATGATACATCAGCCATACAGGAGTCAATATTTGACGTAATTGAACTATTTCTGGTCCAAGAGTCTCCATCTTGAACTTTTATACATACTTATTGACTCAGCCTGATGATTCGTCAGCCATACAGGAGTCAATATTTGACGTAATGACATATTTTTGGCCAAAGAATACTGCCTTGAATTTATTTATACATACTTATTGTCTCTGTCTGATAATTCATCAACCATACAGAGTCCCTTTTGACCTATTGACATGTTTCGGTCCAAGAGTCCTCGATCATTAACTTTTTCATACATACTCTTTGACTCTGTATGGTTCATCAGCCACAGGAGTCAATACTTGAACATATTTCTGGCCATAGAATACTCAGTCTTGAACTTTTTTATACATATTGATTTCGTCTGATAATTCTCAGCCATACAGGAGTCAATTTGACCTAATGAACATATTCTGGTCCAAGAGTCCTTGATCATGAACTTTTTCATACATACTTATTGACTCTGCCTGATACGTCAGCCATAGAGGAATCAAAATTTGACCACTGAAAAAAAATCTGGCCCAAGAGTCGTCGATCATGAATTTCTTACATACTAATCGACTCCTTCTGATGATACGGAAGGCATATAGTAGTATATATATGACCTAATTGACATATTTCTGGCCGACGAATACTCAATCTTGAACATTTTCATACATACTCATTGACTCTGTCTGAGGATTCATCAGCCATACAGGAGTCATATTTGACCTATTGAACTTATTTGGTCCAAGAGTCTTCCATCATGAACTTTTTCATACATACTTATTGACTCAGCCTGATGATACGTCAGCCATACAGGAGTCAATTTGACGTAATGAACATATTTGGCCAAAGAATACTCAGTCTTGAACTTTTTTATACATACTTCTGACTTCCTCTGATGATTCGTGAGCCATACAGGAGTCAATATTTGACCTACTGTCCAAGAGTCCTCGATCATTAACTTTTTCATACATACTCTTTGACTCTGTATGATGGTTCATCAGCCATACAGGAGTCATACTTGAACATATTTCTGGCCATAGAATACTCAGTCTTGAACTTTTTTATACATATTGATTTCGTCTGATAATTCATCAAGCCATACAGGAGTCAATATTGACCTAATGAACATATTTCTGGTCCCGAGTCCTTGATCATGAACTTTTTCATACATACTTATGACTCTGCCTGATGATACGTCAGCCATACAGGAGTCAAAATTTGACCCACTGAAAAAATCTGGCCCAAGAGTCGTCGATCCTGAATTTTCTATACATACTAATCGACTCCTTCTGATGATACGGAAGGCATATAGTAGTCCATATGACCTAATTGACATATTTCTGGCCGACGAATACTCAATCTTGAACATTTTCATACATACTCATTGACTCTGTCTGAGGATTCATCAGCCATACAGGAGTCAATATTTGACCAATTGAACTTATTTCTGGTCCAAGATCTTCCATCTTGAACTTTTTCATACATACTTATTGACTCAGCCTGATGATACGTCAGCCATACAGGAGTCAATATTTGACGTAATGAACATATTTCTGGCCAAAGAATACTCAGTCTTGAACTTTTTATACATACTTCTTGACTTCCTCTGAGGATTCGTGAGCCATACAGGAGTCAATATTTGACCTACTCAAACATATTTTTGGCCAAAGAATACTGCCTTGATTTATTTATACATACTTATGTCTCTGTCTGATAATTCATCAACCATACAGGAATCCATATTTGACCTATTGAACATGTTTCTGGTCCAAGAGTCCTCGATCATTAACTTTTTCATACATACTCTTTGACTCTGTATGATGGTTCATCAGCCTACAGGATCAATACTTGAACATATTTCTGGCCATAGAATACTCAGTCTGAACTTTTTTATACATATTGATTTCGTCTGATAATTCATCAGCCATACAGGAGTCAATATTTGACCTAATGAACATATTTCTGGTCCAAGAGTCCTTGATCATGAACTTTTTCATACATACTTATTGACTCTGCCTGATGATACGTCAGCCATAGAGGATCAAAATTTAACCACTGAAAAAAAATCTGGCCCAAGAGTCGTCAATCATGAATTTTCTATACATACTAATCGACTCCTTCTGATGATACGGAAGGCATATAGTAGTCCATATATGACCTAATTGACATATTTCTGGCCGACGAACTCAATCTTGAACATTTTCATACATACTCATTGACTCTGTCTGAGGATTCATCAGCCATACAGGAGTCAATATTTGACCTATTGAACTATTTCTGGTCCAAGAGTCTTCCATCATGAACTTTTTCATACATACTTATTGACTCAGCCTGATGATACGTCAGCCATACAGGAGTCAATATTGACGTAAGAACATACTTCTGGCCAAAGAATACTCAGTCTTGAACTTTTTATACATACTTCTTGCTTCCTCTGATGATTCGTGAGCCAATACAGGAGTCAATATTTGACCTACTGTCCAAGAGTCCTCGATCATTAACTTTTTCATACATACTCTTTGACTCTGTATGATGGTTCATCAGCCATACAGGAGTCAATACTTGAACATATTTGGCCATAGAATACTCAGTCTTGAACTTTTTTATACATATTGATTTCGTCTGATATTCATCAGCCATACAGGAGTCAATATTTGACCTAATGAACATATTTCTGGTCCAAGAGTCCTTGATCATGAACTTTTTCATACATACTTATTGACTCTGCCTGATGATACGTCAGCCATACAGGAGTCAAAATTTGACCCACTGAAAAAAAATCTGGCCCAAGAGTCGTCGATCATGAATTTTCTAACATATTAATCGACTCCTGATGATACGGAAGGCATATAGTAGTCCATATATGACCTAATTGACATATTTCTGGCCGACGAATACTCAATCTTGAACATTTTCATACATACTCATGACTCTGTCTGAGGATTCATCAGCCATACAGGAGTCATATTTGACCTATTGAACTATTTATCTGGTCCAAGAGTCTTCCATCTTGAACTTTTTCATACATACTTATTGACTCAGCCTGATGATACGTCAGCCATACAGAGTCAATTTGACGTAATGAACATATTTCTGGCCAAAGAATACTCAGTCTTGAACTTTTTATACATACTTCTTGACTTCCTCTGATGATTCGTGAGCCATACAGGAGTCAATATTTGACCTACTGAACATATTTTTGGCCAAAGAATACTGCCTTGAATTTATTTATACATACTTATTGTCTCTGTCTGATAATTCATCAACCATACAGGAGTCCATATTTGACCTATTGAACATGTTTCTGGTCCAAGAGTCCTCGATCATTAACTTTTTCATACATACTCTTTGACTCTGTATGATGGTTCATCAGCCATACAGGAGTCATACTTGAACATATTTCTGGCCATAGAATACTCAGTCTTGAACTTTTTATACATATTGATTTCGTCTGATAATTCATCAGCCATACGGAGATATATTGACCTAATGAACATATTTCTGGTCCAAGAGTCCTTGATCATGACTTTTTCATACATACTTATTGACTCTGCCTGATGATACGTCAGCCATAGAGGAATCAAAATTTGACCCACTGAAAAAAATCTGGCCCAAGAGTCGTCGATCATGAATTTTCTATACATACTAATCGACTCCTTCTGATGATACGGAAGGCATATAGTAGTATATATGACCTAATTGACATATTTCTGGCCGACGAATACTCAATCTTGAACATTTCATACATACTCATTGACTCTGTCTGAGGATTCATCAGCCATACAGGATCAATATTTGACCTATTGAACTTATTTCTGGTCCAAGAGTCTTCCATCATGAACTTTTTCATACATACTTATTGACTCAGCCTGATGATACGTCAGCCATACAGGAGTCAATATTTGACGTAATGAACATATTTCTGGCCAAAGAATACTCAGTCTTGAACTTTTTTATACCTACTTCTTGACTTCCTCTGATGATTCGTGAGCCATACAGGAGTCAATATTTGACCTACTGTCCAAGAGTCCTCGATCATTAACTTTTTCATATACTCTTTGACTCTGTATGATGGTTCATCAGCCATACAGGAGTCAATACTTGAACATATTTCTGGCCATAGAATACTCGTCTTGAACTTTTTTATACATATTGATTTCGTCTGATAATTCATAAGCCATACAGGAGTCAATATTTGACCTAATGAACATATTCTGGTCCAAGAGTCCTTGATCATGAACTTTTCATACATACTTATTGACTCTGCCTGATGATACGTCAGCCCAGGAGTCAAATTTGACCCACTGAAAAAAAATCTGGCCCAAGAGTCGTCGATCATGAATTTTCTATACATACTAATCGACTCCTTCTGATGATACGGAAGCATATAGTATTCCATATATGACCTAATTGACATATTTCTGGCCGACGAATACTCAATCTTGAACATTTTCATACATACTCATTGACTCTGTCTGAGGATTCATCAGCCATACAGGAGTCAATATTTGACCTATTGAACTTATTTCTGGTCCAAGAGTCTTCCATCTTGAACTTTTTCATACATACTTATTGACTCAGCCTGATGATACGTCAGCCATACAGGAGTCAATATTTGACGTAATGAACATATTTCTGGCCAAAGAATACTCAGTCTTGAACTTTTTATACATACTTCTTGACTTCCTCTGATGATTCGTGAGCCATACAGGAGTCAATATTTGACCTACTAACATATTTTTGGCCAAAGAATACTGCCTTGAATTTATTATACATACTTATTGTCTCTGTCTGATAATTCATCAACCATACAGGAGTCCATATTTGACCTATTGAACATGTTTCTGGTCCAAGAGTCCTCGATCATTAACTTTTCATACATACTCTTTGACTCTGTATGATGGTTCATCAGCCATACAGGAGTCAATACTTGAACATATTTCTGGCCATAGAATACTCAGTCTTGAACTTTTTTTATACATATTGATTTCGTCTGATAATTCATCAGCCATACAGGAGTCAATATTGACCTAATGAACTATTTCTGGTCCAAGATCCTTGATCATGAACTTTTTCATACATACTTATTGACTCTGCCTGATGATACGTCAGCCATAGAGGAATCAAATTTAACCACTGAAAAAAATCTGGCCCAAGAGTCGTCAATCATGAATTTCTATACATATACTAATCGACTCCTTCTGATGATAGGACGGAAGGCATATTAGTCCATATGACCTAATTGACATATTTCTGGCCGACGAATACTCAATCTTGAACATTTTCATACATACTCATTGACTCTGTCTGAGGATTCATCACCATACAGGAGTCAATATTGACCTATTGAACTTATTTCTGGTCCAAGAGTCTTCCATCATGAACTTTTTCATACATACTTATTGACTCAGCCTGATGATACGTCACCATACAGGAGTCAAAATTTGACCCACTGAAAAAAAACTGGCCCAAGAGTCGTCGATCCTGAATTTCTATACATACTAATCGACTCCTTCTGATGATACGGAAGGCATAGTAGTCCATATATGACCTAATTGACATATTTCTGGCCGACGAATACTCAATCTTGAACATTTTCATACATACTCATTGACTCTGTCTGAGGATTCATCAGCCATACAGGAGTCAATATTTGACCATTGAACTTATTTCTGGTCCAAGAGTCTTCCATCTTGAACTTTTCATACATACTTATTGACTCAGCCTGATGATACGTCAGCCATACAGGAGTCAATATTTGACGTAATGAACATATTTCTGGCCAAAGAATACTCAGTCTTGAACTTTTTATACATACTTCTTGACTTCCTCTGATGATTCGTGAGCCATACAGGAGTCAATATTTGACCTACTGAACAATTTTTGGCCAAAGAATACTGCCTTGAATTTATTTATACATACTTATTGTCTCTGTCTGATAATTCATCAACCATACAGGAGTCCATATTTGACCTATTGAACATGTTTCTGGTCCAAGAGTCCTCGATCATTAACTTTTTCATACATACTCTTTGACTCTGTATGATGGTTCATCAGCCATACAGGAGTCAATACTTGAACATATTTCTGGCCATAGAATACTCAGTCTTGAACTTTTTTATACATATTGATTTCGTCTGATAATTCATCAGCCATACAGGAGTCAATATTTGACCTAATGAACATATTCTGGTCCAAGAGTCCTTGATCATGAACTTTTTCATACATACTTATTGACTCTGCCTGATGATACGTCAGCCATAGAGGAATCAAAATTTGACCCACTGAAAAAAAATCTGGCCCAAGAGTCGTCGATCATGAATTTTCTATACATACTAATCGACTCCTTCTGATGATACGGAAGGCATATAGTAGTATATATATGACCTAATTGACATATTTCTGGCCGACGAATACTCAATCTTGAACATTTTCATACATACTCATTGACTCTGTCTGAGGATTCATCAGCCATACAGGAGTCAATATTTGACCTATTGAACTTATTTCTGGTCCAAGAGTCTTCCATCATGAACTTTTTCATACATACTTATTGACTCAGCCTGATGATACGTCAGCCATACAGGAGTCAATATTTGACGTAATGAACATATTTCTGGCCAAAGAATACTCAGTCTTGAACTTTTTTATACATACTTCTTGACTTCCTCTGATGATTCGTGAGCCATACAGGAGTCAATATTTGACCTACTGTCCAAGAGTCCTCGATCATTAACTTTTTCATACATACTCTTTGACTCTGTATGATGGTTCATCAGCCATACAGGAGTCAATACTTGAACATATTTCTGGCCATAGAATACTCAGTCTTGAACTTTTTATACATATTGATTTCGTCTGATAATTCATAGCCATACAGGAGTCAATATTTGACCTAATGAACATATTTCTGGTCCAAGAGTCCTTGATCATGAACTTTTTCATACATACTTATTGACTCTGCCTGATGATACGTCAGCCATACAGGAGTCAAAATTTGACCCACTGAAAAAAAATCTGGCCCAAGAGTCGTCGATCCTGAATTTTCTATACATACTAATCGACTCCTTCTGATGATACGGAAGGCATATAGTAGTCCATATATGACCTAATTGACATATTTCTGGCCGACGAATACTCAATCTTGAACATTTTCATACATACTCATTGACTCTGTCTGAGGATTCATCAGCCATACAGGAGTCAATATTTGACCAATTGAACTTATTTCTGGTCCAAGAGTCTTCCATCTTGAACTTTTTCATACATACTTATTGACTCAGCCTGATGATACGTCAGCCATACAGGAGTCAATATTTGACGTAATGAACATATTTCTGGCCAAAGAATACTCAGTCTTGAACTTTTTATACATACTTCTTGACTTCCTCTGATGATTCGTGAGCCATACAGGAGTCAATATTTGACCTACTAAACATATTTTTGGCCAAAGAATACTGCCTTGAATTTATTTATACATACTTATTGTCTCTGTCTGATAATTCATCAACCATACAGGAGTCCATATTTGACCTATTGAACATGTTTCTGGTCCAAGAGTCCTCGATCATTAACTTTTTCATACATACTCTTTGACTCTGTATGATGGTTCATCAGCCATACAGGAGTCAATACTTGAACATATTTCTGGCCATAGAATACTCAGTCTTGAACTTTTTTATACATATTGATTTCGTCTGATAATTCATCAGCCATACAGGAGTCAATATTTGACCTAATGCATATTTCTGGTCCAAGAGTCCTTGATCATGAACTTTTTCATACATACTTATTGACTCTGCCTGATGATACGTCAGCCATAGAGGAATCAAAATTTAACCACTGAAAAAAATCTGGCCCAAGAGTCGTCAATCATGAATTTTCTATACATACTAATCGACTCCTTCTGATGATACGGAAGGCATATAGTAGTCCATATATGACCTAATTGACATATTCTGGCCGACGAAACTCAATCTTGAACATTTCATACATACTCATTGACTCTGTCTGAGGATTCATCAGCCATACAGGAGTCAATATTTGACCATTGAACTTATTTCTGGTCCAAGAGTCTTCCATCATGAACTTTTTCATACATACTTATTGACTCAGCCTGATGATACTCAGCCATACAGGAGTCAATATTGACGTAATGAACATACTTCTGGCCAAAGAATACTCAGTCTTGAACTTTTTATACTACTTCTTGACTTCCTCTGATGATTCGTGAGCCATACAGGAGTCAATATTTGACCTACTGTCCAAGAGTCCTCGATCATTAACTTTTTCATACATACTCTTGACTCTGTATGATGGTTCATCAGCCTACAGGAGTCAATACTTGAACATATTTCTGGCCATAGAATACTCAGTCTGAACTTTTTTACATATTGATTTCGTCTGATAATTCATCAGCCATACAGGAGTCAATATTTGACCTAATGAACATATTTCTGGTCCAAGAGTCCTTGATCATGAACTTTTCATACATACTTATTGACTCTGCCTGATGATACGTCACCATACAGGAGTCAAATTTGACCACGAAAAAAAATCGGCCCAAGAGTCGTCAATCATGATTTTCAATACATACTAATCGACTCCTTCTGATGATACGGAAGGCATAGTAGTCCATATCTGACCTAATTGACATATTTCTGGCCGACGAATACTCAATCTTGACATTTTCATACATACTCATTGACTCTGTCTGAGGATTCATCAGCCATACAAGGAGTCAATATTTGACCTATTGAACTTATTCTGGTCCAAGTCTTCCATCATGAACTTTTCATACATACTTATTGACTCAGCCTGATGATACGTCAGCCATACAGGAGTCAATATTTGACGTAATGAACATATTTCTGGCCAAAGAATACTCAGTCTTGAACTTTTTTTATACATACTTCTTGACTTCCTCTGATGATTCGTGAGCCATACAGGAGTCAAATTTGACCTACTGTCCAGAGTCCTCGATCATTAACTTTTCACACATACTCTTTGACTCTTATGTATGGTGGTCATCAGCCATAGGCAGAGTCAATACTTGAACATATTTCTGGCCATAGAATACTCAGTCTTGAACTTTTTTATACATATTGATTTCGTCTGATAATTCATCAGCCATACAGGAGTCAATATTTGACCTAATGAATATTTCTGGTCCAAGAGTCCTTGATCATGAACTTTTTCATACATACTTATTGACTCTGCCTGATGATACGTCAGCCATACAGGAGTCAAAATTTACCACTGAAAAAAAATCTGGCCCAAGAGTCGTCGATCATGAATTTTCATACATACTAATCGACTCCTTCTGATGATACGGAAGGCATATAGTAGTCCATATATGACCTAATTGACATATTTCTGGCCGACGAATACTCAATCTTGAACATTTTCATACATACTCATTGACTCTGTCTGAGGATTCATCAGCCATACAGGAGTCAATATTTGACCTATTGAACTTATTTCTGGTCCAAGAGTCTTCCATCTTGAACTTTTTCATACATACTTATTGACTCAGCCTGATGATACGTCAGCCATACAGGAGTCAATATTGACGTAATGAACATATTTCTGGCCAAAGAATACTCAGTCTTGAACTTTTATACATACTTCTTGACTTCCTCTGATGATTCGTGAGCCATACAGGAGTCAATATTGACCTACTGAACATATTTTGGCCAAGAATACTGCCTTGAATTTATTTATACATACTTATGTCTCTGTCTGATAATTCAACCATACAGGAGTCCATATTGACCTATTGCATGTTCTGGTCCAAGAGTCCCGTCATTAACTTTTCATACATACTCTTTGACTCTGTATGATGGTCATCAGCCATACAGGAGTCAATACTTGAACATATTTGGCCATAGAATACTCAGTCTTGAACTTTTTATACATATTGATTTCGTCTGATAATTCATCACCATACAGTCAATTTTGACCTAATGAACATATTTCTGGTCCAAGAGTCCTTGATCATGACTTTTTCTACATACTTATTGACTCTGCCTGATGATACTCAGCCATAGAGGAATCAAAATTGACCCACTGAAAAAAAATCTGGCCCAAGAGTCGTCGATCATGAATTTTCTATACATACTAATCGACTCCTTCTGATGATACGGAAGGCATATAGTAGTCCATATATGACCTATTGACAATTTCTGGCCGACGAATACTCAATCTTGAACATTTTCATACATACTCATTGACTCTGTCTGAGGATTCATCAGCCATACAGGAGTCAATATTGACCAATTGAACTTATTTCTGGTCCAAGAGTCTTCATCATGAACTTTTTCATACATACTTATTGACTCAGCCTGATGATACGTCAGCCATACAGGAGTCAATATTTGACGTAATGAACAGATTTCTGGCCAAAGAATACTCAGTCTTGAACTTTTTTATACATACTTCTGACTTCCTCTGATGATTCGTGAGCCATACAGGAGTCAATATTTGACCTACTGTCCAAGAGTCCTCGATCATTAACTTTTTCATACATACTCTTTGACTCTGTATGATGGTTCATCAGCCATAGGAGTCAATACTTGAACATATTTCTGGCCATAGAATACTCAGTCTTGAACTTTTTTAACATATTGATTTCGTCTGATAATTCATAGCCATACAGGAGTCAATATTTGACCTAATGAACATATTTCTGGTCCAAGAGTCCTTGATCATGAACTTTTCATACATACTTATTGACTCTGCCTGATGATACGTCAGCAACAGGAGTCAAAATTTGACCCACTGAAAAAAAATCTGGCCCAAGAGTCGTCGATCCTGAATTTTCTATACATACTAATCGACTCCTTCTGATGATACGGAAGGCATATAGTAGTCCATATATGACCTAATTGACATATTTCTGGCCGACGAATACTCAATCTTGAACATTTTCATACATACTCATTGACTCTGTCTGAGGATTCATCAGCCAACAGGAGTCAATATTTGACCAATTGAACTTATTCTGGTCCAAGAGTCTTCCATCTTGAACTTTTCATACAACTTATTGACTCAGCCTGATGATACGTCAGCCATACAGGAGTCAATATTTGACGTATGAACTATTTCTGGCCAAAGAATACTCAGTCTTGAACTTTTTAACATACTTCTTGACTTCCTCTGATGATTCGTGAGCCATACAGGAGTCAATATTTGACTACTGAACATATTTTGGCCAAAGAATACTGCCTTGAATTTATTTATACATACTTATTGTCCTGTCTGATAATTCATCAACCATACAGGAGTCCATATTTGACCTATTGAACATGTTTCTGGTCCGAGTCCCGATCATAACTTTTTCATACATACTCTTTGACTCTGTATGATGGTTCATCAGCCATACAGGAGTCAATACTTGAACATATTTCTGGCCATAGAATCTCAGTCTTGAACTTTTTATACATATTGATTTCGTCTGATAATTCATCAGCCATACAGGAGTCAATATTTGACCTAATGAACATATTTCTGGTCCAAGAGTCCTTGATCATGAACTTTTTCATACATACTTATTGACTCTGCCTGATGATACGTCAGCCATAGAGGAATCAAAATTTGACCACTGAAAAAAAATCTGGCCCAAGAGTCGTCGATCATGAATTTTCTATACATACTAATCGACTCCTTCTGATGATACGGAAGGCATATAGTAGTAATATATGACCTAATTGACATATTTCTGGCCGACGAATACTCAATCTTGAACATTTTCATACATACTCATTGACTCTGTCTGAGGATTCATCAGCCATACAGGAGTCATATTTGACCTATTGAACTTATTTCTGGTCCAAGAGTCTTCCATCATGAACTTTTTCATACATACTTTGACTCAGCCTGATGATACGTCAGCCATACAGGAGTCAATATTTGACGTAATGAACTATTTCTGGCCAAAGAATACTCAGTCTTGAACTTTTTATACATACTTCTTGACTTCCTCTGATGATTCGTGAGCCATACAGGAGTCAATATTTGACCTACTGTCCAAGAGTCCTCGATCATTAACTTTTTCATACATACTCTTTGACTCTGTATGATGGTTCATCAGCCATACAGGAGTCAATACTTGAACATATTTCGGCCATAGAATACTCAGTCTTGAACTTTTTATACATATTGATTTCGTCTGATAATTCAAGCCATACAGGAGTCAATTATTTGACCTAATGAACATATTTCTGGTCCAAGAGTCCTTGATCATGAACTTTTTCATACATACTTATTGACTCTGCCTGATGATACGTCAGCCATACAGGAGTCAAAATTTGACCACTGAAAAAAAATCTGGCCCAAGAGTCGTCGATCCTGAATTTCTATACATACTAATCGACTCCTTCTGATGATACGGAAGGCATATAGTAGTCCATATATGACCTAATTGACATATTTCTGGCCGACGAATACTCAATCTTGAACATTTTCATACATACTCATTGACTCTGTGAGGATTCATCAGCCATACAGGAGTCAATATTTGACCAATTGAACTTATTCTGGTCCAAGAGTCTTCCATCTGAACTTTTCATACATACTTATTGACTCAGCCTGATGATACGTCAGCCATACAGGAGTCAATATTGACGTAATGAACATATTTCTGGCCAAAGAATACTCAGTCTTGAACTTTTTATACATACTTCTTGACTTCCTCTGATGATTCGTGAGCCATACAGGAGTCAATATTTGACCTACTGAACATATTTTGGCCAAAGAATACTGCCTTGAATTTATTTATACATACTTATTGTCTCTGTCTGATATTCATCAACCATACAGGAGTCCATATTTGACCTATTGAACATGTTTCTGTGTCCAAGAGTCCTCGATCATTAACTTTTTCATACATACTCTTTGACTCTGTATGATGGTTCATCAGCCATACAGGAGTCAATACTTGAACATATTTCTGGCCATAGAATACTCAGTCTTGAACTTTTTTATACATATTGATTTCGTCTGATAATTCATCAGCCATACAGGAGTCAATATTTGACCTAATGAACATATTTCTGGTCCAAGAGTCCTTGATCATGAACTTTTTCATACATACTTATTGACTCTGCCTGATGATACGTCAGCCATAGAGGAATCAAAATTTGACCCACTGAAAAAAAATCTGGCCCAAGAGTCGTCGATCATGAATTTTCTATACATACTAATCGATCCTTCTGATGATACGGAAGGCATATAGTAGTCCATATATGACCTAATTGACATATTTCTGGCCGACGAATACTCAATCTTGAACATTTTCATACATACTCATTGACTCTGTCTGAGGATTCATCAGCCATACAGGAGTCAATATTTGACCTATTGAACTTATTTCTGGTCCAAGAGTCTTCCATCATGAACTTTTTCATACATACTTATTGACTCAGCCTGATGATACGTCAGCCATACAGGAGTCAATATTTGACGTAATGAACATATTTCTGGCCAAAGAATACTCAGTCTTGAACTTTTTTATACATACTTCTTGACTTCCTCTGATGATTCGTGAGCCATACAGGAGTCAATATTTGACCTACTGTCCAAGAGTCCTCGATCATTAACTTTTTCATACATACTCTTTGACTCTGTATGTTCATCAGCCATACAGGAGTCAATACTTGAACATATTTCTGGCCATAGAATACTCAGTCTTGAACTTTTTTATACATATTGATTTCGTCTGATAATTCATAAGCCATACAGGAGTCAATATTTGACCTAATGAACATATTTCTGGTCCAAGAGTCCTTGATCATGAACTTTTTCATACATACTTATTGACTCTGCCTGATGATACGTCAGCCATACAGGAGTCAAAATTTGACCCACTGAAAAAAAATCTGGCCCAGAGTCGTCGATCCTGAATTTTCTATACATACTAATCGACTCCTTCTGATGATACGGAAGGCATATAGTAGTCCATATATGACCTAATTGACATATTTCTGGCCGACGAATACTCAATCTTGAACATTTTCATACATACTCATTGACTCTGTCTGAGGATTCATCAGCCATACAGGAGTCAATATTTGACCAATTGAACTTATTTCTGGTCCAAGAGTCTTCCCTTGAACTTTTTCATACATACTTATTGACTCAGCCTGATGATACGTCAGCCATACAGGAGTCAATATTGACGTAATGAACATATTTCTGGCCAAAGAATACTCAGTCTTGAACTTTTTATACATACTTCTTGACTTCCTCTGATGATTCGTGAGCCATACAGGAGTCAATATTTGACCTACTAAACATATTTTTGGCCAAAGAATACTGCCTTGAATTTATTTATACATACTTATTGTCTCTGTCTGATAATTCATCAACCATACAGGAGTCCATATTTGACCTATTGAACATTTCTGGTCCAAGAGTCCTCGATCATTAACTTTTTCATACATACTCTTTGACTCTGTATGATGGTTCATCAGCCATACAGGAGTCAATACTTGAACATATTTCTGGCCATAGAATACTCAGTCTTGAACTTTTTTATACTATTGATTTCGTCTGATAATTCATCAGCCATACAGGAGTCAATATTTGACCTAATGAACATATTCTGGTCCAAGAGTCCTTGATCATGAACTTTTTCATACATACTTATTGACTCTGCCTGATGATACGTCAGCCATAGAGGAATCAAAATTTAACCACTGAAAAAAAATCTGGCCCAAGAGTCGTCAATCATGAATTTTCTATACATACTAATCGACTCCTTCTGATGATACGGAAGGCATATAGTAGTCCATATATGACCTAATTGACATATTTCTGGCCGACGAATACTCAATCTTGAACATTTTCATACATACTCATTGACTCTGTCTGAGGATTCATCAGCCATACAGGAGTCAATATTTGACCTATTGAACTTATTTCTGGTCCAAGAGTCTTCCATCATGAACTTTTTCATACATACTTATTGACTCAGCCTGATGATACGTCAGCCATACAGGAGTCAATATTGACGTAATGAACATACTTCTGGCCAAAGAATACTCAGTCTTGAACTTTTTTATACATACTTCTTGACTTCCTCTGATGATTCGTGAGCCATACAGGAGTCAATATTTGACCTACTGTCCAAGAGTCCTCGATCATTAACTTTTTCATACATACTCTTTGACTCTGTATGATGGTTCATCAGCCATACAGGAGTCAATACTTGAACATATTTCTGGCCATAGAATACTCAGTCTTGAACTTTTTTATACATATTGATTTCGTCTGATAATTCATCAGCCATACAGGAGTCAATATTTGACCTAATGAACATATTTCTGGTCCAAGAGTCCTTGATCATGAACTTTTTCATACATACTTATTGACTCTGCCTGATGATACGTCAGCCATACAGGAGTCAAAATTTGACCAACTGAAAAAAATCTGGCCCAAGAGTCGTCAATCATGAATTTTCAATACATACTAATCGACTCCTTCTGATGATACGGAAGGCTATAGTAGTCCATATGACCTAATTGACATATTTCTGGCCGACGAATACTCAATCTTGAACATTTTCATACATACTCATTGACTCTGTCTGAGGATTCATCAGCCATACAGGAGTCAATATTTGACCTATTGAACTTATTTCTGGTCCAAGAGTCTTCCATCATGAACTTTTTCATACATACTTATTGACTCAGCCTGATGATACGTCAGCCATACAGGAGTCAATATTTGACGTAATGAACATATTTCTGGCCAAAGAATACTCAGTCTTGAACTTTTTTATACATACTTCTTGACTTCCTCTGATGATTCGTGAGCCATACAGGAGTCAATATTTGACCTACTGTCCAAGAGTCCTCGATCATTAACTTTTTCACACATACTCTTTGACTCTGTATGATGGTTCATCAGCCATACAGGAGTCAATACTTGAACATATTTCTGGCCATAGAATACTCAGTCTTGAACTTTTTTATACATATTGATTTCGTCTGATAATTCATCAGCCATACAGGAGTCAATATTTGACCTAATGAACATATTTCTGGTCCAAGAGTCCTTGATCATGAACTTTTTCATACATACTTATTGACTCTGCCTGATGATACGTCAGCCATACAGGAGTCAAAATTTGACCCACTGAAAAAAAATCTGGCCCAAGAGTCGTCGATCATGAATTTTCTATACATACTAATCGACTCCTTCTGATGATACGGAAGGCATATAGTAGTCCATATATGACCTAATTGACATATTTCTGGCCGACGAATACTCAATCTTGAACATTTTCATACATACTCATTGACTCTGTCTGAGGATTCATCAGCCATACAGGAGTCAATATTTGACCAATTGAACTTATTTCTGGTCCAAGGTCTTCCATCTTGAACTTTTTCATACATACTTATTGACTCAGCCTGATGATACGTCAGCCATACAGGAGTCAATATTTGACGTAATGAACATATTTCTGGCCAAAGATACTCAGTCTTGAACTTTTATACATACTTCTTGACTTCCTCTGATGATTCGTGAGCCATACAGGAGTCAATATTTGACCTACTGAACATATTTTGGCCAAAGAATACTGCCTTGAATTTATTTATACATACTTATTGTCTCTGTCTGATAATTCATCAACCATACAGGAGTCCATATTTGACCTATTGAACATGTTTCTGGTCCAAGAGTCCTCGATCATTAACTTTTTCATACATACTCTTTGACTCTGTATGATGGTTCATCAGCCATACAGGAGTCAATACTTGAACATATTTCTGGCCATAGAATACTCAGTCTTGAACTTTTTTATACATATTGATTTCGTCTGATAATTCATCAGCCATACAGGAGTCATATTTGACCTAATGAACATATTTCTGGTCCAAGAGTCCTTGATCATGAACTTTTTCATACATACTTATTGACTCTGCCTGATGATACGTCAGCCATAGAGGAATCAAAATTTGACCCACTGAAAAAAAATCTGGCCCAAGAGTCGTCGATCATGAATTTTCTATACATATAATCGACTCCTTCTGATGATACGGAAGGCATATAGTAGTCCATATATGACCTAATTGACATATTTCTGGCCGACGAATACTCAATCTTGAACATTTTCATACATACTCATTGACTCTGTCTGAGGATTCATCAGCCATACAGGAGTCAATATTTGACCTATTGAACTTATTTCTGGTCCAAGAGTCTTCCATCATGAACTTTTTCATACATACTATTGACTCAGCCTGATGATACGTCAGCCATACAGGAGTCAATATTTGACGTAATGAACATATTTCTGGCCAAAGAATACTCAGTCTTGAACTTTTTATACATACTTCTTGACTTCCTCTGATGATTCGTGAGCCATACAGGAGTCAATATTTGACCTACTGTCCAAGAGTCCTCGATCATTAACTTTTTCATACATACTCTTTGACTCTGTATGATGGTTCATCAGCCATACAGGAGTCAATACTTGAACATATTTCTGGCCATAGAATACTCAGTCTTGAACTTTTTATACATATTGATTTCGTCTGATAATTCATAAGCCATACAGGAGTCAATATTTGACCTAATGAACATATTTCTGGTCCAAGAGTCCTTGATCATGAACTTTTTCATACATACTTATTGACTCTGCCTGATGATACGTCAGCCATACAGGAGTCAAAATTTGACCCACTGAAAAAAAATCTGGCCCAAGAGTCGTCGATCCTGAATTTTCTATACATACTAATCGACTCCTTCTGATGATACGGAAGGCATATAGTAGTCCATATATGACCTAATTGACATATTTCTGGCCGACGAATACTCAATCTTGAACATTTTCATACATACTCATTGACTCTGTCTGAGGATTCATCAGCCATACAGGAGTCAATATTTGACCAATTGAACTTATTTCTGGTCCAAGAGTCTTCCATCTTGAACTTTTTCATACATACTTATTGACTCAGCCTGATGATACGTCAGCCATACAGGAGTCAATATTTGACGTAATGAACATATTTCTGGCCAAAGAATACTCAGTCTTGAACTTTTTATACATACTTCTTGACTTCCTCTGATGATTCGTGAGCCATACAGGAGTCAATATTTGACCTACTGAACATATTTTGGCCAAAGAATACTGCCTTGAATTTATTTATACATACTATTGTCTCTGTCTGATAATTCATCAACCATACAGGAGTCCATATTTGACCTATTGAACATGTTTCTGGTCCAAGAGTCCTCGATCATTAACTTTTTCATACATACTCTTTGACTCTGTATGATGGTTCATCAGCCATACAGGAGTCAATACTTGAACATATTTCTGGCCATAGAATACTCAGTCTTGAACTTTTTTATACATTTGATTTCGTCTGATAATTCATCAGCCATACAGGAGTCAATATTTGACCTAATGAACATATTTCTGGTCCAAGAGTCCTTGATCATGAACTTTTTCATACATACTTATTGACTCTGCCTGATGATACGTCAGCCATAGAGGAATCAAATTTGACCCACTGAAAAAAATCTGGCCCAAGAGTCGTCAATCATGAATTTTCTATACATACTAATCGACTCCTTCTGATGATACGGAAGGCATAGTAGTATATATATGACCTAATTGACATATTTCTGGCCGACGAATACTCAATCTTGAACATTTTCATACATACTCATTGACTCTGTCTGAGGATTCATCAGCCATACAGGAGTCAATATTTGACCTATTGAACTTATTTCTGGTCCAAGAGTCTTCCATCATGAACTTTTTCATACATACTTATTGACTCAGCCTGATGATACGTCAGCCATACAGGAGTCAATATTTGACGTAATGAACATATTTCTGGCCAAAGAATACTCAGTCTTGAACTTTTTATACATACTTCTTGACTTCCTCTGATGATTCGTGAGCCATACAGGAGTCAATATTTGACCTACTGTCCAAGAGTCCTCGATCATTAACTTTTTCATACATACTCTTTGACTCTGTATGAGGTTCATCAGCCATACAGGAGTCAATACTTGAACATATTTCTGGCCATAGAATACTCAGTCTTGAACTTTTTTATACATATTGATTTCGTCTGATAATTCATCAGCCATACAGGAGTCAATATTTGACCTAATGAACATATTTCTGGTCCAAGAGTCCTTGATCATGAACTTTTTCATACATACTTATTGACTCTGCCTGATGATACGTCAGCCACAGGAGTCAAAATTTGACCCACTGAAAAAAAATCTGGCCCAAGAGTCGTCGATCTGAATTTTCTATACATACTAATCGACTCCTTCTGATGATACGGAAGGCATATAGTAGTCCATATATGACCTAATTGACATATTTCTGGCCGACGAATACTCAATCTTGAACATTTTCATACATACTCATTGACTCTGTCTGAGGATTCATCAGCCATACAGGAGTCAATATTTGACCAATTGAACTTATTTCTGGTCCAAGAGTCTTCCATTGAACTTTTTCATACATACTTATTGACTCAGCCTGATGATACGTCAGCCATACAGGAGTCAATATTTGACGTAATGAACATATTTCTGGCCAAAGAATACTCAGTCTTGAACTTTTTATACATACTTCTTGACTTCCTCTGATGATTCGTGAGCCATACAGGAGTCAATATTTGACCTACTAAACATATTTTTGGCCAAAGAATACTGCCTTGAATTTATTTATACATACTTATTGTCTTGTCTGATAATTCATCAACCATACAGGAGTCCATATTGACCTATTGAACATGTTTCTGGTCCAAGAGTCCTCGATCATTAACTTTTTCATACATACTTTGACTCTGTATGATGGTTCATCAGCCATACAGGAGTCAATACTTGAACATATTTCTGGCCATAGAATACTCAGTCTTGAACTTTTTTATACATATTGATTTCGTCTGATAATTCATCAGCCATACAGGAGTCAATATTGACCTAATGAACATATTTCTGGTCCAAGAGTCCTTGATCATGAACTTTTTCATACATACTTATTGACTCTGCCTGATGATACGTCAGCCATAGAGGATCAAAATTGACCACTGAAAAAAAATCTGGCCCAAGAGTCGTCAATCATGAATTTTCTATACATACTAATCGACTCCTTCTGATGATACGGAAGGCATATAGTAGTCCATATATGACCTAATTGACATATTCTGGCCGACGAATACTCAATCTTGAACATTTTCATACTACTCATTGACTCTGTCTGAGGATTCATCAGCCATACAGGAGTCAATATTTGACCTATTGAACTTATTTCTGGTCCAAGAGTCTTCCATCATGAACTTTTTCATACATACTTATTGACTCAGCCTGATGATACGTCAGCCATACAGGAGTCAATATTTGACGTAATGAACATACTTCTGGCCAAAGAATACTCAGTCTTGAACTTTTTTATACATACTTCTTGACTTCCTCTGATGATTCGTGAGCCATACAGGAGTCAATATTTGACCTACTGTCCAAGAGTCCTCGATCATTAACTTTTTCATACATACTCTTTGACTCTGTATGATGGTTCATCAGCCATACAGGAGTCAATACTTGAACATATTCTGGCCATAGAATACTCAGTCTTGAACTTTTTTATACATATTGATTTCGTCTGATAATTCATCAGCCATACAGGAGTCAATATTTGACCTAATGAACATATTTCTGGTCCAAGAGTCCTTGATCATGAACTTTTTCATAACATACTTATTGACTCTGCCTGATGATACGTCAGCCATACAGGAGTCAAAATTTGACCACTGAAAAAAAATCTGGCCCAAGAGTCGTCAATCATGAATTTTCTATACATACTAATCGACTCCTTCTGATGATACGGAAGGCATATAGTCCTATATGACCTAATTGACATATTTCTGGCCGACGAATACTCAATCTTGAACATTTTCATACATACTCATTGACTCTGTCTGAGGATTCATCAGCCATACAAGGAGTCAATATTTGACCTATTGAACTTATTTCTGGTCCAAGAGTCTTCCATCATGAACTTTTTCATACATACTTATTGACTCAGCCTGATGATACGTCAGCCATACAGGAGTCAATATTTGACGTAATGAACATATTTCTGGCCAAAGAATACTCAGTCTTGAACTTTTTATACATACTTCTTGACTTCCTCTGATGATTCGTGAGCCATACAGGAGTCAATATTTGACCTACTGTCCAAGAGTCCTCGATCATAACTTTTTCACACATACTCTTTGACTCTGTATGATGGTTCATCAGCCATACAGGAGTCAATACTTGAACATATTTCTGGCCATAGAATACTCAGTCTTGAACTTTTTTATACATATTGATTTCGTCTGATAATTCATCAGCCATACAGGAGTCAATATTTGACCTAATGAACATATTTCTGGTCCAAGAGTCCTTGATCATGAACTTTTTCATACATACTTATTGACTCTGCCTGATGATACGTCAGCCATACAGGAGTCAAAATTTGACCACTGAAAAAAAATCTGGCCCAAGAGTCGTCGATCCTGAATTTTCTATACATACTAATCGATCCTTCTGATGATACGGAAGGCATAGTAGTCCATATGACCTAATTGACATATTTCTGGCCGACGAATACTCAATCTTGAACATTTTCATACATATCATTGACTCTGTCTGAGGATTCATCAGCCATACAGGAGTCAATATTTGACCAATTGAACTTATTTCTGGTCCAAGAGTCTTCCATCTTGAACTTTTTCATACATACTTATTGACTCAGCCTGATGATACGTCAGCCATACAGGAGTCAATATTTGACGTAATGAACATATTTCTGGCCAAAGAATACTCAGTCTTGAACTTTTTATACATACTTCTTGACTTCCTCTGATGATTCGTGAGCCATACAGGAGTCAATATTTGACCTACTGAACATATTTTTGGCCAAAGAATACTGCCTTGAATTTATTTATACATACTTATTGTCTCTGTCTGATAATTCATCAACCATACAGGAGTCCATATTTGACCTATTGAACATTTCTGGTCCAAGAGTCCTCGATCATTAACTTTTTCATACATACTCTTTGACTCTGTATGATGGTTCATCAGCCATACAGGAGTCAATACTTGAACATATTTCTGGCCATAGAATACTCAGTCTTGAACTTTTTTATACATATTGATTTCGTCTGATAATTCATCAGCCATACAGGAGTCAATATTTGACCTAATGAACATATTTCTGGTCCAAGAGTCCTTGATCATGAACTTTTTCATACATACTTATTGACTCTGCCTGATGATACGTCAGCCATAGAGGAATCAAAATTTGACCCACTGAAAAAAAATCTGGCCCAAGAGTCGTCGATCATGAATTTTCTATACATACTAATCGACTCCTTCTGATGATACGGAAGGCATATAGTAGTATATATATGACCTAATTGACATATTTCTGGCCGACGAATACTCAATCTTGAACATTTTCATACATACTCATTGACTCTGTCTGAGGATTCATCAGCCATACAGGAGTCAATATTTGACCTATTGAACTTATTTCTGGTCCAAGAGTCTTCCATCATGAACTTTTTCATACATACTTATTGACTCAGCCTGATGATACGTCAGCCATACAGGAGTCAATATTTGACGTAATGAACATATTTCTGGCCAAAGAATACTCAGTCTTGAACTTTTTTATACATACTTCTTGACTTCCTCTGATGATTCGTGAGCCATACAGGAGTCAATATTTGACCTACTGTCCAAGAGTCCTCGATCATTAACTTTTTCATACATACTCTTTGACTCTGTATGATGGTTCATCAGCCATACAGGAGTCAATACTTGAACATATTTCTGGCCATAGAATACTCAGTCTTGAACTTTTTTATACATATTGATTTCGTCTGATAATTCATAAGCCACAGGAGTCAATATTTGACCTAATGAACATATTTCTGGTCCAAGAGTCCTTGATCATGAACTTTTTCATACATACTTATTGACTCTGCCTGATGATACGTCAGCCATACAGGAGTCAAAATTTGACCCACTGAAAAAAAATCTGGCCCAAGAGTCGTCGATCTGAATTTTCTATACATACTAATCGACTCCTTCTGATGATACGGAAGGCATATAGTAGTCCATATAGACCTAATTGACATATTTCTGGCCGACGAATACTCAATCTTGAACATTTTCATACATACTCATTGACTCTGTCTGAGGATTCATCAGCCATACAGGAGTCAATATTTGACCAATTGAACTTATTTCTGGTCCAAGAGTCTTCCATCTGAACTTTTTCATACATACTTATTGACTCAGCCTGATGATACGTCAGCCATACAGGAGTCAATATTTGACGTAATGAACATATTTCTGGCCAAAGAATACTCAGTCTTCAACTTTTTATACATACTTCTTGACTTCCTCTGATGATTCGTGAGCCATACAGGAGTCAATATTTGACCTACTGTCCAAGAGTCCTCGATCATTAACTTTTTCATACATACTCTTTGACTCTGTATGATGGTTCATCAGCCATACAGGAGTCAATACTTGAACATATTTCTGGCCATAGAATACTCAGTCTTGAACTTTTTTATACATATTGATTTCGTCTGATAATTCAAAGCCATACAGGAGTCAATATTTGACCTAATGAACATATTTCTGGTCCAAGAGTCCTTGATCATGAACTTTTTCATACATACTTATTGACTCTGCCTGATGATACGTCAGCCATACAGGAGTCAAAATTTGACCCACTGAAAAAAAATCTGGCCCAAGAGTCGTCGATCCTGAATTTTCTATACATACTAATCGACTCCTTCTGATGATACGGAAGGCATATAGTAGTCCATATATGACCTAATTGACATATTTCTGGCCGACGAATACTCAATCTTGAACATTTTCATACATACTCATTGACTCTGTCTGAGGATTCATCAGCCATACAGGAGTCAATATTTGACCAATTGAACTTATTTCTGGTCCAAGAGTCTTCCATCTTGAACTTTTTCATACATACTTATTGACTCAGCCTGATGATACGTCAGCCATACAGGAGTCAATATTTGACGTAATGAACATATTTCTGGCCAAAGAATACTCAGTCTTCAACTTTTTATACATACTTCTTGACTTCCTCTGATGATTCGTGAGCCATACAGGAGTCAATATTTGACCTACTAAACATATTTTTGGCCAAAGAATACTGCCTTGAATTTATTTATACATACTTATTGTCTCTGTCTGATAATTCATCAACCATACAGGAGTCCATATTTGACCTATTGAACATGTTTCTGGTCCAAGAGTCCTCGATCATTAACTTTTTCATACATACTCTTTGACTCTGTATGATGGTTCATCAGCCATACAGGAGTCAATACTTGAACATATTTCTGGCCATAGAATACTCAGTCTTGAACTTTTTTATACATATTGATTTCGTCTGATAATTCATCAGCCATACAGGAGTCAATATTTGACCTAATGAACATATTTCTGGTCCAAGAGTCCTTGATCATGAACTTTTTCATACATACTTATTGACTCTGCCTGATGATACGTCAGCCATAGAGGAATCAAAATTTAACCACTGAAAAAAAATCTGGCCCAAGAGTCGTCAATCATGAATTTTCTATACATACTAATCGACTCCTTCTGATGATACGGAAGGCATATAGTAGTCCATATATGACCTAATTGACATATTTCTGGCCGACGAATACTCAATCTTGAACATTTTCATACATACTCATTGACTCTGTCTGAGGATTCATCAGCCATACAGGAGTCAATATTTGACCTATTGAACTTATTTCTGGTCCAAGAGTCTTCCATCATGAACTTTTTCATACATACTTATTGACTCAGCCTGATGATACGTCAGCCATACAGGAGTCAATATTTGACGTAATGAACATACTTCTGGCCAAAGAATACTCAGTCTTGAACTTTTTTATACATACTTCTTGACTTCCTCTGATGATTCGTGAGCCATACAGGAGTCAATATTTGACCTACTGTCCAAGAGTCCTCGATCATTAACTTTTTCATACATACTCTTTGACTCTGTATGATGGTTCATCAGCCATACAGGAGTCAATACTTGAACATATTTCTGGCCATAGAATACTCAGTCTTGAACTTTTTTATACATATTGATTTCGTCTGATAATTCATCAGCCATACAGGAGTCAATATTTGACCTAATGAACATATTTCTGGTCCAAGAGTCCTTGATCATGAACTTTTTCATACATACTTATTGACTCTGCCTGATGATACGTCAGCCATACAGGAGTCAAAATTTGACCAACTGAAAAAAAATCTGGCCCAAGAGTCGTCAATCATGAATTTTCAATACATACTAATCGACTCCTTCTGATGATACGGAAGGCATATAGTAGTCCATATATGACCTAATTGACATATTTCTGGCCGACGAATACTCAATCTTGAACATTTTCATACATACTCATTGACTCTGTCTGAGGATTCATCAGCCATACAAGGAGTCAATATTTGACCTATTGAACTTATTTCTGGTCCAAGAGTCTTCCATCATGAACTTTTTCATACATACTTATTGACTCAGCCTGATGATACGTCAGCCATACAGGAGTCAATATTTGACGTAATGAACATATTTCTGGCCAAAGAATACTCAGTCTTGAACTTTTTTATACATACTTCTTGACTTCCTCTGATGATTCGTGAGCCATACAGGAGTCAATATTTGACCTACTGTCCAAGAGTCCTCGATCATTAACTTTTTCACACATACTCTTTGACTCTGTATGATGGTTCATCAGCCATACAGGAGTCAATACTTGAACATATTTCTGGCCATAGAATACTCAGTCTTGAACTTTTTTATACATATTGATTTCGTCTGATAATTCATCAGCCATACAGGAGTCAATATTTGACCTAATGAACATATTTCTGGTCCAAGAGTCCTTGATCATGAACTTTTTCATACATACTTATTGACTCTGCCTGATGATACGTCAGCCATACAGGAGTCAAAATTTGACCCACTGAAAAAAAATCTGGCCCAAGAGTCGTCGATCATGAATTTTCTATACATACTAATCGACTCCTTCTGATGATACGGAAGGCATATAGTAGTCCATATATGACCTAATTGACATATTTCTGGCCGACGAATACTCAATCTTGAACATTTTCATACATACTCATTGACTCTGTCTGAGGATTCATCAGCCATACAGGAGTCAATATTTGACCTATTGAACTTATTTCTGGTCCAAGAGTCTTCCATCTTGAACTTTTTCATACATACTTATTGACTCAGCCTGATGATACGTCAGCCATACAGGAGTCAATATTTGACGTAATGAACATATTTCTGGCCAAAGAATACTCAGTCTTGAACTTTTTATACATACTTCTTGACTTCCTCTGATGATTCGTGAGCCATACAGGAGTCAATATTTGACCTACTGAACATATTTTTGGCCAAAGAATACTGCCTTGAATTTATTTATACATACTTATTGTCTCTGTCTGATAATTCATCAACCATACAGGAGTCCATATTTGACCTATTGAACATGTTTCTGGTCCAAGAGTCCTCGATCATTAACTTTTTCATACATACTCTTTGACTCTGTATGATGGTTCATCAGCCATACAGGAGTCAATACTTGAACATATTTCTGGCCATAGAATACTCAGTCTTGAACTTTTTTATACATATTGATTTCGTCTGATAATTCATCAGCCATACAGGAGTCAATATTTGACCTAATGAACATATTTCTGGTCCAAGAGTCCTTGATCATGAACTTTTTCATACATACTTATTGACTCTGCCTGATGATACGTCAGCCATAGAGGAATCAAAATTTGACCCACTGAAAAAAAATCTGGCCCAAGAGTCGTCGATCATGAATTTTCTATACATACTAATCGACTCCTTCTGATGATACGGAAGGCATATAGTAGTCCATATATGACCTAATTGACATATTTCTGGCCGACGAATACTCAATCTTGAACATTTTCATACATACTCATTGACTCTGTCTGAGGATTCATCAGCCATACAGGAGTCAATATTTGACCAATTGAACTTATTTCTGGTCCAAGAGTCTTCCATCTTGAACTTTTTCATACATACTTATTGACTCAGCCTGATGATACGTCAGCCATACAGGAGTCAATATTTGACGTAATGAACATATTTCTGGCCAAAGAATACTCAGTCTTGAACTTTTTATACATACTTCTTGACTTCCTCTGATGATTCGTGAGCCATACAGGAGTCAATATTTGACCTACTGTCCAAGAGTCCTCGATCATTAACTTTTTCATACATACTCTTTGACTCTGTATGATGGTTCATCAGCCATACAGGAGTCAATACTTGAACATATTTCTGGCCATAGAATACTCAGTCTTGAACTTTTTTATACATATTGATTTCGTCTGATAATTCATAAGCCATACAGGAGTCAATATTTGACCTAATGAACATATTTCTGGTCCAAGAGTCCTTGATCATGAACTTTTTCATACATACTTATTGACTCTGCCTGATGATACGTCAGCCATACAGGAGTCAAAATTTGACCCACTGAAAAAAAATCTGGCCCAAGAGTCGTCGATCCTGAATTTTCTATACATACTAATCGACTCCTTCTGATGATACGGAAGGCATATAGTAGTCCATATATGACCTAATTGACATATTTCTGGCCGACGAATACTCAATCTTGAACATTTTCATACATACTCATTGACTCTGTCTGAGGATTCATCAGCCATACAGGAGTCAATATTTGACCAATTGAACTTATTTCTGGTCCAAGAGTCTTCCATCTTGAACTTTTTCATACATACTTATTGACTCAGCCTGATGATACGTCAGCCATACAGGAGTCAATATTTGACGTAATGAACATATTTCTGGCCAAAGAATACTCAGTCTTCAACTTTTTATACATACTTCTTGACTTCCTCTGATGATTCGTGAGCCATACAGGAGTCAATATTTGACCTACTAAACATATTTTTGGCCAAAGAATACTGCCTTGAATTTATTTATACATACTTATTGTCTCTGTCTGATAATTCATCAACCATACAGGAGTCCATATTTGACCTATTGAACATGTTTCTGGTCCAAGAGTCCTCGATCATTAACTTTTTCATACATACTCTTTGACTCTGTATGATGGTTCATCAGCCATACAGGAGTCAATACTTGAACATATTTCTGGCCATAGAATACTCAGTCTTGAACTTTTTTATACATATTGATTTCGTCTGATAATTCATCAGCCATACAGGAGTCAATATTTGACCTAATGAACATATTTCTGGTCCAAGAGTCCTTGATCATGAACTTTTTCATACATACTTATTGACTCTGCCTGATGATACGTCAGCCATAGAGGAATCAAAATTTAACCACTGAAAAAAAATCTGGCCCAAGAGTCGTCAATCATGAATTTTCTATACATACTAATCGACTCCTTCTGATGATACGGAAGGCATATAGTAGTCCATATATGACCTAATTGACATATTTCTGGCCGACGAATACTCAATCTTGAACATTTTCATACATACTCATTGACTCTGTCTGAGGATTCATCAGCCATACAGGAGTCAATATTTGACCTATTGAACTTATTTCTGGTCCAAGAGTCTTCCATCATGAACTTTTTCATACATACTTATTGACTCAGCCTGATGATACGTCAGCCATACAGGAGTCAATATTTGACGTAATGAACATACTTCTGGCCAAAGAATACTCAGTCTTGAACTTTTTTATACATACTTCTTGACTTCCTCTGATGATTCGTGAGCCATACAGGAGTCAATATTTGACCTACTGTCCAAGAGTCCTCGATCATTAACTTTTTCATACATACTCTTTGACTCTGTATGATGGTTCATCAGCCATACAGGAGTCAATACTTGAACATATTTCTGGCCATAGAATACTCAGTCTTGAACTTTTTTATACATATTGATTTCGTCTGATAATTCATCAGCCATACAGGAGTCAATATTTGACCTAATGAACATATTTCTGGTCCAAGAGTCCTTGATCATGAACTTTTTCATACATACTTATTGACTCTGCCTGATGATACGTCAGCCATACAGGAGTCAAAATTTGACCAACTGAAAAAAAATCTGGCCCAAGAGTCGTCAATCATGAATTTTCAATACATACTAATCGACTCCTTCTGATGATACGGAAGGCATATAGTAGTCCATATATGACCTAATTGACATATTTCTGGCCGACGAATACTCAATCTTGAACATTTTCATACATACTCATTGACTCTGTCTGAGGATTCATCAGCCATACAAGGAGTCAATATTTGACCTATTGAACTTATTTCTGGTCCAAGAGTCTTCCATCATGAACTTTTTCATACATACTTATTGACTCAGCCTGATGATACGTCAGCCATACAGGAGTCAATATTTGACGTAATGAACATATTTCTGGCCAAAGAATACTCAGTCTTGAACTTTTTTATACATACTTCTTGACTTCCTCTGATGATTCGTGAGCCATACAGGAGTCAATATTTGACCTACTGTCCAAGAGTCCTCGATCATTAACTTTTTCACACATACTCTTTGACTCTGTATGATGGTTCATCAGCCATACAGGAGTCAATACTTGAACATATTTCTGGCCATAGAATACTCAGTCTTGAACTTTTTTATACATATTGATTTCGTCTGATAATTCATCAGCCATACAGGAGTCAATATTTGACCTAATGAACATATTTCTGGTCCAAGAGTCCTTGATCATGAACTTTTTCATACATACTTATTGACTCTGCCTGATGATACGTCAGCCATACAGGAGTCAAAATTTGACCCACTGAAAAAAAATCTGGCCCAAGAGTCGTCGATCCTGAATTTTCTATACATACTAATCGACTCCTTCTGATGATACGGAAGGCATATAGTAGTCCATATATGACCTAATTGACATATTTCTGGCCGACGAATACTCAATCTTGAACATTTTCATACATACTCATTGACTCTGTCTGAGGATTCATCAGCCATACAGGAGTCAATATTTGACCAATTGAACTTATTTCTGGTCCAAGAGTCTTCCATCTTGAACTTTTTCATACATACTTATTGACTCAGCCTGATGATACGTCAGCCATACAGGAGTCAATATTTGACGTAATGAACATATTTCTGGCCAAAGAATACTCAGTCTTGAACTTTTTATACATACTTCTTGACTTCCTCTGATGATTCGTGAGCCATACAGGAGTCAATATTTGACCTACTGAACATATTTTTGGCCAAAGAATACTGCCTTGAATTTATTTATACATACTTATTGTCTCTGTCTGATAATTCATCAACCATACAGGAGTCCATATTTGACCTATTGAACATGTTTCTGGTCCAAGAGTCCTCGATCATTAACTTTTTCATACATACTCTTTGACTCTGTATGATGGTTCATCAGCCATACAGGAGTCAATACTTGAACATATTTCTGGCCATAGAATACTCAGTCTTGAACTTTTTTATACATATTGATTTCGTCTGATAATTCATCAGCCATACAGGAGTCAATATTTGACCTAATGAACATATTTCTGGTCCAAGAGTCCTTGATCATGAACTTTTTCATACATACTTATTGACTCTGCCTGATGATACGTCAGCCATAGAGGAATCAAAATTTGACCCACTGAAAAAAAATCTGGCCCAAGAGTCGTCGATCATGAATTTTCTATACATACTAATCGACTCCTTCTGATGATACGGAAGGCATATAGTAGTATATATATGACCTAATTGACATATTTCTGGCCGACGAATACTCAATCTTGAACATTTTCATACATACTCATTGACTCTGTCTGAGGATTCATCAGCCATACAGGAGTCAATATTTGACCTATTGAACTTATTTCTGGTCCAAGAGTCTTCCATCATGAACTTTTTCATACATACTTATTGACTCAGCCTGATGATACGTCAGCCATACAGGAGTCAATATTTGACGTAATGAACATATTTCTGGCCAAAGAATACTCAGTCTTGAACTTTTTTATACATACTTCTTGACTTCCTCTGATGATTCGTGAGCCATACAGGAGTCAATATTTGACCTACTGTCCAAGAGTCCTCGATCATTAACTTTTTCATACATACTCTTTGACTCTGTATGATGGTTCATCAGCCATACAGGAGTCAATACTTGAACATATTTCTGGCCATAGAATACTCAGTCTTGAACTTTTTTATACATATTGATTTCGTCTGATAATTCATAAGCCATACAGGAGTCAATATTTGACCTAATGAACATATTTCTGGTCCAAGAGTCCTTGATCATGAACTTTTTCATACATACTTATTGACTCTGCCTGATGATACGTCAGCCATACAGGAGTCAAAATTTGACCCACTGAAAAAAAATCTGGCCCAAGAGTCGTCGATCCTGAATTTTCTATACATACTAATCGACTCCTTCTGATGATACGGAAGGCATATAGTAGTCCATATATGACCTAATTGACATATTTCTGGCCGACGAATACTCAATCTTGAACATTTTCATACATACTCATTGACTCTGTCTGAGGATTCATCAGCCATACAGGAGTCAATATTTGACCAATTGAACTTATTTCTGGTCCAAGAGTCTTCCATCTTGAACTTTTTCATACATACTTATTGACTCAGCCTGATGATACGTCAGCCATACAGGAGTCAATATTTGACGTAATGAACATATTTCTGGCCAAAGAATACTCAGTCTTCAACTTTTTATACATACTTCTTGACTTCCTCTGATGATTCGTGAGCCATACAGGAGTCAATATTTGACCTACTGTCCAAGAGTCCTCGATCATTAACTTTTTCATACATACTCTTTGACTCTGTATGATGGTTCATCAGCCATACAGGAGTCAATACTTGAACATATTTCTGGCCATAGAATACTCAGTCTTGAACTTTTTTATACATATTGATTTCGTCTGATAATTCATAAGCCATACAGGAGTCAATATTTGACCTAATGAACATATTTCTGGTCCAAGAGTCCTTGATCATGAACTTTTTCATACATACTTATTGACTCTGCCTGATGATACGTCAGCCATACAGGAGTCAAAATTTGACCCACTGAAAAAAAATCTGGCCCAAGAGTCGTCGATCCTGAATTTTCTATACATACTAATCGACTCCTTCTGATGATACGGAAGGCATATAGTAGTCCATATATGACCTAATTGACATATTTCTGGCCGACGAATACTCAATCTTGAACATTTTCATACATACTCATTGACTCTGTCTGAGGATTCATCAGCCATACAGGAGTCAATATTTGACCAATTGAACTTATTTCTGGTCCAAGAGTCTTCCATCTTGAACTTTTTCATACATACTTATTGACTCAGCCTGATGATACGTCAGCCATACAGGAGTCAATATTTGACGTAATGAACATATTTCTGGCCAAAGAATACTCAGTCTTCAACTTTTTATACATACTTCTTGACTTCCTCTGATGATTCGTGAGCCATACAGGAGTCAATATTTGACCTACTAAACATATTTTTGGCCAAAGAATACTGCCTTGAATTTATTTATACATACTTATTGTCTCTGTCTGATAATTCATCAACCATACAGGAGTCCATATTTGACCTATTGAACATGTTTCTGGTCCAAGAGTCCTCGATCATTAACTTTTTCATACATACTCTTTGACTCTGTATGATGGTTCATCAGCCATACAGGAGTCAATACTTGAACATATTTCTGGCCATAGAATACTCAGTCTTGAACTTTTTTATACATATTGATTTCGTCTGATAATTCATCAGCCATACAGGAGTCAATATTTGACCTAATGAACATATTTCTGGTCCAAGAGTCCTTGATCATGAACTTTTTCATACATACTTATTGACTCTGCCTGATGATACGTCAGCCATAGAGGAATCAAAATTTAACCACTGAAAAAAAATCTGGCCCAAGAGTCGTCAATCATGAATTTTCTATACATACTAATCGACTCCTTCTGATGATACGGAAGGCATATAGTAGTCCATATATGACCTAATTGACATATTTCTGGCCGACGAATACTCAATCTTGAACATTTTCATACATACTCATTGACTCTGTCTGAGGATTCATCAGCCATACAGGAGTCAATATTTGACCTATTGAACTTATTTCTGGTCCAAGAGTCTTCCATCATGAACTTTTTCATACATACTTATTGACTCAGCCTGATGATACGTCAGCCATACAGGAGTCAATATTTGACGTAATGAACATACTTCTGGCCAAAGAATACTCAGTCTTGAACTTTTTTATACATACTTCTTGACTTCCTCTGATGATTCGTGAGCCATACAGGAGTCAATATTTGACCTACTGTCCAAGAGTCCTCGATCATTAACTTTTTCATACATACTCTTTGACTCTGTATGATGGTTCATCAGCCATACAGGAGTCAATACTTGAACATATTTCTGGCCATAGAATACTCAGTCTTGAACTTTTTTATACATATTGATTTCGTCTGATAATTCATCAGCCATACAGGAGTCAATATTTGACCTAATGAACATATTTCTGGTCCAAGAGTCCTTGATCATGAACTTTTTCATACATACTTATTGACTCTGCCTGATGATACGTCAGCCATACAGGAGTCAAAATTTGACCAACTGAAAAAAAATCTGGCCCAAGAGTCGTCAATCATGAATTTTCAATACATACTAATCGACTCCTTCTGATGATACGGAAGGCATATAGTAGTCCATATATGACCTAATTGACATATTTCTGGCCGACGAATACTCAATCTTGAACATTTTCATACATACTCATTGACTCTGTCTGAGGATTCATCAGCCATACAAGGAGTCAATATTTGACCTATTGAACTTATTTCTGGTCCAAGAGTCTTCCATCATGAACTTTTTCATACATACTTATTGACTCAGCCTGATGATACGTCAGCCATACAGGAGTCAATATTTGACGTAATGAACATATTTCTGGCCAAAGAATACTCAGTCTTGAACTTTTTTATACATACTTCTTGACTTCCTCTGATGATTCGTGAGCCATACAGGAGTCAATATTTGACCTACTGTCCAAGAGTCCTCGATCATTAACTTTTTCACACATACTCTTTGACTCTGTATGATGGTTCATCAGCCATACAGGAGTCAATACTTGAACATATTTCTGGCCATAGAATACTCAGTCTTGAACTTTTTTATACATATTGATTTCGTCTGATAATTCATCAGCCATACAGGAGTCAATATTTGACCTAATGAACATATTTCTGGTCCAAGAGTCCTTGATCATGAACTTTTTCATACATACTTATTGACTCTGCCTGATGATACGTCAGCCATACAGGAGTCAAAATTTGACCCACTGAAAAAAAATCTGGCCCAAGAGTCGTCGATCATGAATTTTCTATACATACTAATCGACTCCTTCTGATGATACGGAAGGCATATAGTAGTCCATATATGACCTAATTGACATATTTCTGGCCGACGAATACTCAATCTTGAACATTTTCATACATACTCATTGACTCTGTCTGAGGATTCATCAGCCATACAGGAGTCAATATTTGACCTATTGAACTTATTTCTGGTCCAAGAGTCTTCCATCTTGAACTTTTTCATACATACTTATTGACTCAGCCTGATGATACGTCAGCCATACAGGAGTCAATATTTGACGTAATGAACATATTTCTGGCCAAAGAATACTCAGTCTTGAACTTTTTATACATACTTCTTGACTTCCTCTGATGATTCGTGAGCCATACAGGAGTCAATATTTGACCTACTGAACATATTTTTGGCCAAAGAATACTGCCTTGAATTTATTTATACATACTTATTGTCTCTGTCTGATAATTCATCAACCATACAGGAGTCCATATTTGACCTATTGAACATGTTTCTGGTCCAAGAGTCCTCGATCATTAACTTTTTCATACATACTCTTTGACTCTGTATGATGGTTCATCAGCCATACAGGAGTCAATACTTGAACATATTTCTGGCCATAGAATACTCAGTCTTGAACTTTTTTATACATATTGATTTCGTCTGATAATTCATCAGCCATACAGGAGTCAATATTTGACCTAATGAACATATTTCTGGTCCAAGAGTCCTTGATCATGAACTTTTTCATACATACTTATTGACTCTGCCTGATGATACGTCAGCCATAGAGGAATCAAAATTTGACCCACTGAAAAAAAATCTGGCCCAAGAGTCGTCGATCATGAATTTTCTATACATACTAATCGACTCCTTCTGATGATACGGAAGGCATATAGTAGTCCATATATGACCTAATTGACATATTTCTGGCCGACGAATACTCAATCTTGAACATTTTCATACATACTCATTGACTCTGTCTGAGGATTCATCAGCCATACAGGAGTCAATATTTGACCAATTGAACTTATTTCTGGTCCAAGAGTCTTCCATCTTGAACTTTTTCATACATACTTATTGACTCAGCCTGATGATACGTCAGCCATACAGGAGTCAATATTTGACGTAATGAACATATTTCTGGCCAAAGAATACTCAGTCTTGAACTTTTTATACATACTTCTTGACTTCCTCTGATGATTCGTGAGCCATACAGGAGTCAATATTTGACCTACTGTCCAAGAGTCCTCGATCATTAACTTTTTCATACATACTCTTTGACTCTGTATGATGGTTCATCAGCCATACAGGAGTCAATACTTGAACATATTTCTGGCCATAGAATACTCAGTCTTGAACTTTTTTATACATATTGATTTCGTCTGATAATTCATAAGCCATACAGGAGTCAATATTTGACCTAATGAACATATTTCTGGTCCAAGAGTCCTTGATCATGAACTTTTTCATACATACTTATTGACTCTGCCTGATGATACGTCAGCCATACAGGAGTCAAAATTTGACCCACTGAAAAAAAATCTGGCCCAAGAGTCGTCGATCCTGAATTTTCTATACATACTAATCGACTCCTTCTGATGATACGGAAGGCATATAGTAGTCCATATATGACCTAATTGACATATTTCTGGCCGACGAATACTCAATCTTGAACATTTTCATACATACTCATTGACTCTGTCTGAGGATTCATCAGCCATACAGGAGTCAATATTTGACCAATTGAACTTATTTCTGGTCCAAGAGTCTTCCATCTTGAACTTTTTCATACATACTTATTGACTCAGCCTGATGATACGTCAGCCATACAGGAGTCAATATTTGACGTAATGAACATATTTCTGGCCAAAGAATACTCAGTCTTCAACTTTTTATACATACTTCTTGACTTCCTCTGATGATTCGTGAGCCATACAGGAGTCAATATTTGACCTACTAAACATATTTTTGGCCAAAGAATACTGCCTTGAATTTATTTATACATACTTATTGTCTCTGTCTGATAATTCATCAACCATACAGGAGTCCATATTTGACCTATTGAACATGTTTCTGGTCCAAGAGTCCTCGATCATTAACTTTTTCATACATACTCTTTGACTCTGTATGATGGTTCATCAGCCATACAGGAGTCAATACTTGAACATATTTCTGGCCATAGAATACTCAGTCTTGAACTTTTTTATACATATTGATTTCGTCTGATAATTCATCAGCCATACAGGAGTCAATATTTGACCTAATGAACATATTTCTGGTCCAAGAGTCCTTGATCATGAACTTTTTCATACATACTTATTGACTCTGCCTGATGATACGTCAGCCATAGAGGAATCAAAATTTAACCACTGAAAAAAAATCTGGCCCAAGAGTCGTCAATCATGAATTTTCTATACATACTAATCGACTCCTTCTGATGATACGGAAGGCATATAGTAGTCCATATATGACCTAATTGACATATTTCTGGCCGACGAATACTCAATCTTGAACATTTTCATACATACTCATTGACTCTGTCTGAGGATTCATCAGCCATACAGGAGTCAATATTTGACCTATTGAACTTATTTCTGGTCCAAGAGTCTTCCATCATGAACTTTTTCATACATACTTATTGACTCAGCCTGATGATACGTCAGCCATACAGGAGTCAATATTTGACGTAATGAACATACTTCTGGCCAAAGAATACTCAGTCTTGAACTTTTTTATACATACTTCTTGACTTCCTCTGATGATTCGTGAGCCATACAGGAGTCAATATTTGACCTACTGTCCAAGAGTCCTCGATCATTAACTTTTTCATACATACTCTTTGACTCTGTATGATGGTTCATCAGCCATACAGGAGTCAATACTTGAACATATTTCTGGCCATAGAATACTCAGTCTTGAACTTTTTTATACATATTGATTTCGTCTGATAATTCATCAGCCATACAGGAGTCAATATTTGACCTAATGAACATATTTCTGGTCCAAGAGTCCTTGATCATGAACTTTTTCATACATACTTATTGACTCTGCCTGATGATACGTCAGCCATACAGGAGTCAAAATTTGACCAACTGAAAAAAAATCTGGCCCAAGAGTCGTCAATCATGAATTTTCAATACATACTAATCGACTCCTTCTGATGATACGGAAGGCATATAGTAGTCCATATATGACCTAATTGACATATTTCTGGCCGACGAATACTCAATCTTGAACATTTTCATACATACTCATTGACTCTGTCTGAGGATTCATCAGCCATACAAGGAGTCAATATTTGACCTATTGAACTTATTTCTGGTCCAAGAGTCTTCCATCATGAACTTTTTCATACATACTTATTGACTCAGCCTGATGATACGTCAGCCATACAGGAGTCAATATTTGACGTAATGAACATATTTCTGGCCAAAGAATACTCAGTCTTGAACTTTTTTATACATACTTCTTGACTTCCTCTGATGATTCGTGAGCCATACAGGAGTCAATATTTGACCTACTGTCCAAGAGTCCTCGATCATTAACTTTTTCACACATACTCTTTGACTCTGTATGATGGTTCATCAGCCATACAGGAGTCAATACTTGAACATATTTCTGGCCATAGAATACTCAGTCTTGAACTTTTTTATACATATTGATTTCGTCTGATAATTCATCAGCCATACAGGAGTCAATATTTGACCTAATGAACATATTTCTGGTCCAAGAGTCCTTGATCATGAACTTTTTCATACATACTTATTGACTCTGCCTGATGATACGTCAGCCATACAGGAGTCAAAATTTGACCCACTGAAAAAAAATCTGGCCCAAGAGTCGTCGATCATGAATTTTCTATACATACTAATCGACTCCTTCTGATGATACGGAAGGCATATAGTAGTCCATATATGACCTAATTGACATATTTCTGGCCGACGAATACTCAATCTTGAACATTTTCATACATACTCATTGACTCTGTCTGAGGATTCATCAGCCATACAGGAGTCAATATTTGACCTATTGAACTTATTTCTGGTCCAAGAGTCTTCCATCTTGAACTTTTTCATACATACTTATTGACTCAGCCTGATGATACGTCAGCCATACAGGAGTCAATATTTGACGTAATGAACATATTTCTGGCCAAAGAATACTCAGTCTTGAACTTTTTATACATACTTCTTGACTTCCTCTGATGATTCGTGAGCCATACAGGAGTCAATATTTGACCTACTGAACATATTTTTGGCCAAAGAATACTGCCTTGAATTTATTTATACATACTTATTGTCTCTGTCTGATAATTCATCAACCATACAGGAGTCCATATTTGACCTATTGAACATGTTTCTGGTCCAAGAGTCCTCGATCATTAACTTTTTCATACATACTCTTTGACTCTGTATGATGGTTCATCAGCCATACAGGAGTCAATACTTGAACATATTTCTGGCCATAGAATACTCAGTCTTGAACTTTTTTATACATATTGATTTCGTCTGATAATTCATCAGCCATACAGGAGTCAATATTTGACCTAATGAACATATTTCTGGTCCAAGAGTCCTTGATCATGAACTTTTTCATACATACTTATTGACTCTGCCTGATGATACGTCAGCCATAGAGGAATCAAAATTTGACCCACTGAAAAAAAATCTGGCCCAAGAGTCGTCGATCATGAATTTTCTATACATACTAATCGACTCCTTCTGATGATACGGAAGGCATATAGTAGTCCATATATGACCTAATTGACATATTTCTGGCCGACGAATACTCAATCTTGAACATTTTCATACATACTCATTGACTCTGTCTGAGGATTCATCAGCCATACAGGAGTCAATATTTGACCTATTGAACTTATTTCTGGTCCAAGAGTCTTCCATCATGAACTTTTTCATACATACTTATTGACTCTGCCTGATGATACGTCAGCCATACAGGAGTCAATATTTGACGTAATGAACATATTTCTGGCCAAAGAATACTCAGTCTTGAACTTTTTTATACATACTTCTTGACTTCCTCTGATGATTCGTGAGCCATACAGGAGTCAATATTTGACCTACTGAACATATTTTTGGCCAAAGAATACTGCCTTGAATTTATTTATACATACTTATTGTCTCTGTCTGATAATTTATCAACCATACAGGAGTCCATATTTGACCTATTGAACATGTTTCTGGTCCAAGAGTCCTCAATCATTAACTTTTTCATACATACTCTTTGACTCTGTATGATGGTTCATCAGCCATACAGGAGTCAATACTTGAACATATTTCTAGCCATAGAATACTCAGTCTTGAACTTTTTTATACATACTTCTTGACTTCCTCTGATGATTCGTGAGCCATACAGGAGTCAATATTTGACCTACTGAACATATTTTTGGCCAAAGAATACTGCCTTGAATTTATTTATACATACTTATTGTCTCTGTCTGATAATTCATCAGCCATACAGGAGTCCATATTTGACCTATTGAACATGTTTCTGGTCCAAGAGTCCTCGATCATTAACTTTTTCATACATACTCATTGACTCTGTATGATGATTCATCAGCCATACAGGAGTCGATATTTGATCTATTTAACATATATCTGGCCCAAGAGTAGTCGATCATGAACTTTCTATTTCTCTCATGGACTCCTTTAAATATGTCAGCCATGCGGTAGCGCATTTTTCACCTAATGGACATATTTCTGGCCAAATAATACTCAGTCTTGAACTTTTTTATATATACTTATTGAGTTCATCTGATAATTCATCAGCAATACATGAGTCTATATTTGACCTAATGAACATGTTTCTGGGCAAAGAATACTCAATCTTGAACATTTTTATACATAGCCTACTCTTTGACTGTCTGATGATTCATCAGCCATACAGGAGTCAATATTTGACCTATTAAACTTATTTCTGGTCCAAGAGTCTTCCATCATGAACTTTTTCATACATACTTACTGACTCAGCCTGATGATACGTCAGCCATACAGGAGTAAATATATGACCTACTGAACATATTTTCGCCCCAAGAGTCCTCTATCATGAACTTTCTATTCATACTCATCGACTATTTCTGATGATACAGCAGGCATATAATAGTCAATATTTGACCTAATGAATATATTTCTGGCCAAAGAGTAGTCGATCATGAACTTTCTATTTTACTCATTGACTCCTTCTGTAAATACGCCAGCCATGCGGTAGTGCATATTTCAACTAATGGACATATTTCTGACCCAAGAGTACTCAATTTTGATCTTTTTTTATTTCTTCTCATTGAGTCCTTCTGATGCTATGTCAGCCATGCAAGTACTGCAGTTTTCACCTAATGGACATATTTCTGGCCAAATAATACTCAGTCTTGAACTTGTTTATACATACTAATTGACTTCGTCTGATAATTCATCAGCCATACAGGAGTCTATATTTGACCTAAGGAACATATTTCTGGCCAAAGAATACTCAGTCTTGAAGTTTTTTATACATACTTATTGACTCTGTCTGATGATTCGTCACTCATAGAGGAGTCGATATTGGACCTATTGAACTTATTTCTGGTCCAAGAGTCTTCCATCATGAACTTTTTCATACATACTTATTGACTCAGCCTGATGATACGTCAGCCATACAGGAGTCAATATTTGACGTAATGAACATATTTCTGGCCAAAGAATACTCAGTCTTGAACTTTTTTATACATACTTCTTGACTTCCTCTGATGATTCGTGAGCCATACAGGAGTCAATATTTGACCTACTGTCCAAGAGTCCTCGATCATTAACTTTTTCATACATACTCTTTGACTCTGTATGATGGTTCATCAGCCATACAGGAGTCAATACTTGAACATATTTCTGGCCATAGAATACTCAGTCTTGAACTTTTTTATACATATTGATTTCGTCTGATAATTCATCAGCCATACAGGAGTCAATATTTGACCTAATGAACATATTTCTGGTCCAAGAGTCCTTGATCATGAACTTTTTCATACATACTTATTGACTCAGCCTGATGATACGTCAGCCATACAGGAGTCAATATTTGACGTAATGAACATATTTCTGGCCAAAGAATACTCAGTCTTGAACTTTTTTATACATACTTCTTGACTTCCTCTGATGATTCGTCAGCCATACAGGAGTCAAAATTTGACCTACTGAACATATTTTTGGCCAAAGAATACCGCCTTGAATTTGTTTATACATACTTATTGTCTCTGTCTGATAATTCATCAGCCATACAGGAGTCCATATTTGACCTATTGAACATGTTTCTGGTCCAAGAGTCCTCAATCATTAACTTTTTCATACATACAAATTGACTCTGTATGATGATTCATCAGCCATACAGGAGTCGATATTTGACCTATTTAACCTATATCTGGCCCAAGAGTAGTCGATCATGAACTTTCTATTTCTCTCATGGACTCCTTTAAATATGTCAGCCATGCGGTAGCACATTTTTCACCTAATGGACATATTTCTGGCCAAATAATACTCAGTCTTGAACTTTTTTATATATACTTATTGAGTTCATCTGATAATTCATCAGCCATACAGGAGTCCATATTTGACCTATTGAACATGTTTCTGGTCCAAGAGTCCTCGATCATTAACTTTTTCATACATACTCTTTGACTCTGTATGATGGTTCATCAGCCATACAGGAGTCAATACTTGAACATATTTCTGGCCATAGAATACTCAGTCTTGAACTTTTTTATACATATTGATTTCGTCTGATAATACATCAGCCATACAGGAGTCAATATTTGACCTATTGAACATATTTCTGGTCCAAGTACTCGATCATGAATTTTTTCATACATACTTATTGACTCCGCCTGATGATTCGTCAGCCATACAGGAGTCAATATTTGACCTAATGCACATATTTCTGGCCAAAGAGAACTCGGTCTTGAACTTTTTTATTTCTACGTATTTAACTCCTGATGGTAGTCAGCCATGCAGTAGTGCATTTTTCACCTAATGCACCTATTTCTGGCCAAAGAATACTCAGTCCTGACCTTTTTCATAGATACTTATTGACTCTGTCTGACAATTCATCAGTCATACAGGAATCCATATTTGACACACTGAAAAAATTTCTAGCCCAAGAGTCCTCAATCATGAACTTTCTATGCATACTCATCGACTCCTTCTGATGATACGGCAGGCATATATTAGTCCATATTTGTCTTAATGGACATATTTCTGCCAATGAATACTCAATCTTGAACATTTTTATACATACTGACTCTGTCTGATGTTTCATCAGCCAAACAGTAGTCAATATTTGACCTATTGAGCATATTTCTGGTCCAAAGAGTAGTCAATCTTGAACTTTTGAATTTCTCTCTAAATATGTTCAGTAGGTCAAATATTGACTCCCGTATGGCTGACGAATCATCAGACAAAGTCAATAATTAGGGATTAAAAATCTTCAAGACTGAGTATTCTTTGGCCAGAAATATGTTCATTAGGTCAAATATTGACTTCTGTATGGCTGACGAATCATCAGGTGGAGTCAATAAATATGTATGAAAAAGTTTATGATCGAGGACTCGGACCAGAAATAGGTTCAATAGGTCAAATATCGACTCCTTTATGGATGACGAACCATCAGAGGTGTAAATGAGAAGAAATAAAAAAAAGTTCAAGATTGAGTATTCTTTGGTCAGAAGTATGTTCATTAGGTCAAATATTGACTCCTGTATGGCTGACGAATCATCAGACAAAGTCAATAATTAGGGATAAAAAAGTTCAGGACTGAGTATTCTTTGGCCAGAAATATGTTCATTTGATCACATTTTGACTCCTGTATGGCTGATGAATTATCAGGCGAAGTCAATAAGTATATATAAAAAAGTTCAATACTGTGTATTCTTTGGCCAGAACAATGTTCATTAGGTCAAATATTGAGTCCTGTATGGCTGATGAATCATCAGATGGAGACAATGACTAGAAATAGAAAGTTCATTATCAACTACTCTTGGGCCAGAAATATGTTCATTTGGTCAAATTTTGACTCCTGTATGGCTGACGAATCATCAGGCGGAGTCAATAAATATGTATGAAAAAGTTTATGATCGAGGACTTGGACCAGTTCATTATCAACTACTCAACTACTCAACTACTCTTGGGCCAGAAATATGTTCCCTAGGTCAAATATTGACTCCTGTATGGCTGACGAATCATCAGGCGGACTCAATAAATATGTATGAAAAAGTTTATGATCGAGGACTCAGACCAGAAATATGTTCAATAGGTCAAATATCGACTCCTTTATGGGTGACAAACCATCTGAGGAGTAAATGAGAAGAAATAAAAAAAAGTTCATTCTTTGGCCAGAAGTATGTTCATTAGGTCAACTATTTACTCCTCTATGGCTAATGAATCATCAGACGGAGACAATGACTAAAATAGAAAGTTCATTATCAACTATTCTTGGGCCAGAAATATGTTCCCTAGGTCAAATATTGACTCCTGTATGGCTGACGAATCATCAGACAAAGTCAATAAGTATGTATGAAAAAGTTCATGATCGAGGACTCGGACCAGAAATATGTTCATTAGGGCAAATATTGACTCCTGTATGGCTGATGCATTATCAGAAAGAGTCAAGAAGTATGTAATAAAAAAAGTTCAAGACTGAGTATACTTTGGCCAGAAATATGTTCATTAGATCAAATATTGACTCCGGTATGGCTGACGAATCATCAGGCAGAGTCAATAAGTATGTATGAAAAAGTTCATGATCGAGGACTCGGACCAGAAATATGTTCATTAGGGCAAATATTGACTCCTTTATGGCTGATGAATTATCAGAAAGAGTCAAGACGTATGTATAAAAAAGATAAAGTCTGAGTATTCTTTGGCCAGAAATATGTTCATTAGGTCAAATATTGACTCCTGTGTGGCTGATGAATCATCAATGGAGTCAATAAATATGTATGAAAAAGTTTATGATCGAGGACTCGGACCAGAAATAGGTTCAATAGGTCAAATATCGACTCCTTTATGTATGACGAACCATCAGAGGTGTAAATGAGAAGAAATAAAAAAAAAGTTCAAGATTGAGTATTCTTTGGTCAGAAGTATGTTCATTAGGTCAAATATTTTCTCCTGTATGGCTGATGAATCATCAGACGGAGTCAATAAATATGTATAAAAAAACAAGACTGAGTATTCTTTGGCCAGAAGTATGTTCATTAGGTCAAATTTTGACTCCTGTATGGCTGAAGAATCATAAGATGGAGTCAATGACTAAGAATAGGAAGTTCATGATCAACTACTCTTGGGCCAGAAATATGTTCAGTAGGTCAAATATTGACACCTGTGTGGCTGACGAATTATCAGATGAAATCAATATGTATAAAAAAGATAAAGTCTGAGTATTCTTTGGCCAGAAATATGTTCCCTAGGTCAAATATTGACTCCTGTATGGCTGCAGAATCATCAGACGGAGTCAATGACTAGAAATAGAAAGTTCATGATCAACTACTCTTGTGCCAGAAATATGTTCAGTAGGTCAAATATTGAATACTATATGCCTGCTGTATCAACAGGAGGAGTCAAAGAGTATGTCTAAAAATTCGACTGAATATTCTTTGGCCAGAAATATGTTCATTAGGTCAAATTTGACTCCTGTATGGCTGATGCATTATCAGGCGGAGTCAATAAGTATGATTAAAAAAGTTCAATACTATATGCCTTCTGTATCACCAGAAGGAGTCGATTAGTATGTATAGAAAATTCATGATCGACGACTCTTGGGCCAGAATTTTTTTCAGTGGGTCAAATTTTGACTCCTGTAAGGCTGACGTATCATCAGGCGGAGTCAATATGTATGAAAAAGTTCATGATCAAGGACTCTTGGACTAGAAAACATGTTCAATAGGTCAAATATGGACTCCTGTATGGCTGATGAATTATCAGACAGAGTCAATAATGTATGTATAAAATAGTTCAATACAGTATTCTTTCGCCAACAATATGTTCAGTAGGTGAACTATTGACTCCTGTATGTATGAATCAAAAGAGGAAGTCAATAAGTATGTATAAAAAAAGTTCAAGACCAGAAATATGTTCATTAGGTCAAATATTGACTGTTGTCTAATAAAGTTCAAAATCGACTACTTTTTGGCCAGACAGAAACCTATTATGTGTAAAAACTTCTTCTGGTAACAGAAGTAGTTATAATGTCTAAAAAACGTCAAGATTGACTACTTTTTGGCCCGATAAATGTCCATTAGGTCAAATATTGACTCCTGTATGGCTGACGAATCATCAGACAAAGTCAATAATTAGGGATAAAAAAGTTCAGGACTGAGTATTATTTGGCCAGAAATATGTTCATTAGATCACATTTTGACTCCTGTATGGCTGATGAATTATCAGGCGAAGTCAATAAGTATGTATAAAAAAGTTCAATACTGTGTATTCTTTGGCCAGAACTATGTTCATTAGGTCAAATATTGAGTCCTGTATGGCTGATGAATCATCAGATGGAGACAATGACTAGAAATAGAAAGTTCATTATCAACTACTCTTGGGCCAGAAATATGTTCATTTGGTCAAATTTTGACTCCTGTATGGCTGACGAATCATCAGGCGGAGTCAATAAATATGTATGAAAAAGTTTATGATCGAGGACTTGGACCAGTTCATTATCAACTACTCAACTACTCAACTACTCTTGGGCCAGAAATATGTTCCCTAGGTCAAATATTGACTCCTGTATGGCTGACGAATCATCAGGCGGACTCAATAAATATGTATGAAAAAGTTTATGATCGAGGACTCGGACCAGAAATATGTTCAATAGGTCAAATATCGACTCCTTTATGGGTGACAAACCATCTGAGGAGTAAATGAGAAGAAATAAAAAAAAGTTCATTCTTTGGCCAGAAGTATGTTCATTAGGTCAACTATTTACTCCTCTATGGCTAATGAATCATCAGACGGAGACAATGACTAAAATAGAAAGTTCATTATCAACTATTCTTGGGCCAGAAATATGTTCCCTAGGTCAAATATTGACTCCTGTATGGCTGACGAATCATCAGACAAAGTCAATAAGTATGTATGAAAAAGTTCATGATCGAGGACTCGGACCAGAAATATGTTCATTAGGGCAAATATTGACTCCTGTATGGCTGATGAATTATCAGAAAGAGTCAAGAAGTATGTATAAAAAAGATAAAGTCTGAGTATTCTTTGGCCAGAAATATGTTCATTAGGTCAAATATTGACTCCTGTGTGGCTGATGAATCATCAAACGGAGTCAATAAATATGTATGAAAAAGTTTATGATCGAGGACTCAGACCAGAAATAGGTTCAATAGGTCAAATATCGACTCCTTTATGTATAACGAACCATCAGAGGTGTAAATGAGAAGAAATAAAAAAAAAGTTCAAGATTGAGTATTCTTTGGTCAGAAGTATGTTCATTAGGTCAAATATTTTCTCCTGTATGGCTGACGAATCATCAGACGGAGTCAATAAATATGTATAAAAAAACAAGACTGAGTATTCTTTGGCCAGAAGTATGTTCATTAGGTCAAATTTTGACTCCTGTATGGCTGAAGAATCATAAGATGGAGTCAATGACTAAGAATAGGAAGTTCATGATCGACTACTCTTGGGCCAGAAATACGTTCAGTAGGTCAAATATTGACACCTGTGTGGCTGACGAATTATCAGATGAAATCAATATGTATAAAAAAGATAAAGTCTGAGTATTCTTTGGCCAGAAATATGTTCCCTAGGTCAAATATTGACTCCTGTATGGCTGCAGAATCATCAGACTAGAAATAGAAAGTTCATGATCAACTACTCTTGTGCCAGAAATATGTTCAGTAGGTCAAATATTGAATACTATATGCCTGCTGTATCAACAGGAGGAGTCAAAGAGTATGTCTAAAAATTCGACTGAATATTCTTTGGCCAGAAATATGTTCATTAGGTCAAATTTGACTCCTGTATGGCTGATGCATTATCAGGCGGAGTCAATAAGTATGATTAAAAAGGTTCAATACTATATGCCTACTGTATCATCAGAAGGAGTCGATTAGTATGTATAGAAAATTCATGATCGACGACTCTTGGGCCAGAATTTTTTTCAGTGGGTCAAATTTTGACTCCTGTAAGGCTGACGTATTATCAGGTGGAGTCAATATGTATGAAAAAGTTCATGATCAAGGAGTCAATGAGAGAAATAGAAAGTTCATGAAATATTGACTCCTGTATGGCTGATGAATCATCATACAGAGTCAATGAGTATGTATAAAAATGTTCAAAATTGAGTATTGATTACAGAAATATGTCCCTTAGGTCAAATATGGACTACTATATGCCTGCCGTATCATCAGAAGTAGTCGATCACTATGTATAGAAAGTTCATGATCGAGGACTCTTGGACTAGAAAACATGTTCAATAGGTCAAATATGGACTCCTGTATGGCTGATGAATTATCAGACAGAGTCAATAATGTATGTATAAAAAAGTTCAATACAGTATTCTTTGGCCAACAATATGTTCAGTAGGTGAACTATTGACTCCTGTATGTATGAATCAAAAGAGGAAGTCAATAAGTATGTATAAAAAAGTTTAAGACCAGAAATATGTTCATTAGGTCAAATATTGACTGTTGTCTAATAAAGTTCAAAATCGACTACTTTTTGGCCAGACAGAAACCTATTATGTGTAAAAACTTCTTCTGGTAACAGAAGTACTTATAATGTCTAAAAAACGTCAAGATTGACTACTTTTTGGCCCGATAAATGTCCATTAGGTCAAATATGTACTACTGTATGGCTGACTTATAATCAGGAGTCAGTGAGTAGAAATAGAAAGTTCATAATCAACGACTTTTGTTCCTGAAATTTATACAGTACAACAAATATAGACTACTGCCTTTCTGGTGTACCATCAAAGGGAATGACAATGTACAGAAAGTTAATGATCCAGGGCTGTTTTGCTAGAAATATGTTCAGTATGTCAAATGTGGACTTCTCTATGGCTGATGTAACATTCGAAAGAGTCATGGTGGCATATCATGAGAAGGAGTCAATGAGTAGAAATAGAAAGTTCAAGATTGATGACTCTTGGGAAATATAGGTCCAGATATATGTCCATAAGGTCAAATATAGACTTTTGAGTGGCTGAGGTAACATCTTCAGGAGTCAATGAATATGTATATAAAGTTCAAGTTCTAAGATTGTTTACGCAAGCAATTTTGTCTATTAGCTCAAATATGGACTACTGTTTGGCTGATGTATCTTCAGAAGGAGTCAGTGTGCTAGAAATATGTTGAGTTGGATAAAATGTGAACTACTGTCTGTCTGTTGTAACATCATATGTATTCAATTACTCTATGTAGAAGGTCTAATATGGAGTACACCAGAAATATGTTCAGTAGGTCACAAATGGACTTCTGTATGTCTGATGTACTGTAACATCAGAACAATGCAGTATGTATAAGAAAGTTCATGATCTACAAATCTTGGACTATTAATATCTACAACAGGTCAAATATGGCATGCCAACATAATATACTAACTAGTGCAGCTATGTGAGCTATGCACTGCAATAATAGGACAGTTGTTTCTTCATTACTCAACCAAGTGAGTTAGTTCTTCTATGCATTGTAGTATACAAAAGCTCATATTTTACATATGTAGTCTCTTCATTTATTTCTCTTTATTTACAATGGATTAAGTTTGTTGTGTTATGAAATGCAATGAAGCCGCATAATTCATGTGTTATTCTTAAATGCACAACTGAGTAACTTGGTAATTGTTTGCAATGCCATGCAAAAGCGCGTATGTGCAGTTGAAGAATAACTTATAAGTTATGTACTTGTTGCGTTGCAGTGCAAGTGCGTTGCTTTTTATTGACTTATTGTGTTGTGCATTGGAGTTAATATGTGTGCTTTCAAAGAGATAACACGTAACACATTAGATTTCTCATTCCATTGCGTAAAAACCTTATTCCATTTTGCATTAGAGAATGACATGAAATATACACTTTTTCATTGTACTGCATGCAAGAACTAACGTAGTGCATTAAAGAGTTAACACATATGTTTTTACATTGCATTGCAAACATAACCTGACTTTTATTGGCTTTTGCATTGAAGAATGACACGATGACACTTGTTGAATTACAATGCATTCAAGAACTAATTCATTCCGGCTGTGCTTTGAAAAGTTAACTTGCAAGAAGTTCTAATGTATTCCTCTGTGCATTCGACAATACGTAACGTGCTATCCATTGCTTTGCACACGACAACTAACTTATTCATTTGTGTATTATAACACGAGCCTTTGCATAAGACGATGCATTATAAAGAAATGCATACAACAACTAACTACTCATTAAGTTAACATAATGTGCAGTTGCATTGCACATACGATCCATCGTTGTGCAATTGAAGAATAACAGATAAGCTTATACACTTCCTGTGCGTTGAAAAGTTAGCATGTGTGCTGTTGAAAAAATGACACGTAACACATTTGATTTGGAATTGCATTGCTTACACTGGAACTCATTCCATTTTGCACTTAAGAATGACATATGAAGAATAAGTTATGCGCTTGTTTTGTTTTGTTGTATTGTATAGAAGAACTAACTCATTCAGGTGTGCGCTGAAGAATAACACATGTAATGGGTTGTTTCATTGCATTGCAAAAACAAAAACAAAAAAACAACTAACTTCCGTTTAGTTCGAAGATATAACATGTAACATTAGCATTTTGCATTACAATGCATAGGAGGTCTAACTATGCATTTGGTTGTGTTACATATGTGCTGCTGCAGTGCCTAGCGCACCGGACCTATCATCGTGCAATGAAGAATCACATATAAGTTATTCTTGTGCATTGCACATACTCCATGTGCATTGAAGAGTTAATATATATGGTGTTAAAGAGGTACGTTGAATTGCATGTGCATTGCATCTTCTGTGCACTGAAAAGACAACAAATAACATATGCGTTTAATGCATTGCATTGCATACGTGAACTGACTTTTATTGACTTTTGCATTGAAGAATGACACTTGAAACCTTGATTAATTCCTTTGTACATTGAAGAGATTACACATCGCATATGTGCTGCATTGCATTGCATACACGATCACTAACTTATCGTGTGTGCTGTTGCAAAATGCTCATGTTACATGTTATCTCTTCGATATACAACGGAATGAGTTAGTTGTTTTATGGACAAGAACGCGCATTTTATTTGTCATTTTTAAATACGCATCTGAATAATTCAGTTCTTGTGTATATGCAATGCATTGCAAAAGCGCATATATATGTTATGTCTTCAGTGCAGAAAGGAATGTTAGCTCTTGTGTGCAATGCAATGAAACGGATTGTCTCATGTGTCATTCGGTGCAAAAGTCAATAAAAATTCTTTATGCACAGTGCATTCAAGAACTAACTCATTCCGGCTGTGCTTTGAAAAGTTAACGTGTGTGCTGTTGAAGAAGTAACATAGAATTGCAAGTTCTAATGTAATTCCTCTGTGCATTTAATCGACTATACACTACCCTGGATCGTAAGTGCCATGCAATGCACAAGCATAGCATATGTTATTCTGATGCATGTAGCGCATACGATAGGACCAGTGTTTTTTTTAGGACCACTGCAACAGCACATATATAATCTGCAGTATAATGCAAAATACTCGTGTTACATGTTATATCTTCGCTATACAACGAAGTTAGTTGTTTTGTGCAAGCCATATTACCTGTTATTCTTTAACACACATGTTATCTTATCTGAATGAGTTAGTTCTAACACAGATAACACAGAGAATTGAGAACTAACTTATTCTTCTGTGCACTGAAAAGACAACAAATAACATGCGCTAACGCATTGCATTGCACATATGACCTGACTTTTATTGACTTTTACACTGAAGAATGACACATGAGACATTCCGTTTCATTGCACTACACAGAAGAAATAGCTTATTCATTCATAACATTCCTTTCTGCACTCATCTAAACTGAATGAGTTAGTTCTTGTATTTAAGAATGACAAACATGCGTTGTTGTGCAATGAAGAATCACATATACGTTATTCTTGTGCATTGAAGAGTTAATATATATGGTGTTAAAGAGATTGCATGTGCATTGCATCTTTCTGTGCACTGAAAAGACAACAAATAACATATGCGTTTAATGCATTGCATTGCATATGTGACCTGACTTTTACTGACTTTTGCATTGAAGAATGACACTTGAAACCTTGATTAATTCCTTTGTACATTGAAGAGATTACACATCGCATATGTGCTGCATTGCATTGCATACACGATCACTAACTTATCGTTATTTATTTACTTATAACTTATTGCAATGCATTGCAAAAGCGCATAATATATGTTATGTCTTCAGTGCAGAAAGGAATGTTAGCTCTTGTGTGCAATGCAATGCAACGGATTGTCTCATGTGTCATTCGGTGCAAAAGTCAATAAAAGTCAGGTCATGTATGCAATGCATGTAGCGCATATGTGCACCTGAAGTATAACATAAGCTGTGCACTTGTTTCGTTGGCACTTGTATTCAAGAACTAATTCATTCCGTGCATTGAAAAACAACATGTAACTTTGTATATCGAAGATATAACATGTAACGTGAGAATTTTGCATTGCAATGCATAGAAGATCACAAGCATAGCATATGTTATTCTGATGCATGTAGCGCATACGATAGGACCAGTGCGCAATGCACTGCAACAGCACATATATAATCTGCAGTATAATGCAAAATACTCGTGTTACATGTTATATCTTCGTTATACAAAGAAGTTAGTTGTTTTATGCAATGCTATGAAACAAGCCATATTACCTGTTATTCTTTAACAAGCACCTTAAGGAGTTAGTTATTGTATACAATGCAAGTACATAACATATTTTATTCTTCAATTGCGCAACGTTGGGTCGTATATGGAATGCAATGCAACAGCACATGTTATCTTAAAGCACTGAATTATAATGCATCTTCTATGCATTGCAATGCAAAGGTTCATATTATCTCTTCAATATTTTGTATGCAAAGCAATGCGATAGCACTAGATGTTATCTCTTCAACAGCACATATGTTAACTCTTCACCACTCACAGCGGAATGAGTTAGTTCTTGTAATGCACATCAAAGCAACAAGTGCATAGCCTTAGGTTATTGTTCAATTGCATTACAATTGCATTACATATGTGAAGCACAAGCATAGCATATATATTATTCTTGATTCCACGATGATAGGACCAGTGCGCATAATGGACTACAGCACATATATAATCTGCAATGTAATGCAAAATGCTCGTGTTACATGTTTATCTTCGCTATAACAACCCATATTACCTGTTATTCTTTAACACACACCTTAAGGAGTTAGTTCTTGTATACAATGCAAAAAAAAACATAACATATTTTATTCTTCAGTTGCACAACGTTGTATCGTATATGGAATGCAATGCAACAAGCGCAGTTATGTTAACAGAATGAGTTAGTTCTTGCATTGCAATGCAAAGGTTCATATTATCTCTTCAGTCAGCAAATATGCCGTGGGTTATCTCTTCAGTGTGCAAAGGAATAAGCTATTTCTTGTATCCGATGGAGGGAAACAGAGAATGTCTCATGTGCCATTCTTCAATGCAAAAGTCAATAAAAGTTAGGCTAGGTATGCAATGCAATGCGAAAACACGTATGTGTTTTAGCTTTTAAGTTTTTGCATGCAGTGAAATGAAACCACATATTTCATGTCATTCTTAAATGCAAATTGGAATATGTTGGTCACGAACGCAATACAATGTGAAATCAAATGTGCCATGTGTTATCTCTTCAACAGCACATATTTAACTCTTCAGTGTATAGCGGAATGAGTTAGGAATGAGTATGCACTGCAACGCAACAAGTGCAAACTTATTATGTTGGATCGCATTTGCAATGCAATACAAAAAATCATATATGTTATCTTATCTGAATGAGTTAGTTCTTGTATGCATTGCATTATAATGCAGTTTCTATGAAAAGGCTCACGTTATGTATATCTTCAATACACAACTGAAGAAGTTAATTAGTTGTTTTGCAAAGCAATGCACGTCTTATGTGTTGTCGTTTCAATACACAGAAAATAACTTAATGCAATCTAGTGTCATAGTGTTATCTCTTCAACAGCACATATGTTAACTCTGCAACGCACTGCAAAAGGACTGTTGCACTGTAGCTCAACCAAATTAGTTAGTTCTTCTATGCATTGTAGTGTAAAAACATGTTATCTCTTTACATGTTATCTCTTCAACATACAACGGATTAAGTTAGCTGTGTTATGGAATGCATTGCTTTGCATACAAATAACTGATACATGTGTGTATTGAAGAGATAACGTTACATGAGCCTTTGCATTGCAATGCATAGAAGATGCACTATAATGCAATGCTTACAAAAACTAACTCTTTCTTTTACGATAACGTGCTATTGCATTGCATTATTGGCATTATTAGTTATGCACTTGTTGTGTTGCATTGCATACAAGAACTAACTCATTCAGGTGTGCGTTGGAGAATAACACATGTAATATGGGTTGTTTCATTGCATTGCATGAAACAACTAACTTCCGTTGTATATCGAAGCTAACATATAAGAAGCATTTTGCTTTACAGTGCATAGAAAAATGTAACTAATTTGGTTATGCAAAAAACAAAAAACAAAAATAGATTATATATGTCCTGTTGCAGTTCATTGCTCACTGGATCTATCATAGAGCAAATAAGAATAACATATAAAGCTATGCTTGTGCATTGCATTGTACATAAGATCCGGCATATCTAGTGTCATAGTGTTATCTCTTCAACAGCACATATGTTAACTCTGCAACGCACTGCAAAAGGACTGTTGCACTGTAGCTCAACCAAATTAGTTAGTTCTTCTATGCATTGTAGTGTAAAAACTCATATTTTACATGTTATCTCTTCAACATACAACGGATTAAGTTAGCTGTGTTATGGAATGCATTGCTTTGCATACAAATAACTGATACATGTGTGTATTGAAGAGATAACGTTACATGAGCCTTTGCATTGCAATGCATAGAAGATGCACTATAATGCAATGCTTACAAAAACTAACTCTTTCTTTTATGATAACGTGCTATTGCATTGCATTATTGGCATTATTAGTTATGCACTTGTTGTGTTGCATTGCATACAAGAACTAACTCATTCAGGTGTGCGTTGGAGAATAACACATGTAATATGGGTTGTTTCATTGCATTGCATGAAACAACTAACTTCCGTTGTATATCGAAGCTAACATATAAGAAGCATTTTGCTTTACAGTGCATAGAAAAATGTAACTAATTTGGTTATGCAAAAAACAAAAAACAAAAATAGATTATATATGTCCTGTTGCAGTTCATTGCTCACTGGATCTATCATAGAGCAAATAAGAATAACATATAAAGCTATGCTTGTGCATTGCATTGTACATAAGATCCGGCATATTGCAATTGAAGTATAACATAGAATTGACACATGAGACATTCCGTTTCATTGCACTACACAGAAGAAATAGCTTATTCATTCATAACATTCCTTTCTGCACTCATCTGAACTGAATGATTTTGTTCTTGTATTTAAGAATGACAAACATGCGTTGTTGCATTGTATAAAACAACTAGCACATTCCGTTGTATATCGATGAGATAACATGGAACATGAGCTTTTTGAATTACAGTGCATAGAAGATCGAACTCGTTTTGTTTTTGCAATGAAGACATAACATGTGTTGTTGCAGTGTATTGCACAGGACATAAGATAATGTTGTTGCATTCAAGATGTAACTTAATTGATGAATAACATACTTTCAACAGATATAACAATATAAACACTGTTGCATTTGCATACAAAATTCGAACTTATTCTTTTGTGCATTTGAAAATGTTCAGTTGCATTGCGTGGCAAACAACAACTAGCCCATTCCGTTGTGCTATGAAGCGATAACATATAAGCTATTATTGCTTTGCACACACAATGTGACGGTTGTGCTTTGAAAAATAACGTATAAGCTATGCACTTTATTTTACTTGCCTTGTGTTCAATAGCTAACTCATTCCGACGTGCTTTGAAGCGATATGTGCTGCTGCATTACACTGCAATCACATTACCTGTTCCTTTGTGTACCGTTGTGTACATGTTACATCTTAGGTATACAACGGAAGATATTTTTTTTTATTCAATGAAACATCCCATATTACATGTGATATTCTTCAACACACCTGAATAAGTTAGTTCTTGTATACAATACAACAAATAAGTACATAACTTAAGTTATTCTTCATTTGCAATAAAACAGTAAATATCTCATGTGTCATTTCTTCAATAGTTCTTGAATGCAATGTATCGCAACAATTGCAGCTTTATTCTTCCTTGGACAACGATAGGTCCTGGGCGTAATGCAATGCACTTCAACAGTACATATGTTATCTCTTTATTGTGCAACAAAATGAGTTAGGTCTTCTATGCATTGCACATGTTACATGTTATATCTTTCATATTCAACGGAAGTTAGTTGTTTTATGCAATGCATGAATCCATATTACATTATTCTTATTCATTTCACATCTGAATGAGTTGGCTCTTGTATACAATGCAACCTATGTTATTCTTCAGTTGCACAACTTTTGATCGTATGAGCAATGTAATGCAGCAGCATATGTGTTATATCTTAACGAAATGAGGATTGGATGGAATGCATTGTAATGTAAAGGCAATGTAATGTTATCTCTTCAATATAATCTAATTCTAATTGCAGTGCATTGCTCACAGAATCTGTGGTATTACATTGAAGAATAACATAAGCTATGCAATTATTAGTTTATTATGTTAGCAGTCCATATTTTACCTACTATACATTCTTTCTAGCAAAATAATCCCAGATCATGAACTTTCAATAAATACTCAGTACATCTTTCAGATGTTACACCAGACAGACAGCAGTACATATTTGAGCTATTTGTGAATATTTGGAGCTATATTTCCGGCAAAAGGGACTGCATTCTATACATATTCATAGACTACTTCTGTTGTTAAGTCAGTCGGAAAGTAGTACATATTTAACCTATTTAACATATATCTGGCCCAAGAGTAGTCGATCATGATTTCTGGTCCAAGAGTCCTCGATCATTAACTTTTTCATACATACTCATTGACTCTGTATGATGATTCATCAGCCATACAGGAGTCAATATTTGACCTAATGAACATATTTCTGGCCAAAGAGTAGTCGATCATGAACTTTCTATTTCACTCATTGACTCCTTCTGATGCTATGTCAGCCATGCAGTACTGCAGTTTTCACCTATTGGACATATTTCTGGCCAAATAATACTCAGTCTTGAACTTGTTTATACATACTAATTGACTTCGTCTGATAATTCATCAGCCATACAGGAGTCCATATTTGACCTATTGAACATGTTTCTGGTCCAAGAGTCCTCGATCATGAACTTTTTCATACATACTTATTGACTCAGCCTGATGATACGTCAGCCATACAAGAGTCAATATTTGACATAATGAACATATTTCTGGCCAAAGAATACTCAGTCTTGAACTTTTTTATACATACTTCTTGACTTCCTCTGATGATTCGTGAGCCATACAAGAGTCAATATTTGACCTACTGAACATATTTATGGCCAAAGAATACTGCCTTGAATTTATTTATACATATTGATTTCGTCTGATAATTCATCAGCCATACAGGAGTCAATATTTGATCTAATGAACATATTTCTGGTCCAAGAGTCCTTGATCATGAACTTTTTCATACATACTTATTGACTCTGCCTGATGATACGTCAGCCATACAGGAGTCAAAATTTGACCCACTGAAAAAAAATGTGGCCCAAGAGTCGTCGATCATGAATTTTTCTATACATAATAATCGACTCCTTCTGATGATACGGAAGGCATATAGTAGTCCATATATGACCTAATTGACATATTTCTGGCCGACGAATACTCAATCTTGAACATTTTCATACATACTCATTGACTCTGTCTGAGGATTCATCAGCCATACAGGAGTCAATATTTGACCTATTGAACTTATTTCTGGTCCAAGAGTCTTCCATCATGAACTTTTTCATACATACTTATTGACTCAGCCTGATGATACGTCAGCCATACAGGAGTCAATATTTGACGTAATGAACATATTTCTGGCCAAAGAATTCTCAGTCTTGAACTTTTTTATACATACTTCTTGACTTCCTCTGATGATTCGTGAGCCATACAGAAGTCAAAATTTGACCCACTGAAAAAAAATCTGGCCCAAGAGTCGTCGATCATGAATTTTCTATACATACTAATCGACTCTTCCTGATGATACGGAAGGCATATAGTAGTCCATATATGACCTAATTGACATATTCCTGGCCGACGAATACTCACTCTTGAACATTTTCATACATACTCATTGACTCTGTCTGAGGATTCATCAGCCATACAGGAGTCAATATTTGACGTAATGAACATGTTTCTGGTCCAAGAGTCCTCGATCATTAACTTTTTCATACATACTTATTGACTCTGCCTGATGATACGTCAGCCATACAGGAGTCAATACTTGAACATATTTCTGGCCATAGAATACACAGTCTTGAACTTTTTTATACATATTGATTTCGACTGATAATTCATCAGCCATACAGGAGTCAATATTTGACCTATTGAACTTATTTCTGGTCCAAGAGTCTTCCATCATGAACTTTTTCATACATACTTATTGACTCAGCCTGATGATACGTCAGCCATACAGGAGTCAATATTTGACGTAATGAACATATTTCTGGCCAAAGAATACTCAGTCTTGAACTTTTTTATACATACTTCTTGACTTCCTCTGATGATTCGTGAGCCATACAGGAGTCAATATTTGACCTACTGAACATATTTTTGGCCAAAGAATACTGCCTTGAATTTATTTATACATACTCATTGTCTCTGTCTGAGGATTCATCAGCCATACAGGAGTCAATATTTGACCTATTTAACATATATCTGGCCCAAGAGTAGTCGATCATGAACTTTTTCATACACACTTATTGATTCAGCCTGATGATACGTCAGCCATACAGGGGTCAATATTTGACATAATGAACATATTTCTGGCCAAAGAATACTCAGTCTTGAACTTTTTTATACATACTTCTTGACTTCCTCTGATGATTCGTGAGCCATACAGGAGTCAAAATTTGACCCACTGAAAAAAAATCTGGCCCAAGAGTCATCAATCATGAATTTTCTATACATACTAATCGACTCCTTCTGATGATACGGAAGGCATATAGTAGTCCACATATGACCTAATTGACATATTTCTGGCCGCCGAATACTCAATCTTGAACATTTTCATACATACTTATTGACTCAGCCTGATGATACGTCAGCCATACAGGAGCCAATATTTGACGTAATGAACATATTTCTGGCCAAAGAATTCTCAGTCTTGAACTTTTTATACATACTTCTTGACTTCCTCTGATGATTCGTGAGCCATACAGGAGTCAATATTTGACCTACTGAACATAGTTTTGGCCAAAGAATACTGCCTTGAATTTATTTATACATACTTATTGTCTCTGTCTGATAATTCATCAGCCATACAGGAGTCCATATTTGACCTATTGAACATGTTTCTGGTCCAAGAGTCCTCGATCATTAACTTTTTCATACATACTCATTGACTCTGTATGATGATTCATCAGCCATACAGGAGTCAATACTTGAACATATTTCTGGCCATAGAATACTCAGTCTTGAACTTTTTTATACATATTGATTTCGTCTGATAATTCATCAGCCATACAGGAGTCAATATTTGACCTAATGAACATATTTCTGGTCCAAGAGTCCTTGATCATGAACTTTTTCATACATACTTATTGACTCTGCCTGATGATTCGTGAGCCATACAGGAGTCAAAATTTGACCCACTGAAAAAAAATCTGGCCCAAGAGTCGTCGATCATGAATTTTCTATACATACTAATCGACTCCATCTGATGATAGGGAAGGCATATAGTAGTCCATATATGACCTAATTGACATATTTCTGGCTGACGAATACTCAATCTTGAACATTTTCATACATACTCATTGACTCTGTCTGAGGATTCATCAGCCATACAGGAGTCAATATTTGACCTATTGAACTTATTTCTGGTCCAAGAGTCTTCCATCATGAACTTTTTCATACATACTTATTGACTCCGTCTGTTGATTCGTCAACCATACAGGAGTCAAAATTTGACCTAATGAACATATTTCTGGCCAAAGAATACTCAGTCTTGTAGTTTTTTTATACATACTTATTGACTTCGTTTGATGATTCATCAGCCATAAAGGAGTGAATATTTGAACTGATGAACATATTTATGGCCAAAGAATACTGCCTTGAATTTATTTATACATACTTATTGTCTCTGTCTGATAATTCATCAGCCATACAGGAGTCCATATTTGACCTATTGAACATGTTTTTGGTCCAAGAGTGCTCGATCATTAAGTTTTTCATACATACTTATTGACTCTGCCTGATGATACGTCAGCCATACAGGAGTCAAAATTTGACCCACTGAAAAAAAATCTGGCCCAAGAGTCGTCAATCATGAATTTTCTATACATACTAATCGACTCCTTCTGATGATAAGGAAGGCATATAGTAGTCCACATATGACCTAATTGACATATTTCTGGCCGACGAATACTCAATCTTGAACATTTTCATACATACTTATTGACTCTGTCTGAGGATTCATCAGCCATACAGGAGTCAATATTTGACCTATTGAACTTATTTCTGGTCCAAGAGTCTTCCATCATGAACTTTTTCATACATACTTATTGACTCAGCCTGATGATACGTCAGCCATACAGGAGTCAATATTTGACATAATGAACATATTTCTGTCCAAAGAATACTCAGTCTTGAACTTTTTTATACATACTTCTTGACTTCCTCTGATGATTCGTGAGCCATACAGGAGTCAATATTTGACCTACTGAACATATTTTTGGCCAAAGAATACTCAGTCTTGAACTTTTTTATACATACTTCTTGACTTCCTCTGATGATTCCTGAGCCATACAGGAGTCAAAATTTGACCCTCTGAAAAAAAATCTGGCCCAAGAGTCGTCGATCATGAATTTTCTATACATACTAATCGACTCTTCCTGATGATACGGAAGGCTTATAGAAGTCCATATATGACCTAATTGACATATTTCTGGCCGACGAATACTCACTCTTGAACATTTTCATACATACTCATTGACTCTGTCTGAGGAATCATCAGCCATACAGGAGTCAATATTTGACCTATTGAACTTATTTCTGGTCCAAGAGTCTTCCATCATGAACTTTTTCATACATACTTATTGACTCAGCCTGATGATACATCAGCCATACAGGAGTCAATGTTTGACGTAATGAACATATTTCTGGCCAAATAATTCTCAGTCTTGAACTTTTTTATGCATACTTCTTGACTTCCTCTGATGATTCGTGAGCCATACAGGAGTCAAAATTTGACCCACTGAAAAAAAATCTGGCCCAAGAGTCGTCGATCATGAATTTTCTATACATACTAATCGACTCTTCCTGATGATACGGAAGGCATATAGTAGTCCATATATGACCTAATTGACATATTTCTGGCCGACGAATACTCACTCTTGAACATTTTCATACATACTCATTGACTCTGTCTGAGGATTCATCAGCCATACAGGAGTCAATATTTGACGTAATGAACATATTTCTGGCCAAAGAATTCTCAGTCTTGAACTTTTTTATACATACTTCTTGACTTCCTCTGATGATTCGTGAGCCATACAGGAGTCAATATTTGACCTACTGAACATATTTTTGGCCAAAGAATACTGCCTTGAATTTATTTATACATACTTATTGTCTCTGTCTGATAATTCATCAGCCATACAGGAGTCCATATTTGACCTATTGAACATGTTTCTGGTCCAAGAGTCCTCGATCATTAAGTTTTTCATACATACTTATTGACTCTGCCTGATGATACGTCAGCCATACAGGAGTCAAAATTTGACACACTGAAAAAAAACTGGCCCAAGAGTCGTCAATCATGAATTTTCTATACATACTAATCGACTCCTTCTGATGATACGGAAGGCATATAGTAGTCCACATATGACCTAATTGACATATTTCTGGCTGCCGAATACTCAATCTTGAACATTTTCATACATACTTATTGACTCAGCCTGATGATACGTCAGCCATACAGGAGCCAATATTTGACGTAATGAACATATTTCTGGCCAAAGAATTCTCAGTCTTGAACTTTTTTATACATACTTCTTGACTTCCTCTGATGATTCGTGAGCCATACAGGAGTCAATATTTGACCTACTGAACATATTTTTGGCCAAAGAATACTGCCTTGAATTTATTTATACATACTTATTGTCTCTGTCTGATAATTCATCAGCCATACAGGAGTCCATATTTGACCTATTGAACATGTTTCTGGTCCAAGAGTCCTCGATCATTAACTTTTTCATACATACTCATTGACTCTGTATGATGATTCATCAGCCATACAGGAGTCAATATTTGACCTATTGAACTTATTTCTGGTCCAAGAGTCTTCCATCATGAACTTTTTCATACATACTTATTGACTCAGCCTGATGATACATCAGCCATACAGGAGTCAATGTTTGACGTAATGAATATATTTCTGGCCAAAGAATTCTCAGTCTTGAACTTTTTTATACATACTTCTTGACTTCCTCTGATGATTCGTGAGCCATACAGGAGTCAAAATTTGACCCACTGAAAAAAATCTGGCCCAAGAGTCGTCAATCATGAATTTTCTATACATACTAATCGACTCCTTCTGATGATACGGAAGGCATATAGTAGTCCACATATGACCTAATTGACATATTTCTGGCCGCCGAATACTCAATCTTGAACATTTTCATACATACTTATTGACTCAGCCTGATGATACGTCAGCCATACAGGAGCCAATATTTGACGTAATGAACATATTTCTGGCCAAAGAATTCTCAGTCTTGAACTTTTTTATGCATACTTCTTGACTTCCTCTGATGATTCGTGAGCCATACAGGAGTCAAAATTTGACCCACTGAAAAAAAATCTGGCCCAAGAGTCGTCGATCATGAATTTTCTATACATACTAATCGACTCTTCCTGATGATACGGAAGGCATATAGTAGTCCATATATGACCTAATTGACATATTTCTGGCCGACGAATACTCACTCTTGAACATTTTCATACATACTCATTGACTCTGTCTGAGGATTCATCAGCCATACAGGAGTCAATATTTGACGTAATGAACATATTTCTGGCCAAAGAATTCTCAGTCTTGAACTTTTTTATACATACTTCTTGACTTCCTCTGATGATTCGTGAGCCATACAGGAGTCAATATTTGACCTACTGAACATATTTTTGGCCAAAGAATACTGCCTTGAATTTATTTATACATACTTATTGTCTCTGTCTGATAATTCATCAGCCATACAGGAGTCCATAATTGACCTATTGAACATGTTTCTGGTCCAAGAGTCCTCGATCATTAACTTTTTCATACATACTCATTGACTCTGTATGATGATTCATCAGTCATACAGAAGTCGATATTTGACCTATTTAGCATATATCTGGCCCAAGAGTAGTCGATCATGAACTTTTTCATACATACTTATTGACTCTGCCTGATGATACGTCAGCCATACAGGAGTCAAAATTTGACCCACTGAAAAAAAATCTGGCCCAAGAGTCGTCGATCATGAATTTTCTATACATACTAATCGACTCTTCCTGATGATACGGAAGGCATATAGTAGTCCATATATGACCTAATTGACATATTTCTGGCCGACGAATACTCAATCTTGAACATTTTCATACATACTCATTGACTCTGTCTGAGGATTCATCAGCCATACAGGAGTCAATATTTGACCTATTGAACTTATTTCTGGTCCAAGAGTCTTCCATCATGAACTTTTTCATACATACTTATTGACTCAGCCTGATGATACGTCAGCCATACAGGAGTCAATATTTGACGTAATGAACATATTTCTGTCCAAAGAATACTCAGTCTTGAACTTTTTTATACATACTTCTTGACTTCCTCTGATGATTCGTGAGCCATACAGGAGTCAATATTTGACCTACTGAACATATTTTTGGCCAAAGAATACTGCCTTGAATTTATTTATACATACTTATTGTCTCTGTCTGATAATTCATTAGCCATACAGGAGTCCATATTTGACCTATTGAACATGTTTTTGGTCCAAGAGTCCTCGATCATTAAGTTTTTCATACATACTTATTGACTCTGCCTGATGATACGTCAGCCATACAGGAGTCAATATTTGATGTAATGAACATATTTCTGGCCAGAGAATTCTCAGTTTTGAACTTTTTTATACATACTTCTTGACTTCCTCTGATGATTCGTGAGCCATACAGGAGACAATATTTGACCTATTGAACTTATTTCTGGTCCAAGAGTCTTCCATCATGAACTTTTTCATACATACTTATTGACTCAGCCTGATGATACGTCGGCCATACAGGAGTCAATATTTGACCCACTGAAAAAAAATCTGGCCCAAGAGTCGTCAATCATGAATTTTCTATACATACTAATCGACTCCTTCTGATGATACGGAAGGCATATAGTAGTCCACATATGACCTAACTGACATATTTCTGGCCGCCGAATACTCAATCTTGAACATTTTCATACATACTTATTGACTCAGCCTGATGATACGTCAGCCATACAGGAGTCAATATTGACGTAATGAACATATTTCTGGCCAAAGAATACTCAGTCTTGAACTTTTTATACATACTTCTTGACTTCCTCTGATGATTCGTGAGCCATACAGGAGTCAAAATTTGACCCACTGAAAAAAAATCTGGCCCAAGAGTCGTCGATCATGAATTTTCTATACATACTAATCGACTCTTCCTGATGATACGGAAAGCATATAGTAGTCCATATATGACCTAATTGACATATTTCTGGCCGACGAATACTCACTCTTGAACATTTTCATACATACTCATTGACTCTGTCTGAGTATTCATCAGCCATACAGGAGTCAATATTTGACCTAATGCACATATTTCTGGCCAAAGAATTCTCAGTCTTGAACTTTTTTATACATACTTCTTGACTTCCTCTGATGATTCGTGAGCCATACAGGAGTCAATATTTGACCTACTGAACATATTTTTGGCCAAAGAATACTGCCTTGAATTTATTTATACATACTTATTGTCTCTGTCTGATAATTCATCAGCAATACAGGAGTCCATATTTGACCTATTGAACATGTTTCTGGTCCAAGAGTCCTCGATCATTAACTTTTTCATACATACTCATTGACTCTGTATGATGATTCATCAGCCATACAGGAGTCAATATTTGACCTATTGAACTTATTTCTGGTCCAAGAGTCTTCCATCATGAACTTTTTCATACATACTTATTGACTCAGCCTGATGATACATCAGCCATACAGGAGTCAATGTTTGACGTAATGAATATATTTCTGGCCAAAGAATTCTCAGTCTTGAACTTTTTTATACATACTTCTTGACTTCCTCTGATGATTCGTGAGCCATACAGGAGTCAAAATTTGACCCACTGAAAAAAAATCTGGCCCAAGAGTCGTCAATCATGAATTTTCTATACATACTAATCGACTCCTTCTGATGATACGGAAGGCATATAGTAGTCCACATATGACCTAATTGACATATTTCTGGCCGCCGAATACTCAATCTTGAACATTTTCATACATACTTATTGACTCAGCCTGATGATACGTCAGCCATACAGGAGCCAATATTTGACGTAATGAACATATTTCTGGCCAAAGAATTCTCAGTCTTGAACTTTTTTATGCATACTTCTTGACTTCCTCTGATGATTCGTGAGCCATACAGGAGTCAAAATTTGACCCACTGAAAAAAAATCTGGCCCAAGAGTCGTCGATCATGAATTTTCTATACATACTAATCGACTCTTCCTGATGATACGGAAGGCATATAGTAGTCCATATATGACCTAATTGACATATTTCTGGCCGACGAATACTCACTCTTGAACATTTTCATACATACTCATTGACTCTGTCTGAGGATTCATCAGCCATACAGGAGTCAATATTTGACGTAATGAACATATTTCTGGCCAAAGAATTCTCAGTCTTGAACTTTTTTATACATACTTCTTGACTTCCTCTGATGATTCGTGAGCCATACAGGAGTCAATATTTGACCTACTGAACATATTTTTGGCCAAAGAATACTGCCTTGAATTTATTTATACATACTTATTGTCTCTGTCTGATAATTCATCAGCCATACAGGAGTCCATAATTGACCTATTGAACATGTTTCTGGTCCAAGAGTCCTCGATCATTAACTTTTTCATACATACTCATTGACTCTGTATGATGATTCATCAGTCATACAGAAGTCGATATTTGACCTATTTAGCATATATCTGGCCCAAGAGTAGTCGATCATGAACTTTTTCATACATACTTATTGACTCTGCCTGATGATACGTCAGCCATACAGGAGTCAAAATTTGACCCACTGAAAAAAAATCTGGCCCAAGAGTCGTCGATCATGAATTTTCTATACATACTAATCGACTCTTCCTGATGATACGGAAGGCATATAGTAGTCCATATATGACCTAATTGACATATTTCTGGCCGACGAATACTCAATCTTGAACATTTTCATACATACTCATTGACTCTGTCTGAGGATTCATCAGCCATACAGGAGTCAATATTTGACCTATTGAACTTATTTCTGGTCCAAGAGTCTTCCATCATGAACTTTTTCATACATACTTATTGACTCAGCCTGATGATACGTCAGCCATACAGGAGTCAATATTTGACGTAATGAACATATTTCTGTCCAAAGAATACTCAGTCTTGAACTTTTTTATACATACTTCTTGACTTCCTCTGATGATTCGTGAGCCATACAGGAGTCAATATTTGACCTACTGAACATATTTTTGGCCAAAGAATACTGCCTTGAATTTATTTATACATACTTATTGTCTCTGTCTGATAATTCATTAGCCATACAGGAGTCCATATTTGACCTATTGAACATGTTTTTGGTCCAAGAGTCCTCGATCATTAAGTTTTTCATACATACTTATTGACTCTGCCTGATGATACGTCAGCCATACAGGAGTCAATATTTGATGTAATGAACATATTTCTGGCCAGAGAATTCTCAGTTTTGAACTTTTTTATACATACTTCTTGACTTCCTCTGATGATTCGTGAGCCATACAGGAGACAATATTTGACCTATTGAACTTATTTCTGGTCCAAGAGTCTTCCATCATGAACTTTTTCATACATACTTATTGACTCAGCCTGATGATACGTCGGCCATACAGGAGTCAATATTTGACCCACTGAAAAAAAATCTGGCCCAAGAGTCGTCAATCATGAATTTTCTATACATACTAATCGACTCCTTCTGATGATACGGAAGGCATATAGTAGTCCACATATGACCTAACTGACATATTTCTGGCCGCCGAATACTCAATCTTGAACATTTTCATACATACTTATTGACTCAGCCTGATGATACGTCAGCCATACAGGAGTCAATATTTGACGTAATGAACATATTTCTGGCCAAAGAATTCTCAGTCTTGAACTTTTTTATACATACTTCTTGACTTCCTCTGATGATTCGTGAGCCATACAGGAGTCAATATTTGACCTATTGAACTTATTTCTGGTCCAAGAGTCTTCCATCATGAACTTTTTCATACATACTTATTGACTCAGCCTGATGATACGTCAGCCATACAGGAGTCAATATTTGACGTAATGAACATATTTCTGGCCAAAGAATACTCAGTCTTGAACTTTTTTATACATACTTCTTGACTTCCTCTGATGATTCGTGAGCCATACAGGAGTCAAAATTTGACCCACTGAAAAAAAATCTGGCCCAAGAGTCGTCGATCATGAATTTTCTATACATACTAATCGACTCTTCCTGATGATACGGAAAGCATATAGTAGTCCATATATGACCTAATTGACATATTTCTGGCCGACGAATACTCACTCTTGAACATTTTCATACATACTCATTGACTCTGTCTGAGTATTCATCAGCCATACAGGAGTCAATATTTGACCTAATGCACATATTTCTGGCCAAAGAATTCTCAGTCTTGAACTTTTTTATACATACTTCTTGACTTCCTCTGATGATTCGTGAGCCATACAGGAGTCAATATTTGACCTACTGAACATATTTTTGGCCAAAGAATACTGCCTTGAATTTATTTATACATACTTATTGTCTCTGTCTGATAATTCATCAGCCATACAGGAGTCCATATTTGACCTATTGAACATGTTTCTGGTCCAAGAGTCCTCGATCTTTAAGTTTTTCATACATACTTATTGACTCTGCCTGATGATACGTCAGCCATACAGGAGTCAAAATTTGACCCACTGAAAAAAAATCTGGCCCAAGAGTCGTCAATCATGAATTTTCTATACATACTAATCGACTCCTTCTGATGATACGGAAGGCATATAGTAGTCCACATATGACCTAATTGACATATTTCTGGCCGCCGAATACTCAATCTTGAACATTTTCATACATACTTATTGACTCAGCCTGATGATACGTCAGCCATACAGGAGCCAATATTTGACGTAATGAACATATTTCTGGCCAAAGAATTCTCAGTCTTGAACTTTTTTATACATACTTCTTGACTTCCTCTGATGATTCGTGAGCCATACAGGAGTCAATATTTGACCTACTGAACATAGTTTTGGCCAAAGAATACTGCCTTGAATTTATTTATACATACTTATTGTCTCTGTCTGATAATTCATCAGCCATACAGGAGTCCATATTTGACCTATTGAACATGTTTCTGGTCCAAGAGTCCTCGATCATTAACTTTTTCATACATACTCATTGACTCTGTATGATGATTCATCAGCCATACAGGAGTCAATACTTGAACATATTTCTGGCCATAGAATACTCAGTCTTGAACTTTTTTATACATATTGATTTCGTCTGATAATTCATCAGCCATACAGGAGTCAATATTTGACCTAATGAACATATTTCTGGTCCAAGAGTCCTTGATCATGAACTTTTTCATACATACTTATTGACTCTGCCTGATGATACGTCAGCCATACAGGAGTCAAAATTTGACCCACTGAAAAAAAATCTGGCCCAAGAGTCGTCAATCATGAATTTTCTATACATACTAATCGACTCCATCTGATGATAGGGAAGGCATATAGTAGTCCATATATGACCTAATTGACATATTTCTGGCTGACGAATACTCAATCTTGAACATTTTCATACATACTCATTGACTCTGTCTGAGGATTCATCAGCCATACAGGAGTCAATATTTGACCTATTGAACTTATTTCTGGTCCAAGAGTCTTCCATCATGAACTTTTTCATACATACTTATTGACTCAGCCTGATGATACGTCAGCCATACAGGAGTCCATATTTGACCTATTGAACATGTTTCTGGTCCAAGAGTCCTCGATCTTTAAGTTTTTCATACATACTTATTGACTCTGCCTGATGATACGTCAGCCATACAGGAGTCAAAATTTGACCCACTGAAAAAAAATCTGGCCCAAGAGTCGTCAATCATGAATTTTCTATACATACTAATCGACTCCTTCTGATGATACGGAAGGCATATAGTAGTCCACATATGACCTAATTGACATATTTCTGGCCGCCGAATACTCAATCTTGAACATTTTCATACATACTTATTGACTCAGCCTGATGATACGTCAGCCATACAGGAGCCAATATTTGACGTAATGAACATATTTCTGGCCAAAGAATTCTCAGTCTTGAACTTTTTTATACATACTTCTTGACTTCCTCTGATGATTCGTGAGCCATACAGGAGTCAATATTTGACCTACTGAACATATTTTTGGCCAAAGAATACTGCCTTGAATTTATTTATACATACTTATTGTCTCTGTCTGATAATTCATCAGCCATACAGGAGTCCATATTTGACCTATTGAACATGTTTCTGGTCCAAGAGTCTTCCATCATGAACTTTTTCATACATACTTATTGACTCTGCCTGATGATACGTCAGCCATACAGGAGTCAAAATTTGACACACTGAAAAAAAATCTGGCCCAAGAGTCGTCAATCATGAATTTTCTATACATACTAATCGACTCCTTCTGATGATACGGAAGGCATATAGTAGTCCACATATGACCTAATTGACATATTTCTGGCCGACGAATACTCAATCTTGAACATTTTCATACATACTTATTGACTCAGCCTGCTGATACGTCAGCCATACAGGAGTCAATATTTGACGTAATGAACATATTTCTGGCCAAAGAATTCTCAGTCTTGAACTTTTTTATACATACTTCTTGACTTCCTCTGATGATTCGTGAGCCATACAGGAGTCAATATTTGACCTACTGAACATATTTTTGGCCAAAGAATACTGCCTTGAATTTATTTATACATACTTATTGTCTCTGTCTGATAATTCATCAGCCATACAGGAGTCCATATTTGACCTATTGAACATGTTTTTGGTCCAAGAGTGCTTGATCATTAAGTTTTTCATACATACTTATTGACTCTGCCTGATGATACGTCAGCCATACAGGAGTCAAAATTTGACCCACTGAAAAAAAATCTGGCCCAAGAGTCGTCAATCATGAATTTTCTATACATACTAATCGACTGCTTCTGATGATACGGAAGGCATATAGTAGTCCACATATGACCTAATTGACATATTTCTGGCCGACGAATACTCAATCTTGAACATTTTCATACATACTTATTGACTCTGTCTGAGGATTCATCAGCCATACAGGAGTCAATATTTGACCTATTGAACTTATTTCTGGTCCAAGAGTCTTCCATCATGAACTTTTTCATACATACTTATTGACTCAGCCTGATGATACGTCAGCCATACAGGAGTCAATATTTGACGTAATGAACATATTTCTGTCCAAAGAATACTCAGTCTTGAACTTTTTTATACATACTTCTTGACTTCCTCTGATGATTCGTGAGCCATACAGGAGTCAATATTTGACCTACTGAACATATTTTTGGCCAAAGAATACTCAGTCTTGAACTTTTTTATACATACTTCTTGACTTCCTCTGATGATTCCTGAGCCATACAGGAGTCAAAATTTGACCCACTGAAAAAAAATCTGGCCCAAGAGTCGTCGATCATGAATTTTCTATACATACTAATCGACTCTTCCTGATGATACGGAAGGCATATAGTAGTCCATATATGACCTAATTGACATATTTCTGGCCGACGAATACTCACTCTTGAACATTTTCATACATACTCATTGACTCTGTCTGAGGATTCATCAGCCATACAGGAGTCAATATTTGACGTAATGAACATATTTCTGGCCAAAGAATTCTCAGTCTTGAACTTTTTTATACATACTTCTTGACTTCCTCTGATGATTCGTGAGCCATACAGGAGTCAATATTTGACCTACTGAACATATTTTTGGCCAAAGAATACTGCCTTGAATTTATTTATACATACTTATTGTCTCTGTCTGATAATTCATCAGCCATACAGGAGTCCATATTTGACCTATTGAACATGTTTCTGGTCCAAGAGTCCTCGATCATTAAGTTTTTCATACATACTTATTGACTCTGCCTGATGATACGTCAGCCATACAGGAGTCAAAATTTGACCCACTGAAAAAAAACTGGCCCAAGAGTCGTCAATCATGAATTTTCTATACATACTAATCGACTCCTTCTGATGATACGGAAGGCATATAGTAGTCCACATATGACCTAATTGACATATTTCTGGCCGCCGAATACTCAATCTTGAACATTTTCATACATACTTATTGACTCAGCCTGATGATACGTCAGCCATACAGGAGCCAATATTTGACGTAATGAACATATTTCTGGCCAAAGAATTCTCAGTCTTGAACTTTTTTATACATACTTCTTGACTTCCTCTGATGATTCGTGAGCCATACAGGAGTCAATATTTGACCTACTGAACATATTTTTGGCCAAAGAATACTGCCTTGAATTTATTTATACATACTTATTGTCTCTGTCTGATAATTCATCAGCCATACAGGAGTCCATATTTGACCTATTGAACATGTTTCTGGTCCAAGAGTCCTCGATCATTAACTTTTTCATACATACTCATTGACTCTGTATGATGATTCATCAGCCATACAGGAGTCAATATTTGACCTATTGAACTTATTTCTGGTCCAAGAGTCTTCCATCATGAACTTTTTCATACATACTTATTGACTCAGCCTGATGATACATCAGCCATACAGGAGTCAATGTTTGACGTAATGAATATATTTCTGGCCAAAGAATTCTCAGTCTTGAACTTTTTTATACATACTTCTTGACTTCCTCTGATGATTCGTGAGCCATACAGGAGTCAAAATTTGACCCACTGAAAAAAAATCTGGCCCAAGAGTCGTCAATCATGAATTTTCTATACATACTAATCGACTCCTTCTGATGATACGGAAGGCATATAGTAGTCCACATATGACCTAATTGACATATTTCTGGCCGCCGAATACTCAATCTTGAACATTTTCATACATACTTATTGACTCAGCCTGATGATACGTCAGCCATACAGGAGCCAATATTTGACGTAATGAACATATTTCTGGCCAAAGAATTCTCAGTCTTGAACTTTTTTATACATACTTCTTGACTTCCTCTGATGATTCGTGAGCCATACAGGAGTCAATATTTGACCTACTGAACATATTTTTGGCCAAAGAATACTGCCTTGAATTTATTTATACATACTTATTGTCTCTGTCTGATAATTCATCAGCCATACAGGAGTCCATATTTGACCTATTGAACATGTTTCTGGTCCAAGAGTCCTCGATCATTAACTTTTTCATACATACTCATTGACTCTGTATGATGATTCATCAGCCATACAGGAGTCAATATTTGACCTATTGAACTTATTTCTGGTCCAAGAGTCTTCCATCATGAACTTTTTCATACATACTTATTGACTCAGCCTGATGATACATCAGCCATACAGGAGTCAATGTTTGACGTAATGAATATATTTCTGGCCAAAGAATTCTCAGTCTTGAACTTTTTTATACATACTTCTTGACTTCCTCTGATGATTCGTGAGCCATACAGGAGTCAAAATTTGACCCACTGAAAAAAAATCTGGCCCAAGAGTCGTCAATCATGAATTTTCTATACATACTAATCGACTCCTTCTGATGATACGGAAGGCATATAGTAGTCCACATATGACCTAATTGACATATTTCTGGCCGCCGAATACTCAATCTTGAACATTTTCATACATACTTATTGACTCAGCCTGATGATACGTCAGCCATACAGGAGCCAATATTTGACGTAATGAACATATTTCTGGCCAAAGAATTCTCAGTCTTGAACTTTTTTATGCATACTTCTTGACTTCCTCTGATGATTCGTGAGCCATACAGGAGTCAAAATTTGACCCACTGAAAAAAAATCTGGCCCAAGAGTCGTCGATCATGAATTTTCTATACATACTAATCGACTCTTCCTGATGATACGGAAGGCATATAGTAGTCCATATATGACCTAATTGACATATTTCTGGCCGACGAATACTCAATCTTGAACATTTTCATACATACTCATTGACTCTGTCTGAGGATTCATCAGCCATACAGGAGTCAATATTTGACCTATTGAACTTATTTCTGGTCCAAGAGTCTTCCATCATGAACTTTTTCATACATACTTATTGACTCAGCCTGATGATACGTCAGCCATACAGGAGTCAATATTTGACGTAATGAACATATTTCTGTCCAAAGAATACTCAGTCTTGAACTTTTTTATACATACTTCTTGACTTCCTCTGATGATTCGTGAGCCATACAGGAGTCAATATTTGACCTACTGAACATATTTTTGGCCAAAGAATACTGCCTTGAATTTATTTATACATACTAATCGACTCCTTCTGATGATACGGAAGGCATATAGTAGTCCACATATGACCTAATTGACATATTTCTGGCCGACGAATACTCAATCTTGAACATTTTCATACATACTTATTGACTCTGTCTGAGGATTCATCAGCCATACAGGAGTCAATATTTGACCTATTGAACTTATTTCTGGTCCAAGAGTCTTCCATCATAAACTTTTTCATACATACTTATTGACTCAGCTTGATGATACGTCAGCCATACAGGAGTCAATGTTTGACGTAATGAACATATTTCTGGCTAAATAATTCTCAGTCTTGAACTTTTTTATGCATACTTCTTGACTTCCTCTGATGATTCGTGAGCCATACAGGAGTCAAAATTTGACCCACTGAAAAAAAATCTGGCCCAAGAGTCGTCGATCATGAATTTTCTATACATACTAATCGACTCTTCCTGATGATACGGAAGGCATATAGTAGTCCATATATGACCTAATTGACATATTTCTGGCCGACGAATACTCAATCTTGAACATTTTCATACATACTCATTGACTCTGTCTGAGGATTCATCAGCCATACAGGAGTCAATATTTGACCTATTGAACTTATTTCTGGTCCAAGAGTCTTCCATCATGAACTTTTTCATACATACTTATTGACTCAGCCTGATGATACGTCAGCCATACAGGAGTCAATATTTGACGTAATGAACATATTTCTGTCCAAAGAATACTCAGTCTTGAACTTTTTTATACATACTTCTTGACTTCCTCTGATGATTCGTGAGCCATACAGGAGTCAATATTTGACCTACTGAACATATTTTTGGCCAAAGAATACTGCCTTGAATTTATTTATACATACTTATTGTCTCTGTCTGATAATTCATTAGCCATACAGGAGTCCATATTTGACCTATTGAACATGTTTTTGGTCCAAGAGTCCTCGATCATTAAGCTTTTCATACATACTTATTGACTCTGCCTGATGATACGTCAGCCATACAGGAGTCAAAATTTGACCCACTGAAAAAAAATCTGGCCCAAGAGTCGTCAATCATGAATTTTCTATACATACTAATCGACTCCTTCTGATGATACGGAAGGCATATAGTAGTCCACATATGACCTAATTGACATATTTCTGGCCGACGAATACTCAATCTTGAACATTTTCATACATACTTATTGACTCTGTCTGAGGATTCATCAGCCATACAGGAGTCAATATTTGACCTATTGAACTTATTTCTGGTCCAAGAGTCTTCCATCATAAACTTTTTCATACATACTTATTGACTCAGCTTGATGATACGTCAGCCATACAGGAGTCAATGTTTGACGTAATGAACATATTTCTGGCTAAATAATTCTCAGTCTTGAACTTTTTTATGCATACTTCTTGACTTCCTCTGATGATTCGTGAGCCATACAGGAGTCAAAATTTGACCCACTGAAAAAAAATCTGGCCCAAGAGTCGTCGATCATGAATTTTCTATACATACTAATCGACTCTTCCTGATGATACGGAAGGCATATAGTAGTCCATATATGACCTAATTGACATATTTCTGGCCGACGAATACTCACTCTTAAAACATTTTCATACATACTCAATGACTCTGTCTGAGGATTCATCAGCCATACAGGAGTCAATATTTGACGTAATGAACATATTTCTGGCCAAAGAATTCTCAGTCTTTAACTTTTTTATACATACTTCTTGACTTCCTCTGATGATTCCTGAGCCATACAGGAGTCAATATTTGACCTACTGAACATATTTTTGGCCAAAGAATACTGCCTTGAATTTATTTATACATACTTATTGTCTCTGTCTGATAATTCATCAGCCATACAGGAGTCCATATTTGACCTATTGAACATGTTTCTGGTCCAAGAGTCCTCGATCATTAAGTTTTTCATACATACTTACTGACTCTGCCTGATGATACGTCAGCCATACAGGAGTCAAAATTTGACCCACTGAAAAAAAACTGGCCTTTTTTTTCAGTGGGTCAACTTTTTCATACATACTCATTGACTCTGTATGATGATTCATCAGCCATACAGGAGTCAATATTTAACCTATTTAACATATATCTGGCCCAAGAGTAGTCGATCATGATTTCTGGTCCAAGAGTCAATGTTTGACGTAATGAACATATTTCTGGCTAAATAATTCTCAGTCTTGAACTTTTTTATACATACTTCTTGACTTCCTCTGATGATTCGTGAGCCATACAGGAGTCAAAATTTGACGTAATGAACATATTTCTGGCCAAAGAATTCTCAGTCTTGAACTTTTTTATACATACTTCTTGACTTCCTCTGATGATTCGTGAGCCATACAGGAGTCAATATTTGACCTACTGAACATATTTTTGGCCAAAGAATACTGCCTTGAATTTATTTATACATACTTATTGTCTCTGTCTGATAATTCATCAGCCATACAGGAGTCCATATTTGACCTATTGAACATGTTTCTGGTCCAAGAGTCCTCGATCATTAAGTTTTTCATACATACTTATTGACTCTGCCTGATGATACGTCAGCCATACAGGAGTCAAAATTTGACCCACTGAAAAAAAATCTGGCCCAAGAGTCGTCAATCATGAATTTTCTATACATACTAATCGACTCCTTCTGATGATACGGAAGGCATATAGTAGTCCACATATGACCAAACTGACATATTTCTGGCCGCCGAATACTCAATCTTGAACATTTTCATACATACTTATTGACTCAGCCTGATGATACGTCAGCCATACAGGAGTCAATATTTGACGTAATGAACATATTTCTGGCCAAAGAATTCTCAGTCTTGAACTTTTTTATACATACTTCTTGACTTCCTCTGATGATTCGTGAGCCATACAGGAGTCAATATTTGACCTACTGAACATATTTTTGGCCAAAGAATACTGCCTTGAATTTATTTATACATACTTATTGTCTCTGTCTGATAATTCATCAGCCATACAGGAGTCCATATTTGACCTATTGAACATGTTTCTGGTCCAAGAGTCCTCGATCATTAACTTTTTCATACATACTTATTGACTCTGCCTGATGATACGTCAGCCATACAGGAGGTAATACTTGAACATATTTCTGGCCATAGAATACTCAGTCTTGAACTTTTTTATACATATTGATTTCGTCTGATAATTCATCAGCCATACAGGAGTCAATATTTGACCTATTGAACTTATTTCTGGTCCAAGAGTCTTCCATCATGAACTTTTTCATACATACTTATTGACTCAGCCTGATGATACGTCAGCCATACAGGAGTCAATATTTGACATAATGAACATATTTCTGGCCAAAGAATACTCAGTCTTGAACTTTTTTATACATACTTTTTGACTTCCTCTGATGATTCGTGAGCCATACAGGAGTCAATATTTGACCTACTGAACATATTTTTGGCCAAAGAATACTGCCTTGAATTTATTTATACATACTTATTGTCTCTGTCTGATAATTCATCAGCCATACAGGAGTCCATAATTGACCTATTGAACATGTTTCTGGTCCAAGAGTCCTCGATCATTAACTTTTTCATACATACTCATTGACTCTGTATGATGATTCATCAGCCATACAGGAGTCGATATTTGACCTATTTAGCATATATCTGGCCCAAGAGTAGTCGATCATGAACTTTTTCATACATACTTATTGACTCTGCCTGATGATACGTCAGCCATACAGGAGTCAAAATTTGACCCACTGAAAAAAAATCTGGCCCAAGAGTCGTCGATCATGAATTTTCTATACATACTAATCGACTCCTTCTGATGATACGGAAGGCATATAGTAGTCCATATATGACCTAATTGACATATTTCTGGCCGACGAATACTCAATCTTGAACATTTTCATACATACTCATTGACTCTGTCTGAGGATTCATCAGCCATACAGGAGTCTTTATTTGACCTATTGAACTTATTTCTGGTCCAAGAGTCTTCCATCATGAACTTTTTCATACATACTTATTGACTCAGCCTGATGATACGTCAGCCATACAGGAGTCAATATTTGACGTAATGAACATATTTCTGGCCAAAGAATTCTCAGTCTTGAACTTTTTTATACATACTTATTGACTTCCTCTGATGATTCGTGAGCCATACAGGAGTCAATATTTGACCTATTGAACTTATTTCTGGTCCAAGAGTCTTCCATCATGAACTTTTTCATACATACTTATTGACTCAGCCTGATGATACGTCAGCCATACAGGAGTCAATATTTGACGTAATGAACATATTTCTGGCCAAAGAATACTCAGTCTTGAACTTTTTTATACATACTTCTTGACTTCCTCTGATGATTCGTGAGCCATACAGGAGTCAATATTTGACCTACTGAACATATTTTTGGCCAAAGAATACCGCCTTTAATTTGTTTATACATACTTATTGTCTCTGTCTGATAATTCATCAGCCATACAGGAGTCAATATTTGACCTAATGAACATATTTCTGGTCCAAGAGTCCTTGATCATGAACTTTTTCAGACATACTTATTGACTCTGCCTGATGATACGTCAGCCATAGAGGAATCAAAATTTGACCTATTGAACATGTTTCTGGTCCAAGAGTTCCCGATCATTAACTTTTTCATACATACTTCTTGACTTCCTCTGATGATTCGTGAGCCATACAGGAGTCAATATTTGACCTACTGAACATATTTTTGGCCAGAGAATACCACCTTTAATTTGTTTATACATACTTATTGTCTCTGTCTGATAATTCATCAGCCATACAGGAGTCCATATTTGACCTATTGAACATGTTTCTGGTCCAAGAGTCCTCGATCATTAACTTTTTCATACATACTCATTGACTCTGTATGATGATTCATCAGCCATACAGGAGTCAATACTTGAACATATTTCTGGCCATAGAATACTCAGTCTTGCACTTTTTTATACATATTGATTTCGTCTGATAATTCATCAGCCATACAGGAGTCAATATTTGACCTAATGAACATATTTCTGGTCCAAGAGTCCTTGATCATGAACTTTTTCATACATACTTATTGACTCTGCCTGATGATACGTCAGCCATACAGGAGTCAAAATTTGACCCACTGAAAAAAAATCTGGCCCAAGAGTCGTCGATCATGAATTTTCAATACATACTAATCGACTCCTTCTGATGATACGGAAGGCATATAGTAGTCCATATATGACCTAATTGACATATTTCTGGCCGACGAATACTCAATCTTGAACATTTTTATACATACTCATTGACTCTGTCTGAGGATTCATCAGCCATACAAGGAGTCAATATTTGACCTATTGAACTTATTTCTGGTCCAAGAGTCTTCCATCATGAACTTTTTCATACATACTTATTGACTCAGCCTGATGATACGTCAGCCATACAGGAGTCAATATTTGACGTAATGAACATATTTCTGGCCAAAGAATACTCAGTCTTGAACTTTTTTATACATACTTCTTAACTTCCTCTGATGATTCGTGAGCCGTACAGGAGTCAATATTTGACCTACTGAACATATTTTTGGCCAAAGAATACCGCCTTTAATTTGTTTATACATACTTATTGTCTCTGTCTGATAATTCATCAGCCATACAGGAGTCCATATTTGACCTATTGAACATGTTTCTGGTCCAAGAGTCCTCGATCATTAACTTTTTCATACATACTCATTGACTCTGTATGATGATTCATCAGCCATACAGGAGTCAATATTTAACCTATTTAACATATATCTGGCCCAAGAGTAGTCGATCATGATTTCTGGTCCAAGAGTCCTCGATCATTAACTTTTTCATACATACTCTTTGACTCTGTATGATGGTTCATCAGCCATACAGGAGTCAATACTCGAACATATTTCTGGCCATAGAATACTCAGTCTTGAACTTTTTTATACATATTGATTTCGTCTGATAATTCATCAGCCATGCAGGAGTCAATATTTGACCTATTGAACATATTTCGGGTCCGAGTCCTCGATCATAAACTTTTTTATACATACTTCTTGACTTCCTCTGATGATTCGTCAGCCATACAGGAGTCAAAATTTGACCCACTGAAAAAAAATCTGGCCCAAGAGTCGTCGATCATGAATTTTCTATACATACTAATCGACTCCTTCTGATGATATGGAAGGCATATAGTAGTCCATATATGACCTAATTGACATATTTCTGGCCGACGAATACTCAATCTTGAACATTTTCATACATACTCATTGACTCTGTCTGAGGATTCATCAGCCATACAGGAGTCAATATTTGACCTATTGAACTTATTTCTGGTCCAAGAGTCTTCCATCTTGAACTTTTTCATACATACTTATTGACTCAGCCTGATGATACGTCAGCCATACAGGAGTCCATATTTGACCTATTGAACATGTTTCTGGTCCAAGAGTCCTCGATCATTAACTTTTTCATACATACTCATTGACTCTGTATGATGTTTCATCAGCCATACAGGAGTCAATACTTGAACATATTTCTGGCCATAGAATACTCAGTCTTGAACATTTTTATACATATTGATTTCGTCTGAAAATTCATCAGCCATACAGGAGTCAATATTTGACCTAAAGAACATATTTCTGGTCCAAGAGTCCTTGATCATAAACTTTTTCATACATACTTATTGACTCTGCCTGATGATACGTCAGCCATACAGGAGTCAAAATTTGACCCACTGAAAAAAAATCTGGCCCAAGAGTCGTCGATCATGAATTTTCTATACATACTAATCGACTCCTTCTGATGATACGGAAGGCATATAGTAGTCCATATATGACCTAATTGACATATTTCTGGCCGACAAATACTCAATCTTGAACATTTTCATACATACTCATTGACTCTGTCTGAGGATTCATCAGCCATACAAGGAGTCAATATTTGACCTATTGAACTTATTTCTGGTCCAAGAGTCTTCCATCATGAACTTTTTCATACATACTTCTTGACTTCCTCTGATGATTCGTGAGCCATACAGGAGTCAATATTTGACCTACTGAACATATTTTTGGCCAAAGAATACCGCCTTTAATTTGTTTATTCATACTTATTGTCTCTGTCTGATAATTCATCAGCCATACAGGAGTCCATATTTGACCTATTGAACATGTTTCTGGTCCAAGAGTCCTCGATCATTAACTTTTTCATACATACTCATTGACTCTGTATGATGATTCATCAGCCATACAGGAGTCAATATTTAACCTATTTAACATATATCTGGCCCAAGAGTAGTCGATCATGATTTCTGGTCCAAGAGTCCTCGATCATTAACTTTTTCATACATACTCATTGACTCTGTATGATGATTCATCAGCCATACAGGAGTCAATATTTAACCTATTTAACATATATATGGCCCAAGAGTAGTCGATCATGACTTCTGGTCTTAGAGTCCTCGATCATTAACTTTTTCATACATACTCTTTGACTCTGTATGATGGTTCATCAGCCATACAGGAGTCAATACTTGAACATATTTCTGGCCATAGAATACTCAGTCTTGAACTTTTTTATACATATTGATTTCGTCTGATAATTCATCAGCCATACAGGAGTCAATATTTGACCTAATGAACATATTTCTGGTCCAAGAGTCCTTGATCATGAACTTTTTCATACATACTTATTGACTCTGCCTGATGATACGTCAGCCACAGAGGAATCAAAATTTGACCCACTGAAAAAAAATCTGGCCCAAGAGTCGTCGATCATGAATTTTCTATACATACTAATCGACTCCTTCTGATGATACGGAAGGCATATAGTAGTCCATATATGACCTAATTGACATATTTCTGGCCGACGAATACTCAATCTTGAACATTTTCATACATACTCATTGACTCTGTCTGACGATTCATCAGCCATACAGGAGTCAATATTTGACCTATTGAACTTATTTCTGGTCCAAGAGTCTTCCATCATGAACTTTTTCATACATACTTATTGACTCAGCCTGATGATACGTCAGCCATACAGGAGTCAATATTTGACGTAATGAACATATTTCTGGCCAAAGAATACTCAGTCTTGAACTTTTTTATACATACTTCTTGACTTCCTCTGATGATTCGTGAGCCATACAGGAGTCAATATTTGACCTACTGAACATATTTTTGGCCAAAGAATACTGCCTTGAATTTATTTATACATACTTATTGTCTCTGTCTGATAATTTATTAACCATACAGGAGTCCATATTTGACCTATTGAACATGTTTCTGGTCCAAGAGTCCTCGATCATTAACTTTTTCATACATACTCATTGACTCTGTATGATGGTTCATCAGCCATACAGGAGTCAATACTTGGACATATTTCTGGCCATAGAATACTCAGTCTTGAACTTTTTTATACATATTGATTTCGTCTGATAATTCATCAGCCATACAGGAGTCAATATTTGACCTAATGAACATATTTCTGGTCCAAGAGTCCTTGATCATGAACTTTTTCATACATACTTATTGACTCTGCCTGATGATACGTCAGCCATACAGGAGTCAAAATTTGACCCAAGAAAAAAAATCTGGCCCAAGAGTCGTCGATCATGAATTTTCTATACATACTAATCGACTCCTTCTGATGATACGGAAGGCATATAGTAATCCATATATGACCTAATTGACATATTTCTGGCCGACAAATACTCAATCTTGAACATTTTCATACATACTCATTGACTCTGTCTGAGGATTCATCAGCCATACAGGAGTCAATATTTGACCTATTGAACTTATTTCTGGTCCAAGAGTCTTCCATCTTGAACTTTTTCATACATACTTATTGACTCAGCCTGATGATACGTCAGCCATACAGGAGTCAATATTTGACGTAATGAACATATTTCTGGCCAAAGAATACTCAGTCTTGAACTTTTTTATACATACTTCTTGACTTCCTCTGATGATTCGTGAGCCATACAGGAGTCAATATTTGACCTACTGAACATATTTTTGGCCAAAGAATACTGCCTTGAATTTATTTATACATACTTATTGTCTCTGTCTGATAATTCATCAGCCATACAGGAGTCCATATTTGACCTATTGAACATGTTTCTGGTCCAAGAGTCCTCGATCATTAACTTTTTCATACATACTCATTGACTCTGTATGATGATTCATCAGCCATACAGGAGTCAATACTTGAACATATTTCTGGCCATAGAATACTCAGTCTTGAACTTTTTTATACATATTGATTTCGTCTGATAATTCATCAGCCATACAGGAGTCAATATTTGACCTATTGAACATATTTCTGGCCAAAGAGAACTCGGTCTTGAACTTTTTTATTTCTACGTATTTAACTCCTGATGGTAGTCAGCCATGCAGTAGTGCATTTTTCACCTAATGCACCTATTTCTGGCCAAAGAATACTCAGTCCTGACCTTTTTCATAGATACTTATTGACTCTGTCTGACAATTCATCAGTCATACAGGAATCCATATTTGACACACTGAAAAAATTTCTGGCCCAAGAGTCCTCAATCATGAACTTTCTATGCATACTCATCGACTCCTTCTGATGATACGGCAGGCATATATTAGTCCATATTTATCTTAATGGACATATTTCTGCCAATGAATACTCAATCTTGAACATTTTTATACATACTGACTCTGTCTAATGATTCATCAGCCAAACAGTAGTCAATATTTGACCTTTTGAGCATATTTCTGGTACAAAGAGTAGTCAATCTTGAACTTTTGAATTTCTCTCTAAATATGTTCAGTAGGTCAAATATTGACTCCTGTATGGCTGACGAATCATCAGACAAAGTCAATAATTAGGGATTAAAAATCTTCAAGACTGAGTATTCTTTGGCCAGAAATATGTTCATTAGGTCAAATATTGACTTCTGTATGGCTGACGAATCATCAGCTGGAGTCAATAAATATGTATGAAAAAGTTTATGATCGAGGACTCGGACCAGAAATATGTTCAATAGGTCAAATATCGACTCCTTCATGGATGACGAACCATCAGAGGTGTAAATGAGAAGAAATAAAAAAAAGTTCAAGACTGAGTATTCTTTGGCCAGAAGTATGTTCATTAGGTCGAATTTTGACTCCTGTATGGCTGAAGAATCATAAGATGGAGTCAATGACTAAAAATAGAAAGTTTATGATCGACTACTCTTGGGCCAGAAATATGTTCAGTAGGTCAAATATTGAATACTATATGCCTGCTGTATCAACAGAATGAGTCAAAGAGTATGCCTAAAAATTCAAGACTGAGTATTCTTTGGCCAGAAATATGTTCATTAGGTCAAATATTGACTGCTGTATGGCTGACGAATCATCAGACAAAGTCAATAATTAGGGATAAAAAAAGTTCAGGACTGAGTATTCTTTGGCCAGAAATATTTTCATTAGATCACATTTTGACTCCTGTATGGCTCATGAATTAACAGGCGGAGTCAATAAGTATGTATAAAAAAGTTCAATACTGAGTATTCTTTGGCCAGAATTATGTTCATTAGGTCAAATATTGAGTCCTGTATGGCTGATGAATCATCAGACGGAGACAATGACTAGAAATAGAAAGTTCATTATCAACTACTCTTGGGCCAGAAATATGTTCCCTAGGTCAAATATTGACTCCTGTATGGCTTGACGAATCATCAGACAAAGTCAAGAAGTATATATTAAAAAAATTAAAGACTAAGAATTCTTTGGCCAGAAATGTGTTCATTACGTCAAATATTGACTCCTGTATGGCTGACGAATCATCAGGCGGAGTCAATAAATATGTATGAAAAAGTTTATGATCGAGGACTCGGACCAGAAATATGTTCAATAGGTCAAATATCGACTCCTTTATGGATGACGAACCATCAGAGGTGTAAATGAGAAGAAATAAAAAAAGTTCAAGATTGAGTATTCTTTGGCCAGAAGTATGTTCATTAGGTCAAATATTTACTCCTGTATGGCTGACGAATCATCAGACGGAGTCAATAAATATGTATGAAAAAGTTTATGATCGAGGACTCGGACCCGAAATATGTTCAATAGGTCAAATATCGACTCCTTTATGGATGACGAACCATCAGAGGTGTAAATGAGAAGAAATAAAAAAAAGTTCAAGTTTGAGTATTCTTTGGCCAGAAGTATGTTCATTAGGTCAAATATTTACTCCTGTATGGCTGACGAATCATCAGACAGAGTCAATAAATATGTATAAAAAACAAGACTGAGTATTCTTTAGCCAGAAGTATGTTCATTAGGTCAAATTTTGAATCCTCTATGGCTGAAGAATCATAAGACGGAGTCAATGACTAAAAATAGAAAGTTCATGATCGACTACTCTTGGGCCAGAAATATGTTCAGTAGGTCAAATATTGAATACTATATGCCTGCTGTATCAACAGAAGGAGTCAAAGAGTATGTCTAAAAATTCAAGACTGAGTATTCTTTGGCCAGAAATATGTTCATTAGGTCAAATATTTACTCCTGTATGGCTGAAGAATCATAAGACGGAGTCAATGACTAAAAATAGAAAGTTTTATGATCGACTTCTCTTGGGCCAGAAATATGTTCATTAGGTCAAATATTGACTCCTGTATGGCTGACGAATCATCAGACAAAGTCAAGAGGTATATATTAAAAAAATTAAAGACTGAGTATTCTTTGGCCAGAAATATGTTCATTTGGTCAAATTTTGACTCCTGTATGGCTGATGAATTATCAGACGAAATCAATATGTATAAAAAAGTTCAAGACTGAGTATTCTTCGGCCAGAAATATGTTCATTAGGTCAAATATTGACTCCTGTATGGCTGACGAATCATCAGGCGGAGTCAATAAGTATGTATGAAAAAGTTCATGATCGAGGACTCGGACCAGAAATATGTTCAATAGGTCAAATATCGACTCCTTTATGGGTGACGAACCATCAGACAGAGTCCATAAGTATGTATAAAAAACTTCAAGACTGAGTATTTTGACTACTGTATGGCTGAAGAATCATAAGACGGAGTCAATGACTAAAAATAGAAAGTTCATGCTCGACTTCTCTTGGGCCAGAAATATGTTCATTAGGTCAAATATTGACTCCTGTATGGCTGACGAATCATCAGGCGGAGTCAATAAGTATGTATAAAAAACTTCAAGACTGAGTATTCTTTGGCCAGAAATATGTTCATTAGGTCAAATATTGACTCCTGTATGGCTGACGAATCATCAGACAAAGTCAATAATCTGGGATAAAAAAAGTTCAGGACTGAGTATTCTTTGGCCAGAAATATTTTCATTAGATCACATTTTGACTCCTGTATGGCTGTTGAATTATCAGGCGGAGTCAATAAGTATGTATAAAAAAGTTCAATACTGAGTATTCTTTGGCCAGAACTATGTTCATTAGGTCAAATATTGACTCCTGTATGGCTGAAGAATCATAAGACGGAGTCAATGACTAAAAATAGAAAGTTCATGCTCTACTACTCTTGGGCCAGAAATATGTTCATTAGGTCAAATATTGACTCCTGTATGGCTGACGAATCATCAGACAAAGTCAATAATTAGGGATAAAAAAAGTTCAGGACTGAGTATTCTTTGGCCAGAAATATTTTCATTAGATCACATTTTGACTCCTGTATGGCTGATGAATTATCAGGCGGAGTCAATAAGTATGTATACAAAAGTTCAATACTGAGTATTCTTTGGCCAGAACTATGTTCATTAGGTCAAATATTGACTCCTGTATGGCTGATGAATCATCAGATGGAGACAATGACTAGAAATAGAAAGTTCATTATCAACTACTCTTGGGCCAGAAATATGTTCCCTAGGTCAAATATTGACTCCTGTATGGCTGACGAATCATCAGACAAAGTCAAGAAGTATGTAATAAAAAAAGTTCAAGACTGAGTATACTTTGGCCAGAAATATGTTCATTAGGTCAAATATTGACTCCTGTATGGCTGACGAATCATCAGGCGGAGTCAATAAGTATGTATGAAAAAGTTCATGATCGAGGACTCGGACCAGAAATATGTTCATTAGGTCAAATATTGACTCCTGTATGGCTGATGAATTATCAGACGAAATCAATATGTATAAAAAAGTTCAAGACTGAGTATTCTTTGGCCAGAAATATGTTCATTAGGTCAAATATTGAGTCCTGTATGGCTGATGAATCATCAGACGGAGACAATGACTAGAAATAGAAACTTCATTATCAACTACTCTTGGGCCAGAAATATGTTCCCTAGGTCAAATATTGACTCCTGTATGGCTGACGTATCATCAGACAAAGTCAAGAGGTATATATTAAAAAAATTAAAGACTGAGTATTCTTTGGCCAGAAATATGTTCATTTGGTCAAATTTTGACTCCTGTATGGCTGATGAATTATCAGACGAAATCAATATGTATAAAAAAGTTCAAGACTGAGTATTCTTCGGCCAGAAATATGTTCATTAGGTCAAATATTGACTCCTGTATGGCTGACGAATCATCAGGCGGAGTCAATAAGTATGTATGAAAAAGTTCATGATCGAGGACTCGGACCAGAAATATGTTCAATAGGTCAAATATCGACTCCTTTATGGGTGACGAACCATCAGACAGAGTCCATAAGTATGTATAAAAAACTTCAAGACTGAGTATTTTGACTACTGTATGGCTGAAGAATCATAAGACGGAGTCAATGACTAAAAATAGAAAGTTCATGCTCGACTTCTCTTGGGCCAGAAATATGTTCATTAGGTCAAATATTGACTCCTGTATGGCTGACGAATCATCAGGCGGAGTCAATAAGTATGTATAAAAAACTTCAAGACTGAGTATTCTTTGGCCAGAAATATGTTCATTAGGTCAAATATTGACTCCTGTATGGCTGACGAATCATCAGACAAAGTCAATAATTAGGGATAAAAAAAGTTCAGGACTGAGTATTCTTTGGCCAGAAATATTTTCATTAGATCACATTTTGACTCCTGTATGGCTGTTGAATTATCAGGCGGAGTCAATAAGTATGTATAAAAAAGTTCAATACTGAGTATTCTTTGGCCAGAACTATGTTCATTAGGTCAAATATTGACTCCTGTATGGCTGAAGAATCATAAGACGGAGTCAATGACTAAAAATAGAAAGTTCATGCTCTACTACTCTTGGGCCAGAAATATGTTCATTAGGTCAAATATTGACTCCTGTATGGCTGACGAATCATCAGGCGGAGTCAATAAGTATGTATAAAAAACTTCAAGACTGAGTATTCTTTGGCCAGAAATATGTTCATTAGGTCAAATATTGAGTCCTGTATGGCTGATGAATCATCAGACGGAGACAATGACTAGAAATAGAAAGTTCATTATCAACTACTCTTGGGCCAGGAATATGTTCCCTAGGTCAAATATTGACTCCTGTATGGCTGACGAATCATCAGACAAAGTCAAGAGGTATATATTAAAAAAATTAAAGGCTGAGTATTCTTTGGCCAGAAATATGTTCATTTGGTCAAATTTTGACTCCTGTATGGCTGACGGATCATCAGGCGGAGTCAATAAATATGTATGAAAAAGTTTATGATCGAGGACTCGGACCAGAAATATGTTCAATAGGTCAAATATCGACTCCTTTATGGGTGACGAACCATCTGAGGAGTAAATTAGAAGACATAAAAAAAAGTTCATTCTTTGCCAGAAGTATGTTCATTAGGTCAAATATTTACTCCTCTATGGCTGACGAATCATCAGGCGGAGTCAATAAGTATGCATAAAAAACTTAAAGACTGAGTATTCTTTGGCCAGAAATATGTTCATTAGGTCAAATATTGACTCCTGTATGGCTGATGAATTATCAGACGAAATCAATATTTATAAAAAAGTTCAAAACTGAGTATTCTATGGCCAGAAATATGTTCATTAGGTCAAATATTGACTTCTGTATGGCTGATGAATTATCAGAAAGAGTCAAGAAGTATGTATAAAAAAGATAAAGTCTGAGTATTCTTTGGCCAGAAATATGTTCATTAGGTCAAATATTGACTTCTGTATGGCTGACGAATCATCAGGCGGAGTCAATAAATATGTATGAAAAAGTTTATGATCGAGGACTCGGACCAGAAATATGTTCAATAGGTCAAATATCGACTCCTTTATGGATGACGAACCATCAGAGGTGTAAATGAGAAGAAATAAAAAAAAGTTCAAGATTGAGTATTCTTTGGCCAGAAGTATGTTCATTAGGTCAAATTTTGAATCCTGTATGGCTGAAGAATCATAAGACGGAGTCAATGACTAAAAATAGAAAGTTCATGATCAACTACTCTTGGGCCAGAAATATGTTCATTAGGTCAAATATTGACTGCTGTATGGCTGACGAATCATCAGACAAAGTCAATAATTAGGGATAAAAAAAGTTAAGGACTGAGTATTCTTTGGCCAGAACTATGTTCATTAGGTCAAATATTGACTCCTGTATGGCTGATGAATCATCAGATAGAGACAATGACTAGAAATAGAAAGTTCATTATCAACTACTCTTGGGCCAGAAATATGTTCCCTAGGTCAAATATTGACTCCTGTATGGCTGACGAATCATCAGATGGAGTCAATAAATATGTATAAAAAACAAGACTGAGTATTCTTTGGCCAGAAGTATGTTCATTAGGTCAAATTTTGAATCCTGTATGGCTGAAGAATCATAAGACGGAGTCAATGACTAAAAATAGAAAGTTCATGATCGACTACTCTTGGGCCAGAAATATGTTCATTAGGTCAAATATTGACTCCTGTATGGCTGACGAATCATCAGACAAAGTCAAGAGGTATATATTAAAAAAATTAAAGACTGAGTATTCTTTGGCCAGAAATATGTTCATTTGGTCAAATTTTGACTCCTGTATGGCTGATGAATTATCAGACGAAATCAATATGTATAAAAAAGTTCAAGACTGAGTATTCTTCGGCCAGAAATATGTTCATTAGGTCAAATATTGACTCCTGTATGGCTGACGAATCATCAGGCGGAGTCAATAAGTATGTATGAAAAAGTTCATGATCGAGGACTCGGACCAGAAATATGTTCAATAGGTCAAATATCGACTCCTTTATGGGTGACGAACCATCAGACAGAGTCCATAAGTATGTATAAAAAACTTCAAGACTGAGTATTTTGACTACTGTATGGCTGAAGAATCATAAGACGGAGTCAATGACTAAAAATAGAAAGTTCATGCTCGACTTCTCTTGGGCCAGAAATATGTTCATTAGGTCAAATATTGACTCCTGTATGGCTGACGAATCATCAGGCGGAGTCAATAAGTATGTATAAAAAACTTCAAGACTGAGTATTCTTTGGCCAGAAATATGTTCATTAGGTCAAATATTGACTCCTGTATGGCTGACGAATCATCAGACAAAGTCAATAATTAGGGATAAAAAAAAGTTCAGGACTGAGTATTCTTTGGCCAGAAATATTTTCATTAGATCACATTTTGACTCCTGTATGGCTGTTGAATTATCAGGCGGAGTCAATAAGTATGTATAAAAAAGTTCAATACTGAGTATTCTTTGGCCAGAACTATGTTCATTAGGTCAAATATTGACTCCTGTATGGCTGAAGAATCATAAGACGGAGTCAATGACTAAAAATAGAAAGTTCATGCTCTACTACTCTTGGGCCAGAAATATGTTCATTAGGTCAAATATTGACTCCTGTATGGCTGACGAATCATCAGACAAAGTCAAGAGGTATATATTAAAAAAATTAAAGACTGAGTATTCTTTGGCCAGAAATATGTTCATTTGGTCAAATTTTGACTCCTGTATGGCTGATGAATTATCAGACGAAATCAATATGTATAAAAAAGTTCAAGACTGAGTATTCTTCGGCCAGAAATATGTTCATTAGGTCAAATATTGACTCCTGTATGGCTGACGAATCATCAGGCGGAGTCAATAAGTATGTATGAAAAAGTTCATGATCGAGGACTCGGACCAGAAATATGTTCAATAGGTCAAATATCGACTCCTTTATGGGTGACGAACCATCAGACAGAGTCCATAAGTATGTATAAAAAACTTCAAGACTGAGTATTTTGACTACTGTATGGCTGAAGAATCATAAGACGGAGTCAATGACTAAAAATAGAAAGTTCATGCTCGACTTCTCTTGGGCCAGAAATATGTTCATTAGGTCAAATATTGACTCCTGTATGGCTGACGAATCATCAGGCGGAGTCAATAAGTATGTATAAAAAACTTCAAGACTGAGTATTCTTTGGCCAGAAATATGTTCATTAGGTCAAATATTGACTCCTGTATGGCTGACGAATCATCAGACAAAGTCAATAATCTGGGATAAAAAAAAAGTTCAGGACTGAGTATTCTTTGGCCAGAAATATTTTCATTAGATCACATTTTGACTCCTGTATGGCTGTTGAATTATCAGGCGGAGTCAATAAGTATGTATAAAAAAGTTCAATACTGAGTATTCTTTGGCCAGAACTATGTTCATTAGGTCAAATATTGACTCCTGTATGGCTGAAGAATCATAAGACGGAGTCAATGACTAAAAATAGAAAGTTCATGCTCTACTACTCTTGGGCCAGAAATATGTTCATTAGGTCAAATATTGACTCCTGTATGGCTGACGAATCATCAGACAAAGTCAATAATTAGGGATAAAAAAAGTTCAGGACTGAGTATTCTTTGGCCAGAAATATTTTCATTAGATCACATTTTGACTCCTGTATGGCTGATGAATTATCAGGCGGAGTCAATAAGTATGTATACAAAAGTTCAATACTGAGTATTCTTTGGCCAGAACTATGTTCATTAGGTCAAATATTGACTCCTGTATGGCTGATGAATCATCAGATGGAGACAATGACTAGAAATAGAAAGTTCATTATCAACTACTCTTGGGCCAGAAATATGTTCCCTAGGTCAAATATTGACTCCTGTATGGCTGACGAATCATCAGACAAAGTCAAGAAGTATGTAATAAAAAAAGTTCAAAACTGAGTATTCTTTGGCCAGAAATATGTTCATTAGGTCAAATATTGACTCCTGTATGGCTGACGAATCATCAGGCGGAGTCAATAAGTATGTATGAAAAAGTTCATGATCGAGGACTCGGACCAGAAATATGTTCATTAGGTCAAATATTGACTCCTGTATGGCTGATGAATTATCAGACGAAATCAATATGTATAAAAAAGTTCAAGACTGAGTATTCTTTGGCCAGAAATATGTTCATTAGGTCAAATATTGAGTCCTGTATGGCTGATGAATCATCAGACGGAGACAATGACTAGAAATAGAAACTTCATTATCAACTACTCTTGGGCCAGAAATATGTTCCCTAGGTCAAATATTGACTCCTGTATGGCTGACGTATCATCAGACAAAGTCAAGAGGTATATATTAAAAAAATTAAAGACTGAGTATTCTTTGGCCAGAAATATGTTCATTTGGTCAAATTTTGACTCCTGTATGGCTGATGAATTATCAGACGAAATCAATATGTATAAAAAAGTTCAAGACTGAGTATTCTTCGGCCAGAAATATGTTCATTAGGTCAAATATTGACTCCTGTATGGCTGACGAATCATCAGGCGGAGTCAATAAGTATGTATGAAAAAGTTCATGATCGAGGACTCGGACCAGAAATATGTTCAATAGGTCAAATATCGACTCCTTTATGGGTGACGAACCATCAGACAGAGTCCATAAGTATGTATAAAAACTTCAAGACTGAGTATTTTGACTACTGTATGGCTGAAGAATCATAAGACGGAGTCAATGACTAAAAATAGAAAGTTCATGCTCGACTTCTCTTGGGCCAGAAATATGTTCATTAGGTCAAATATTGACTCCTGTATGGCTGACGAATCATCAGGCGGAGTCAATAAGTATGTATAAAAAACTTCAAGACTGAGTATTCTTTGGCCAGAAATATGTTCATTAGGTCAAATATTGACTCCTGTATGGCTGACGAATCATCAGACAAAGTCAATAATTAGGGATAAAAAAAAGTTCAGGACTGAGTATTCTTTGGCCAGAAATATTTTCATTAGATCACATTTTGACTCCTGTATGGCTGTTGAATTATCAGGCGGAGTCAATAAGTATGTATAAAAAAGTTCAATACTGAGTATTCTTTGGCCAGAACTATGTTCATTAGGTCAAATATTGACTCCTGTATGGCTGAAGAATCATAAGACGGAGTCAATGACTAAAAATAGAAAGTTCATGCTCTACTACTCTTGGGCCAGAAATATGTTCATTAGGTCAAATATTGACTCCTGTATGGCTGACGAATCATCAGGCGGAGTCAATAAGTATGTATAAAAAACTTCAAGACTGAGTATTCTTTGGCCAGAAATATGTTCATTAGGTCAAATATTGACTCCTGTATGGCTGACGAATCATCAGGCTGAGTCAATAAGTATGTATAAAAAGGTCAATACTGAGTATTCTTTGGCCAGAACTATGTTCATTAGGTCAAATATTGAGTCCTGTATGGCTGATGAATCATCAGACGGAGACAATGACTAGAAATAGAAAGTTCATTATCAACTACTCTTGGGCCAGGAATATGTTCCCTAGGTCAAATATTGACTCCTGTATGGCTGACGAATCATCAGACAAAGTCAAGAGGTATATATTAAAAAAATTAAAGGCTGAGTATTCTTTGGCCAGAAATATGTTCATTTGGTCAAATTTTGACTCCTGTATGGCTGACGGATCATCAGGCGGAGTCAATAAATATGTATGAAAAAGTTTATGATCGAGGACTCGGACCAGAAATATGTTCAATAGGTCAAATATCGACTCCTTTATGGGTGACGAACCATCTGAGGAGTAAATTAGAAGACATAAAAAAAGTTCATTCTTTGCCAGAAGTATGTTCATTAGGTCAAATATTTACTCCTCTATGGCTGACGAATCATCAGGCGGAGTCAATAAGTATGCATAAAAAACTTAAAGACTGAGTATTCTTTGGCCAGAAATATGTTCATTAGGTCAAATATTGACTCCTGTATGGCTGATGAATTATCAGACGAAATCAATATTTATAAAAAAGTTCAAAACTGAGTATTCTATGGCCAGAAATATGTTCATTAGGTCAAATATTGACTTCTGTATGGCTGATGAATTATCAGAAAGAGTCAAGAAGTATGTATAAAAAAGATAAAGTCTGAGTATTCTTTGGCCAGAAATATGTTCATTAGGTCAAATATTGACTTCTGTATGGCTGACGAATCATCAGGCGGAGTCAATAAATATGTATGAAAAAGTTTATGATCGAGGACTCGGACCAGAAATATGTTCAATAGGTCAAATATCGACTCCTTTATGGATGACGAACCATCAGAGGTGTAAATGAGAAGAAATAAAAAAAAGTTCAAGATTGAGTATTCTTTGGCCAGAAGTATGTTCATTAGGTCAAATTTTGAATCCTGTATGGCTGAAGAATCATAAGACGGAGTCAATGACTAAAAATAGAAAGTTCATGATCAACTACTCTTGGGCCAGAAATATGTTCATTAGGTCAAATATTGACTGCTGTATGGCTGACGAATCATCAGACAAAGTCAATAATTAGGGATAAAAAAAGTTAAGGACTGAGTATTCTTTGGCCAGAACTATGTTCATTAGGTCAAATATTGACTCCTGTATGGCTGATGAATCATCAGATAGAGACAATGACTAGAAATAGAAAGTTCATTATCAACTACTCTTGGGCCAGAAATATGTTCCCTAGGTCAAATATTGACTCCTGTATGGCTGACGAATCATCAGATGGAGTCAATAAATATGTATAAAAAACAAGACTGAGTATTCTTTGGCCAGAAGTATGTTCATTAGGTCAAATTTTGAATCCTGTATGGCTGAAGAATCATAAGACGGAGTCAATGACTAAAAATAGAAAGTTCATGATCGACTACTCTTGGGCCAGAAATATGTTCATTAGGTCAAATATTGACTCCTGTATGGCTGACGAATCATCAGACAAAGTCAATAATTAGGGATAAAAAAAAGTTCAGGACTGAGTATTCTTTGGCCAGAAATATTTTCATTAGATCACATTTTGACTCCTGTATGGCTGTTGAATTATCAGGCAGAGTCAATAAGTATGTATAAAAAAGTTCAATACTGAGTATTCTTTGGCCAGAACTATGTTCATTAGGTCAAATATTGAGTCCTGTATGGCTGAAGAATCATAAGACGGAGTCAATGACTAAAAATAGAAAGTTCATGCTCTACTACTCTTGGGCCAGAAATATGTTCATTAGGTCAAATATTGACTCCTGTATGGCTGACGAATCATCAGGCAGAGTTAATAAGTATGTATAAAAAACTTCAAGACTGAGTATTCTTTGGCCAGAAATATGTTCATTAGGTCAAATATTGACTCCTGTATAGCTGATGAATCATCAGATGGAGACAATGACTAGAAATAGAAAGTTCATTATCAACTACTCTTGGGCCAGAAATATGTTCCCTAGGTCAAATATTGACTCCTGTATGGCTGACGAATCATCAGACAAAGTCAAGAAGTATGTAATAAAAAAAGTTCAAGACTAAGTATACTTTGGCCAGAAATATGTTCATTAGGTCAAATATTGACTCCGGTATGGCTGATGAATTATCAGAAGAAATTAATATGTATAAAAAAGTTCAAGACTGAGTATTCTTTGGCCAGAAATATGTTCATTAGGTCAAATATTGACTCCTGTATGGCTGACGAATCATCAGGCGGAGTCAATAAGTATGTATGAAAAAGTTCATGATCTCGGACCAGAAATATGTTCAATAGGTCAAATATCGACTCCTTTATGGGTGACGAACCATCAGACAGAGTCCATAAGTATGTATAAAAAACTTCAAGACTGAGTATTCTTTGGCCAGAAATATATTCATTAGGTCAAATTTTGACTACTGTATGGCTGAAGAATCATAAGACGGAGTCAATGACTAAAAATAGAAAGTTCATGCTCGACTACTCTTGGGCCAGAAATATGTTCAGTAGGTCAAATATTGACTCCTGTATGGCTGACGAATCATCAGGCGGAGTCAATAAGTATGTATAAAAAACTTCAAGACTGACTATTCTTTGGCCAGAAATATGTTCATTAGGTCAAATATTGACTCCTGTATGGCTGACGAATCATCAGACAAAGTCAATAATTAGGGATAAAAAAAAGTTCAGTACTGAGTATTCTTTGGCCAGAAATATTTTCATTAGATCACATTTTGACACCTGTATGGCTATTGAATTATCAGGCGGAGTCAATAAGTATGTATAAAAAAGTTCAATACTGAGTATTCTTTGGCCAGAACTATGTTCATTAGGTCAAATTTTGAATCCTCTATGGCTGAAGAATCATAAGACGGAGTCAATGACTAGAAATAGAAAGTTCATGATCAACTACTCTTGTGCCAGAAATATGTTCAGTAGGTCAAATATTGAATACTATATGCCTGCTGTATCAACAGGAGGAGTCAAAGAGTATGTCTAAAAATTCGACTGAATATTCTTTGGCCAGAAATATGTTCATTAGGTCAAATTTGACTCCTGTATGGCTGATGCATTATCAGGCGGAGTCAATAAGTATGATTAAAAAAGTTCAATACTATATGCCTTCTGTATCACCAGAAGGAGTCGATTAGTATGTATAGAAAATTCATGATCGACGACTCTTGGGCCAGAATTTTTTTCAGTGGGTCAAATTTTGACTCCTGTAAGGCTGACGTATCATCAGGCGGAGTCAATATGTATGAAAAAGTTCATGATCAAGGACTCTTGGACTAGAAAACATGTTCAATAGGTCAAATATGGACTCCTGTATGGCTGATGAATTATCAGACAGAGTCAATAATGTATGTATAAAATAGTTCAATACAGTATTCTTTCGCCAACAATATGTTCAGTAGGTGAACTATTGACTCCTGTATGTATGAATCAAAAGAGGAAGTCAATAAGTATGTATAAAAAAGTTCAAGACCAGAAATATGTTCATTAGGTCAAATATTGACTGTTGTCTAATAAAGTTCAAAATCGACTACTTTTTGGCCAGACAGAAACCTATTATGTGTAAAAACTTCTTCTGGTAACAGAAGTAGTTATAATGTCTAAAAAACGTCAAGATTGACTACTTTTTGGCCCGATAAATGTCCATTAGGTCAAATATTGACTCCTGTATGGCTGACGAATCATCAGACAAAGTCAATAATTAGGGATAAAAAAGTTCAGGACTGAGTATTATTTGGCCAGAAATATGTTCATTAGATCACATTTTGACTCCTGTATGGCTGATGAATTATCAGGCGAAGTCAATAAGTATGTATAAAAAAGTTCAATACTGTGTATTCTTTGGCCAGAACTATGTTCATTAGGTCAAATATTGAGTCCTGTATGGCTGATGAATCATCAGATGGAGACAATGACTAGAAATAGAAAGTTCATTATCAACTACTCTTGGGCCAGAAATATGTTCATTTGGTCAAATTTTGACTCCTGTATGGCTGACGAATCATCAGGCGGAGTCAATAAATATGTATGAAAAAGTTTATGATCGAGGACTTGGACCAGTTCATTATCAACTACTCAACTACTCAACTACTCTTGGGCCAGAAATATGTTCCCTAGGTCAAATATTGACTCCTGTATGGCTGACGAATCATCAGGCGGACTCAATAAATATGTATGAAAAAGTTTATGATCGAGGACTCGGACCAGAAATATGTTCAATAGGTCAAATATCGACTCCTTTATGGGTGACAAACCATCTGAGGAGTAAATGAGAAGAAATAAAAAAAAGTTCATTCTTTGGCCAGAAGTATGTTCATTAGGTCAACTATTTACTCCTCTATGGCTAATGAATCATCAGACGGAGACAATGACTAAAATAGAAAGTTCATTATCAACTATTCTTGGGCCAGAAATATGTTCCCTAGGTCAAATATTGACTCCTGTATGGCTGACGAATCATCAGACAAAGTCAATAAGTATGTATGAAAAAGTTCATGATCGAGGACTCGGACCAGAAATATGTTCATTAGGGCAAATATTGACTCCTGTATGGCTGATGAATTATCAGAAAGAGTCAAGAAGTATGTAATAAAAAAAGTTCAAGACTGAGTATACTTTGGCCAGAAATATGTTCATTAGATCAAATATTGACTCCGGTATGGCTGACGAATCATCAGGCAGAGTCAATAAGTATGTATGAAAAAGTTCATGATCGAGGACTCGGACCAGAAATATGTTCATTAGGGCAAATATTGACTCCTGTATGGCTGATGAATTATCAGAAAGAGTCAAGAAGTATGTATAAAAAAGATAAAGTCTGAGTATTCTTTGGCCAGAAATATGTTCATTAGGTCAAATATTGACTCCTGTGTGGCTGATGAATCATCAAACGGAGTCAATAAATATGTATGAAAAAGTTTATGATCGAGGACTCAGACCAGAAATAGGTTCAATAGGTCAAATATCGACTCCTTTATGTATAACGAACCATCAGAGGTGTAAATGAGAAGAAATAAAAACAAAAGTTCAAGATTGAGTATTCTTTGGTCAGAAGTATGTTCATTAGGTCAAATATTTTCTCCTGTATGGCTGACGAATCATCAGACGGAGTCAATAAATATGTATAAAAAAACAAGACTGAGTATTCTTTGGCCAGAAGTATGTTCATTAGGTCAAATTTTGACTCCTGTATGGCTGAAGAATCATAAGATGGAGTCAATGACTAAGAATAGGAAGTTCATGATCGACTACTCTTGGGCCAGAAATACGTTCAGTAGGTCAAATATTGACACCTGTGTGGCTGACGAATTATCAGATGAAATCAATATGTATAAAAAAGATAAAGTCTGAGTATTCTTTGGCCAGAAATATGTTCCCTAGGTCAAATATTGACTCCTGTATGGCTGCAGAATCATCAGACTAGAAATAGAAAGTTCATGATCAACTACTCTTGTGCCAGAAATATGTTCAGTAGGTCAAATATTGAATACTATATGCCTGCTGTATCAACAGGAGGAGTCAAAGAGTATGTCTAAAAATTCGACTGAATATTCTTTGGCCAGAAATATGTTCATTAGGTCAAATTTGACTCCTGTATGGCTGATGCATTATCAGGCGGAGTCAATAAGTATGATTAAAAAGGTTCAATACTATATGCCTTCTGTATCATCAGAAGGAGTCGATTAGTATGTATAGAAAATTCATGATCGACGACTCTTGGGCCAGAATTTTTTTCAGTGGGTCAAATTTTGACTCCTCTGTGGCTGACGTATCATCAGGCAGAGTCAATAAGTATGTATGAAAAAGTTCATGATCAAGGACTCTTGGACCAGAAATATGTTCATTAGGTCAAATATTGACTCCTGTATGTATGAATCAAAAGAGGAAGTCAATAAGTATGTATAAAAAAGTTCAAGACCAAGTTCAGCCTTACAGCTGACGTATTATCAGGTGGAGTCAATATGTATGAAAAAGTTCATGATCAAGGAGTCAATGAGAGAAATAGAAAGTTCATGAAATATTGACTCCTGTATGGCTGATGAATCATCATACAGAGTCAATGAGTATGTATAAAAATGTTCAAAATTGAGTATTGATTACAGAAATATGTCCCTTAGGTCAAATATGGACTACTATATGCCTGCCGTATCATCAGAAGTAGTCGATCACTATGTATAGAAAGTTCATGATCGAGGACTCTTGGACTAGAAAACATGTTCAATAGGTCAAATATGGACTCCTGTATGGCTGATGAATTATCAGACAGAGTCAATAATGTATGTATAAAATAGTTCAATACAGTATTCTTTGGCCAACAATATGTTCAGTAGGTGAACTATTGACTCCTGTATGTATGAATCAAAAGAGGAAGTCAATAAGTATGTATAAAAAAGTTCAAGACCAGAAATATGTTCCTTAGGTCAAATATTGACTGTTGTCTAATAAAGTTCAAAATCGACTACTTTTTGGCCAGACAGAAACCTATTATGTGTAAAAACTTCTTCTGGTAACAGAAGTAGTTATAATGTCTAAAAAACGTCAAGATTGACTACTTTTTGGCCCGATAAATGTCCATTAGGTCAAATATGTACTACTGTATGGCTGACTTATAATCAGGAGTCAGTGAGTAGAAATAGAAAGTTCATAATCAACGACTTTTGTTCCTGAAATTTATACAGTACAACAAATATAGACTACTGCCTTTCTGGTGTACCATCAAAGGGAATGACAATGTACAGAAAGTTAATGATCCAGGGCTGTTTTGCTAGAAATATGTTCAGTATGTCAAATGTGGACTTCTCTATGGCTGATGTAACATTCGAAAGAGTCATGGTGGCATATCATGAGAAGGAGTCAATGAGTAGAAATAGAAAGTTCAAGATTGATGACTCTTGGGAAATATAGGTCCAGATATATGTCCATAAGGTCAAATATAGACTTTTGAGTGGCTGAGGTAACATCTTCAGGAGTCATTGAGTATTGTATAAAAAGTTCATGATCTTTTGCCAAAAATATATTCAATAGGTCAAATGTATGTAGTCAATGAATATGTATATAAAGTTCAAGTTCTAAGACTGTTTACGCAAGCAATTTTGTCTATTAGCTCAAATATGGACTACTGTTTGGCTGATGTATCTTCAGAAGGAGTCAGTGTGCTAGAAATATGTTGAGTTGGATAAAATGTGAACTACTGTCTGTCTGTTGTAACATCATATGTATTCAATTACTCTATGTAGAAGGTCTAATATGGAGTACACCAGAAATATGTTCAGTAGGTCACAAATGGACTTCTGTATGTCTGATGTACTGTAACATCAGAACAATGCAGTATGTATAAGAAAGTTCATGATCTACAAATCTTGGACTATTAATATCTACAACAGGTCAAATATGGCATGCCAACATAATATACTAACTAGTGCAGCTATGTGAGCTATGCACTGCAATAATAGGACAGTTGTTTCTTCATTACTCAACCAAGTGAGTTAGTTCTTCTATGCATTGTAGTATACAAAAGCTCATATTTTACATATGTAGTCTCTTCATTTATTTCTCTTTATTTACAATGGATTAAGTTTGTTGTGTTATGAAATGCAATGAAGCCGCATAATTCATGTGTTATTCTTAAATGCACAACTGAGTAACTTGGTAATTGTTTGCAATGCCATGCAAAAGCGCGTATGTGCAGTTGAAGAATAACTTATAAGTTATGTACTTGTTGCGTTGCAGTGCAAGTGCGTTGCTTTTTATTGACTTATTGTGTTGTGCATTGGAGTTAATATGTGTGCTTTCAAAGAGATAACACGTAACACATTAGATTTCTCATTCCATTGCGTAAAAACCTTATTCCATTTTGCATTAGAGAATGACATGAAATATACACTTTTTCATTGTACTGCATGCAAGAACTAACGTAGTGCATTAAAGAGTTAACACATATGTTTTTACATTGCATTGCAAACATAACCTGACTTTTATTGGCTTTTGCATTGAAGAATGACACGATGACACTTGTTGAATTACAATGCATTCAAGAACTAATTCATTCCGGCTGTGCTTTGAAAAGTTAACTTGCAAGAAGTTCTAATGTATTCCTCTGTGCATTCGACAATACGTAACGTGCTATCCATTGCTTTGCACACGACAACTAACTTATTCATTTGTGTATTATAACACGAGCCTTTGCATAGACGATGCATTATAAAGAAATGCATACAACAACTAACTACTCATTAAGTTAACATAATGTGCAGTTGCATTGCACATACGATCCATCGTTGTGCAATTGAAGAATAACAGATAAGCTTATACACTTCCTGTGCGTTGAAAAGTTAGCATGTGTGCTGTTGAAAAAATGACACGTAACACATTTGATTTGGAATTGCATTGCTTACACTGGAACTCATTCCATTTTGCACTTAAGAATGACATATGAAGAATAAGTTATGCGCTTGTTTTGTTTTGTTGTATTGTATAGAAGAACTAACTCATTCAGGTGTGCGCTGAAGAATAACACATGTAATGGGTTGTTTCATTGCATTGCAAAAACAAAAACAAAAAAACAACTAACTTCCGTTTAGTTCGAAGATATAACATGTAACATTAGCATTTTGCATTACAATGCATAGGAGGTCTAACTATGCATTTGGTTGTGTTACATATGTGCTGCTGCAGTGCCTAGCGCACCGGACCTATCATCGTGCAATGAAGAATCACATATAAGTTATTCTTGTGCATTGCACATACTCCATGTGCATTGAAGAGTTAATATGTATGGTGTTAAAGAGGTACGTTGAATTGCATGTGCATTGCATCTTCTGTGCACTGAAAAGACAACAAATAACATATGCGTTTAATGCATTGCATTGCATACGTGAACTGACTTTTATTGACTTTTGCATTGAAGAATGACACTTGAAACCTTGATTAATTCCTTTGTACATTGAAGAGATTACACATCGCATATGTGCTGCATTGCATTGCATACACGATCACTAACTTATCGTGTGTGCTGTTGCAAAATGCTCATGTTACATGTTATCTCTTCGATATACAACGGAATGAGTTAGTTGTTTTATGGACAAGAACGCGCATTTTATTTGTCATTTTTAAATACGCATCTGAATAATTCAGTTCTTGTGTATATGCAATGCATTGCAAAAGCGCATATATATGTTATGTCTTCAGTGCAGAAAGGAATGTTAGCTCTTGTGTGCAATGCAATGAAACGGATTGTCTCATGTGTCATTCGGTGCAAAAGTCAATAAAAATTCTTTATGCACAGTGCATTCAAGAACTAACTCAATCCGGCTGTGCTTTGAAAAGTTAACGTGTGTGCTGTTGAAGAAGTAACATAGAATTGCAAGTTCTAATGTAATTCCTCTGTGCATTTAATCGACTATACACTACCCTGGATCGTAAGTGCCATGCAATGCACAAGCATAGCATATGTTATTCTGATGCATGTAGCGCATACGATAGGACCAGTGTTTTTTTTAGGACCACTGCAACAGCACATATATAATCTGCAGTATAATGCAAAATACTCGTGTTACATGTTATATCTTCGCTATACAACGAAGTTAGTTGTTTTGTGCAAGCCATATTACCTGTTATTCTTTAACACACATGTTATCTTATCTGAATGAGTTAGTTCTAACACAGATAACACAGAGAATTGAGAACTAACTTATTCTTCTGTGCACTGAAAAGACAACAAATAACATGCGCTAACGCATTGCATTGCACATATGACCTGACTTTTATTGACTTTTACACTGAAGAATGACACATGAGACATTCCGTTTCATTGCACTACACAGAAGAAATAGCTTATTCATTCATAACATTCCTTTCTGCACTCATCTAAACTGAATGAGTTAGTTCTTGTATTTAAGAATGACAAACATGCGTTGTTGTGCAATGAAGAATCACATATACGTTATTCTTGTGCATTGAAGAGTTATATGGTGTTAAAGAGATTGCATGTGCATTGCATCTTTCTGTGCACTGAAAAGACAACAAATAACATATGCGTTTAATGCATTGCATTGCATATGTGACCTGACTTTTACTGACTTTTGCATTGAAGAATGACACTTGAAACCTTGATTAATTCCTTTGTACATTGAAGAGATTACACATCGCATATGTGCTGCATTGCATTGCATACACGATCACTAACTTATCGTTATTTATTTACTTATAACTTATTGCAATGCATTGCAAAAGCGCATAATATAAGTCAATAAAAGTCAGGTCATGTATGCAATGCATGTAGCGCATATGTGCACCTGAAGTATAACATAAGCTGTGCACTTGTTTCGTTGGCACTTGTATTCAAGAACTAATTCATTCCGTGCATTGAAAAACAACATGTAACTTTGTATATCGAAGATATAACATGTAACGTTAGAATTTTGCATTGCAATGCATAGAAGATCACAAGCATAGCATATGTTATTCTGATGCATGTAGCGCATACGATAGGACCAGTGCGCAATGCACTGCAACAGCACATATATAATCTGCAGTATAATGCAAAATACTCGTGTTACATGTTATATCTTCGTTATACAAAGAAGTTAGTTGTTTTATGCAATGCTATGAAACAAGCCATATTACCTGTTATTCTTTAACAAGCACCTTAAGGAGTTAGTTATTGTATACAATGCAAGTACATAACATATTTTATTCTTCAATTGCGCAACGTTGGGTCGTATATGGAATGCAATGCAACAGCACATGTTATCTTAAAGCACTGAATTATAATGCATCTTCTATGCATTGCAATGCAAAGGTTCATATTATCTCTTCAATATTTTGTATGCAAAGCAATGCGATAGCACTAGATGTTATCTCTTCAACAGCACATATGTTAACTCTTCACCACTCACAGCGGAATGAGTTAGTTCTTGTAATGCACATCAAAGCAACAAGTGCATAGCCTTAGGTTATTGTTCAATTGCATTACAATTGCATTACATATGTGAAGCACAAGCATAGCATATATATTATTCTTGATTCCACGATGATAGGACCAGTGCGCATAATGGACTACAGCACATATATAATCTGCAATGTAATGCAAAATGCTCGTGTTACATGTTTATCTTCGCTATAACAACCCATATTACCTGTTATTCTTTAACACACACCTTAAGGAGTTAGTTCTTGTATACAATGCAAAAAAAAAACATAACATATTTTATTCTTCAGTTGCACAACGTTGTATCGTATATGGAATGCAATGCAACAAGCGCAGTTATGTTAACAGAATGAGTTAGTTCTTGCATTGCAATGCAAAGGTTCATATTATCTCTTCAGTCAGCAAATATGCCGTGGGTTATCTCTTCAGTGTGCAAAGGAATAAGCTATTTCTTGTATCCGATGGAGGGAAACAGAGAATGTCTCATGTGCCATTCTTCAATGCAAAAGTCAATAAAAGTTAGGCTAGGTATGCAATGCAATGCGAAAACACGTATGTGTTTTAGCTTTTAAGTTCTTGCATGCAGTGAAATGAAACCACATATTTCATGTCATTCTTAAATGCAAATTGGAATATGTTGGTCACGAACGCAATACAATGTGAAATCAAATGTGCCATGTGTTATCTCTTCAACAGCACATATTTAACTCTTCAGTGTATAGCGGAATGAGTTAGGAATGAGTATGCACTGCAACGCAACAAGTGCAAACTTATTATGTTGGATCGCATTTGCAATGCAATACAAAAAATCATATATGTTATCTTATCTGAATGAGTTAGTTCTTGTATGCATTGCATTATAATGCAGTTTCTATGAAAAGGCTCACGTTATGTATATCTTCAATACACAACTGAAGAAGTTAATTAGTTGTTTTGCAAAGCAATGCACGTCTTATGTGTTGTCGTTTCAATACACAGAAAATAACTTAATGCAATCTAGTGTCATAGTGTTATCTCTTCAACAGCACATATGTTAACTCTGCAACGCACTGCAAAAGGACTGTTGCACTGTAGCTCAACCAAATTAGTTAGTTCTTCTATGCATTGTAGTGTAAAAACTCATATTTTACATGTTATCTCTTCAACATACAACGGATTAAGTTAGCTGTGTTATGGAATGCATTGCTTTGCATACAAATAACTGATACATGTGTGTATTGAAGAGATAACGTTACATGAGCCTTTGCATTGCAATGCATAGAAGATGCACTATAATGCAATGCTTACAAAAACTAACTCTTTCTTTTACGATAACGTGCTATTGCATTGCATTATTGGCATTATTAGTTATGCACTTGTTGTGTTGCATTGCATACAAGAACTAACTCATTCAGGTGTGCGTTGGAGAATAACACATGTAATATGGGTTGTTTCATTGCATTGCATGAAACAACTAACTTCCGTTGTATATCGAAGCTAACATATAAGAAGCATTTTGCTTTACAGTGCATAGAAAAATGTAACTAATTTGGTTATGCAAAAAACAAAAAACAAAAATAGATTATATATGTCCTGTTGCAGTTCATTGCTCACTGGATCTATCATAGAGCAAATAAGAATAACATATAAAGCTATGCTTGTGCATTGCATTGTACATAAGATCCGGCATATTGCAATTGAAGTATAACATAGAATTGACACATGAGACATTCCGTTTCATTGCACTACACAGAAGAAATAGCTTATTCATTCATAACATTCCTTTCTGCACTCATCTGAACTGAATGATTTTGTTCTTGTATTTAAGAATGACAAACATGCGTTGTTGCATTGTATAAAACAACTAGCACATTCCGTTGTATATCGATGAGATAACATGGAACATGAGCTTTTTGAATTACAGTGCATAGAAGATCGAACTCGTTTTGTTTTTGCAATGAAGACATAACATGTGTTGTTGCAGTGTATTGCACAGGACATAAGATAATGTTGTTGCATTCAAGATGTAACTTAATTGATGAATAACATACTTTCAACAGATATAACAATATAAACACTGTTGCATTTGCATACAAAATTCGAACTTATTCTTTTGTGCATTTGAAAATGTTCAGTTGCATTGCGTGGCAAACAACAACTAGCCCATTCCGTTGTGCGATGAAGCGATAACATATAAGCTATTATTGCTTTGCACACACAATGTGACGGTTGTGCTTTGAAAAATAACGTATAAGCTATGCACTTTATTTTACTTGCCTTGTGTTCAATAGCTAACTCATTCCGACGTGCTTTGAAGCGATATGTGCTGCTGCATTACACTGCAATCACATTACCTGTTCCTTTGTGTACCGTTGTGTACATGTTACATCTTAGGTATACAACGGAAGATATTTTTTTTTATTCAATGAAACATCCCATATTACATGTGATATTCTTCAACACACCTGAATAAGTTAGTTCTTGTATACAATACAACAAATAAGTACATAACTTAAGTTATTCTTCATTTGCAATAAAACAGTAAATATCTCATGTGTCATTTCTTCAATAGTTCTTGAATGCAATGTATCGCAACAATTGCAGCTTTATTCTTCCTTGGACAACGATAGGTCCTGGGCGTAATGCAATGCACTTCAACAGTACATATGTTATCTCTTTATTGTGCAACAAAATGAGTTAGGTCTTCTATGCATTGCACATGTTACATGTTATATCTTGCATATTCAACGGAAGTTAGTTGTTTTATGCAATGCATGAATCCATATTACATTATTCTTATTCATTTCACATCTGAATGAGTTGGCTCTTGTATACAATGCAACCTATGTTATTCTTCAGTTGCACAACTTTTGATCGTATGAGCAATGTAATGCAGCAGCATATGTGTTATATCTTAACGAAATGAGGATTGGATGGAATGCATTGTAATGTAAAGGCAATGTAATGTTATCTCTTCAATATAATCTAATTCTAATTGCAGTGCATTGCTCACAGAATCTGTGGTATTACATTGAAGAATAACATAAGCTATGCAATTATTAGTTTATTATGTTAGCAGTCCATATTTTACCTACTATACATTCTTTCTAGCAAAATAATCCCAGATCATGAACTTTCAATAAATACTCAGTACATCTTTCAGATGTTACACCAGACAGACAGCAGTACATATTTGAGCTATTTGTGAATATTTGGAGCTATATTTCCGGCAAAAGGGACCTCGAACTTGAACATTCTATACATATTCATAGACTACTTCTGTTGTTAAGTCAGTCGGAAAGTAGTACATATTTAACCTATTTAACATATATCTGGCCCAAGAGTAGTCGATCATGATTTCTGGTCCAAGAGTCCTCGATCATTAACTTTTTCATACATACTCATTGACTCTGTATGATGATTCATCAGCCATACAGGAGTCAATATTTGACCTAATGAACATATTTCTGGCCAAAGAGTAGTCGATCATGAACTTTCTATTTCACTCATTGACTCCTTCTGATGCTATGTCAGCCATGCAGTACTGCAGTTTTCACCTATTGGACATATTTCTGGCCAAATAATACTCAGTCTTGAACTTGTTTATACATACTAATTGACTTCGTCTGATAATTCATCAGCCATACAGGAGTCCATATTTGACCTATTGAACATGTTTCTGGTCCAAGAGTCCTCGATCATAACCTTTTTTATACATACTTCTTGACTTCCTCTGATGATTCGTGAGCCATACAGGAGTCAATATTTGACGTAATGAACATATTTCTGGCTAAAGAATTCTCAGTCTTGAACTTTTTTATACATACTTCTTGACTTCCTCTGATGATTCGTGAGCCATACAGGAGTCAATATTTGACCTATTGAACTTATTTCTGGTCCAAGAGTCTTCCATCATGAACTTTTTCACACATACTTATTGACTCAGCCTGATGATACGTCAGCCGTACAGGAGTCAATATTTGACGTAATGAACATATTTCTGGCCAAAGAATACTCAGTCTTGAACTTTTTTATACATACTTCTTGACTTCATCTGATGATTCGTGAGCCATACAGGAGTCAATATTTGACCTACTGAACATATTTTTGGCCAAAGAATACTGCCTTGAATTTATTTATACATACTTATTGTCTCTGTCTGATAATTCATCAGATACAGGAGTCCATATTTGACCTATTGAACATGTTTCTGGTCCAAGAGTCCTCGATCATTAACTTTTTCATACATACTCATTGACTCTGTATGATGATTCATCAGCCATACAGGAGTCGATATTTGACCTATTTAACATATATCTGGCCCAAGAGTAGTCGATCATGAACTTTCTATTTCTCTCATGGACTCCTTTAAATATGTCAGCCATGCGGTACTGCAGTTTTCACCTAATGGACATATTTCTGGCCAAATAATACTCAGTCTTGAACTTGTTTATACATACTAATTGACTTCGTCTGATAATTCATCAGCCATACTGGAGTCTATATTTGACCTAAGGAACATATTTCTGGCCAAAGAGTAGTCGATCATGAACTTTCTATTTCACTCATTGACTCCTTCTGTAAATACGCCAGCCATGCGGTAGTGCATATTTCAACTAATGGACCTATTTCTGACCCAAGAGTACTCAATTTTGATCTTTTTTATTTCTTCTCATTGAGTCCTTCTGATGCTATGTCAGCCATGCAGTACTGCAGTTTTCACCTAATGGACATATTTCTGGCCAAATAATACTCAGTCTTGAACTTGTTTATACATACTAATTGACTTCGTCTGATAATTCATCAGCCATACAGGAGTCCATATTTGACCTATTGAACATGTTTCTGGTCCAAGAGTCCTCGATCATGAACTTTTTCATACATACTTATTGACTCAGCCTGATGATACGTCAGCCATACAAGAGTCAATATTTGACATAATGAACATATTTCTGGCCAAAGAATACTCAGTCTTGAACTTTTTTATACATACTTCTTGACTTCCTCTGATGATTCGTGAGCCATACAAGAGTCAATATTTGACCTACTGAACATATTTATGGCCAAAGAATACTGCCTTGAATTTATTTATACATATTGATTTCGTCTGATAATTCATCAGCCATACAGGAGTCAATATTTGATCTAATGAACATATTTCTGGTCCAAGAGTCCTTGATCATGAACTTTTTCATACATACTTATTGACTCTGCCTGATGATACGTCAGCCATACAGGAGTCAAAATTTGACCCACTGAAAAAAAATGTGGCCCAAGAGTCGTCGATCATGAATTTTTCTATACATAATAATCGACTCCTTCTGATGATACGGAAGGCGTATAGTAGTCCATATATGACCTAATTGACATATTTCTGGCCGACGAATACTCAATCTTGAACATTTTCATACATACTCATTGACTCTGTCTGAGGATTCATCAGCCATACAGGAGTCAATATTTGACCTATTGAACTTATTTCTGGTCCAAGAGTCTTCCATCATGAACTTTTTCATACATACTTATTGACTCAGCCTGATGATACGTCAGCCATACAGGAGTCAATATTTGACGTAATGAACATATTTCTGGCCAAAGAATTCTCAGTCTTGAACTTTTTTATACATACTTCTTGACTTCCTCTGATGATTCGTGAGCCATACAGAAGTCAAAATTTGACCCACTGAAAAAAAATCTGGCCCAAGAGTCGTCGATCATGAATTTTCTATACATACTAATCGACTCTTCCTAATGATACGGAAGGCATATAGTAGTCCATATATGACCTAATTGACATATTCCTGGCCGACGAATACTCACTCTTGAACATTTTCATACATACTCATTGACTCTGTCTGAGGATTCATCAGCCATACAGGAGTCAATATTTGACGTAATGAACATGTTTCTGGTCCAAGAGTCCTCGATCATTAACTTTTTCATACATACTTATTGACTCTGCCTGATGATACGTCAGCCATACAGGAGTCAATACTTGAACATATTTCTGGCCATAGAATACGCAGTCTTGAACTTTTTTATACATATTGATTTCGACTGATAATTCATCAGCCATACAGGAGTCAATATTTGACCTATTGAACTTATTTCTGGTCCAAGAGTCTTCCATCATGAACTTTTTCATACATACTTATTGACTCAGCCTGATGATACGTCAGCCATACAGGAGTCAATATTTGACGTAATGAACATATTTCTGGCCAAAGAATACTCAGTCTTGAACTTTTTTATACATACTTCTTGACTTCCTCTGATGATTCGTGAGCCATACAGGAGTCAATATTTGACCTACTGAACATATTTTTGGCCAAAGAATACTGCCTTGAATTTATTTATACATACTTATTGTCTCTGTCTGATAATTCATTAGCCATACAGGAGTCCATATTTGACCTATTGAACATGTTTCTGGTCCAAGAGTCCTCGATCATTAAGTTTATCATACATACTTATTGACTCTGCCTGATGATACGTCAGCCATACAGGAGTCAAAATTTGACCCACTGAAAAAAAATCTGGCCCAAGAGTCGTCAATCATGAATTTTCTATACATACTAATCGACTCCTTCTGATGATACGGAAGGCATATAGTAGTCCACATATGACCTAATTGACATATTTCTGGCCGACAAATACTCAATCTTGAACATTTTCATACATACTTATTGACTCAGCCTGATGATAAGTCAGCCATACAGGAGTCAATATTTGACGTAATGAACATATTTCTGGGCAAAGAATTCTCAGTCTTGAACTTTTTTATACATACTTCTTGACTTCCTCTGATGATTCGTGAGCCATACAGGAGTCAATATTTGACCTACTGAACATAGTTTTGGCCAAAGAATACTGCCTTGAATTTATTTATACATACTCATTGTCTCTGTCTGAGGATTCATCAGCCATACAGGAGTCAATATTTGACCTATTTAACATATATCTGGCCCAAGAGTAGTCGATCATGAACTTTTTCATACATACTTATTGATTCAGCCTGATGATACGTCAGCCATACAGGGGTCAATATTTGACATAATGAACATATTTCTGGCCAAAGAATACTCAGTCTTGAACTTTTTTATACATACTTCTTGACTTCCTCTGATGATTCGTGAGCCATACAAGAGTCAATATTTGACCTACTGAACATATTTTTGGCCAAAGAATACTGCCTTGAATTTATTTATACATATTGATTTCGTCTGATAATTCATCAGCCATACAGGAGTCAATATTTGACCTAATGAACATATTTCTGGTCCAAGAGTCCTCGATCATGAACTTTTTCATACATACTTATTGACTCTGCCTGATGATGCGTCAGCCATACAGGAGTCAAAATTTGAGCCACTGAAAAAAAATATGGCCCAAGAGTCGTCGATCATGAATTTTTCTATACATACTAATCAACTCCTTCTGATGATAAGGAAGGCATATAGTAGTCCATATATGACCTATTTGACATATTTCTGGCCGACGAATACTCAATCTTGAACATTTTCATACATACTCATTGACTCTGTCTGAGGATTCATCAGCCATACAAGGAGTCAATATTTGACCTATTGAACTTATTTCTGGTCCAAGAGTCTTCCATCATGAACTTTTTCATACATACTTATTGACTCAGCCTGATGATACGTCAGCCATACAGGAGTCAATATTTGACGTAATGAACATATTTCTGGCCAAAGAATTCTCAGTCTTGAACTTTTTTATACATACTTCTTGACTTCCTCTGATGATTCGTGAGCCATACAGGAGTCAATATTTGACCTATTGAACTTATTTCTGGTCCAAGAGTCTTCCATCATGAACTTTTTCATACATACTTATTGACTCAGCCTGATGATACGTCAGCCATACAGGAGTCAATATTTGACGTAATGAACATATTTCTGGCCAAAGAATACTCAGTCTTGAACTTTTTTATACATACTTCTTGACTTCCTCTGATGATTCGTGAGCCATACAGGAGTCAATATTTGACCTACTGAACATATTTTTTGGCCAAAGAATACTGCCTTGAATTTATTTATACATATTGATTTCGTCTGATAATTCATCAGCCATACAGGAGTCAATATTTGACCTAATGAACATTTTTCTGGTCCAAGAGTCCTCGATCATGAACTTTTTCATACATACTTATTGACTCTGCCTGATGATGCGTCAGCCATACAGGAGTCAAAATTTGAGCCACTGAAAAAAAATATGGCCCAAGAGTCGTCGATCATGAATTTTTCTATACATACTAATCAACTCCTTCTGATGATAAGGAAGGCATATAGTAGTCCATATATGACCTATTTGACATATTTCTGGCCGACGAATACTCAATCTTGAACATTTTCATACATACTCATTGACTCTGTCTGAGGATTCATCAGCCATACAAGGAGTCAATATTTGACCTATTGAACTTATTTCTGGTCCAAGAGTCTTCCATCATGAACTTTTTCATACATACTTATTGACTCAGCCTGATGATACGTCAGCCATACAGGAGTCAATATTTGACGTAATGAACATATTTCTGGCCAAAGAATTCTCAGTCTTGAACTTTTTTATACATACTTCTTGACTTCCTCTGATGATTCGTGAGCCATACAGGAGTCAATATTTGACCTATTGAACTTATTTCTGGTCCAAGAGTCTTCCATCATGAACTTTTTCATACATACTTATTGACTCAGCCTGATGATACGTCAGCCATACAGGAGTCAATATTTGACGTAATGAACATATTTCTGGCCAAAGAATACTCAGTCTTGAACTTTTTTATACATACTTCTTGACTTCCTCTGATGATTCGTGAGCCATACAGGAGTCAATATTTGACCTACTGAACATATTTTTGGCCAAAGAATACTCAGTCTTGAACTTTTTTATACATACTTCTTGACTTCCTCTGATGATTCCTGAGCCATACAGGAGTTAAAATTTGACCCTCTGAAAAAAAATCTGGCCCAAGAGTCGTCGATCATGAATTTTCTATACATACTAATCGACTCTTCCTGATGATACGGAAGGCTTATAGTAGTCCATATATGACCTAATTGACATATTTCTGGCCGACGAATACTCACTCTTGAACATTTTCATACATACTCATTGACTCTGTCTGAGGAATCATCAGCATACAGGAGTCAATATTTGACCTATTGAACTTATTTCTGGTCCAAGAGTCTTCCATCATGAACTTTTTCATACATACTTATTGACTCAGCCTGATGAAACGTCAGCCATACAGGAGTCAATATTTGACCTAATGAACATATTTCTGGTCCAAGAGTCCTCGATCATGAACTTTTTCATACATACTTATTGACTCTGCCTGATGATGCGTCAGCCATACAGGAGTCAAAATTTGAGCCACTGAAAAAAAATATGGCCCAAGAGTCGTCGATCATGAATTTTTCTATACATACTAATCAACTCCTTCTGATGATAAGGAAGGCATATAGTAGTCCATATATGACCTATTTGACATATTTCTGGCCGACGAATACTCAATCTTGAACATTTTCATACATACTCATTGACTCTGTCTGAGGATTCATCAGCCATACAAGGAGTCAATATTTGACCTATTGAACTTATTTCTGGTCCAAGAGTCTTCCATCATGAACTTTTTCATACATACTTATTGACTCAGCCTGATGATACGTCAGCCATACAGGAGTCAATATTTGACGTAATGAACATATTTCTGGCCAAAGAATTCTCAGTCTTGAACTTTTTTATACATACTTCTTGACTTCCTCTGATGATTCGTGAGCCATACAGGAGTCAATATTTGACCTATTGAACTTATTTCTGGTCCAAGAGTCTTCCATCATGAACTTTTTCATACATACTTATTGACTCAGCCTGATGATACGTCAGCCATACAGGAGTCAATATTTGACGTAATGAACATATTTCTGGCCAAAGAATACTCAGTCTTGAACTTTTTTATACATACTTCTTGACTTCCTCTGATGATTCTTGAGCCATACAGGAGTCAATATTTGACCTACTGAACATATTTTTTGGCCAAAGAATACTGCCTTGAATTTATTTATACATATTGATTTCGTCTGATAATTCATCAGCCATACAGGAGTCAATATTTGACCTAATGAACATTTTTCTGGTCCAAGAGTCCTCGATCATGAACTTTTTCATACATACTTATTGACTCTGCCTGATGATGCGTCAGCCATACAGGAGTCAAAATTTGAGCCACTGAAAAAAAATATGGCCCAAGAGTCGTCGATCATGAATTTTTCTATACATACTAATCAACTCCTTCTGATGATAAGGAAGGCATATAGTAGTCCATATATGACCTATTTGACATATTTCTGGCCGACGAATACTCAATCTTGAACATTTTCATACATACTCATTGACTCTGTCTGAGGATTCATCAGCCATACAAGGAGTCAATATTTGACCTATTGAACTTATTTCTGGTCCAAGAGTCTTCCATCATGAACTTTTTCATACATACTTATTGACTCAGCCTGATGATACGTCAGCCATACAGGAGTCAATATTTGACGTAATGAACATATTTCTGGCCAAAGAATTCTCAGTCTTGAACTTTTTTATACATACTTCTTGACTTCCTCTGATGATTCGTGAGCCATACAGGAGTCAATATTTGACCTATTGAACTTATTTCTGGTCCAAGAGTCTTCCATCATGAACTTTTTCATACATACTTATTGACTCAGCCTGATGATACGTCAGCCATACAGGAGTCAATATTTGACGTAATGAACATATTTCTGGCCAAAGAATACTCAGTCTTGAACTTTTTTATACATACTTCTTGACTTCCTCTGATGATTCGTGAGCCATACAGGAGTCAATATTTGACCTACTGAACATATTTTTGGCCAAAGAATACTCAGTCTTGAACTTTTTTATACATACTTCTTGACTTCCTCTGATGATTCCTGAGCCATACAGGAGTTAAAATTTGACCCTCTGAAAAAAAATCTGGCCCAAGAGTCGTCGATCATGAATTTTCTATACATACTAATCGACTCTTCCTGATGATACGGAAGGCTTATAGTAGTCCATATATGACCTAATTGACATATTTCTGGCCGACGAATACTCACTCTTGAACATTTTCATACATACTCATTGACTCTGTCTGAGGAATCATCAGCATACAGGAGTCAATATTTGACCTATTGAACTTATTTCTGGTCCAAGAGTCTTCCATCATGAACTTTTTCATACATACTTATTGACTCAGCCTGATGAAACGTCAGCCATACAGGAGTCAATATTTGACCTAATGAACATATTTCTGGTCCAAGAGTCCTCGATCATGAACTTTTTCATACATACTTATTGACTCTGCCTGATGATGCGTCAGCCATACAGGAGTCAAAATTTGAGCCACTGAAAAAAAATATGGCCCAAGAGTCGTCGATCATGAATTTTTCTATACATACTAATCAACTCCTTCTGATGATAAGGAAGGCATATAGTAGTCCATATATGACCTATTTGACATATTTCTGGCCGACGAATACTCAATCTTGAACATTTTCATACATACTCATTGACTCTGTCTGAGGATTCATCAGCCATACAAGGAGTCAATATTTGACCTATTGAACTTATTTCTGGTCCAAGAGTCTTCCATCATGAACTTTTTCATACATACTTATTGAGTCAGCCTGATGATACGTCAGCCATACAGGAGTCAATATTTGACGTAATGAACATATTTCTGGCCAAAGAATTCTCAGTCTTGAACTTTTTTATACATACTTCTTGACTTCCTCTGATGATTCGTGAGCCATACAGGAGTCAATATTTGACCTATTGAACTTATTTCTGGTCCAAGAGTCTTCCATCATGAACTTTTTCATACATACTTCTTGACTTCCTCTGATGATTCGTGAGCCATACAGGAGTCAATATTTGACCTACTGAACATATTTTTGGCCAAAGAATACTCAGTCTTGAACTTTTTTATACATACTTCTTGACTTCCTCTGATGATTCCTGAGCCATACAGGAGTTAAAATTTGACCCTCTGAAAAAAAATCTGGCCCAAGAGTCGTCGATCATGAATTTTCTATACATACTAATCGACTCTTCCTGATGATACGGAAGGCTTATAGTAGTCCATATATGACCTAATTGACATATTTCTGGCCGACGAATACTCACTCTTGAACATTTTCATACATACTCATTGACTCTGTCTGAGGAATCATCAGCATACAGGAGTCAATATTTGACCTATTGAACTTATTTCTGGTCCAAGAGTCTTCCATCATGAACTTTTTCATACATACTTATTGACTCAGCCTGATGAAACGTCAGCCATACAGGAGTCAATGTTTGACGTAATGAACATATTTCTGGCCAAAGAATTCTCAGTCTTGAACTTTTTTATGCATACTTCTTGACTTCCTCTGATGATTCGTGAGCCATACAGGAGTCAAAATTTGACCCACTGAAAAAAAATCTGGCCCAAGAGTCGTCGATCATGAATTTTCTATACATACTAATCGACTCTTCCTGATGATACGGAAAGCATATAGTAGTCCATATATGACCTAATTGACATATTTCTGGCCGAGGTCTACTCACTCTTGAACATTTTCATACATACTCATTGACTCTGTCTGAGGATTCATCAGCCATATAGGAGTCAATATTTGACGTAATGCACATATTTCTGGCCAAAGAATTCTCAGTCTTGAACTTTTTTATACATACTTCTTGACTTCCTCTGATGATTCGTGAGCCATACAGGAGTCAATATTTGACCTACTGAACATATTTTTGGCCAAAGAATACTGCCTTGAATTTATTTATACATACTTATTGTCTCTGTCTGATAATTCATCAGCCATACAGGAGTCAATATTTGACCTAATGAACATATTTCTGGTCCAAGAGTCCTTGATCATGAACTTTTTCATACATACTTATTGACTCTGCCTGATGATACGTCAGCCATACAGGAGTCAAAATTTGACCCACTGAAAAAAAATCTGGCCCAAGAGTCGTCGATCATGAATTTTCTATACATACTAATCGACTCCATCTGATGATAGGGAAGGCATATAGTAGTCCATATATGACCTAATTGACATATTTCTGGCTGACGAATACTCAATCTTGAACATTTTCATACATACTCATTGACTCTGTCTGAGGATTCATCAGCCATACAGGAGTCAATATTTGACCTATTGAACTTATTTCTGGTCCAAGAGTCTTCCATCATGAACTTTTTCATACATACTTATTGACTCCGTCTGTTGATTCATCAACCATACAGGAGACAAAATTTGACCTAATGAACATATTTCTGGCCAAAGAATACTCAGTCTTGTAGTTTTTTTATACATACTTATTGACTTCGTTTGATGATTCATCAGCCATAAAGGAGTGAATATTTGAACTGATGAACATATTTTTGGCCAAAAATACTGCCTTGAATTTATTTATACATACTTATTGTCTCTGTCTGATAATTCATCAGCCATACAGGAGTCCATATTTGACCTATTGAACATGTTTCTGGTCCAAGAGTCCTCGATCATTAACTTTTTCATACATACTCATTGACTCTGTATGATGATTCATCAGTCATACACGAGTCGATATTTGACCTATTTAGCATATATCTGGCCCAAGAGTAGTCGATCATGAACTTTTTCATACATACTTATTGACTCTGCCTGATGATACGTCAGCCATACAGGAGTCAAAATTTGACCCACTGAAAAAAAATCTGGCCCAAGAGTCGTCGATCATGAATTTTCTATACATACTAATCGACTCTTCCTGATGATACAGAAGGCATATAGTAGTCCATATATGACCTAATTGACATATTTCTGGCCGACGAATACTCAATCTTGAACATTTTCATACATACTTATTGACTCAGCCTGATGATAGGTCAGCCATACAGGAGCCAATATTTGACGTAATAAACATATTTCTGGCCAAAGAATTCTCAGTCTTGAACTTTTTTATACATACTTCTTGACTTCCTCTGATGATTCGTGAGCCATACAGGAGTCAATATTTGACCTACTGAACATATTTTTGGCCAAAGAATACTGCCTTGAATTTATTTATACATACTTATTGTCTCTGTCTGATAATTCATCAGCCATACAGGAGTCCATAATTGACCTATTGAACATGTTTCTGGTCCAAGAGTCCTCGATCATTAACTTTTTCATACATACTCATTGACTCTGTATGATGATTCATCAGCCATACAGGAGTCAATATTTGACCTTTTGAACTTATTTCTGGTCCAAGAGTCTTCCATCATGAACTTTTTCATACATACTTATTGACTCAGCCTGATGATACATCAGCCATACAGGAGTCAATGTTTGACGTAATGAATATATTTCTGGCCAAAGAATTCTCAGTCTTGAACTTTTTTATACATACTTCTTGACTTCCTCTGATGATTCGTGAGCCATACAGGAGTCAAAATTTGACCCACTGAAAAAAAATCTGGCCCAAGAGTCGTCGATCATGAATTTTCTATACATACTAATCGACTCTTCCTGATGATACGGAAAGCATATAGTAGTCCATATATGACCTAATTGACATATTTCTGGCCGAGGTCTACTCACTCTTGAACATTTTCATACATACTCATTGACTCTGTCTGAGGATTCATCAGCCATATAGGAGTCAATATTTGACGTAATGCACATATTTCTGGCCAAAGAATTCTCAGTCTTGAACTTTTTTATACATACTTCTTGACTTCCTCTGATGATTCGTGAGCCATACAGGAGTCAATATTTGACCTACTGAACATATTTTTGGCCAAAGAATACTGCCTTGAATTTATTTATACATACTTATTGTCTCTGTCTGATAATTCATCAGCCATACAGGAGTCAATATTTGACCTAATGAACATATTTCTGGTCCAAGAGTCCTTGATCATGAACTTTTTCATACATACTTATTGACTCTGCCTGATGATACGTCAGCCATACAGGAGTCAAAATTTGACCCACTGAAAAAAAATCTGGCCCAAGAGTCGTCGATCATGAATTTTCTATACATACTAATCGACTCCATCTGATGATAGGGAAGGCATATAGTAGTCCATATATGACCTAATTGACATATTTCTGGCTGACGAATACTCAATCTTGAACATTTTCATACATACTCATTGACTCTGTCTGAGGATTCATCAGCCATACAGGAGTCAATATTTGACCTATTGAACTTATTTCTGGTCCAAGAGTCTTCCATCATGAACTTTTTCATACATACTTATTGACTCCGTCTGTTGATTCATCAACCATACAGGAGACAAAATTTGACCTAATGAACATATTTCTGGCCAAAGAATACTCAGTCTTGTAGTTTTTTTATACATACTTATTGACTTCGTTTGATGATTCATCAGCCATAAAGGAGTGAATATTTGAACTGATGAACATATTTTTGGCCAAAAATACTGCCTTGAATTTATTTATACATACTTATTGTCTCTGTCTGATAATTCATCAGCCATACAGGAGTCCATATTTGACCTATTGAACATGTTTCTGGTCCAAGAGTCCTCGATCATTAACTTTTTCATACATACTCATTGACTCTGTATGATGATTCATCAGTCATACACGAGTCGATATTTGACCTATTTAGCATATATCTGGCCCAAGAGTAGTCGATCATGAACTTTTTCATACATACTTATTGACTCTGCCTGATGATACGTCAGCCATACAGGAGTCAAAATTTGACCCACTGAAAAAAAATCTGGCCCAAGAGTCGTCGATCATGAATTTTCTATACATACTAATCGACTCTTCCTGATGATACAGAAGGCATATAGTAGTCCATATATGACCTAATTGACATATTTCTGGCCGACGAATACTCAATCTTGAACATTTTCATACATACTTATTGACTCAGCCTGATGATAGGTCAGCCATACAGGAGCCAATATTTGACGTAATAAACATATTTCTGGCCAAAGAATTCTCAGTCTTGAACTTTTTTATACATACTTCTTGACTTCCTCTGATGATTCGTGAGCCATACAGGAGTCAATATTTGACCTACTGAACATATTTTTGGCCAAAGAATACTGCCTTGAATTTATTTATACATACTTATTGTCTCTGTCTGATAATTCATCAGCCATACAGGAGTCCATAATTGACCTATTGAACATGTTTCTGGTCCAAGAGTCCTCGATCATTAACTTTTTCATACATACTCATTGACTCTGTATGATGATTCATCAGCCATACAGGAGTCAATATTTGACCTTTTGAACTTATTTCTGGTCCAAGAGTCTTCCATCATGAACTTTTTCATACATACTTATTGACTCAGCCTGATGATACATCAGCCATACAGGAGTCAATGTTTGACGTAATGAATATATTTCTGGCCAAAGAATTCTCAGTCTTGAACTTTTTTATACATACTTCTTGACTTCCTCTGATGATTCGTGAGCCATACAGGAGTCAAAATTTGACCCACTGAAAAAAAATCTGGCCGAAGAGTCGTCAATCATGAATTTTCTATACATACTAATCGACTCCTTCTGATGATACGGAAGGCATATAGTAGTCCACATATGACCTAATTGACATATTTCTGGCCGCCGAATACTCAATCTTGAACATTTTCATACATACTTATTGACTCAGCCTGATGATACGTCAGCCATACAGGAGCCAATATTTGACGTAATGAACATATTTCTGGCCAAAGAATTCTCAGTCTTGAACTTTTTTATACATACTTCTTGACTTCCTCTGATGATTCGTGAGCCATACAGGAGTCAATATTTGACCTACTGAACATATTTTTGGCCAAAGAATACTGCCTTGAATTTATTTATACATACTTATTGTCTCTGTCTGATAATTCATCAGCCATACAGGTGTCCATATTTGACCTATTGAACATGTTTCTGGTCCAAGAGTCCTCGATCATTAAGTTTTTCATACATACTTATTGACTCAGCCTGATGATTCGTGAGCCATACAGGAGTCAATATTTGACCTATTGAACTTATTTCTGGTCCAAGAGTCTTCCATCATGAACTTTTTCATACATACTTATTGACTCAACCTGATGATACGTCAGCCATACAGGAGTCAATATTTGACGTAATGAACATATTTCTGGCCAAAGAATTCTCAGTCTTGAACTTTTTTATACATACTTCTTGACTTCCTCTGATGATTGGTGAGCCATACAGGAGTCAATATTTGACCTATTGAACTTTTTTCTGGTCCAAGAGTCTTCCATCATGAACTTTTTCATACATACTTATTGACTCAGCCTGATGATACGTCAGCCATACAGGAGTCAATATTTGACGTAATGAACATATTTCTGGCCAAAGAATACTCAGTCTTGAACTTTTTTATACATACTTCTTGACTTCCTCTGATGATTCGTGAGCCATACAGGAGTCAAAATTTGACCCACTGAAAAAAAATCTGGCCCAAGAGTCGTCAATCATGAATTTTCTATACATACTAATCGACTCCTTCTGATGATACGGAAGGCATATAGTAGTCCACATATGACCTAATTGACATATTTCTGGCCGCCGAATACTCAATCTTGAACATTTTCATACATACTTATTGACTCAGCCTGATGATACGTCAGCCATACAGGAGCCAATATTTGACGTAATGAACATATTTCTGGCCAAAGAATTCTCAGTCTTGAACTTTTTTATACATACTTCTTGACTTCCTCTGATGATTCGTGAGCCATACAGGAGTCAATATTTGACCTACTGAACATAGTTTTGGCCAAAGAATACTGCCTTGAATTTATTTATACATACTTATTGTCTCTGTCTGATAATTCATCAGCCATACAGGAGTCCATATTTGACCTATTGAACATGTTTCTGGTCCAAGAGTCCTCGATCATTAACTTTTTCATACATACTCATTGACTCTGTATGATGATTCATCAGCCATACAGGAGTCAATACTTGAACATATTTCTGGCCATAGAATACTCAGTCTTGAACTTTTTTATACATATTGATTTCGTCTGATAATTCATCAGCCATACAGGAGTCAATATTTGACCTAATGAACATATTTCTGGTCCAAGAGTCCTTGATCATGAACTTTTTCATACATACTTATTGACTCTGCCTGATGATTCGTGAGCCATACAGGAGTCAAAATTTGACCCACTGAAAAAAAATCTGGCCCAAGAGTCATGAATTTTCTATACATACTAATCGACTCCATCTGATGATAGGGAAGGCATATAGTAGTCCATATATGACCTAATTGACATATTTCTGGCTGACGAATACTCAATCTTGAACATTTTCATACATACTCATTGACTCTGTCTGAGGATTCATCAGCCATACAGGAGTCAATATTTGACCTATTGAACTTATTTCTGGTCCAAGAGTCTTCCATCATGAACTTTTTCATACATACTTATTGACTCCGTCTGTTGATTCGTCAACCATACAGGAGTCAAAATTTGACCGAATGAACATATTTCTGGCCAAAGAATACTCAGTCTTGTAGTTTTTTTATACATACTTATTGACTTCGTTTGATGATTCATCAGCCATAAAGGAGTGAATATTTGAACTGATGAACATATTTTTGGCCAAAGAATACTGCCTTGAATTTATTTATACATACTTATTGTCTCTGTCTGATAATTCATCAGCCATACAGGAGTCCATATTTGACCTATTGAACATGTTTTTGGTCCAAGAGTGCTCGATCATTAAGTTTTTCATACATACTTATTGACTCTGCCTGATGATACGTCAGCCATACAGGAGTCAAAATTTGACCCACTGAAAAAAAATCTGGCCCAAGAGTCGTCAATCATGAATTTTCTATACATACTAATCGACTCCTTCTGATGATACGGAAGGCATATAGTAGTCCACATATGACCTAATTGACATATTTCTGGCCGCCGAATACTCAATCTTGAACATTTTCATACATACTTATTGACTCTGTCTGAGGATTCATCAGCCATACAGGAGTCAATATTTGACCTATTGAACTTATTTCTGGTCCAAGAGTCTTCCATCATGAACTTTTTCATACATACTTATTGACTCAGCCTGATGATACGTCAGCCATACAGGAGTCAATATTTGACGTAATGAACATATTTCTGTCCAAAGAATACTCAGTCTTGAACTTTTTTATACATACTTCTTGACTTCCTCTGATGATTCGTGAGCCATACAGGAGTCAATATTTGACCTACTGAACATATTTTTGGCCAAAGAATACTCAGTCTTGAACTTTTTTATACATACTTCTTGACTTCCTCTGATGATTCCTGAGCCATACAGGAGTCAAAATTTGACCCTCTGAAAAAAAATCTGGCCCAAGAGTCGTCGATCATGAATTTTCTATACATACTAATCGACTCTTCCTGATGATACGGAAGGCTTATAGAAGTCCATATATGACCTAATTGACATATTTCTGGCCAACGAATACTCACTCTTGAACATTTTCATACATACTCATTGACTCTGTCTGAGGAATCATCAGCCATACAGGAGTCAATATTTGACCTATTGAACTTATTTCTGGTCCAAGAGTCTTCCATCATGAACTTTTTCATACATACTTATTGACTCAGCCTGATGATACGTCAGCCATACAGGAGTCAATGTTTGACGTAATGAACATATTTCTGGCCAAATAATTCTCAGTCTTGAACTTTTTTATGCATACTTCTTGACTTCCTCTGATGATACGTCAGCCATACAGGAGTCAAAATTTGACACACTGAAAAAAAACTGGCCCAAGAGTCGTCAATCATGAATTTTCTATACATACTAATCGACTCCTTCTGATGATACGGAAGGCATATAGTAGTCCACATATGACCTAATTGACATATTTCTGGCTGCCGAATACTCAATCTTGAACATTTTCATACATACTTATTGACTCAGCCTGATGATACGTCAGCCATACAGGAGCCAATATTTGACGTAATGAACATATTTCTGGCCAAAGAATTCTCAGTCTTGAACTTTTTTATACATACTTCTTGACTTCCTCTGATGATTCGTGAGCCATACAGGAGTCAATATTTGACCTACTGAACATATTTTTGGCCAAAGAATACTGCCTTGAATTTATTTATACATACTTATTGTCTCTGTCTGATAATTCATCAGCCATACAGGAGTCCATATTTGACCTATTGAACATGTTTCTGGTCCAAGAGTCCTCGATCATTAACTTTTTCATACATACTCATTGACTCTGTATGATGATTCATCAGCCATACAGGAGTCAATATTTGACCTATTGAACTTATTTCTGGTCCAAGAGTCTTCCATCATGAACTTTTTCATACATACTTATTGACTCAGCCTGATGATACATCAGCCATACAGGAGTCAATGTTTGACGTAATGAATATATTTCTGGCCAAAGAATTCTCAGTCTTGAACTTTTTTATACATACTTCTTGACTTCCTCTGATGATTCGTGAGCCATACAGGAGTCAAAATTTGACCCACTGAAAAAAAATCTGGCCCAAGAGTCGTCAATCATGAATTTTCTATACATACTAATCGACTCCTTCTGATGATACGGAAGGCATATAGTAGTCCACATATGACCTAATTGACATATTTCTGGCCGCCGAATACTCAATCTTGAACATTTTCATACATACTTATTGACTCAGCCTGATGATACGTCAGCCATACAGGAGCCAATATTTGACGTAATGAACATATTTCTGGCCAAAGAATTCTCAGTCTTGAACTTTTTTATGCATACTTCTTGACTTCCTCTGATGATTCGTGAGCCATACAGTAGTCAAAATTTGACCCACTGAAAAAAAATCTGGCCCAAGAGTCGTCGATCATGAATTTTCTATACATACTAATCGACTCTTCCTGATGATACGGAAGGCATATAGTAGTCCATATATGACCTAATTGACATATTTCTGGCCGACGAATACTCACTCTTGAACATTTTCATACATAGTCATTGACTCTGTCTGAGGATTCATCAGCCATACAGGAGTCAATATTTGACGTAATGAACATATTTCTGGCCAAAGAATTCTCAGTCTTGAACTTTTTTATACATACTTCTTGACTTCCTCTGATGATTCGTGAGCCATACAGGAGTCAATATTTGACCTACTGAACATATTTTTGGCCAAAGAATACTGCCTTGAATTTATTTATACATACTTATTGTCTCTGTCTGATAATTCATCAGCCATACAGGAGTCCATAATTGACCTATTGAACATGTTTCTGGTCCAAGAGTCCTCGATCATTAACTTTTTCATACATACTCATTGACTCTGTATGATGATTCATCAGTCATACAGAAGTCGATATTTGACCTATTTAGCATATATCTGGCCCAAGAGTAGTCGATCATGAACTTTTTCATACATACTTATTGACTCTGCCTGATGATACGTCAGCCATACAGGAGTCAAAATTTGACCCACTGAAAAAAAATCTGGCCCAAGAGTCGTCGATCATGAATTTTCTATACATACTAATCGACTCTTCCTGATGATACGGAAGGCATATAGTAGTCCATATATGACCTAATTGACATATTTCTGGCCGACGAATACTCAATCTTGAACATTTTCATACATACTCATTGACTCTGTCTGAGGATTCATCAGCCATACAGGAGTCAATATTTGACCTATTGAACTTATTTCTGGTCCAAGAGTCTTCCATCATGAACTTTTTCATACATACTTATTGACTCAGCCTGATGATACGTCAGCCATACAGGAGTCAATATTTGACGTAATGAACATATTTCTGTCCAAAGAATACTCAGTCTTGAACTTTTTTATACATACTTCTTGACTTCCTCTGATGATTCGTGAGTCATACAGGAGTCAATATTTGACCTACTGAACATATTTTTGGCCAAAGAATACTGCCTTGAATTTATTTATACATACTTATTGTCTCTGTCTGATAATTCATTAGCCATACAGGAGTCCATATTTGACCTATTGAACATGTTTTTGGTCCAAGAGTCCTCGATCATTAAGTTTTTCATACATACTTATTGACTCTGCCTGATGATACGTCAGCCATACAGGAGTCAATATTTGATGTAATGAACATATTTCTGGCCAGAGAATTCTCAGTTTTGAACTTTTTTATACATACTTCTTGACTTCCTCTGATGATTCGTGAGCCATACAGGAGACAATATTTGACCTATTGAACTTATTTCTGGTCCAAGAGTCTTCCATCATGAACTTTTTCATACATACTTATTGACTCAGCCTGATGATACGTCGGCCATACAGGAGTCAATATTTGACCCACTGAAAAAAAATCTGGCCCAAGAGTCGTCAATCATGAATTTTCTATACATACTAATCGACTCCTTCTGATGATACGGAAGGCATATAGTAGTCCACATATGACCTAACTGACATATTTCTGGCCGCCGAATACTCAATCTTGAACATTTTCATACATACTTATTGACTCTGTCTGAGGATTCATCAGCCATACAGGAGACAATATTTGACCTATTGAACTTATTTCTGGTCCAAGAGTCTTCCATCATGAACTTTTTCATACATACTTATTGACTCAGCCTGATGATTCGTGAGCCATACAGGAGTCAATATTTGACCTATTGAACTTATTTCTGGCCAAAGAATTCTCAGTCTTGAACTTTTTTATACATACTTCTTGACTTCCTCTGATGATTGGTGAGCCATACAGGAGTCAATATTTGACCTATTGAACTTATTTCTGGTCCAAGAGTCTTCCATCATGAACTTTTTCATACATACTTATTGACTCAGCCTGATGATACGTCAGCCATACAGGAGTCAATATTTGACGTAATGAACATATTTCTGGCCAAAGAATACTCAGTCTTGAACTTTTTTATACATACTTCTTGACTTCCTCTGATGATTCGTGAGCCATACAGGAGTCAAAATTTGACCCACTGAAAAAAAATCTGGCCCAAGAGTCGTCAATCATGAATTTTCTATACATACTAATCGACTCCTTCTGATGATACGGAAGGCATATAGTAGTCCACATATGACCTAATTGACATATTTTTGGCCGCCGAATACTCAATCTTGAACATTTTCATACATACTTATTGACTCAGCCTGATGATACGTCAGCCATACAGGAGCCAATATTTGACGTAATGAACATATTTCTGGCCAAAGAATTCTCAGTCTTGAACTTTTTTATACATACTTCTTGACTTCCTCTGATGATTCGTGAGCAATACAGGAGTCAATATTTGACCTACTGAACATATTTTTGGCCAAAGAATACTGCCTTAAATTTATTTATACATACTTATTGTCTCTGTCTGATAATTCATCAGCCATACAGGAGTCCATATTTGACCTATTGAACATGTTTCTGGTCCAAGAGTCCTCGATCATTAACTTTTTCATACATACTCATTGACTCTGTATGATGATTCATCAGCCATACAGGAGTCAATACTTGAACATATTTCTGGCCATAGAATACTCAGTCTTGAACTTTTTTATACATATTGATTTCGTCTGATAATTCATCAGCCATACAGGAGTCAATATTTGACCTAATGAACATATTTCTGGTCCAAGAGTCCTTGATCATGAACTTTTTCATACATACTTATTGACTCTGCCTGATGATACGTCAGCCATACAGGAGTCAAAATTTGACCCACTGAAAAAAAATCTGGCCCAAGAGTCGTCGATCATGAATTTTCTATACATACTAATCGACTCCATCTGATGATAGGGAAGGCATATAGTAGTCCATATATGACCTAATTGACATATTTCTGGCTGACGAATACTCAATCTTGAACATTTTCATCCATACTCATTGACTCTGTCTGAGGATTCATCAGCCATACAGGAGTCAATATTTGACCTATTGAACTTATTTCTGGTCCAAGAGTCTTCCATCATGAACTTTTTCATACATACTTATTGACTCCGTCTGTTGATTCGTCAACCATACAGGAGTCAATATTTGACGTAATGAACATATTTCTGGCCAAAGAATTCTCAGTCTTGAACTTTTTTATACATACTTCTTGACTTCCTCTGATGATTGGTGAGCCATACAGGAGTCAATATTTGACCTATTGAACTTATTTCTGGTCCAAGAGTCTTCCATCATGAACTTTTTCATACATACTTATTGACTCAGCCTGATGATACGTCAGCCATACAGGAGTCAATATTTGACGTAATGAACATATTTCTGGCCAAAGAATACTCAGTCTTGAACTTTTTTATACATACTTCTTGACTTCCTCTGATGATTCGTGAGCCATACAGGAGTCAAAATTTGACCCACTGAAAAAAATCTGGCCCAAGAGTCGTCAATCATGAATTTTCTATACATACTAATCGACTCCTTCTGATGATACGGAAGGCATATAGTAGTCCACATATGACCTAATTGACATATTTCTGGCCGCCGAATACTCAATCTTGAACATTTTCATACATACTTATTGACTCAGCCTGATGATACGTCAGCCATACAGGAGCCAATATTTGACGTAATGAACATATTTCTGGCCAAAGAATTCTCAGTCTTGAACTTTTTTATACATACTTCTTGACTTCCTCTGATGATTCGTGAGCCATACAGGAGTCAATATTTGACCTACTGAACATATTTTTGGCCAAAGAATACTGCCTTGAATTTATTTATACATACTTATTGTCTCTGTCTGATAATTCATCAGCCATACAGGAGTCCATATTTGACCTATTGAACATGTTTCTGGTCCAAGAGTCCTCGATCATTAACTTTTTCATACATACTCATTGACTCTGTATGATGATTCATCAGCCATACAGGAGTCAATACTTGAACATATTTCTGGCCATAGAATACTCAGTCTTGAACTTTTTTATACATATTGATTTCGTCTGATAATTCATCAGCCATACAGGAGTCAATATTTGACCTAATGAACATATTTCTGGTCCAAGAGTCCTTGATCATGAACTTTTTCATACATACTTATTGACTCTGCCTGATGATACGTCAGCCATACAGGAGTCAAAATTTGACCCACTGAAAAAAAATCTGGCCCAAGAGTCGTCGATCATGAATTTTCTATACATACTAATCGACTCCATCTGATGATAGGGAAGGCATATAGTAGTCCATATATGACCTAATTGACATATTTCTGGCTGACGAATACTCAATCTTGAACATTTTCATCCATACTCATTGACTCTGTCTGAGGATTCATCAGCCATACAGGAGTCAATATTTGACCTATTGAACTTATTTCTGGTCCAAGAGTCTTCCATCATGAACTTTTTCATACATACTTATTGACTCCGTCTGTTGATTCGTCAACCATACAGGAGTCAAAATTTGACCTAATGAACATATTTCTGGCCAAAGAATACTCAGTCTTGTAGTTTTTTTATACATACTTATTGACTTCGTTTGATGATTCATCAGCCATAAAGGAGTGAATATTTGAACTGATGAACATATTTTTGGCCAAAAATACTGCCTTGAATTTATTTATACATACTTTTTTGTCTCTGTCTGATAATTCATCAGCCATACAGGAGTCCATATTTGACCTATTGAACATGTTTCTGGTCCAAGAGTCCTCGATCATTAACTTTTTCATACATACTCATTGACTCTGTATGATGATTCATCAGCCATACAGGTGTCGATATTTGACCTATTTAACATATATCTGGCCCAAGAGTAGTCGATCATGAACTTTTTCATGCATACTTATTGACTCTGCCTGATGATACGTCAGCCATACAGGAGTCAAAATTTGACCCACTGAAAAAAAATCTGGCCCAAGAGTCGTCGATCATGAATTTTCTATACATACTAATCGACTCCATCTGATGATACGGAAGGCATATAGTAGTCCATATATGACCTAATTGACATATTTCTGGCCGACGAATACTCAATCTTGAACTTTTTCATACATACTCATTGACTCTGTCTGAGGATTCATCAGCCATACAGGAGTCAATATTTGACCTATTGAACTTATTTCTGGTCCAAGAGTCTTCCATCATGAACTTTTTCATACATACTTATTGACTCTGCCTGATGATACGTCAGCCATACAGGAGTCAAAATTTGACACACTGAAAAAAAATCTGGCCCAAGAGTCGTCAATCATGAATTTTCTATACATACTAATCGACTCCTTCTGATGATACGGAAGGCATATAGTAGTCCACATATGACCTAATTGACATATTTCTGGCCGACGAATACTCAATCTTGAACATTTTCATACATACTTATTGACTCAGCCTGCTGATACGTCAGCCATACAGGAGTCAATATTTGACGTAATGAACATATTTCTGGCCAAAGAATTCTCAGTCTTGAACTTTTTTATACATACTTCTTGACTTCCTCTGATGATTCGTGAGCCATACAGGAGTCAATATTTGACCTACTGAACATATTTTTGGCCAAAGAATACTGCCTTGAATTTATTTATACATACTTATTGTCTCTGTCTGATAATTCATCAGCCATACAGGAGTCCATATTTGACCTATTGAACATGTTTTTGGTCCAAGAGTGCTTGATCATTAAGTTTTTCATACATACTTATTGACTCTGCCTGATGATACGTCAGCCATACAGGAGTCAAAATTTGACCCACTGAAAAAAAATCTGGCCCAAGAGTCGTCAATCATGAATTTTCTATACATACTAATCGACTCCTTCTGATGATACGGAAGGCATATAGTAGTCCACATATGACCTAATTGACATATTTCTGGCCGACGAATACTCAATCTTGAACATTTTCATACATACTTATTGACTCTGTCTGAGGATTCATCAGCCATACAGGAGTCAATATTTGACCTATTGAACTTATTTCTGGTCCAAGAGTCTTCCATCATGAACTTTTTCATACATACTTATTGACTCAGCCTGATGATACGTCAGCCATACAGGAGTCAATATTTGACGTAATGAACATATTTCTGTCCAAAGAATACTCAGTCTTGAACTTTTTTATACATACTTCTTGACTTCCTCTGATGATTCGTGAGCCATACAGGAGTCAATATTTGACCTACTGAACATATTTTTGGCCAAAGAATACTCAGTCTTGAACTTTTTTATGCATACTTCTTGACTTCCTCTGATGATTCCTGAGCCATACAGGAGTCAAAATTTGACCCTCTGAAAAAAAATCTGGCCCAAGAGTCGTCGATCATGAATTTTCTATACATACTAATCGACTCTTCCTGATGATACGGAAGGCTTATAGAAGTCCATATATGACCTAATTGACATATTTCTGGCCGACGAATACTCACTCTTGAACATTTTCATACATACTCATTGACTCTGTCTGAGGAATCATCAGCCATACAGGAGTCAATATTTGACCTATTGAACTTATTTCTGGTCCAAGAGTCTTCCATCATGAACTTTTTCATACATACTTATTGACTCAGCCTGATGATACGTCAGCCATACAGGAGTCAATGTTTGACGTAATGAACATATTTCTGGCCAAATAATTCTCAGTCTTGAACTTTTTTATGCATACTTCTTGACTTCCTCTGATGATTCGTGAGCCATAGAGGAGTCAAAATTTGACCCACTGAAAAAAAATCTGGCCCAAGAGTCGTCGATCATGAATTTTCTATACATACTAATCGACTCCTTCTGATGATACGGAAGGCATATAGTAGTCCACATATGACCTAATTGACATATTTCTGGCCGCCGAATACTCAATCTTGAACATTTTCATACATACTTATTGACTCAGCCTGATGATACGTCAGCCATACAGGAGCCAATATTTGACGTAATGAACATATTTCTGGCCAAAGAATTCTCAGTCTTGAACTTTTTTATACATACTTCTTGACTTCCTCTGATGATTCGTGAGCCATACAGGAGTCAATATTTGACCTACTGAACATATTTTTGGCCAAAGAATACTGCCTTGAATTTATTTATACATACTTATTGTCTCTGTCTGATAATTCATCAGCCATACAGGAGTCCATATTTGACCTATTGAACATGTTTCTGGTCCAAGAGTCCTCGATCATTAACTTTTTCATACATACTCATTGACTCTGTATGATGATTCATCAGCCATACAGGAGTCAATATTTGACCTATTGAACTTATTTCTGGTCCAAGAGTCTTCCATCATGAACTTTTTCATACATACTTATTGACTCAGCCTGATGATACATCAGCCATACAGGAGTCAATGTTTGACGTAATGAATATATTTCTGGCCAAAGAATACTCAGTCTTGTAGTTTTTTTATACATACTTATTGACTTCGTTTGATGATTCATCAGCCATAAAGGAGTGAATATTTGAACTGATGAACATATTTTTGGCCAAAGAATACTGCCTTGAATTTATTTATACATACTTATTGTCTCTGTCTGATAATTCATCAGCCATACAGGAGTCCATATTTGACCTATTGAACATGTTTTTGGTCCAAGAGTGCTCGATCATTAAGTTTTTCATACATACTTATTGACTCTGCCTGATGATACGTCAGCCATACAGGAGTCAAAATTTGACCCACTGAAAAAAAATCTGGCCCAAGAGTCGTCAATCATGAATTTTCTATACATACTAATCGACTCCTTCTGATGATACGGAAGGCATATAGTAGTCCACATATGACCTAATTGACATATTTCTGGCCGCCGAATACTCAATCTTGAACATTTTCATACATACTTATTGACTCTGTCTGAGGATTCATCAGCCATACAGGAGTCAATATTTGACCTATTGAACTTATTTCTGGTCCAAGAGTCTTCCATCATGAACTTTTTCATACATACTTATTGACTCAGCCTGATGATACGTCAGCCATACAGGAGTCAATATTTGACGTAATGAACATATTTCTGTTCAAAGAATACTCAGTCTTGAACTTTTTTATACATACTTCTTGACTTCCTCTGATGATTCGTGAGCCATACAGGAGTCAATATTTGACCTACTGAACATATTTTTGGCCAAAGAATACTCAGTCTTGAACTTTTTTATACATACTTCTTGACTTCCTCTGATGATTCCTGAGCCATACAGGAGTCAAAATTTGACCCTCTGAAAAAAAATCTGGCCCAAGAGTCGTCGATCATGAATTTTCTATACATACTAATCGACTCTTCCTGATGATACGGAAGGCTTATAGAAGTCCATATATGACCTAATTGACATATTTCTGGCCAACGAATACTCACTCTTGAACATTTTCATACATACTCATTGACTCTGTCTGAGGAATCATCAGCCATACAGGAGTCAATATTTGACCTATTGAACTTATTTCTGGTCCAAGAGTCTTCCATCATGAACTTTTTCATACATACTTATTGACTCAGCCTGATGATACGTCAGCCATACAGGAGTCAATGTTTGACGTAATGAACATATTTCTGGCCAAATAATTCTCAGTCTTGAACTTTTTTATGCATACTTCTTGACTTCCTCTGATGATACGTCAGCCATACAGGAGTCAAAATTTGACACACTGAAAAAAAACTGGCCCAAGAGTCGTCAATCATGAATTTTCTATACATACTAATCGACTCCTTCTGATGATACGGAAGGCATATAGTAGTCCACATATGACCTAATTGACATATTTCTGGCTGCCGAATACTCAATCTTGAACATTTTCATACATACTTATTGACTCAGCCTGATGATACGTCAGCCATACAGGAGCCAATATTTGACGTAATGAACATATTTCTGGCCAAAGAATTCTCAGTCTTGAACTTTTTTATACATACTTCTTGACTTCCTCTGATGATTCGTGAGCCATACAGGAGTCAATATTTGACCTACTGAACATATTTTTGGCCAAAGAATACTGCCTTGAATTTATTTATACATACTTATTGTCTCTGTCTGATAATTCATCAGCCATACAGGAGTCCATATTTGACCTATTGAACATGTTTCTGGTCCAAGAGTCCTCGATCATTAACTTTTTCATACATACTCATTGACTCTGTATGATGATTCATCAGCCATACAGGAGTCAATATTTGACCTATTGAACTTATTTCTGGTCCAAGAGTCTTCCATCATGAACTTTTTCATACATACTTATTGACTCAGCCTGATGATACATCAGCCATACAGGAGTCAATGTTTGACGTAATGAATATATTTCTGGCCAAAGAATTCTCAGTCTTGAACTTTTTTATACATACTTCTTGACTTCCTCTGATGATTCGTGAGCCATACAGGAGTCAAAATTTGACCCACTGAAAAAAAATCTGGCCCAAGAGTCGTCAATCATGAATTTTCTATACATACTAATCGACTCCTTCTGATGATACGGAAGGCATATAGTAGTCCACATATGACCTAATTGACATATTTCTGGCCGCCGAATACTCAATCTTGAACATTTTCATACATACTTATTGACTCAGCCTGATGATACGTCAGCCATACAGGAGCCAATATTTGACGTAATGAACATATTTCTGGCCAAAGAATTCTCAGTCTTGAACTTTTTTATGCATACTTCTTGACTTCCTCTGATGATTCGTGAGCCATACAGTAGTCAAAATTTGACCCACTGAAAAAAAATCTGGCCCAAGAGTCGTCGATCATGAATTTTCTATACATACTAATCGACTCTTCCTGATGATACGGAAGGCATATAGTAGTCCATATATGACCTAATTGACATATTTCTGGCCGACGAATACTCACTCTTGAACATTTTCATACATAGTCATTGACTCTGTCTGAGGATTCATCAGCCATACAGGAGTCAATATTTGACGTAATGAACATATTTCTGGCCAAAGAATTCTCAGTCTTGAACTTTTTTATACATACTTCTTGACTTCCTCTGATGATTCGTGAGCCATACAGGAGTCAATATTTGACCTACTGAACATATTTTTGGCCAAAGAATACTGCCTTGAATTTATTTATACATACTTATTGTCTCTGTCTGATAATTCATCAGCCATACAGGAGTCCATAATTGACCTATTGAACATGTTTCTGGTCCAAGAGTCCTCGATCATTAACTTTTTCATACATACTCATTGACTCTGTATGATGATTCATCAGTCATACAGAAGTCGATATTTGACCTATTTAGCATATATCTGGCCCAAGAGTAGTCGATCATGAACTTTTTCATACATACTTATTGACTCTGCCTGATGATACGTCAGCCATACAGGAGTCAAAATTTGACCCACTGAAAAAAAATCTGGCCCAAGAGTCGTCGATCATGAATTTTCTATACATACTAATCGACTCTTCCTGATGATACGGAAGGCATATAGTAGTCCATATATGACCTAATTGACATATTTCTGGCCGACGAATACTCAATCTTGAACATTTTCATACATACTCATTGACTCTGTCTGAGGATTCATCAGCCATACAGGAGTCAATATTTGACCTATTGAACTTATTTCTGGTCCAAGAGTCTTCCATCATGAACTTTTTCATACATACTTATTGACTCAGCCTGATGATACGTCAGCCATACAGGAGTCAATATTTGACGTAATGAACATATTTCTGTCCAAAGAATACTCAGTCTTGAACTTTTTATACATACTTCTTGACTTCCTCTGATGATTCGTGAGTCATACAGGAGTCAATATTTGACCTACTGAACATATTTTTGGCCAAAGAATACTGCCTTGAATTTATTTATACATACTTATTGTCTCTGTCTGATAATTCATTAGCCATACAGGAGTCCATATTTGACCTATTGAACATGTTTTTGGTCCAAGAGTCCTCGATCATTAAGTTTTTCATACATACTTATTGACTCTGCCTGATGATACGTCAGCCATACAGGAGTCAATATTTGATGTAATGAACATATTTCTGGCCAGAGAATTCTCAGTTTTGAACTTTTTTATACATACTTCTTGACTTCCTCTGATGATTCGTGAGCCATACAGGAGACAATATTTGACCTATTGAACTTATTTCTGGTCCAAGAGTCTTCCATCATGAACTTTTTCATACATACTTATTGACTCAGCCTGATGATACGTCGGCCATACAGGAGTCAATATTTGACCCACTGAAAAAAAATCTGGCCCAAGAGTCGTCAATCATGAATTTTCTATACATACTAATCGACTCCTTCTGATGATACGGAAGGCATATAGTAGTCCACATATGACCTAACTGACATATTTCTGGCCGCCGAATACTCAATCTTGAACATTTTCATACATACTTATTGACTCTGTCTGAGGATTCATCAGCCATACAGGAGACAATATTTGACCTATTGAACTTATTTCTGGTCCAAGAGTCTTCCATCATGAACTTTTTCATACATACTTATTGACTCAGCCTGATGATTCGTGAGCCATACAGGAGTCAATATTTGACCTATTGAACTTATTTCTGGCCAAAGAATTCTCAGTCTTGAACTTTTTTATACATACTTCTTGACTTCCTCTGATGATTGGTGAGCCATACAGGAGTCAATATTTGACCTATTGAACTTATTTCTGGTCCAAGAGTCTTCCATCATGAACTTTTTCATACATACTTATTGACTCAGCCTGATGATACGTCAGCCATACAGGAGTCAATATTTGACGTAATGAACATATTTCTGGCCAAAGAATACTCAGTCTTGAACTTTTTTATACATACTTCTTGACTTCCTCTGATGATTCGTGAGCCATACAGGAGTCAAAATTTGACCCACTGAAAAAAAATCTGGCCCAAGAGTCGTCAATCATGAATTTTCTATACATACTAATCGACTCCTTCTGATGATACGGAAGGCATATAGTAGTCCACATATGACCTAATTGACATATTTTTGGCCGCCGAATACTCAATCTTGAACATTTTCATACATACTTATTGACTCAGCCTGATGATACGTCAGCCATACAGGAGCCAATATTTGACGTAATGAACATATTTCTGGCCAAAGAATTCTCAGTCTTGAACTTTTTTATACATACTTCTTGACTTCCTCTGATGATTCGTGAGCAATACAGGAGTCAATATTTGACCTACTGAACATATTTTTGGCCAAAGAATACTGCCTTAAATTTATTTATACATACTTATTGTCTCTGTCTGATAATTCATCAGCCATACAGGAGTCCATATTTGACCTATTGAACATGTTTCTGGTCCAAGAGTCCTCGATCATTAACTTTTTCATACATACTCATTGACTCTGTATGATGATTCATCAGCCATACAGGAGTCAATACTTGAACATATTTCTGGCCATAGAATACTCAGTCTTGAACTTTTTTATACATATTGATTTCGTCTGATAATTCATCAGCCATACAGGAGTCAATATTTGACCTAATGAACATATTTCTGGTCCAAGAGTCCTTGATCATGAACTTTTTCATACATACTTATTGACTCTGCCTGATGATACGTCAGCCATACAGGAGTCAAAATTTGACCCACTGAAAAAAAATCTGGCCCAAGAGTCGTCGATCATGAATTTTCTATACATACTAATCGACTCCATCTGATGATAGGGAAGGCATATAGTAGTCCATATATGACCTAATTGACATATTTCTGGCTGACGAATACTCAATCTTGAACATTTTCATCCATACTCATTGACTCTGTCTGAGGATTCATCAGCCATACAGGAGTCAATATTTGACCTATTGAACTTATTTCTGGTCCAAGAGTCTTCCATCATGAACTTTTTCATACATACTTATTGACTCCGTCTGTTGATTCGTCAACCATACAGGAGTCAATATTTGACGTAATGAACATATTTCTGGCCAAAGAATTCTCAGTCTTGAACTTTTTTATACATACTTCTTGACTTCCTCTGATGATTGGTGAGCCATACAGGAGTCAATATTTGACCTATTGAACTTATTTCTGGTCCAAGAGTCTTCCATCATGAACTTTTTCATACATACTTATTGACTCAGCCTGATGATACGTCAGCCATACAGGAGTCAATATTTGACGTAATGAACATATTTCTGGCCAAAGAATACTCAGTCTTGAACTTTTTTATACATACTTCTTGACTTCCTCTGATGATTCGTGAGCCATACAGGAGTCAAAATTTGACCCACTGAAAAAAAATCTGGCCCAAGAGTCGTCAATCATGAATTTTCTATACATACTAATCGACTCCTTCTGATGATACGGAAGGCATATAGTAGTCCACATATGACCTAATTGACATATTTCTGGCCGCCGAATACTCAATCTTGAACATTTTCATACATACTTATTGACTCAGCCTGATGATACGTCAGCCATACAGGAGCCAATATTTGACGTAATGAACATATTTCTGGCCAAAGAATTCTCAGTCTTGAACTTTTTTATACATACTTCTTGACTTCCTCTGATGATTCGTGAGCCATACAGGAGTCAATATTTGACCTACTGAACATATTTTTGGCCAAAGAATACTGCCTTGAATTTATTTATACATACTTATTGTCTCTGTCTGATAATTCATCAGCCATACAGGAGTCCATATTTGACCTATTGAACATGTTTCTGGTCCAAGAGTCCTCGATCATTAACTTTTTCATACATACTCATTGACTCTGTATGATGATTCATCAGCCATACAGGAGTCAATACTTGAACATATTTCTGGCCATAGAATACTCAGTCTTGAACTTTTTTATACATATTGATTTCGTCTGATAATTCATCAGCCATACAGGAGTCAATATTTGACCTAATGAACATATTTCTGGTCCAAGAGTCCTTGATCATGAACTTTTTCATACATACTTATTGACTCTGCCTGATGATACGTCAGCCATACAGGAGTCAAAATTTGACCCACTGAAAAAAAATCTGGCCCAAGAGTCGTCGATCATGAATTTTCTATACATACTAATCGACTCCATCTGATGATAGGGAAGGCATATAGTAGTCCATATATGACCTAATTGACATATTTCTGGCTGACGAATACTCAATCTTGAACATTTTCATCCATACTCATTGACTCTGTCTGAGGATTCATCAGCCATACAGGAGTCAATATTTGACCTATTGAACTTATTTCTGGTCCAAGAGTCTTCCATCATGAACTTTTTCATACATACTTATTGACTCCGTCTGTTGATTCGTCAACCATACAGGAGTCAAAATTTGACCTAATGAACATATTTCTGGCCAAAGAATACTCAGTCTTGTAGTTTTTTTATACATACTTATTGACTTCGTTTGATGATTCATCAGCCATAAAGGAGTGAATATTTGAACTGATGAACATATTTTTGGCCAAAAATACTGCCTTGAATTTATTTATACATACTTTTTTGTCTCTGTCTGATAATTCATCAGCCATACAGGAGTCCATATTTGACCTATTGAACATGTTTCTGGTCCAAGAGTCCTCGATCATTAACTTTTTCATACATACTCATTGACTCTGTATGATGATTCATCAGCCATACAGGTGTCGATATTTGACCTATTTAACATATATCTGGCCCAAGAGTAGTCGATCATGAACTTTTTCATGCATACTTATTGACTCTGCCTGATGATACGTCAGCCATACAGGAGTCAAAATTTGACCCACTGAAAAAAAATCTGGCCCAAGAGTCGTCGATCATGAATTTTCTATACATACTAATCGACTCCATCTGATGATACGGAAGGCATATAGTAGTCCATATATGACCTAATTGACATATTTCTGGCCGACGAATACTCAATCTTGAACTTTTTCATACATACTCATTGACTCTGTCTGAGGATTCATCAGCCATACAGGAGTCAATATTTGACCTATTGAACTTATTTCTGGTCCAAGAGTCTTCCATCATGAACTTTTTCATACATACTTATTGACTCTGCCTGATGATACGTCAGCCATACAGGAGTCAAAATTTGACACACTGAAAAAAAATCTGGCCCAAGAGTCGTCAATCATGAATTTTCTATACATACTAATCGACTCCTTCTGATGATACGGAAGGCATATAGTAGTCCACATATGACCTAATTGACATATTTCTGGCCGACGAATACTCAATCTTGAACATTTTCATACATACTTATTGACTCAGCCTGCTGATACGTCAGCCATACAGGAGTCAATATTTGACGTAATGAACATATTTCTGGCCAAAGAATTCTCAGTCTTGAACTTTTTTATACATACTTCTTGACTTCCTCTGATGATTCGTGAGCCATACAGGAGTCAATATTTGACCTACTGAACATATTTTTGGCCAAAGAATACTGCCTTGAATTTATTTATACATACTTATTGTCTCTGTCTGATAATTCATCAGCCATACAGGAGTCCATATTTGACCTATTGAACATGTTTTTGGTCCAAGAGTGCTTGATCATTAAGTTTTTCATACATACTTATTGACTCTGCCTGATGATACGTCAGCCATACAGGAGTCAAAATTTGACCCACTGAAAAAAAATCTGGCCCAAGAGTCGTCAATCATGAATTTTCTATACATACTAATCGACTCCTTCTGATGATACGGAAGGCATATAGTAGTCCACATATGACCTAATTGACATATTTCTGGCCGACGAATACTCAATCTTGAACATTTTCATACATACTTATTGACTCTGTCTGAGGATTCATCAGCCATACAGGAGTCAATATTTGACCTATTGAACTTATTTCTGGTCCAAGAGTCTTCCATCATGAACTTTTTCATACATACTTATTGACTCAGCCTGATGATACGTCAGCCATACAGGAGTCAATATTTGACGTAATGAACATATTTCTGTCCAAAGAATACTCAGTCTTGAACTTTTTTATACATACTTCTTGACTTCCTCTGATGATTCGTGAGCCATACAGGAGTCAATATTTGACCTACTGAACATATTTTTGGCCAAAGAATACTCAGTCTTGAACTTTTTTATGCATACTTCTTGACTTCCTCTGATGATTCCTGAGCCATACAGGAGTCAAAATTTGACCCTCTGAAAAAAAATCTGGCCCAAGAGTCGTCGATCATGAATTTTCTATACATACTAATCGACTCTTCCTGATGATACGGAAGGCTTATAGAAGTCCATATATGACCTAATTGACATATTTCTGGCCGACGAATACTCACTCTTGAACATTTTCATACATACTCATTGACTCTGTCTGAGGAATCATCAGCCATACAGGAGTCAATATTTGACCTATTGAACTTATTTCTGGTCCAAGAGTCTTCCATCATGAACTTTTTCATACATACTTATTGACTCAGCCTGATGATACGTCAGCCATACAGGAGTCAATGTTTGACGTAATGAACATATTTCTGGCCAAATAATTCTCAGTCTTGAACTTTTTTATGCATACTTCTTGACTTCCTCTGATGATTCGTGAGCCATAGAGGAGTCAAAATTTGACCCACTGAAAAAAAATCTGGCCCAAGAGTCGTCGATCATGAATTTTCTATACATACTAATCGACTCCTTCTGATGATACGGAAGGCATATAGTAGTCCACATATGACCTAATTGACATATTTCTGGCCGCCGAATACTCAATCTTGAACATTTTCATACATACTTATTGACTCAGCCTGATGATACGTCAGCCATACAGGAGCCAATATTTGACGTAATGAACATATTTCTGGCCAAAGAATTCTCAGTCTTGAACTTTTTTATACATACTTCTTGACTTCCTCTGATGATTCGTGAGCCATACAGGAGTCAATATTTGACCTACTGAACATATTTTTGGCCAAAGAATACTGCCTTGAATTTATTTATACATACTTATTGTCTCTGTCTGATAATTCATCAGCCATACAGGAGTCCATATTTGACCTATTGAACATGTTTCTGGTCCAAGAGTCCTCGATCATTAACTTTTTCATACATACTCATTGACTCTGTATGATGATTCATCAGCCATACAGGAGTCAATATTTGACCTATTGAACTTATTTCTGGTCCAAGAGTCTTCCATCATGAACTTTTTCATACATACTTATTGACTCAGCCTGATGATACATCAGCCATACAGGAGTCAATGTTTGACGTAATGAATATATTTCTGGCCAAAGAATTCTCAGTCTTGAACTTTTTTATACATACTTCTTGACTTCCTCTGATGATTCGTGAGCCATACAGGAGTCAAAATTTGACCCACTGAAAAAAAATCTGGCCCAAGAGTCGTCAATCATGAATTTTCTATACATACTAATCGACTCCTTCTGATGATACGGAAGGCATATAGTAGTCCACATATGACCTAATTGACATATTTCTGGCCGCCGAATACTCAATCTTGAACATTTTCATACATACTTATTGACTCAGCCTGATGATACGTCAGCCATACAGGAGCCAATATTTGACGTAATGAACATATTTCTGGCCAAAGAATTCTCAGTCTTGAACTTTTTTATGCATACTTCTTGACTTCCTCTGATGATTCGTGAGCCATACAGGAGTCAAAATTTGACCCACTGAAAAAAAAATCTGGCCCAAGAGTCGTCGATCATGAATTTTCTATACATACTAATCGACTCTTCCTGATGATACGGAAGGCATATAGTAGTCCATATATGACCTAATTGACATATTTCTGGCCGACGAATACTCAATCTTGAACATTTTCATACATACTCATTGACTCTGTCTGAGGATTCATCAGCCATACAGGAGTCAATATTTGACCTATTGAACTTATTTCTGGTCCAAGAGTCTTCCATCATGAACTTTTTCATACATACTTATTGACTCAGCCTGATGATACGTCAGCCATACAGGAGTCAATATTTGACGTAATGAACATATTTCTGTCCAAAGAATACTCAGTCTTGAACTTTTTTATACATACTTCTTGACTTCCTCTGATGATTCGTGAGCCATACAGGAGTCAATATTTGACCTACTGAACATATTTTTGGCCAAAGAATACTGCCTTGAATTTATTTATACATACTTATTGTCTCTGTCTGATAATTCATTAGCCATACAGGAGTCCATATTTGACCTATTGAACATGTTTTTGGTCCAAGAGTCCTCGATCATTAAGTTTTTCATACATACTTATTGACTCTGCCTGATGATACGTCAGCCATACAGGAGTCAAAATTTGACCCACTGAAAAAAAATCTGGCCCAAGAGTCGTCAATCATGAATTTTCTATACATACTAATCGACTCCTTCTGATGATAAGGAAGGCATATAGTAGTCCACATATGACCTAATTGACATATTTCTGGCCGACGAATACTCAATCTTGAACATTTTCATACATACTTATTGACTCTGTCTGAGGATTCATCAGCCATACAGGAGTCAATATTTGACCTATTGAACTTATTTCTGGTCCAAGAGTCTTCCATTATAAACTTTTTCATACATACTTATTGACTCAGCTTGATGATACGTCAGCCATACAGGAGTCAATGTTTGACGTAATGAACATATTTCTGGCTAAATAATTCTCAGTCTTGAACTTTTTTATGCATACTTCTTGACTTCCTCTGATGATTCGTGAGCCATACAGGAGTCAAAATTTGACCCACTGAAAAAAAATCTGGCCCAAGAGTCGTCGATCATGAATTTTCTATACATACTAATCGACTCTTCCTGATGATACGGAAGGCATATAGTAGTCCATATATGACCTAATTGACATATTTCTGGCCGACGAATACTCACTCTTAAAACATTTTCATACATACTCAATGACTCTGTCTGAGGATTCATCAGCCATACAGGAGTCAATATTTGACGTAATGAACATATTTCTGGCCAAAGAATTCTCAGTCTTTAACTTTTTTATACATACTTCTTGACTTCCTCTGATGATTCCTGAGCCATACAGGAGTCAATATTTGACCTACTGAACATATTTTTGGCCAAAGAATACTGCCTTGAATTTATTTATACATACTTATTGTCTCTGTCTGATAATTCATCAGCCATACAGGAGTCCATATTTGACCTATTGAACATGTTTCTGGTCCAAGAGTCCTCGATCATTAACTTTTTCATACATACTCATTGACTCTGTATGATGATTCATCAGCCATACAGGAGTCAATACTTGAACATATTTCTGGCCATAGAATACTCAGTCTTGAACTTTTTTATACATATTGATTTCGTCTGATAATTCATCAGCCATACAGGAGTCAATATTTGACCTAATGAACATATTTCTGGTCCAAGAGTCCTTGATCATGAACTTTTTCATACATACTTATTGACTCTGCCTGATGATACGTCAGCCATACAGGAGTCAAAATTTGACCCACTGAAAAAAAATCTGGCCCAAGAGTCGTCGATCATGAATTTTCTATACATACTAATCGACTCCATCTGATGATAGGGAAGGCATATAGTAGTCCATATATGACCTAATTGACATATTTCTGGCTGACGAATACTCAATCTTGAACATTTTCATCCATACTCATTGACTCTGTCTGAGGATTCATCAGCCATACAGGAGTCAATATTTGACCTATTGAACTTATTTCTGGTCCAAGAGTCTTCCATCATGAACTTTTTCATACATACTTATTGACTCCGTCTGTTGATTCGTCAACCATACAGGAGTCAATATTTGACGTAATGAACATATTTCTGGCCAAAGAATTCTCAGTCTTGAACTTTTTTATACATACTTCTTGACTTCCTCTGATGATTGGTGAGCCATACAGGAGTCAATATTTGACCTATTGAACTTATTTCTGGTCCAAGAGTCTTCCATCATGAACTTTTTCATACATACTTATTGACTCAGCCTGATGATACGTCAGCCATACAGGAGTCAATATTTGACGTAATGAACATATTTCTGGCCAAAGAATACTCAGTCTTGAACTTTTTTATACATACTTCTTGACTTCCTCTGATGATTCGTGAGCCATACAGGAGTCAAAATTTGACCCACTGAAAAAAAATCTGGCCCAAGAGTCGTCAATCATGAATTTTCTATACATACTAATCGACTCCTTCTGATGATACGGAAGGCATATAGTAGTCCACATATGACCTAATTGACATATTTCTGGCCGCCGAATACTCAATCTTGAACATTTTCATACATACTTATTGACTCAGCCTGATGATACGTCAGCCATACAGGAGCCAATATTTGACGTAATGAACATATTTCTGGCCAAAGAATTCTCAGTCTTGAACTTTTTTATACATACTTCTTGACTTCCTCTGATGATTCGTGAGCCATACAGGAGTCAATATTTGACCTACTGAACATATTTTTGGCCAAAGAATACTGCCTTGAATTTATTTATACATACTTATTGTCTCTGTCTGATAATTCATCAGCCATACAGGAGTCCATATTTGACCTATTGAACATGTTTCTGGTCCAAGAGTCCTCGATCATTAACTTTTTCATACATACTCATTGACTCTGTATGATGATTCATCAGCCATACAGGAGTCAATACTTGAACATATTTCTGGCCATAGAATACTCAGTCTTGAACTTTTTTATACATATTGATTTCGTCTGATAATTCATCAGCCATACAGGAGTCAATATTTGACCTAATGAACATATTTCTGGTCCAAGAGTCCTTGATCATGAACTTTTTCATACATACTTATTGACTCTGCCTGATGATACGTCAGCCATACAGGAGTCAAAATTTGACCCACTGAAAAAAATCTGGCCCAAGAGTCGTCGATCATGAATTTTCTATACATACTAATCGACTCCATCTGATGATAGGGAAGGCATATAGTAGTCCATATATGACCTAATTGACATATTTCTGGCTGACGAATACTCAATCTTGAACATTTTCATCCATACTCATTGACTCTGTCTGAGGATTCATCAGCCATACAGGAGTCAATATTTGACCTATTGAACTTATTTCTGGTCCAAGAGTCTTCCATCATGAACTTTTTCATACATACTTATTGACTCCGTCTGTTGATTCGTCAACCATACAGGAGTCAAAATTTGACCTAATGAACATATTTCTGGCCAAAGAATACTCAGTCTTGTAGTTTTTTTATACATACTTATTGACTTCGTTTGATGATTCATCAGCCATAAAGGAGTGAATATTTGAACTGATGAACATATTTTTGGCCAAAAATACTGCCTTGAATTTATTTATACATACTTTTTTGTCTCTGTCTGATAATTCATCAGCCATACAGGAGTCCATATTTGACCTATTGAACATGTTTCTGGTCCAAGAGTCCTCGATCATTAACTTTTTCATACATACTCATTGACTCTGTATGATGATTCATCAGCCATACAGGTGTCGATATTTGACCTATTTAACATATATCTGGCCCAAGAGTAGTCGATCATGAACTTTTTCATGCATACTTATTGACTCTGCCTGATGATACGTCAGCCATACAGGAGTCAAAATTTGACCCACTGAAAAAAAATCTGGCCCAAGAGTCGTCGATCATGAATTTTCTATACATACTAATCGACTCCATCTGATGATACGGAAGGCATATAGTAGTCCATATATGACCTAATTGACATATTTCTGGCCGACGAATACTCAATCTTGAACTTTTCCATACATACTCATTGACTCTGTCTGAGGATTCATCAGCCATACAGGAGTCAATATTTGACCTATTGAACTTATTTCTGGTCCAAGAGTCTTCCATCATGAACTTTTTCATACATACTTATTGACTCTGCCTGATGATACGTCAGCCATACAGGAGTCAAAATTTGACACACTGAAAAAAAATCTGGCCCAAGAGTCGTCAATCATGAATTTTCTATACATACTAATCGACTCCTTCTGATGATACGGAAGGCATATAGTAGTCCACATATGACCTAATTGACATATTTCTGGCCGACGAATACTCAATCTTGAACATTTTCATACATACTTATTGACTCAGCCTGCTGATACGTCAGCCATACAGGAGTCAATATTTGACGTAATGAACATATTTCTGGCCAAAGAATTCTCAGTCTTGAACTTTTTTATACATACTTCTTGACTTCCTCTGATGATTCGTGAGCCATACAGGAGTCAATATTTGACCTACTGAACATATTTTTGGCCAAAGAATACTGCCTTGAATTTATTTATACATACTTATTGTCTCTGTCTGATAATTCATCAGCCATACAGGAGTCCATATTTGACCTATTGAACATGTTTTTGGTCCAAGAGTGCTTGATCATTAAGTTTTTCATACATACTTATTGACTCTGCCTGATGATACGTCAGCCATACAGGAGTCAAAATTTGACCCACTGAAAAAAAATCTGGCCCAAGAGTCGTCAATCATGAATTTTCTATACATACTAATCGACTCCTTCTGATGATACGGAAGGCATATAGTAGTCCACATATGACCTAATTGACATATTTCTGGCCGACGAATACTCAATCTTGAACATTTTCATACATACTTATTGACTCTGTCTGAGGATTCATCAGCCATACAGGAGTCAATATTTGACCTATTGAACTTATTTCTGGTCCAAGAGTCTTCCATCATGAACTTTTTCATACATACTTATTGACTCAGCCTGATGATACGTCAGCCATACAGGAGTCAATATTTGACGTAATGAACATATTTCTGTCCAAAGAATACTCAGTCTTGAACTGTTTTATACATACTTCTTGACTTCCTCTGATGATTCGTGAGCCATACAGGAGTCAATATTTGACCTACTGAACATATTTTTGGCCAAAGAATACTCAGTCTTGAACTTTTTTATGCATACTTCTTGACTTCCTCTGATGATTCCTGAGCCATACAGGAGTCAAAATTTGACCCTCTGAAAAAAAATCTGGCCCAAGAGTCGTCGATCATGAATTTTATATACATACTAATCGACTCTTCCTGATGATACGGAAGGCTTATAGAAGTCCATATATGACCTAATTGACATATTTCTGGCCGACGAATACTCACTCTTGAACATTTTCATACATACTCATTGACTCTGTCTGAGGAATCATCAGCCATACAGGAGTCAATATTTGACCTATTGAACTTATTTCTGGTCCAAGAGTCTTCCATCATGAACTTTTTCATACATACTTATTGACTCAGCCTGATGATACGTCAGCCATACAGGAGTCAATGTTTGACGTAATGAACATATTTCTGGCCAAATAATTCTCAGTCTTGAACTTTTTTATGCATACTTCTTGACTTCCTCTGATGATTCGTGAGCCATACAGGAGTCAAAATTTGACCCACTGAAAAAAAATCTGGCCCAAGAGTCGTCGATCATGAATTTTCTATACATACTAATCGACTCCTTCTGATGATACGGAAGGCATATAGTAGTCCACATATGACCTAATTGACATATTTCTGGCCGCCGAATACTCAATCTTGAACATTTTCATACATACTTATTGACTCAGCCTGATGATACGTCAGCCATACAGGAGCCAATATTTGACGTAATGAACATATTTCTGGCCAAAGAATTCTCAGTCTTGAACTTTTTTATACATACTTCTTGACTTCCTCTGATGATTCGTGAGCCATACAGGAGTCAATATTTGACCTACTGAACATATTTTTGGCCAAAGAATACTGCCTTGAATTTATTTATACATACTTATTGTCTCTGTCTGATAATTCATCAGCCATACAGGAGTCCATATTTGACCTATTGAACATGTTTCTGGTCCAAGAGTCCTCGATCATTAACTTTTTCATACATACTCATTGACTCTGTATGATGATTCATCAGCCATACAGGAGTCAATATTTGACCTATTGAACTTATTTCTGGTCCAAGAGTCTTCCATCATGAACTTTTTCATACATACTTATTGACTCAGCCTGATGATACATCAGCCATACAGGAGTCAATGTTTGACGTAATGAATATATTTCTGGCCAAAGAATTCTCAGTCTTGAACTTTTTTATACATACTTCTTGACTTCCTCTGATGATTCGTGAGCCATACAGGAGTCAAAATTTGACCCACTGAAAAAAAATCTGGCCCAAGAGTCGTCAATCATGAATTTTCTATACATACTAATCGACTCCTTCTGATGATACGGAAGGCATATAGTAGTCCACATATGACCTAATTGACATATTTCTGGCCGCCGAATACTCAATCTTGAACATTTTCATACATACTTATTGACTCAGCCTGATGATACGTCAGCCATACAGGAGCCAATATTTGACGTAATGAACATATTTCTGGCCAAAGAATTCTCAGTCTTGAACTTTTTTATGCATACTTCTTGACTTCCTCTGATGATTCGTGAGCCATACAGGAGTCAAAATTTGACCCACTGAAAAAAAATCTGGCCCAAGAGTCGTCGATCATGAATTTTCTATACATACTAATCGACTCTTCCTGATGATACGGAAGGCATATAGTAGTCCATATATGACCTAATTGACATATTTCTGGCCGACGAATACTCAATCTTGAACATTTTCATACATACTCATTGACTCTGTCTGAGGATTCATCAGCCATACAGGAGTCAATATTTGACCTATTGAACTTATTTCTGGTCCAAGAGTCTTCCATCATGAACTTTTTCATACATACTTATTGACTCAGCCTGATGATACGTCAGCCATACAGGAGTCAATATTTGACGTAATGAACATATTTCTGTCCAAAGAATACTCAGTCTTGAACTTTTTTATACATACTTCTTGACTTCCTCTGATGATTCGTGAGCCATACAGGAGTCAATATTTGACCTACTGAACATATTTTTGGCCAAAGAATACTGCCTTGAATTTATTTATACATACTTATTGTCTCTGTCTGATAATTCATTAGCCATACAGGAGTCCATATTTGACCTATTGAACATGTTTTTGGTCCAAGAGTCCTCGATCATTAAGTTTTTCATACATACTTATTGACTCTGCCTGATGATACGTCAGCCATACAGGAGTCAAAATTTGACCCACTGAAAAAAAATCTGGCCCAAGAGTCGTCAATCATGAATTTTCTATACATACTAATCGACTCCTTCTGATGATACGGAAGGCATATAGTAGTCCACATATGACCTAATTGACATATTTCTGGCCGACGAATACTCAATCTTGAACATTTTCATACATACTTATTGACTCAGCCTGCTGATACGTCAGCCATACAGGAGTCAATATTTGACGTAATGAACATATTTCTGGCCAAAGAATTCTCAGTCTTGAACTTTTTTATACATACTTCTTGACTTCCTCTGATGATTCGTGAGCCATACAGGAGTCAATATTTGACCTACTGAACATATTTTTGGCCAAAGAATACTGCCTTGAATTTATTTATACATACTTATTGTCTCTGTCTGATAATTCATCAGCCATACAGGAGTCCATATTTGACCTATTGAACATGTTTTTGGTCCAAGAGTGCTTGATCATTAAGTTTTTCATACATACTTATTGACTCTGCCTGATGATACGTCAGCCATACAGGAGTCAAAATTTGACCCACTGAAAAAAAATCTGGCCCAAGAGTCGTCAATCATGAATTTTCTATACATACTAATCGACTCCTTCTGATGATACGGAAGGCATATAGTAGTCCACATATGACCTAATTGACATATTTCTGGCCGACGAATACTCAATCTTGAACATTTTCATACATACTTATTGACTCTGTCTGAGGATTCATCAGCCATACAGGAGTCAATATTTGACCTATTGAACTTATTTCTGGTCCAAGAGTCTTCCATCATGAACTTTTTCATACATACTTATTGACTCAGCCTGATGATACGTCAGCCATACAGGAGTCAATATTTGACGTAATGAACATATTTCTGTCCAAAGAATACTCAGTCTTGAACTTTTTTATACATACTTCTTGACTTCCTCTGATGATTCGTGAGCCATACAGGAGTCAATATTTGACCTACTGAACATATTTTTGGCCAAAGAATACTCAGTCTTGAACTTTTTTATGCATACTTCTTGACTTCCTCTGATGATTCCTGAGCCATACAGGAGTCAAAATTTGACCCTCTGAAAAAAAATCTGGCCCAAGAGTCGTCGATCATGAATTTTCTATACATACTAATCGACTCTTCCTGATGATACGGAAGGCTTATAGAAGTCCATATATGACCTAATTGACATATTTCTGGCCGACGAATACTCACTCTTGAACATTTTCATACATACTCATTGACTCTGTCTGAGGAATCATCAGCCATACAGGAGTCAATATTTGACCTATTGAACTTATTTCTGGTCCAAGAGTCTTCCATCATGAACTTTTTCATACATACTTATTGACTCAGCCTGATGATACGTCAGCCATACAGGAGTCAATGTTTGACGTAATGAACATATTTCTGGCCAAATAATTCTCAGTCTTGAACTTTTTTATGCATACTTCTTGACTTCCTCTGATGATTCGTGAGCCATACAGGAGTCAAAATTTGACCCACTGAAAAAAAATCTGGCCCAAGAGTCGTCGATCATGAATTTTCTATACATACTAATCGACTCCTTCTGATGATACGGAAGGCATATAGTAGTCCACATATGACCTAATTGACATATTTCTGGCCGCCGAATACTCAATCTTGAACATTTTCATACATACTTATTGACTCAGCCTGATGATACGTCAGCCATACAGGAGCCAATATTTGACGTAATGAACATATTTCTGGCCAAAGAATTCTCAGTCTTGAACTTTTTTATACATACTTCTTGACTTCCTCTGATGATTCGTGAGCCATACAGGAGTCAATATTTGACCTACTGAACATATTTTTGGCCAAAGAATACTGCCTTGAATTTATTTATACATACTTATTGTCTCTGTCTGATAATTCATCAGCCATACAGGAGTACATATTTGACCTATTGAACATGTTTCTGGTCCAAGAGTCCTCGATCATTAACTTTTTCATACATACTCATTGACTCTGTATGATGATTCATCAGCCATACAGGAGTCAATATTTGACCTATTGAACTTATTTCTGGTCCAAGAGTCTTCCATCATGAACTTTTTCATACATACTTATTGACTCAGCCTGATGATACATCAGCCATACAGGAGTCAATGTTTGACGTAATGAATATATTTCTGGCCAAAGAATTCTCAGTCTTGAACTTTTTTATACATACTTCTTGACTTCCTCTGATGATTCGTGAGCCATACAGGAGTCAAAATTTGACCCACTGAAAAAAAATCTGGCCCAAGAGTCGTCAATCATGAATTTTCTATACATACTAATCGACTCCTTCTGATGATACGGAAGGCATATAGTAGTCCACATATGACCTAATTGACATATTTCTGGCCGCCGAATACTCAATCTTGAACATTTTCATACATACTTATTGACTCAGCCTGATGATACGTCAGCCATACAGGAGCCAATATTTGACGTAATGAACATATTTCTGGCCAAAGAATTCTCAGTCTTGAACTTTTTTATGCATACTTCTTGACTTCCTCTGATGATTCGTGAGCCATACAGGAGTCAAAATTTGACCCACTGAAAAAAAATCTGGCCCAAGAGTCGTCGATCATGAATTTTCTATACATACTAATCGACTCTTCCTGATGATACGGAAGGCATATAGTAGTCCATATATGACCTAATTGACATATTTCTGGCCGACGAATACTCAATCTTGAACATTTTCATACATACTCATTGACTCTGTCTGAGGATTCATCAGCCATACAGGAGTCAATATTTGACCTATTGAACTTATTTCTGGTCCAAGAGTCTTCCATCATGAACTTTTTCATACATACTTATTGACTCAGCCTGATGATACGTCAGCCATACAGGAGTCAATATTTGACGTAATGAACATATTTCTGTCCAAAGAATACTCAGTCTTGAACTTTTTTATACATACTTCTTGACTTCCTCTGATGATTCGTGAGCCATACAGGAGTCAATATTTGACCTACTGAACATATTTTTGGCCAAAGAATACTGCCTTGAATTTATTTATACATACTTATTGTCTCTGTCTGATAATTCATTAGCCATACAGGAGTCCATATTTGACCTATTGAACATGTTTTTGGTCCAAGAGTCCTCGATCATTAAGTTTTTCATACATACTTATTGACTCTGCCTGATGATACGTCAGCCATACAGGAGTCAAAATTTGACCCACTGAAAAAAAATCTGGCCCAAGAGTCGTCAATCATGAATTTTCTATACATACTAATCGACTCCTTCTGATGATACGGAAGGCATATAGTAGTCCACATATGACCTAATTGACATATTTCTGGCCGACGAATACTCAATCTTGAACATTTTCATACATACTTATTGACTCAGCCTGCTGATACGTCAGCCATACAGGAGTCAATATTTGACGTAATGAACATATTTCTGGCCAAAGAATTCTCAGTCTTGAACTTTTTTATACATACTTCTTGACTTCCTCTGATGATTCGTGAGCCATACAGGAGTCAATATTTGACCTACTGAACATATTTTTGGCCAAAGAATACTGCCTTGAATTTATTTATACATACTTATTGTCTCTGTCTGATAATTCATCAGCCATACAGGAGTCCATATTTGACCTATTGAACATGTTTTTGGTCCAAGAGTGCTTGATCATTAAGTTTTTCATACATACTTATTGACTCTGCCTGATGATACGTCAGCCATACAGGAGTCAAAATTTGACCCACTGAAAAAAAATCTGGCCCAAGAGTCGTCAATCATGAATTTTCTATACATACTAATCGACTCCTTCTGATGATACGGAAGGCATATAGTAGTCCACATATGACCTAATTGACATATTTCTGGCCGACGAATACTCAATCTTGAACATTTTCATACATACTTATTGACTCTGTCTGAGGATTCATCAGCCATACAGGAGTCAATATTTGACCTATTGAACTTATTTCTGGTCCAAGAGTCTTCCATCATGAACTTTTTCATACATACTTATTGACTCAGCCTGATGATACGTCAGCCATACAGGAGTCAATATTTGACGTAATGAACATATTTCTGTCCAAAGAATACTCAGTCTTGAACTTTTTTATACATACTTCTTGACTTCCTCTGATGATTCGTGAGCCATACAGGAGTCAATATTTGACCTACTGAACATATTTTTGGCCAAAGAATACTCAGTCTTGAACTTTTTTATGCATACTTCTTGACTTCCTCTGATGATTCCTGAGCCATACAGGAGTCAAAATATGACCCTCTGAAAAAAAATCTGGCCCAAGAGTCGTCGATCATGAATTTTCTATACATACTAATCGACTCTTCCTGATGATACGGAAGGCTTATAGAAGTCCATATATGACCTAATTGACATATTTCTGGCCGACGAATACTCACTCTTGAACATTTTCATACATACTCATTGACTCTGTCTGAGGAATCATCAGCCATACAGGAGTCAATATTTGACCTATTGAACTTATTTCTGGTCCAAGAGTCTTCCATCATGAACTTTTTCATACATACTTATTGACTCAGCCTGATGATACGTCAGCCATACAGGAGTCAATGTTTGACGTAATGAACATATTTCTGGCCAAATAATTCTCAGTCTTGAACTTTTTTATGCATACTTCTTGACTTCCTCTGATGATTCGTGAGCCATACAGGAGTCAAAATTTGACCCACTGAAAAAAATCTGGCCCAAGAGTCGTCGATCATGAATTTTCTATACATACTAATCGACTCCTTCTGATGATACGGAAGGCATATAGTAGTCCACATATGACCTAATTGACATATTTCTGGCCGCCGAATACTCAATCTTGAACATTTTCATACATACTTATTGACTCAGCCTGATGATACGTCAGCCATACAGGAGCCAATATTTGACGTAATGAACATATTTCTGGCCAAAGAATTCTCAGTCTTGAACTTTTTTATACATACTTCTTGACTTCCTCTGATGATTCGTGAGCCATACAGGAGTCAATATTTGACCTACTGAACATATTTTTGGCCAAAGAATACTGCCTTGAATTTATTTATACATACTTATTGTCTCTGTCTGATAATTCATCAGCCATACAGGAGTACATATTTGACCTATTGAACATGTTTCTGGTCCAAGAGTCCTCGATCATTAACTTTTTCATACATACTCATTGACTCTGTATGATGATTCATCAGCCATACAGGAGTCAATATTTGACCTATTGAACTTATTTCTGGTCCAAGAGTCTTCCATCATGAACTTTTTCATACATACTTATTGACTCAGCCTGATGATACATCAGCCATACAGGAGTCAATGTTTGACGTAATGAATATATTTCTGGCCAAAGAATTCTCAGTCTTGAACTTTTTTATACATACTTCTTGACTTCCTCTGATGATTCGTGAGCCATACAGGAGTCAAAATTTGACCCACTGAAAAAAAATCTGGCCCAAGAGTCGTCAATCATGAATTTTCTATACATACTAATCGACTCCTTCTGATGATACGGAAGGCATATAGTAGTCCACATATGACCTAATTGACATATTTCTGGCCGCCGAATACTCAATCTTGAACATTTTCATACATACTTATTGACTCAGCCTGATGATACGTCAGCCATACAGGAGCCAATATTTGACGTAATGAACATATTTCTGGCCAAAGAATTCTCAGTCTTGAACTTTTTTATGCATACTTCTTGACTTCCTCTGATGATTCGTGAGCCATACAGGAGTCAAAATTTGACCCACTGAAAAAAAATCTGGCCCAAGAGTCGTCGATCATGAATTTTCTATACATACTAATCGACTCTTCCTGATGATACGGAAGGCATATAGTAGTCCATATATGACCTAATTGACATATTTCTGGCCGACGAATACTCAATCTTGAACATTTTCATACATACTCATTGACTCTGTCTGAGGATTCATCAGCCATACAGGAGTCAATATTTGACCTATTGAACTTATTTCTGGTCCAAGAGTCTTCCATCATGAACTTTTTCATACATACTTATTGACTCAGCCTGATGATACGTCAGCCATACAGGAGTCAATATTTGACGTAATGAACATATTTCTGTCCAAAGAATACTCAGTCTTGAACTTTTTTATACATACTTCTTGACTTCCTCTGATGATTCGTGAGCCATACAGGAGTCAATATTTGACCTACTGAACATATTTTTGGCCAAAGAATACTGCCTTGAATTTATTTATACATACTTATTGTCTCTGTCTGATAATTCATTAGCCATACAGGAGTCCATATTTGACCTATTGAACATGTTTTTGGTCCAAGAGTCCTCGATCATTAAGTTTTTCATACATACTTATTGACTCTGCCTGATGATACGTCAGCCATACAGGAGTCAAAATTTGACCCACTGAAAAAAAATCTGGCCCAAGAGTCGTCAATCATGAATTTTCTATACATACTAATCGACTCCTTCTGATGATAAGGAAGGCATATAGTAGTCCACATATGACCTAATTGACATATTTCTGGCCGACGAATACTCAATCTTGAACATTTTCATACATACTTATTGACTCTGTCTGAGGATTCATCAGCCATACAGGAGTCAATATTTGACCTATTGAACTTATTTCTGGTCCAAGAGTCTTCCATTATAAACTTTTTCATACATACTTATTGACTCAGCTTGATGATACGTCAGCCATACAGGAGTCAATGTTTGACGTAATGAACATATTTCTGGCTAAATAATTCTCAGTCTTGAACTTTTTTATGCATACTTCTTGACTTCCTCTGATGATTCGTGAGCCATACAGGAGTCAAAATTTGACCCACTGAAAAAAATCTGGCCCAAGAGTCGTCGATCATGAATTTTCTATACATACTAATCGACTCTTCCTGATGATACGGAAGGCATATAGTAGTCCATATATGACCTAATTGACATATTTCTGGCCGACGAATACTCACTCTTAAAACATTTTCATACATACTCAATGACTCTGTCTGAGGATTCATCAGCCATACAGGAGTCAATATTTGACGTAATGAACATATTTCTGGCCAAAGAATTCTCAGTCTTTAACTTTTTTATACATACTTCTTGACTTCCTCTGATGATTCCTGAGCCATACAGGAGTCAATATTTGACCTACTGAACATATTTTTGGCCAAAGAATACTGCCTTGAATTTATTTATACATACTTATTGTCTCTGTCTGATAATTCATCAGCCATACAGGAGTCCATATTTGACCTATTGAACATGTTTCTGGTCCAAGAGTCCTCGATCATTAAGTTTTTCATACATACTTACTGACTCTGCCTGATGATACGTCAGCCATACAGGAGTCAAAATTTGACCCACTGAAAAAAAACTGGCCCAAGAGCCGTCAATCATGAATTTTCTATACATACTAATCGACTCCTTCTGATGATACGGAAGGCATATAGTAGTCCACATATGACCTAATTGACATATTTCTGGCCGCCGAATACTCAATCTTGAACATTTTCATACATACTTATTGACTCTGTCTGAGGATTCATCAGCCATACAGGAGTCAATATTTGACGTAATGAACATATTTCTGGCCAAAGAATTCTCAGTCTTGAACTTTTTTATACATACTTCTTGACTTCCTCTGATGATTCCTGAGCCATACAGGAGTCAATATTTGACCTACTGAACATATTTTTGGCCAAAGAATACTGCCTTGAATTTATTTATACATACTTATTGTCTCTGTCTGATAATTCATCAGCCATACAGGAGTCCATAATTGACCTATTGAACATGTTTCTGGTCCAAGAGTCCTCGATCATTAACTTTTTCATACATACTCATTGACTCTGTATGATGATTCATCAGTCATACAGGAGTCGATATTTGACCTATTTAGCATATATCTGGCCCAAGAGTAGTCGATCATGAACTTTTTCATACATACTTATTGACTCTGCCTGATGATACGTCAGCCATACAGGAGTCAAAATTTGACCCACTGAAAAAAAATCTGGCCCAAGAGTCGTCGATCATGAATTTTCTATACATACTAATCGACTCTTCCTGATGATACGGAAGGCATATAGTAGTCCATATATGACCTAATTGACATATTTCTGGCCGACGAATACTCAATCTTGAACATTTTCATACATACTCATTGACTCTGTCTGAGGATTCATCAGCCATACAGGAGTCAATATTTGACCTATTGAACTTATTTCTGGTCCAAGAGTCTTCCATCATGAACTTTTTCATACATACTTATTGACTCAGCCTGATGATACATCAACCATACAGGAGTCAATGTTTGACGTAATGAATATATTTCTGGCCAAAGAATTCTCAGTCTTGAACTTTTTTATACATACTTCTTGACTTCCTCTGATGATTCGTGAGCCATACAGGAGTCAAAATTTGACGTAATGAACATATTTCTGGCCAAAGAATTCTCAGTCTTGAACTTTTTTATACATACTTCTTGACTTCCTCTGATGATTCGTGAGCCATACAGGAGTCAATATTTGACCTACTGAACATATTTTTGGCCAAAGAATACTGCCTTGAATTTATTTATACATACTTATTGTCTCTGTCTGATAATTCATCAGCCATACAGGAGTCCATATTTGACCTATTGAACATGTTTCTGGTCCAAGAGTCCTCGATCATTAAGTTTTTCATACATACTTATTGACTCTGCCTGATGATACGTCAGCCATACAGGAGTCAAAATTTGACCCACTGAAAAAAAATCTGGCCCAAGAGTCGTCAATCATGAATTTTCTATACATACTAATCGACTCCTTCTGATGATACGGAAGGCATATAGTAGTCCACATATGACCTAACTGACATATTTCTGGCCGCCGAATACTCAATCTTGAACATTTTCATACATACTTATTGACTCAGCCTGATGATACGTCAGCCATACAGGAGTCAATATTTGACGTAATGAACATATTTCTGGCCAAAGAATTCTCAGTCTTGAACTTTTTTATACATACTTCTTGACTTCCTTTGATGATTCGTGAGCCATACAGGAGTCAATATTTGACCTACTGAACATATTTTTGGCCAAAGAATACTGCCTTGAATTTATTTATACATACTTATTGTCTCTGTCTGATAATTCATCAGCCATACAGGAGTCCATATTTGACCTATTGAACATGTTTCTGGTCCAAGAGTCCTCGATCATTAACTTTTTCATACATACTTATTGACTCTGCCTGATGATACGTCAGCCATACAGGAGGTAATACTTGAACATATTTCTGGCCATAGAATACTCAGTCTTGAACTTTTTTATACATATTGATTTCGTCTGATAATTCATCAGCCATACAGGAGTCAATATTTGACCTATTGAACTTATTTCTGGTCCAAGAGTCTTCCATCATGAACTTTTTCATACATACTTATTGACTCAGCCTGATGATACGTCAGCCATACAGGAGTCAATATTTGACATAATGAACATATTTCTGGCCAAAGAATACTCAGTCTTGAACTTTTTTATACATACTTTTTGACTTCCTCTGATGATTCGTGAGCCATACAGGAGTCAATATTTGACCTACTGAACATATTTTTGGCCAAAGAATACTGCCTTGAATTTATTTATACATACTTATTGTCTCTGTCTGATAATTCATCAGCCATACAGGAGTCAATATTTGACCTAATGAACATATTTCTGGTCCAAGAGTCCTTGATCATGAACTTTTTCATACATACTTATTGACTCAGCCTGATGATACGTCAGCCATACAGGAGTCAATATTTGACGTAATGAACATATTTCTGGCCAAAGAATACTCAGTCTTGAACTTTTTTATACATACTTCTTAACTTCCTCTGATGATTCGTGAGCCATACAGGAGTCCATTTTTGACCTACTGAACATATTTTTGGCCAAAGAATACCGCCTTTAATTTGTTTATACATACTTATTGTCTCTGTCTGATAATTCATCAGCCATACAGGAGTCCATATTTGACCTATTGAACATGTTTCTGGTCCAAGAGTCCTCGATCATTAACTTTTTCATACATACTCATTGACTCTGTATGATGATTCATCAGCCATACAGGAGTCAATATTTAACCTATTTAACATATATCTGGCCCAAGAGTAGTCGATCATGATTTCTGGTCCAAGAGTCCTCGATCATTAACTTTTTCATACATACTCTTTGACTCTGTATGATGGTTCATCAGCCATACAGGAGTCAATACTCGAACATATTTCTGGCCATAGAATACTCAGTCTTGAACTTTTTTATACATATTGATTTCGTCTGATAATTCATCAGCCATGCAGGAGTCAATATTTGACCTATTGAACATATTTCGGGTCCGAGTCCTCGATCATAAACTTTTTTATACATACTTCTTGACTTCCTCTGATGATTCCTGAGCCATACAGGAGTCTAAATTTGACCCACTGAAAAAAAATCTGGCCCAAGAGTCGTCGATCATGAATTTTCTATACATACTAATCGACTCTTCCTGATGATACGGAAGGCATATAGTAGTCCATATATGACCTAATTGACATATTTCTGGCCGACGAATACTCAATCTTGAACATTTTCATACATACTCATTGACTCTGTCTGAGGATTCATCAGCCATACAGGAGTCAATATTTGACCTATTGAACTTATTTCTGGTCCAAGAGTCTTCCATCATGAACTTTTTCATACATACTTATTGACTCAGCCTGATGATACATCAGCCATACAGGAGTCAATGTTTGACGTAATGAATATATTTCTGGCCAAAGAATTCTCAGTCTTGAACTTTTTTATACATACTTCTTGACTTCCTCTGATGATTCGTGAGCCATACAGGAGTCAAAATTTGACGTAATGAACATATTTCTGGCCAAAGAATTCTCAGTCTTGAACTTTTTTATACATACTTCTTGACTTCCTCTGATGATTCGTGAGCCATACAGGAGTCAATATTTGACCTACTGAACATATTTTTGGCCAAAGAATACTGCCTTGAATTTATTTATACATACTTATTGTCTCTGTCTGATAATTCATCAGCCATACAGGAGTCCATATTTGACCTATTGAACATGTTTCTGGTCCAAGAGTCCTCGATCATTAAGTTTTTCATACATACTTATTGACTCTGCCTGATGATACGTCAGCCATACAGGAGTCAAAATTTGACCCACTGAAAAAAAATCTGGCCCAAGAGTCGTCAATCATGAATTTTCTATACATACTAATCGACTCCTTCTGATGATACGGAAGGCATATAGTAGTCCACATATGACCAAACTGACATATTTCTGGCCGCCGAATACTCAATCTTGAACATTTTCATACATACTTATTGACTCAGCCTGATGATACGTCAGCCATACAGGAGTCAATATTTGACGTAATGAACATATTTCTGGCCAAAGAATTCTCAGTCTTGAACTTTTTTATACATACTTCTTGACTTCCTCTGATGATTCGTGAGCCATACAGGAGTCAATATTTGACCTACTGAACATATTTTTGGCCAAAGAATACTGCCTTGAATTTATTTATACATACTTATTGTCTCTGTCTGATAATTCATCAGCCATACAGGAGTCCATATTTGACCTATTGAACATGTTTCTGGTCCAAGAGTCCTCGATCATTAACTTTTTCATACATACTTATTGACTCTGCCTGATGATACGTCAGCCATACAGGAGGTAATACTTGAACATATTTCTGGCCATAGAATACTCAGTCTTGAACTTTTTTATACATATTGATTTCGTCTGATAATTCATCAGCCATACAGGAGTCAATATTTGACCTATTGAACTTATTTCTGGTCCAAGAGTCTTCCATCATGAACTTTTTCATACATACTTATTGACTCAGCCTGATGATACGTCAGCCATACAGGAGTCAATATTTGACATAATGAACATATTTCTGGCCAAAGAATACTCAGTCTTGAACTTTTTTATACATACTTTTTGACTTCCTCTGATGATTCGTGAGCCATACAGGAGTCAATATTTGACCTACTGAACATATTTTTGGCCAAAGAATACTGCCTTGAATTTATTTATACATACTTATTGTCTCTGTCTGATAATTCATCAGCCATACAGGAGTCCATAATTGACCTATTGAACATGTTTCTGGTCCAAGAGTCCTCGATCATTAACTTTTTCATACATACTCATTGACTCTGTATGATGATTCATCAGCCATACAGGAGTCGATATTTGACCTATTTAGCATATATCTGGCCCAAGAGTAGTCGATCATGAACTTTTTCATACATACTTATTGACTCTGCCTGATGATACGTCAGCCATACAGGAGTCAAAATTTGACCCACTGAAAAAAAATCTGGCCCAAGAGTCGTCGATCATGAATTTTCTATACATACTAATCGACTCCTTCTGATGATACGGAAGGCATATAGTAGTCCATATATGACCTAATTGACATATTTCTGGCCGACGAATACTCAATCTTGAACATTTTCATACATACTCATTGACTCTGTCTGAGGATTCATCAGCCATACAGGAGTCAATATTTGACCTATTGAACTTATTTCTGGTCCAAGAGTCTTCCATCATGAACTTTTTCATACATACTTATTGACTCAGCCTGATGATACGTCAGCCATACAGGAGTCAATATTTGACGTAATGAACATATTTCTGGCCAAAGAATTCTCAGTCTTGAACTTTTTTATACATACTTATTGACTTCCTCTGATGATTCGTGAGCCATACAGGAGTCAATATTTGACCTATTGAACTTATTTCTGGTCCAAGAGTCTTCCATCATGAACTTTTTCATACATACTTATTGACTCAGCCTGATGATACGTCAGCCATACAGGAGTCAATATTTGACGTAATGAACATATTTCTGGCCAAAGAATACTCAGTCTTGAACTTTTTTATACATACTTCTTGACTTCCTCTGATGATTCGTGAGCCATACAGGAGTCAATATTTGACCTACTGAACATATTTTTGGCCAAAGAATACCGCCTTTAATTTGTTTATACATACTTATTGTCTCTGTCTGATAATTCATCAGCCATACAGGAGTCCATATTTGACCTATTGAACATGTTTCTGGTCCAAGAGTCCTCGATCATTAACTTTTTCATACATACTCATTGACTCTGTATGATGATTCATCAGCCATACAGGAGTCAATACTTGAACATATTTCTGACCATAGAACACTCAGTCTTGAACTTTTTTATACATATTGATTTCGTCTGATAATTCATCAGCCATACAGGAGTCAATATTTGACCTAAAGAACATATTTCTGGTCCAAGAGTCCTTGATCATGAACTTTTTCATACATACTTATTGACTCTGCCTGATGATACGTCAGCCATACAGGAGTCAAAATTTGACCCACTGAAAAAAAATCTGGCCCGAGAGTCGTCGATCATGAATTTTCTATACATACTAATCGACTCCTTCTGATGATACGGAAGGCATATAGTAGTCCATATATGACCTAATTGACATATTTCTGGCTGACGAATACTCAATCTTGAACATTTTCATACATACTCATTGACTCTGTCTGAGGATTCATCAGCCATACAAGGAGTCAATATTTGACCTATTGAACTTATTTCTGGTCCAAGAGTCTTCCATCTTGAACTTTTTCATACATACTTATTGACTCAGCCTGATGATACGTCAGACATACAGGAGTCAATATTTGACCTATTGAACATGTTTCTGGTCCAAGAGTCCTCGATCATTAACTTTTTCATACATACTCATTGACTCTGTATGATGATTCATCAGCCATACAGGAGTCAATATTTAACCTATTTAACATATATCTGGCCCAAGAGTAGTCGATCATGATTTCTGGTACAAGAGTCCTCGATCATTAACTTTTTCATACATACTCTTTGACTCTGTATGATGGTTCATCAGCCATAAAGGAGTCAATACTTGAACATATTTCTGGCCATAGAATACTCAGTCTTGCACTTTTTTATACATATTGATTTCGTCTGATAATTCATCAGCCATACAGGAGTCAATATTTGACCTAATGAACATATTTCTGGTCCAAGAGTCCTTGATCATGAACTTTTTCAGACATACTTATTGACTCTGCCTGATGATACGTCAGCCATAGAGGAATCAAAATTTGACCTATTGAACATGTTTCTGGTCCAAGAGTTCCCGATCATTAACTTTTTCATACATACTTCTTGACTTCCTCTGATGATTCGTGAGCCATACAGGAGTCAATATTTGACCTACTGAACATATTTTTGGCCAGAGAATACCACCTTTAATTTGTTTATACATACTTATTGTCTCTGTCTGATAATTCATCAGCCATACAGGAGTCCATATTTGACCTATTGAACATGTTTCTGGTCCAAGAGTCCTCGATCATTAACTTTTTCATACATACTCATTGACTCTGTATGATGATTCATCAGCCATACAGGAGTCAATACTTGAACATATTTCTGGCCATAGAATACTCAGTCTTGCACTTTTTTATACATATTGATTTCGTCTGATAATTCATCAGCCATACAGGAGTCAATATTTGACCTAATGAACATATTTCTGGTCCAAGAGTCCTTGATCATGAACTTTTTCATACATACTTATTGACTCTGCCTGATGATACGTCAGCCATACAGGAGTCAAAATTTGACCCACTGAAAAAAAATCTGGCCCAAGAGTCGTCGATCATGAATTTTCAATACATACTAATCAACTCCTTCTGATGATACGGAAGGCATATAGTAGTCCATATATGACCTAATTGACATATTTCTGGCCGACGAATACTCAATCTTGAACATTTTTATACATACTCATTGACTCTGTCTGAGGATTCATCAGCCATACAAGGAGTCAATATTTGACCTATTGAACTTATTTCTGGTCCAAGAGTCTTCCATCATGAACTTTTTCATACATACTTATTGACTCAGCCTGATGATACGTCAGCCATACAGGAGTCAATATTTGACGTAATGAACATATTTCTGGCCAAAGAATACTCAGTCTTGAACTTTTTTATACATACTTCTTAACTTCCTCTGATGATTCGTGAGCCGTACAGGAGTCAATATTTGACCTACTGAACATATTTTTGGCCAAAGAATACCGCCTTTAATTTGTTTATACATACTTATTGTCTCTGTCTGATAATTCATCAGCCATACAGGAGTCCATATTTGACCTATTGAACATGTTTCTGGTCCAAGAGTCCTCGATCATTAACTTTTTCATACATACTCATTGACTCTGTATGATGATTCATCAGCCATACAGGAGTCAATATTTAACCTATTTAACATATATCTGGCCCAAGAGTAGTCGATCATGATTTCTGGTCCAAGAGTCCTCGATCATTAACTTTTTCATACATACTCTTTGACTCTGTATGATGGTTCATCAGCCATACAGGAGTCAATACTCGAACATATTTCTGGCCATAGAATACTCAGTCTTGAACTTTTTTTATACATATTGATTTCGTCTGATAATTCATCAGCCATGCAGGAGTCAATATTTGACCTATTGAACATATTTCGGGTCCGAGTCCTCGATCATAAACTTTTTTATACATACTTCTTGACTTCCTCTGATGATTCGTCAGCCATACAGGAGTCAAAATTTGACCCACTGAAAAAAAATCTGGCCCAAGAGTCGTCGATCATGAATTTTCTATACATACTAATCGACTCCTTCTGATGATATGGAAGGCATATAGTAGTCCATATATGACCTAATTGACATATTTCTGGCCGACGAATACTCAATCTTGAACATTTTCATACATACTCATTGACTCTGTCTGAGGATTCATCAGCCATACAGGAGTCAATATTTGACCTATTGAACTTATTTCTGGTCCAAGAGTCTTCCATCTTGAACTTTTTCATACATACTTATTGACTCAGCCTGATGATACGTCAGCCATACAGGAGTCCATATTTGACCTATTGAACATGTTTCTGGTCCAAGAGTCCTCGATCATTAACTTTTTCATACATACTCATTGACTCTGTATGATGTTTCATCAGCCATACAGGAGTCAATACTTGAACATATTTCTGGCCATAGAATACTCAGTCTTGAACATTTTTATACATATTGATTTCGTCTGAAAATTCATCAGCCATACAGGAGTCAATATTTGACCTAAAGAACATATTTCTGGTCCAAGAGTCCTTGATCATAAACTTTTTCATACATACTTATTGACTCTGCCTGATGATACGTCAGCCATACAGGAGTCAAAATTTGACCCACTGAAAAAAAATCTGGCCCAAGAGTCGTCGATCATGAATTTTCTATACATACTAATCGACTCCTTCTGATGATACGGAAGGCATATAGTAGTCCATATATGACCTAATTGACATATTTCTGGCCGACGAATACTCAATCTTGAACATTTTCATACATACTCATTGACTCTGTCTGAGGATTCATCAGCCATACAAGGAGTCAATATTTGACCTATTGAACTTATTTCTGGTCCAAGAGTCTTCCATCATGAACTTTTTCATACATACTTCTTGACTTCCTCTGATGATTCGTGAGCCATACAGGAGTCAATATTTGACCTACTGAACATATTTTTGGCCAAAGAATACCGCCTTTAATTTGTTTATTCATACTTATTGTCTCTGTCTGATAATTCATCAGCCATACAGGAGTCCATATTTGACCTATTGAACATGTTTCTGGTCCAAGAGTCCTCGATCATTAACTTTTTCATACATACTCATTGACTCTGTATGATGATTCATCAGCCATACAGGAGTCAATATTTAACCTATTTAACATATATCTGGCCCAAGAGTAGTCGATCATGATTTCTGGTCCAAGAGTCCTCGATCATTAACTTTTTCATACATACTCTTTGACTCTGTATGATGGTTCATCAGCCATAAAGGAGTCAATACTTGAACATATTTCTGGCCATAGAATACTCAGTCTTGCACTTTTTTATACATATTGATTTCGTCTGATAATTCATCAGCCATACAGGAGTCAATATTTGACCTAATGAACATATTTCTGGTCCAAGAGTCCTTGATCATGAACTTTTTCATACATACTTATTGACTCTGCCTGATGATACGTCAGCCATACAGGAGTCAATATTTGACCCACTGAAAAAAAATCTGGCCCAAGAGTCGTCGATCATGAATTTTCTATACATACTAATCGACTCCTTCTGATGATACGGAAGGCATATAGTAGTCCATATATGACCTAATTGACATATTTCTGGCCGACGAATACTCAATCTTGAACATTTTCATACATACTCATTGACTCTGTCTGAGGATTCACCAGCCATACAAGGAGTCAATATTTGACCTATTGAACTTATTTCTGGTCCAAGAGTCTTCCATCTTGAACTTTTTCATACATACTTATTAACTCAGCCTGATGATACGTCAGCCATACAGGAGTCAATATTTGACCTATTGAACATGTTTCTGGTCCAAGAGTCCTCGATCATTAACTTTTTCATACATACTCATTGACTCTGTATGATGATTCATCAGCCATACAGGAGTCAATATTTAACCTATTTAACATATATATGGCTCAAGAGTAGTCGATCATGATTTCTGGTCCAAGAGTCCTCGATCATTAACTTTTTCATACATACTCTTTGACTCTGTATGATGGTTCATCAGCCATACAGGAGTCAATACTTGAACATATTTCTGGCCATAGAATACTCAGTCTTGAACTTTTTTATACATATTGATTTCGTCTGATAATTCATCAGCCATACAGGAGTCAATATTTGACCTAATGAACATATTTCTGGTCCAAGAGTCCTTGATCATGAACTTTTTCATACATACTTATTGACTCTGCCTGATGATACGTCAGCCACAGAGGAATCAAAATTTGACCCACTGAAAAAAAATCTGGCCCAAGAGTCGTCGATCATGAATTTTCTATACATACTAATCGACTCCTTCTGATGATACGGAAGGCATATAGTAGTCCATATATGACCTAATTGACATATTTCTGGCCGACGAATACTCAATCTTGAACATTTTCATACATACTCATTGACTCTGTCTGACGATTCATCAGCCATACAGGAGTCAATATTTGACCTATTGAACTTATTTCTGGTCCAAGAGTCTTCCATCATGAACTTTTTCATACATACTTATTGACTCAGCCTGATGATACGTCAGCCATACAGGAGTCAATATTTGACGTAATGAACATATTTCTGGCCAAAGAATACTCAGTCTTGAACTTTTTTATACATACTTCTTGACTTCCTCTGATGATTCGTGAGCCATACAGGAGTCAATATTTGACCTACTGAACATATTTTTGGCCAAAGAATACTGCCTTGAATTTATTTATACATACTTATTGTCTCTGTCTGATAATTTATTAACCATACAGGAGTCCATATTTGACCTATTGAACATGTTTCTGGTCCAAGAGTCCTCGATCATTAACTTTTTCATACATACTCATTGACTCTGTATGATGGTTCATCAGCCATACAGGAGTCAATACTTGGACATATTTCTGGCCATAGAATACTCAGTCTTGAACTTTTTTATACATATTGATTTCGTCTGATAATTCATCAGCCATACAGGAGTCAATATTTGACCTAATGAACATATTTCTGGTCCAAGAGTCCTTGATCATGAACTTTTTCATACATACTTATTGACTCTGCCTGATGATACGTCAGCCATACAGGAGTCAAAATTTGACCCAAGAAAAAAAATCTGGCCCAAGAGTCGTCGATCATGAATTTTCTATACATACTAATCGACTCCTTCTGATGATACGGAAGGCATATAGTAATCCATATATGACCTAATTGACATATTTCTGGCCGACAAATACTCAATCTTGAACATTTTCATACATACTCATTGACTCTGTCTGAGGATTCATCAGCCATACAGGAGTCAATATTTGACCTATTGAACTTATTTCTGGTCCAAGAGTCTTCCATCTTGAACTTTTTCATACATACTTATTGACTCAGCCTGATGATACGTCAGCCATACAGGAGTCAATATTTGACGTAATGAACATATTTCTGGCCAAAGAATACTCAGTCTTGAACTTTTTTATACATACTTCTTGACTTCCTCTGATGATTCGTGAGCCATACAGGAGTCAATATTTGACCTACTGAACATATTTTTGGCCAAAGAATACTGCCTTGAATTTATTTATACATACTTATTGTCTCTGTCTGATAATTCATCAGCCATACAGGAGTCCATATTTGACCTATTGAACATGTTTCTGGTCCAAGAGTCCTCGATCATTAACTTTTTCATACATACTCATTGACTCTGTATGATGATTCATCAGCCATACAGGAGTCAATACTTGAACATATTTCTGGCCATAGAATACTCAGTCTTGAACTTTTTTATACATATTGATTTCGTCTGATAATTCATCAGCCATACAGGAGTCAATATTTGACCTATTGAACATATTTCTGGCCAAAGAGAACTCGGTCTTGAACTTTTTTATTTCTACGTATTTAACTCCTGATGGTAGTCAGCCATGCAGTAGTGCATTTTTCACCTAATGCACCTATTTCTGGCCAAAGAATACTCAGTCCTGACCTTTTTCATAGATACTTATTGACTCTGTCTGACAATTCATCAGTCATACAGGAATCCATATTTGACACACTGAAAAAATTTCTGGCCCAAGAGTCCTCAATCATGAACTTTCTATGCATACTCATCGACTCCTTCTGATGATACGGCAGGCATATATTAGTCCATATTTATCTTAATGGACATATTTCTGCCAATGAATACTCAATCTTGAACATTTTTATACATACTGACTCTGTCTAATGATTCATCAGCCAAACAGTAGTCAATATTTGACCTTTTGAGCATATTTCTGGTACAAAGAGTAGTCAATCTTGAACTTTTGAATTTCTCTCTAAATATGTTCAGTAGGTCAAATATTGACTCCTGTATGGCTGACGAATCATCAGACAAAGTCAATAATTAGGGATTAAAAATCTTCAAGACTGAGTATTCTTTGGCCAGAAATATGTTCATTAGGTCAAATATTGACTTCTGTATGGCTGACGAATCATCAGCTGGAGTCAATAAATATGTATGAAAAAGTTTATGATCGAGGACTCGGACCAGAAATATGTTCAATAGGTCAAATATCGACTCCTTCATGGATGACGAACCATCAGAGGTGTAAATGAGAAGAAATAAAAAAAAGTTCAAGACTGAGTATTCTTTGGCCAGAAGTATGTTCATTAGGTCGAATTTTGACTCCTGTATGGCTGAAGAATCATAAGATGGAGTCAATGACTAAAAATAGAAAGTTTATGATCGACTACTCTTGGGCCAGAAATATGTTCAGTAGGTCAAATATTGAATACTATATGCCTGCTGTATCAACAGAATGAGTCAAAGAGTATGCCTAAAAATTCAAGACTGAGTATTCTTTGGCCAGAAATATGTTCATTAGGTCAAATATTGACTGCTGTATGGCTGACGAATCATCAGACAAAGTCAATAATTAGGGATAAAAAAAGTTCAGGACTGAGTATTCTTTGGCCAGAAATATTTTCATTAGATCACATTTTGACTCCTGTATGGCTGATGAATTAACAGGCGGTCAATAAGTATGTATAAAAAAGTTCAATACTGAGTATTCTTTGGCCAGAATTATGTTCATTAGGTCAAATATTGAGTCCTGTATGGCTGATGAATCATCAGACGGAGACAATGACTAGAAATAGAAAGTTCATTATCAACTACTCTTGGGCCAGAAATATGTTCCCTAGGTCAAATATTGACTCCTGTATGGCTTGACGAATCATCAGACAAAGTCAAGAAGTATATATTAAAAAAATTAAAGACTAAGAATTCTTTGGCCAGAAATGTGTTCATTACGTCAAATATTGACTCCTGTATGGCTGACGAATCATCAGGCGGAGTCAATAAATATGTATGAAAAAGTTTATGATCGAGGAATCGGACCAGAAATATGTTCAATAGGTCAAATATCGACTCCTTTATGGATGACGAACCATCAGAGGTGTAAATGAGAAGAAATAAAAAAAAGTTCAAGACTGAGTATTCTTTGGCCAGAAGTATGTTCATTAGGTCGAATTTTGACTCCTGTATGGCTGAAGAATCATAAGATGGAGTCAATGACTAAAAATAGAAAGTTTATGATCGACTACTCTTGGGCCAGAAATATGTTCAGTAGGTCAAATATTGAATACTATATGCCTGCTGTATCAACAGAATGAGTCAAAGAGTATGCCTAAAAATTCAAGACTGAGTATTCTTTGGCCAGAAATATGTTCATTAGGTCAAATATTGACTGCTGTATGGCTGACGAATCATCAGACAAAGTCAATAATTAGGGATAAAAAAAGTTCAGGACTGAGTATTCTTTGGCCAGAAATATTTTCATTAGATCACATTTTGACTCCTGTATGGCTGATGAATTAACAGGCGGTCAATAAGTATGTATAAAAAAGTTCAATACTGAGTATTCTTTGGCCAGAATTATGTTCATTAGGTCAAATATTGAGTCCTGTATGGCTGATGAATCATCAGACGGAGACAATGACTAGAAATAGAAAGTTCATTATCAACTACTCTTGGGCCAGAAATATGTTCCCTAGGTCAAATATTGACTCCTGTATGGCTTGACGAATCATCAGACAAAGTCAAGAAGTATATATTAAAAAAATTAAAGACTAAGAATTCTTTGGCCAGAAATGTGTTCATTACGTCAAATATTGACTCCTGTATGGCTGACGAATCATCAGGCGGAGTCAATAAATATGTATGAAAAAGTTTATGATCGAGGAATCGGACCAGAAATATGTTCAATAGGTCAAATATCGACTCCTTTATGGATGACGAACCATCAGAGGTGTAAATGAGAAGAAATAAAAAAAAGTTCAAGATTGAGTATTCTTTGGCCAGAAGTATGTTCATTAGGTCAAATATTTACTCCTGTATGGCTGACGAATCATCAGACGGAGTCAATAAATATGTATGAAAAAGTTTATGATCGAGGACTCGGACCCGAAATATGTTCAATAGGTCAAATATCGACTCCTTTATGGATGACGAACCATCAGAGGTGTAAATGAGAAGAAATAAAAAAAGTTCAAGTTTGAGTATTCTTTGGCCAGAAGTATGTTCATTAGGTCAAATATTTACTCCTGTATGGCTGACGAATCATCAGACAGAGTCAATAAATATGTATAAAAAACAAGACTGAGTATTCTTTAGCCAGAAGTATGTTCATTAGGTCAAATTTTGAATCCTCTATGGCTGAAGAATCATAAGACGGAGTCAATGACTAAAAATAGAAAGTTCATGATCGACTACTCTTGGGCCAGAAATATGTTCAGTAGGTCAAATATTGAATACTATATGCCTGCTGTATCAACAGAAGGAGTCAAAGAGTATGTCTAAAAATTCAAGACTGAGTATTCTTTGGCCAGAAATATGTTCATTAGGTCAAATATTTACTCCTGTATGGCTGAAGAATCATAAGACGGAGTCAATGACTAAAAATAGAAAGTTTTATGATCGACTTCTCTTGGGCCAGAAATATGTTCATTAGGTCAAATATTGACTCCTGTATGGCTGACGAATCATCAGACGAAATCAATATGTATAAAAAAGTTCAAGACTGAGTATTCTTCGGCCAGAAATATGTTCATTAGGTCAAATATTGACTCCTGTATGGCTGACGAATCATCAGGCGGAGTCAATAAGTATGTATGAAAAAGTTCATGATCGAGGACTCGGACCAGAAATATGTTCAATAGGTCAAATATCGACTCCTTTATGGGTGACGAACCATCAGACAGAGTCCATAAGTATGTATAAAAAACTTCAAGACTGAGTATTTTGACTACTGTATGGCTGAAGAATCATAAGACGGAGTCAATGACTAAAAATAGAAAGTTCATGCTCGACTTCTCTTGGGCCAGAAATATGTTCATTAGGTCAAATATTGACTCCTGTATGGCTGACGAATCATCAGGCGGAGTCAATAAGTATGTATAAAAAACTTCAAGACTGAGTATTCTTTGGCCAGAAATATGTTCATTAGGTCAAATATTGACTCCTGTATGGCTGACGAATCATCAGACAAAGTCAATAATTAGGGATAAAAAAAGTTCAGGACTGAGTATTCTTTGGCCAGAAATATTTTCATTAGATCACATTTTGACTCCTGTATGGCTGTTGAATTATCAGGCGGAGTCAATAAGTATGTATAAAAAAGTTCAATACTGAGTATTCTTTGGCCAGAACTATGTTCATTAGGTCAAATATTGACTCCTGTATGGCTGAAGAATCATAAGACGGAGTCAATGACTAAAAATAGAAAGTTCATGCTCTACTACTCTTGGGCCAGAAATATGTTCATTAGGTCAAATATTGACTCCTGTATGGCTGACGAATCATCAGACAAAGTCAATAATTAGGGATAAAAAAAGTTCAGGACTGAGTATTCTTTGGCCAGAAATATTTTCATTAGATCACATTTTGACTCCTGTATGGCTGATGAATTATCAGGCGGAGTCAATAAGTATGTATACAAAAGTTCAATACTGAGTATTCTTTGGCCAGAAATATGTTCATTAGGTCAAATATTGACTCCTGTATGGCTGACGAATCATCAGACAAAGTCAAGAGGTATATATTAAAAAAATTAAAGACTGAGTATTCTTTGGCCAGAAATATGTTCATTTGGTCAAATTTTGACTCCTGTATGGCTGATGAATTATCAGACGAAATCAATATGTATAAAAAAGTTCAAGACAGAGTATTCTTCGGCCAGAAATATGTTCATTAGGTCAAATATTGACTCCTGTATGGCTGACGAATCATCAGGCGGAGTCAATAAGTATGTATGAAAAAGTTCATGATCGAGGACTCGGACCAGAAATATGTTCAATAGGTCAAATATCGACTCCTTTATGGGTGACGAACCATCAGACAGAGTCCATAAGTATGTATAAAAAACTTCAAGACTGAGTATTTTGACTACTGTATGGCTGAAGAATCATAAGACGGAGTCAATGACTAAAAATAGAAAGTTCATGCTCGACTTCTCTTGGGCCAGAAATATGTTCATTAGGTCAAATATTGACTCCTGTATGGCTGATGAATCATCAGGCGGAGTCAATAAGTATGTATAAAAAACTTCAAGACTGAGTATTCTTTGGCCAGAAATATGTTCATTAGGTCAAATATTGATTCCTGTATGGCTGACGAATCATCAGACAAAGTCAATAATTAGGGATAAAAAAAAGTTCAGGACTGAGTATTCTTTGGCCAGAAATATTTTCATTAGATCACATTTTGACTCCTGTATGGCTGATGAATTATCAGGCGGAGTCAATAAGTATGTATACAAAAGTTCAATACTGAGTATTCTTTGGCCAGAACTATGTTCATTAGGTCAAATATTGACTCCTGTATGGCTGATGAATCATCAGATGGAGACAATGACTAGAAATAGAAAGTTCATTATCAACTACTCTTGGGCCAGAAATATGTTCCCTAGGTCAAATATTGACTCCTGTATGGCTGACGAATCATCAGACAAAGTCAAGAAGTATGTAATAAAAAAAGTTCAAGACTGAGTATACTTTGGCCAGAAATATGTTCATTAGGTCAAATATTGACTCCTGTATGGCTGACGAATCATCAGGCGGAGTCAATAAGTATGTATGAAAAAGTTCATGATCGAGGACTCGGACCAGAAATATGTTCATTAGGTCAAATATTGACTCCTGTATGGCTGATGAATTATCAGACGAAATCAATATGTATAAAAAAGTTCAAGACTGAGTATTCTTTGGCCAGAAATATGTTCATTAGGTCAAATATTGAGTCCTGTATGGCTGATGAATCATCAGACGGAGACAATGACTAGAAATAGAAACTTCATTATCAACTACTCTTGGGCCAGAAATATGTTCCCTAGGTCAAATATTGACTCCTGTATGGCTGACGTATCATCAGACAAAGTCAAGAGGTATATATTAAAAAAATTAAAGACTGAGTATTCTTTGGCCAGAAATATGTTCATTTGGTCAAATTTTGACTCCTGTATGGCTGATGAATTATCAGACGAAATCAATATGTATAAAAAAGTTCAAGACTGAGTATTCTTCGGCCAGAAATATGTTCATTAGGTCAAATATTGACTCCTGTATGGCTGACGAATCATCAGGCGGAGTCAATAAGTATGTATGAAAAAGTTCATGATCGAGGACTCGGACCAGAAATATGTTCAATAGGTCAAATATCGACTCCTTTATGGGTGACGAACCATCAGACAGAGTCCATAAGTATGTATAAAAAACTTCAAGACTGAGTATTTTGACTACTGTATGGCTGAAGAATCATAAGACGGAGTCAATGACTAAAAATAGAAAGTTCATGCTCGACTTCTCTTGGGCCAGAAATATGTTCATTAGGTCAAATATTGACTCCTGTATGGCTGACGAATCATCAGGCGGAGTCAATAAGTATGTATAAAAAACTTCAAGACTGAGTATTCTTTGGCCAGAAATATGTTCATTAGGTCAAATATTGACTCCTGTATGGCTTACGAATCATCAGACAAAGTCAATAATTAGGGATAAAAAAAAGTTCAGGACTGAGTATTCTTTGGCCAGAAATATTTTCATTAGATCACATTTTGACTCCTGTATGGCTGTTGAATTATCAGGCGGAGTCAATAAGTATGTATAAAAAAGTTCAATACTGAGTATTCTTTGGCCAGAACTATGTTCATTAGGTCAAATATTGACTCCTGTATGGCTGAAGAATCATAAGACGGAGTCAATGACTAAAAATAGAAAGTTCATGCTCTACTACTCTTGGGCCAGGAATATGTTCATTAGGTCAAATATTGACTCCTGTATGGCTGACGAATCATCAGGCGGAGTCAATAAGTATGTATAAAAAACTTCAAGACTGAGTATTCTTTGGCCAGAAATATGTTCATTAGGTCAAATATTGACTCCTGTATGGCTGACGAATCATCAGGCTGAGTCAATAAGTATGTATAAAAAGGTCAATACTGAGTATTCTTTGGCCAGAACTATGTTCATTAGGTCAAATATTGACTCCTGTATGGCTGAAGAATCATAAGACGGAGTCAATGACTAAAAATAGAAAGTTCATGCTCTACTACTCTTGGGCCAGGAATATGTTCATTAGGTCAAATATTGACTCCTGTATGGCTGACGAATCATCAGGCGGAGTCAATAAGTATGTATAAAAAACTTCAAGACTGAGTATTCTTTGGCCAGAAATATGTTCATTAGGTCAAATATTGACTCCTGTATGGCTGACGAATCATCAGGCTGAGTCAATAAGTATGTATAAAAAGGTCAATACTGAGTATTCTTTGGCCAGAACTATGTTCATTAGGTCAAATATTGAGTCCTGTATGGCTGATGAATCATCAGACGGAGACAATGACTAGAAATAGAAAGTTCATTATCAACTACTCTTGGGCCAGGAATATGTTCCCTAGGTCAAATATTGACTCCTGTATGGCTGACGAATCATCAGACAAAGTCAAGAGGTATATATTAAAAAAATTAAAGGCTGAGTATTCTTTGGCCAGAAATATGTTCATTTGGTCAAATTTTGACTCCTGTATGGCTGACGGATCATCAGGCGGAGTCAATAAATATGTATGAAAAAGTTTATGATCGAGGACTCGGACCAGAAATATGTTCAATAGGTCAAATATCGACTCCTTTATGGGTGACGAACCATCTGAGGAGTAAATTAGAAGACATAAAAAAAAGTTCATTCTTTGCCAGAAGTATGTTCATTAGGTCAAATATTTACTCCTCTATGGCTGACGAATCATCAGGCGGAGTCAATAAGTATGCATAAAAAACTTAAAGACTGAGTATTCTTTGGCCAGAAATATGTTCATTAGGTCAAATATTGACTCCTGTATGGCTGATGAATTATCAGACGAAATCAATATTTATAAAAAAGTTCAAAACTGAGTATTCTATGGCCAGAAATATGTTCATTAGGTCAAATATTGACTTCTGTATGGCTGATGAATTATCAGAAAGAGTCAAGAAGTATGTATAAAAAAGATAAAGTCTGAGTATTCTTTGGCCAGAAATATGTTCATTAGGTCAAATATTGACTCCTGTATGGCTGACGAATCATCAGACAAAGTCAATAATTAGGGATAAAAAAAAGTTCAGGACTGAGTATTCTTTGCCCAGAAATATTTTCATTAGATCACATTTTGACTCCTGTATGGCTGTTGAATTATCAGGCGGAGTCAATAAGTATGTATAAAAAAGTTCAATACTGAGTATTCTTTGGCCAGAACTATGTTCATTAGGTCAAATATTGACTCCTGTATGGCTGAAGAATCATAAGACGGAGTCAATGACTAAAAATAGAAAGTTCATGCTCTACTACTCTTGGGCCAGAAATATGTTCATTAGGTCAAATATTGACTCCTGTATGGCTGACGAATCATCAGACAAAGTCAATAATTAGGGATAAAAAAAGTTCAGGACTGAGTATTCTTTGGCCAGAAATATTTTCATTAGATCACATTTTGACTCCTGTATGGCTGATGAATTATCAGGCGGAGTCAATAAGTATGTATACAAAAGTTCAATACTGAGTATTCTTTGGCCAGAACTATGTTCATTAGGTCAAATATTGACTCCTGTATGGCTGATGAATCATCAGATGGAGACAATGACTAGAAATAGAAAGTTCATTATCAACTACTCTTGGGCCAGAAATATGTTCCCTAGGTCAAATATTGACTCCTGTATGGCTGACGAATCATCAGACAAAGTCAAGAAGTATGTAATAAAAAAAGTTCAAGACTGAGTATACTTTGGCCAGAAATATGTTCATTAGGTCAAATATTGACTCCTGTATGGCTGACGAATCATCAGGCGGAGTCAATAAGTATGTATGAAAAAGTTCATGATCGAGGACTCGGACCAGAAATATGTTCATTAGGTCAAATATTGACTCCTGTATGGCTGATGAATTATCAGACGAAATCAATATGTATAAAAAAGTTCAAGACTGAGTATTCTTTGGCCAGAAATATGTTCATTAGGTCAAATATTGAGTCCTGTATGGCTGATGAATCATCAGACGGAGACAATGACTAGAAATAGAAACTTCATTATCAACTACTCTTGGGCCAGAAATATGTTCCCTAGGTCAAATATTGACTCCTGTATGGCTGACGTATCATCAGACAAAGTCAAGAGGTATATATTAAAAAAATTAAAGACTGAGTATTCTTTGGCCAGAAATATGTTCATTTGGTCAAATTTTGACTCCTGTATGGCTGATGAATTATCAGACGAAATCAATATGTATAAAAAAGTTCAAGACTGAGTATTCTTCGGCCAGAAATATGTTCATTAGGTCAAATATTGACTCCTGTATGGCTGACGAATCATCAGGCGGAGTCAATAAGTATGTATGAAAAAGTTCATGATCGAGGACTCGGACCAGAAATATGTTCAATAGGTCAAATATCGACTCCTTTATGGGTGACGAACCATCAGACAGAGTCCATAAGTATGTATAAAAAACTTCAAGACTGAGTATTTTGACTACTGTATGGCTGAAGAATCATAAGACGGAGTCAATGACTAAAAATAGAAAGTTCATGCTCGACTTCTCTTGGGCCAGAAATATGTTCATTAGGTCAAATATTGACTCCTGTATGGCTGACGAATCATCAGGCGGAGTCAATAAGTATGTATAAAAAACTTCAAGACTGAGTATTCTTTGGCCAGAAATATGTTCATTAGGTCAAATATTGACTCCTGTATGGCTTACGAATCATCAGACAAAGTCAATAATTAGGGATAAAAAAAAGTTCAGGACTGAGTATTCTTTGGCCAGAAATATTTTCATTAGATCACATTTTGACTCCTGTATGGCTGTTGAATTATCAGGCGGAGTCAATAAGTATGTATAAAAAAGTTCAATACTGAGTATTCTTTGGCCAGAACTATGTTCATTAGGTCAAATATTGACTCCTGTATGGCTGAAGAATCATAAGACGGAGTCAATGACTAAAAATAGAAAGTTCATGCTCTACTACTCTTGGGCCAGGAATATGTTCATTAGGTCAAATATTGACTCCTGTATGGCTGACGAATCATCAGGCGGAGTCAATAAGTATGTATAAAAAACTTCAAGACTGAGTATTCTTTGGCCAGAAATATGTTCATTAGGTCAAATATTGACTCCTGTATGGCTGACGAATCATCAGGCTGAGTCAATAAGTATGTATAAAAAGGTCAATACTGAGTATTCTTTGGCCAGAACTATGTTCATTAGGTCAAATATTGACTCCTGTATGGCTGAAGAATCATAAGACGGAGTCAATGACTAAAAATAGAAAGTTCATGCTCTACTACTCTTGGGCCAGGAATATGTTCATTAGGTCAAATATTGACTCCTGTATGGCTGACGAATCATCAGGCGGAGTCAATAAGTATGTATAAAAAACTTCAAGACTGAGTATTCTTTGGCCAGAAATATGTTCATTAGGTCAAATATTGACTCCTGTATGGCTGACGAATCATCAGGCTGAGTCAATAAGTATGTATAAAAAGGTCAATACTGAGTATTCTTTGGCCAGAACTATGTTCATTAGGTCAAATATTGAGTCCTGTATGGCTGATGAATCATCAGACGGAGACAATGACTAGAAATAGAAAGTTCATTATCAACTACTCTTGGGCCAGGAATATGTTCCCTAGGTCAAATATTGACTCCTGTATGGCTGACGAATCATCAGACAAAGTCAAGAGGTATATATTAAAAAAATTAAAGGCTGAGTATTCTTTGGCCAGAAATATGTTCATTTGGTCAAATTTTGACTCCTGTATGGCTGACGGATCATCAGGCGGAGTCAATAAATATGTATGAAAAAGTTTATGATCGAGGACTCGGACCAGAAATATGTTCAATAGGTCAAATATCGACTCCTTTATGGGTGACGAACCATCTGAGGAGTAAATTAGAAGACATAAAAAAAAGTTCATTCTTTGCCAGAAGTATGTTCATTAGGTCAAATATTTACTCCTCTATGGCTGACGAATCATCAGGCGGAGTCAATAAGTATGCATAAAAAACTTAAAGACTGAGTATTCTTTGGCCAGAAATATGTTCATTAGGTCAAATATTGACTCCTGTATGGCTGATGAATTATCAGACGAAATCAATATTTATAAAAAAGTTCAAAACTGAGTATTCTATGGCCAGAAATATGTTCATTAGGTCAAATATTGACTTCTGTATGGCTGATGAATTATCAGAAAGAGTCAAGAAGTATGTATAAAAAAGATAAAGTCTGAGTATTCTTTGGCCAGAAATATGTTCATTAGGTCAAATATTGACTCCTGTATGGCTGACGAATCATCAGACAAAGTCAATAATTAGGGATAAAAAAAAGTTCAGGACTGAGTATTCTTTGCCCAGAAATATTTTCATTAGATCACATTTTGACTCCTGTATGGCTGTTGAATTATCAGGCGGAGTCAATAAGTATGTATAAAAAAGTTCAATACTGAGTATTCTTTGGCCAGAACTATGTTCATTAGGTCAAATATTGACTCCTGTATGGCTGAAGAATCATAAGACGGAGTCAATGACTAAAAATAGAAAGTTCATGCTCTACTACTCTTGGGCCAGAAATATGTTCATTAGGTCAAATATTGACTCCTGTATGGCTGACGAATCATCAGACAAAGTCAATAATTAGGGATAAAAAAAGTTCAGGACTGAGTATTCTTTGGCCAGAAATATTTTCATTAGATCACATTTTGACTCCTGTATGGCTGATGAATTATCAGGCGGAGTCAATAAGTATGTATACAAAAGTTCAATACTGAGTATTCTTTGGCCAGAAATATGTTCATTAGGTCAAATATTGACTCCTGTATGGCTGACGAATCATCAGACAAAGTCAAGAGGTATATATTAAAAAAATTAAAGACTGAGTATTCTTTGGCCAGAAATATGTTCATTTGGTCAAATTTTGACTCCTGTATGGCTGATGAATTATCAGACGAAATCAATATGTATAAAAAAGTTCAAGACTGAGTATTCTTCGGCCAGAAATATGTTCATTAGGTCAAATATTGACTCCTGTATGGCTGACGAATCATCAGGCGGAGTCAATAAGTATGTATGAAAAAGTTCATGATCGAGGACTCGGACCAGAAATATGTTCAATAGGTCAAATATCGACTCCTTTATGGGTGACGAACCATCAGACAGAGTCCATAAGTATGTATAAAAAACTTCAAGACTGAGTATTTTGACTACTGTATGGCTGAAGAATCATAAGACGGAGTCAATGACTAAAAATAGAAAGTTCATGCTCGACTTCTCTTGGGCCAGAAATATGTTCATTAGGTCAAATATTGACTCCTGTATGGCTGACGAATCATCAGGCGGAGTCAATAAGTATGTATAAAAAACTTCAAGACTGAGTATTCTTTGGCCAGAAATATGTTCATTAGGTCAAATATTGACTCCTGTATGGCTGACGAATCATCAGACAAAGTCAATAATTAGGGATAAAAAAAAGTTCAGGACTGAGTATTCTTTGGCCAGAAATATTTTCATTAGATCACATTTTGACTCCTGTATGGCTGATGAATTATCAGGCGGAGTCAATAAGTATGTATACAAAAGTTCAATACTGAGTATTCTTTGGCCAGAACTATGTTCATTAGGTCAAATATTGACTCCTGTATGGCTGATGAATCATCAGATGGAGACAATGACTAGAAATAGAAAGTTCATTATCAACTACTCTTGGGCCAGAAATATGTTCCCTAGGTCAAATATTGACTCCTGTATGGCTGACGAATCATCAGACAAAGTCAAGAAGTATGTAATAAAAAAAGTTCAAGACTGAGTATACTTTGGCCAGAAATATGTTCATTAGGTCAAATATTGACTCCTGTATGGCTGACGAATCATCAGGCGGAGTCAATAAGTATGTATGAAAAAGTTCATGATCGAGGACTCGGACCAGAAATATGTTCATTAGGTCAAATATTGACTCCTGTATGGCTGATGAATTATCAGACGAAATCAATATGTATAAAAAAGTTCAAGACTGAGTATTCTTTGGCCAGAAATATGTTCATTAGGTCAAATATTGAGTCCTGTATGGCTGATGAATCATCAGACGGAGACAATGACTAGAAATAGAAACTTCATTATCAACTACTCTTGGGCCAGAAATATGTTCCCTAGGTCAAATATTGACTCCTGTATGGCTGACATATCATCAGACAAAGTCAAGACGTATATATTAAAAAAATTAAAGACTGAGTATTCTTTGGCCAGAAATATGTTCATTTGGTCAAATTTTGACTCCTGTATGGCTGATGAATTATCAGACGAAATCAATATGTATAAAAAAGTTCAAGACTGAGTATTCTTCGGCCAGAAATATGTTCATTAGGTCAAATATTGACTCCTGTATGGCTGACGAATCATCAGGCGGAGTCAATAAGTATGTATGAAAAAGTTCATGATCGAGGACTCGGACCAGAAATATGTTCAATAGGTCAAATATCGACTCCTTTATGGGTGACGAACCATCAGACAGAGTCCATAAGTATGTATAAAAAACTTCAAGACTGAGTATTTTGACTACTGTATGGCTGAAGAATCATAAGACGGAGTCAATGACTAAAAATAGAAAGTTCATGCTCGACTTCTCTTGGGCCAGAAATATGTTCATTAGGTCAAATATTGACTCCTGTATGGCTGACGAATCATCAGGCGGAGTCAATAAGTATGTATAAAAAACTTCAAGACTGAGTATTCTTTGGCCAGAAATATGTTCATTAGGTCAAATATTGACTCCTGTATGGCTTACGAATCATCAGACAAAGTCAATAATTAGGGATAAAAAAAAGTTCAGGACTGAGTATTCTTTGGCCAGAAATATTTTCATTAGATCACATTTTGACTCCTGTATGGCTGTTGAATTATCAGGCGGAGTCAATAAGTATGTATAAAAAAGTTCAATACTGAGTATTCTTTGGCCAGAACTATGTTCATTAGGTCAAATATTGACTCCTGTATGGCTGAAGAATCATAAGACGGAGTCAATGACTAAAAATAGAAAGTTCATGCTCTACTACTCTTGGGCCAGGAATATGTTCATTAGGTCAAATATTGACTCCTGTATGGCTGACGAATCATCAGGCGGAGTCAATAAGTATGTATAAAAAACTTCAAGACTGAGTATTCTTTGGCCAGAAATATGTTCATTAGGTCAAATATTGACTCCTGTATGGCTGACGAATCATCAGGCTGAGTCAATAAGTATGTATAAAAAGGTCAATACTGAGTATTCTTTGGCCAGAACTATGTTCATTAGGTCAAATATTGAGTCCTGTATGGCTGATGAATCATCAGACGGAGACAATGACTAGAAATAGAAAGTTCATTATCAACTACTCTTGGGCCAGGAATATGTTCCCTAGGTCAAATATTGACTCCTGTATGGCTGACGAATCATCAGACAAAGTCAAGAGGTATATATTAAAAAAATTAAAGGCTGAGTATTCTTTGGCCAGAAATATGTTCATTTGGTCAAATTTTGACTCCTGTATGGCTGACGGATCATCAGGCGGAGTCAATAAATATGTATGAAAAAGTTTATGATCGAGGACTCGGACCAGAAATATGTTCAATAGGTCAAATATCGACTCCTTTATGGGTGACGAACCATCTGAGGAGTAAATTAGAAGACATAAAAAAAAGTTCATTCTTTGCCAGAAGTATGTTCATTAGGTCAAATATTTACTCCTCTATGGCTGACGAATCATCAGGCGGAGTCAATAAGTATGCATAAAAAACTTAAAGACTGAGTATTCTTTGGCCAGAAATATGTTCATTAGGTCAAATATTGACTCCTGTATGGCTGATGAATTATCAGACGAAATCAATATTTATAAAAAAGTTCAAAACTGAGTATTCTATGGCCAGAAATATGTTCATTAGGTCAAATATTGACTTCTGTATGGCTGATGAATTATCAGAAAGAGTCAAGAAGTATGTATAAAAAAGATAAAGTCTGAGTATTCTTTGGCCAGAAATATGTTCATTAGGTCAAATATTGACTTCTGTATGGCTGACGAATCATCAGGCGGAGTCAATAAATATGTATGAAAAAGTTTATGATCGAGGACTCGGACCAGAAATATGTTCAATAGGTCAAATATCGACTCCTTTATGGATGACGAACCATCAGAGGTGTAAATGAGAAGAAATAAAAAAAAGTTCAAGATTGAGTATTCTTTGGCCAGAAGTATGTTCATTAGGTCAAATTTTGAATCCTGTATGGCTGAAGAATCATAAGACGGAGTCAATGACTAAAAATAGAAAGTTCATGATCAACTACTCTTGGGCCAGAAATATGTTCATTAGGTCAAATATTGACTGCTGTATGGCTGACGAATCATCAGACAAAGTCAATAATTAGGGATAAAAAAAGTTAAGGACTGAGTATTCTTTGGCCAGAACTATGTTCATTAGGTCAAATATTGACTCCTGTATGGCTGATGAATCATCAGATAGAGACAATGACTAGAAATAGAAAGTTCATTATCAACTACTCTTGGGCCAGAAATATGTTCCCTAGGTCAAATATTGACTCCTGTATGGCTGACGAATCATCAGATGGAGTCAATAAATATGTATAAAAAACAAGACTGAGTATTCTTTGGCCAGAAGTATGTTCATTAGGTCAAATTTTGAATCCTGTATGGCTGAAGAATCATAAGACGGAGTCAATGACTAAAAATAGAAAGTTCATGATCGACTACTCTTGGGCCAGAAATATGTTCATTAGGTCAAATATTGACTCCTGTATGGCTGACGAATCATCAGACAAAGTCAATAATTAGGGATAAAAAAAAGTTCAGGACTGAGTATTCTTTGGCCAGAAATATTTTCATTAGATCACATTTTGACTCCTGTATGGCTGTTGAATTATCAGGCAGAGTCAATAAGTATGTATAAAAAAGTTCAATACTGAGTATTCTTTGGCCAGAACTATGTTCATTAGGTCAAATATTGAGTCCTGTATGGCTGAAGAATCATAAGACGGAGTCAATGACTAAAAATAGAAAGTTCATGCTCTACTACTCTTGGGCCAGAAATATGTTCATTAGGTCAAATATTGACTCCTGTATGGCTGACGAATCATCAGGCAGAGTTAATAAGTATGTATAAAAAACTTCAAGACTGAGTATTCTTTGGCCAGAAATATGTTCATTAGGTCAAATATTGACTCCTGTATAGCTGATGAATCATCAGATGGAGACAATGACTAGAAATAGAAAGTTCATTATCAACTACTCTTGGGCCAGAAATATGTTCCCTAGGTCAAATATTGACTCCTGTATGGCTGACGAATCATCAGACAAAGTCAAGAAGTATGTAATAAAAAAAGTTCAAGACTAAGTATACTTTGGCCAGAAATATGTTCATTAGGTCAAATATTGACTCCGGTATGGCTGACGAATCATCAGGCGGAGTCAATAAGTATGTATGAAAAAGTTCATGATCGAGGACTCGGACCAGAAATATGTTCATTAGGTCAAATATTGACTCCTGTATGGCTGATGAATTATCAGACGAAATCAATATGTATAAAAAAGTTCAAGACTGAGTATTCTTTGGCCAGAAATATGTTCATTAGGTCAAATATTGACTCCTGTATGGCTGACGAATCATCAGGCGGAGTCAATAAGTATGTATGAAAAAGTTCATGATCTCGGACCAGAAATATGTTCAATAGGTCAAATATCGACTCCTTTATGGGTGACGAACCATCAGACAGAGTCCATAAGTATGTATAAAAAACTTCAAGACTGAGTATTCTTTGGCCAGAAATATATTCATTAGGTCAAATTTTGACTACTGTATGGCTGAAGAATCATAAGACGGAGTCAATGACTAAAAATAGAAAGTTCATGCTCGACTACTCTTGGGCCAGAAATATGTTCAGTAGGTCAAATATTGACTCCTGTATGGCTGACGAATCATCAGGCGGAGTCAATAAGTATGTATAAAAAACTTCAAGACTGACTATTCTTTGGCCAGAAATATGTTCATTAGGTCAAATATTGACTCCTGTATGGCTGACGAATCATCAGACAAAGTCAATAATTAGGGATAAAAAAAAGGTCAGTACTGAGTATTCTTTGGCCAGAAATATTTTCATTAGATCACATTTTGACACCTGTATGGCTATTGAATTATCAGGCGGAGTCAATAAGTATGTATAAAAAAGTTCAATACTGAGTATTCTTTGGCCAGAACTATGTTCATTAGGTCAAATTTTGAATCCTCTATGGCTGAAGAATCATAAGACGGAGTCAATGACTAGAAATAGAAAGTTCATGATCAACTACTCTTGTGCCAGAAATATGTTCAGTAGGTCAAATATTGAATACTATATGCCTGCTGTATCAACAGGAGGAGTCAAAGAGTATGTCTAAAAATTCGACTGAATATTCTTTGGCCAGAAATATGTTCATTAGGTCAAATTTGACTCCTGTATGGCTGATGCATTATCAGGCGGAGTCAATAAGTATGATTAAAAAAGTTCAATACTATATGCCTTCTGTATCACCAGAAGGAGTCGATTAGTATGTATAGAAAATTCATGATCGACGACTCTTGGGCCAGAATTTTTTTCAGTGGGTCAAATTTTGACTCCTGTAAGGCTGACGTATCATCAGGCGGAGTCAATATGTATGAAAAAGTTCATGATCAAGGACTCTTGGACTAGAAAACATGTTCAATAGGTCAAATATGGACTCCTGTATGGCTGATGAATTATCAGACAGAGTCAATAATGTATGTATAAAATAGTTCAATACAGTATTCTTTCGCCAACAATATGTTCAGTAGGTGAACTATTGACTCCTGTATGTATGAATCAAAAGAGGAAGTCAATAAGTATGTATAAAAAAGTTCAAGACCAGAAATATGTTCATTAGGTCAAATATTGACTGTTGTCTAATAAAGTTCAAAATCGACTACTTTTTGGCCAGACAGAAACCTATTATGTGTAAAAACTTCTTCTGGTAACAGAAGTAGTTATAATGTCTAAAAAACGTCAAGATTGACTACTTTTTGGCCCGATAAATGTCCATTAGGTCAAATATTGACTCCTGTATGGCTGACGAATCATCAGACAAAGTCAATAATTAGGGATAAAAAAGTTCAGGACTGAGTATTATTTGGCCAGAAATATGTTCATTAGATCACATTTTGACTCCTGTATGGCTGATGAATTATCAGGCGAAGTCAATAAGTATGTATAAAAAAGTTCAATACTGTGTATTCTTTGGCCAGAACTATGTTCATTAGGTCAAATATTGAGTCCTGTATGGCTGATGAATCATCAGATGGAGACAATGACTAGAAATAGAAAGTTCATTATCAACTACTCTTGGGCCAGAAATATGTTCATTTGGTCAAATTTTGACTCCTGTATGGCTGACGAATCATCAGGCGGAGTCAATAAATATGTATGAAAAAGTTTATGATCGAGGACTTGGACCAGTTCATTATCAACTACTCAACTACTCAACTACTCTTGGGCCAGAAATATGTTCCCTAGGTCAAATATTGACTCCTGTATGGCTGACGAATCATCAGGCGGACTCAATAAATATGTATGAAAAAGTTTATGATCGAGGACTCGGACCAGAAATATGTTCAATAGGTCAAATATCGACTCCTTTATGGGTGACAAACCATCTGAGGAGTAAATGAGAAGAAATAAAAAAAAGTTCATTCTTTGGCCAGAAGTATGTTCATTAGGTCAACTATTTACTCCTCTATGGCTAATGAATCATCAGACGGAGACAATGACTAAAATAGAAAGTTCATTATCAACTATTCTTGGGCCAGAAATATGTTCCCTAGGTCAAATATTGACTCCTGTATGGCTGACGAATCATCAGACAAAGTCAATAAGTATGTATGAAAAAGTTCATGATCGAGGACTCGGACCAGAAATATGTTCATTAGGGCAAATATTGACTCCTGTATGGCTGATGAATTATCAGAAAGAGTCAAGAAGTATGTAATAAAAAAAGTTCAAGACTGAGTATACTTTGGCCAGAAATATGTTCATTAGATCAAATATTGACTCCGGTATGGCTGACGAATCATCAGGCAGAGTCAATAAGTATGTATGAAAAAGTTCATGATCGAGGACTCGGACCAGAAATATGTTCATTAGGGCAAATATTGACTCCTGTATGGCTGATGAATTATCAGAAAGAGTCAAGAAGTATGTATAAAAAAGATAAAGTCTGAGTATTCTTTGGCCAGAAATATGTTCATTAGGTCAAATATTGACTCCTGTGTGGCTGATGAATCATCAAACGGAGTCAATAAATATGTATGAAAAAGTTTATGATCGAGGACTCAGACCAGAAATAGGTTCAATAGGTCAAATATCGACTCCTTTATGTATAACGAACCATCAGAGGTGTAAATGAGAAGAAATAAAAACAAAAGTTCAAGATTGAGTATTCTTTGGTCAGAAGTATGTTCATTAGGTCAAATATTTTCTCCTGTATGGCTGACGAATCATCAGACGGAGTCAATAAATATGTATAAAAAAACAAGACTGAGTATTCTTTGGCCAGAAGTATGTTCATTAGGTCAAATTTTGACTCCTGTATGGCTGAAGAATCATAAGATGGAGTCAATGACTAAGAATAGGAAGTTCATGATCGACTACTCTTGGGCCAGAAATACGTTCAGTAGGTCAAATATTGACACCTGTGTGGCTGACGAATTATCAGATGAAATCAATATGTATAAAAAAGATAAAGTCTGAGTATTCTTTGGCCAGAAATATGTTCCCTAGGTCAAATATTGACTCCTGTATGGCTGCAGAATCATCAGACTAGAAATAGAAAGTTCATGATCAACTACTCTTGTGCCAGAAATATGTTCAGTAGGTCAAATATTGAATACTATATGCCTGCTGTATCAACAGGAGGAGTCAAAGAGTATGTCTAAAAATTCGACTGAATATTCTTTGGCCAGAAATATGTTCATTAGGTCAAATTTGACTCCTGTATGGCTGATGCATTATCAGGCGGAGTCAATAAGTTTGATTAAAAAGGTTCAATACTATATGCCTTCTGTATCATCAGAAGGAGTCGATTAGTATGTATAGAAAATTCATGATCGACGACTCTTGGGCCAGAATTTTTTTCAGTGGGTCAAATTTTGACTCCTCTGTGGCTGACGTATCATCAGGCAGAGTCAATAAGTATGTATGAAAAAGTTCATGATCAAGGACTCTTGGACCAGAAATATGTTCATTAGGTCAAATATTGACTCCTGTATGTATGAATCAAAAGAGGAAGTCAATAAGTATGTATAAAAAAGTTCAAGACCAAGTTCAGCCTTACAGCTGACGTATTATCAGGTGGAGTCAATATGTATGAAAAAGTTCATGATCAAGGAGTCAATGAGAGAAATAGAAAGTTCATGAAATATTGACTCCTGTATGGCTGATGAATCATCATACAGAGTCAATGAGTATGTATAAAAATGTTCAAAATTGAGTATTGATTACAGAAATATGTCCCTTAGGTCAAATATGGACTACTATATGCCTGCCGTATCATCAGAAGTAGTCGATCACTATGTATAGAAAGTTCATGATCGAGGACTCTTGGACTAGAAAACATGTTCAATAGGTCAAATATGGACTCCTGTATGGCTGATGAATTATCAGACAGAGTCAATAATGTATGTATAAAATAGTTCAATACAGTATTCTTTGGCCAACAATATGTTCAGTAGGTGAACTATTGACTCCTGTATGTATGAATCAAAAGAGGAAGTCAATAAGTATGTATAAAAAAGTTCAAGACCAGAAATATGTTCATTAGGTCAAATATTGACTGTTGTCTAATAAAGTTCAAAATCGACTACTTTTTGGCCAGACAGAAACCTATTATGTGTAAAAACTTCTTCTGGTAACAGAAGTAGTTATAATGTCTAAAAAACGTCAAGATTGACTACTTTTTGGCCCGATAAATGTCCATTAGGTCAAATATGTACTACTGTATGGCTGACTTATAATCAGGAGTCAGTGAGTAGAAATAGAAAGTTCATAATCAACGACTTTTGTTCCTGAAATTTATACAGTACAACAAATATAGACTACTGCCTTTCTGGTGTACCATCAAAGGGAATGACAATGTACAGAAAGTTAATGATCCAGGGCTGTTTTGCTAGAAATATGTTCAGTATGTCAAATGTGGACTTCTCTATGGCTGATGTAACATTCGAAAGAGTCATGGTGGCATATCATGAGAAGGAGTCAATGAGTAGAAATAGAAAGTTCAAGATTGATGACTCTTGGGAAATATAGGTCCAGATATATGTCCATAAGGTCAAATATAGACTTTTGAGTGGCTGAGGTAACATCTTCAGGAGTCATTGAGTATTGTATAAAAAGTTCATGATCTTTTGCCAAAAATATATTCAATAGGTCAAATGTATGTAGTCAATGAATATGTATATAAAGTTCAAGTTCTAAGACTGTTTACGCAAGCAATTTTGTCTATTAGCTCAAATATGGACTACTGTTTGGCTGATGTATCTTCAGAAGGAGTCAGTGTGCTAGAAATATGTTGAGTTGGATAAAATGTGAACTACTGTCTGTCTGTTGTAACATCATATGTATTCAATTACTCTATGTAGAAGGTCTAATATGGAGTACACCAGAAATATGTTCAGTAGGTCACAAATGGACTTCTGTATGTCTGATGTACTGTAACATCAGAACAATGCAGTATGTATAAGAAAGTTCATGATCTACAAATCTTGGACTATTAATATCTACAACAGGTCAAATATGGCATGCCAACATAATATACTAACTAGTGCAGCTATGTGAGCTATGCACTGCAATAATAGGACAGTTGTTTCTTCATTACTCAACCAAGTGAGTTAGTTCTTCTATGCATTGTAGTATACAAAAGCTCATATTTTACATATGTAGTCTCTTCATTTATTTCTCTTTATTTACAATGGATTAAGTTTGTTGTGTTATGAAATGCAATGAAGCCGCATAATTCATGTGTTATTCTTAAATGCACAACTGAGTAACTTGGTAATTGTTTGCAATGCCATGCAAAAGCGCGTATGTGCAGTTGAAGAATAACTTATAAGTTATGTACTTGTTGCGTTGCAGTGCAAGTGCGTTGCTTTTTATTGACTTATTGTGTTGTGCATTGGAGTTAATATGTGTGCTTTCAAAGAGATAACACGTAACACATTAGATTTCTCATTCCATTGCGTAAAAACCTTATTCCATTTTGCATTAGAGAATGACATGAAATATACACTTTTTCATTGTACTGCATGCAAGAACTAACGTAGTGCATTAAAGAGTTAACACATATGTTTTTACATTGCATTGCAAACATAACCTGACTTTTATTGGCTTTTGCATTGAAGAATGACACGATGACACTTGTTGAATTACAATGCATTCAAGAACTAATTCATTCCGGCTGTGCTTTGAAAAGTTAACTTGCAAGAAGTTCTAATGTATTCCTCTGTGCATTCGACAATACGTAACGTGCTATCCATTGCTTTGCACACGACAACTAACTTATTCATTTGTGTATTATAACACGAGCCTTTGCATAGACGATGCATTATAAAGAAATGCATACAACAACTAACTACCTATTAAGTTAACATAATGTGCAGTTGCATTGCACATACGATCCATCGTTGTGCAATTGAAGAATAACAGATAAGCTTATACACTTCCTGTGCGTTGAAAAGTTAGCATGTGTGCTGTTGAAAAAATGACACGTAACACATTTGATTTGGAATTGCATTGCTTACACTGGAACTCATTCCATTTTGCACTTAAGAATGACATATGAAGAATAAGTTATGCGCTTGTTTTGTTTTGTTGTATTGTATAGAAGAACTAACTCATTCAGGTGTGCGCTGAAGAATAACATGTAATGGGTTGTTTCATTGCATTGCAAAAACAAAAACAAAAAAACAACTAACTTCCGTTTAGTTCGAAGATATAACATGTAACATTAGCATTTTGCATTACAATGCATAGGAGGTCTAACTATGCATTTGGTTGTGTTACATATGTGCTGCTGCAGTGCCTAGCGCACCGGACCTATCATCGTGCAATGAAGAATCACATATAAGTTATTCTTGTGCATTGCACATACTCCATGTGCATTGAAGAGTTAATATGTATGGTGTTAAAGAGGTACGTTGAATTGCATGTGCATTGCATCTTCTGTGCACTGAAAAGACAACAAATAACATATGCGTTTAATGCATTGCATTGCATACGTGAACTGACTTTTATTGACTTTTGCATTGAAGAATGACACTTGAAACCTTGATTAATTCCTTTGTACATTGAAGAGATTACACATCGCATATGTGCTGCATTGCATTGCATACACGATCACTAACTTATCGTGTGTGCTGTTGCAAAATGCTCATGTTACATGTTATCTCTTCGATATACAACGGAATGAGTTAGTTGTTTTATGGACAAGAACGCGCATTTTATTTGTCATTTTTAAATACGCATCTGAATAATTCAGTTCTTGTGTATATGCAATGCATTGCAAAAGCGCATATATATGTTATGTCTTCAGTGCAGAAAGGAATGTTAGCTCTTGTGTGCAATGCAATGAAACGGATTGTCTCATGTGTCATTCGGTGCAAAAGTCAATAAAAATTCTTTATGCACAGTGCATTCAAGAACTAACTCAATCCGGCTGTGCTTTGAAAAGTTAACGTGTGTGCTGTTGAAGAAGTAACATAGAATTGCAAGTTCTAATGTAATTCCTCTGTGCATTTAATCGACTATACACTACCCTGGATCGTAAGTGCCATGCAATGCACAAGCATAGCATATGTTATTCTGATGCATGTAGCGCATACGATAGGACCAGTGTTTTTTTTAGGACCACTGCAACAGCACATATATAATCTGCAGTATAATGCAAAATACTCGTGTTACATGTTATATCTTCGCTATACAACGAAGTTAGTTGTTTTGTGCAAGCCATATTACCTGTTATTCTTTAACACACATGTTATCTTATCTGAATGAGTTAGTTCTAACACAGATAACACAGAGAATTGAGAACTAACTTATTCTTCTGTGCACTGAAAAGACAACAAATAACATGCGCTAACGCATTGCATTGCACATATGACCTGACTTTTATTGACTTTTACACTGAAGAATGACACATGAGACATTCCGTTTCATTGCACTACACAGAAGAAATAGCTTATTCATTCATAACATTCCTTTCTGCACTCATCTAAACTGAATGAGTTAGTTCTTGTATTTAAGAATGACAAACATGCGTTGTTGTGCAATGAAGAATCACATATACGTTATTCTTGTGCATTGAAGAGTTAATATATATGGTGTTAAAGAGATTGCATGTGCATTGCATCTTTCTGTGCACTGAAAAGACAACAAATAACATATGCGTTTAATGCATTGCATTGCATATGTGACCTGACTTTTACTGACTTTTGCATTGAAGAATGACACTTGAAACCTTGATTAATTCCTTTGTACATTGAAGAGATTACACATCGCATATGTGCTGCATTGCATTGCATACACGATCACTAACTTATCGTTATTTATTTACTTATAACTTATTGCAATGCATTGCAAAAGCGCATAATATAAGTCAATAAAAGTCAGGTCATGTATGCAATGCATGTAGCGCATATGTGCACCTGAAGTATAACATAAGCTGTGCACTTGTTTCGTTGGCACTTGTATTCAAGAACTAATTCATTCCGTGCATTGAAAAACAACATGTAACTTTGTATATCGAAGATATAACATGTAACGTGAGAATTTTGCATTGCAATGCATAGAAGATCACAAGCATAGCATATGTTATTCTGATGCATGTAGCGCATACGATAGGACCAGTGCGCAATGCACTGCAACAGCACATATATAATCTGCAGTATAATGCAAAATACTCGTGTTACATGTTATATCTTCGTTATACAAAGAAGTTAGTTGTTTTATGCAATGCTATGAAACAAGCCATATTACCTGTTATTCTTTAACAAGCACCTTAAGGAGTTAGTTATTGTATACAATGCAAGTACATAACATATTTTATTCTTCAATTGCGCAACGTTGGGTCGTATATGGAATGCAATGCAACAGCACATGTTATCTTAAAGCACTGAATTATAATGCATCTTCTATGCATTGCAATGTAAAGGTTCATATTATCTCTTCAATATTTTGTATGCAAAGCAATGCGATAGCACTAGATGTTATCTCTTCAACAGCACATATGTTAACTCTTCACCACTCACAGCGGAATGAGTTAGTTCTTGTAATGCACATCAAAGCAACAAGTGCATAGCCTTAGGTTATTGTTCAATTGCATTACAATTGCATTACATATGTGAAGCACAAGCATAGCATATATATTATTCTTGATTCCACGATGATAGGACCAGTGCGCATAATGGACTACAGCACATATATAATCTGCAATGTAATGCAAAATGCTCGTGTTACATGTTTATCTTCGCTATAACAACCCATATTACCTGTTATTCTTTAACACACACCTTAAGGAGTTAGTTCTTGTATACAATGCAAAAAAAAAACATAACATATTTTATTCTTCAGTTGCACAACGTTGTATCGTATATGGAATGCAATGCAACAAGCGCAGTTATGTTAACAGAATGAGTTAGTTCTTGTATTGCAATGCAAAGGATCATATTATCTCTTCAGTCAGCAAATATGCCGTGGGTTATCTCTTCAGTGTGCAAAGGAATAAGCTATTTCTTGTATCCGATGGAGGGAAACAGAGAATGTCTCATGTGCCATTCTTCAATGCAAAAGTCAATAAAAGTTAGGCTAGGTATGCAATGCAATGCGAAAACACGTATGTGTTTTAGCTTTTAAGTTCTTGCATGCAGTGAAATGAAACCACATATTTCATGTCATTCTTAAATGCAAATTGGAATATGTTGGTCACGAACGCAATACAATGTGAAATCAAATGTGCCATGTGTTATCTCTTCAACAGCACATATTTAACTCTTCAGTGTATAGCGGAATGAGTTAGGAATGAGTATGCACTGCAACGCAACAAGTGCAAACTTATTATGTTGGATCGCATTTGCAATGCAATACAAAAAATCATATATGTTATCTTATCTGAATGAGTTAGTTCTTGTATGCATTGCATTATAATGCAGTTTCTATGAAAAGGCTCACGTTATGTATATCTTCAATACACAACTGAAGAAGTTAATTAGTTGTTTTGCAAAGCAATGCACGTCTTATGTGTTGTCGTTTCAACACACAGAAAATAACTTAATGCAATCTAGTGTCATAGTGTTATCTCTTCAACAGCACATATGTTAACTCTGCAACGCACTGCAAAAGGACTGTTGCACTGTAGCTCAACCAAATTAGTTAGTTCTTCTATGCATTGTAGTGTAAAAACTCATATTTTACATGTTATCTCTTCAACATACAACGGATTAAGTTAGCTGTGTTATGGAATGCATTGCTTTGCATACAAATAACTGATACATGTGTGTATTGAAGAGATAACGTTACATGAGCCTTTGCATTGCAATGCATAGAAGATGCACTATAATGCAATGCTTACAAAAACTAACTCTTTCTTTTACGATAACGTGCTATTGCATTGCATTATTGGCATTATTAGTTATGCACTTGTTGTGTTGCATTGCATACAAGAACTAACTCATTCAGGTGTGCGTTGGAGAATAACACATGTAATATGGGTTGTTTCATTGCATTGCATGAAACAACTAACTTCCGTTGTATATCGAAGCTAACATATAAGAAGCATTTTGCTTTACAGTGCATAGAAAAATGTAACTAATTTGGTTATGCAAAAAACAAAAAACAAAAATAGATTATATATGTCCTGTTGCAGTTCATTGCTCACTGGATCTATCATAGAGCAAATAAGAATAACATATAAAGCTATGCTTGTGCATTGCATTGTACATAAGATCCGGCATATCTAGTGTCATAGTGTTATCTCTTCAACAGCACATATGTTAACTCTGCAACGCACTGCAAAAGGACTGTTGCACTGTAGCTCAACCAAATTAGTTAGTTCTTCTATGCATTGTAGTGTAAAAACTCATATTTTACATGTTATCTCTTCAACATACAACGGATTAAGTTAGCTGTGTTATGGAATGCATTGCTTTGCATACAAATAACTGATACATGTGTGTATTGAAGAGATAACGTTACATGAGCCTTTGCATTGCAATGCATAGAAGATGCACTATAATGCAATGCTTACAAAAACTAACTCTTTCTTTTACGATAACGTGCTATTGCATTGCATTATTGGCATTATTAGTTATGCACTTGTTGTGTTGCATTGCATACAAGAACTAACTCATTCAGGTGTGCGTTGGAGAATAACACATGTAATATGGGTTGTTTCATTGCATTGCATGAAACAACTAACTTCCGTTGTATATCGAAGCTAACATATAAGAAGCATTTTGCTTTACAGTGCATAGAAAAATGTAACTAATTTGGTTATGCAAAAAACAAAAAACAAAAATAGATTATATATGTCCTGTTGCAGTTCATTGCTCACTGGATCTATCATAGAGCAAATAAGAATAACATATAAAGCTATGCTTGTGCATTGCATTGTACATAAGATCCGGCATATTGCAATTGAAGTATAACATAGAATTGACACATGAGACATTCCGTTTCATTGCACTACACAGAAGAAATAGCTTATTCATTCATAACATTCCTTTCTGCACTCATCTGAACTGAATGATTTTGTTCTTGTATTTAAGAATGACAAACATGCGTTGTTGCATTGTATAAAACAACTAGCACATTCCGTTGTATATCGATGAGATAACATGGAACATGAGCTTTTTGAATTACAGTGCATAGAAGATCGAACTCGTTTTGTTTTTGCAATGAAGACATAACATGTGTTGTTGCAGTGTGTTGCACAGGACATAAGATAATGTTGTTGCATTCAAGATGTAACTTAATTGATGAATAACATACTTTCAACAGATATAACAATATAAACACTGTTGCATTTGCATACAAAATTCGAACTTATTCTTTTGTGCATTTGAAAATGTTCAGTTGCATTGCGTGGCAAACAACAACTAGCCCATTCCGTTGTGCGATGAAGCGATAACATATAAGCTATTATTGCTTTGCACACACAATGTGACGGTTGTGCTTTGAAAAATAACGTATAAGCTATGCACTTTATTTTACTTGCCTTGTGTTCAATAGCTAACTCATTCCGACGTGCTTTGAAGCGATATGTGCTGCTGCATTACACTGCAATCACATTACCTGTTCCTTTGTGTACCGTTGTGTACATGTTACATCTTAGGTATACAACGGAAGATATTTTTTTTTATTCAATGAAACATCCCATATTACATGTGATATTCTTCAACACACCTGAATAAGTTAGTTCTTGTATACAATACAACAAATAAGTACATAACTTAAGTTATTCTTCATTTGCAATAAAACAGTAAATATCTCATGTGTCATTTCTTCAATAGTTCTTGAATGCAATGTATCGCAACAATTGCAGCTTTATTCTTCCTTGGACAACGATAGGTCCTGGGCGTAATGCAATGCACTTCAACAGTACATATGTTATCTCTTTATTGTACAACAAAATGAGTTAGGTCTTCTATGCATTGCACATGTTACATGTTATATCTTTCATATTCAACGGAAGTTAGTTGTTTTATGCAATGCATGAATCCATATTACATTATTCTTATTCATTTCACATCTGAATGAGTTGGCTCTTGTATACAATGCAACCTATGTTATTCTTCAGTTGCACAACTTTTGATCGTATGAGCAATGTAATGCAGCAGCATATGTGTTATATCTTAACGAAATGAGGATTGGATGGAATGCATTGTAATGTAAAGGCAATGTAATGTTATCTCTTCAATATAATCTAATTCTAATTGCAGTGCATTGCTCACAGAATCTGTGGTATTACATTGAAGAATAACATAAGCTATGCAATTATTAGTTTATTATGTTAGCAGTCCATATTTTACCTACTATACATTCTTTCTAGCAAAATAATCCCAGATCATGAACTTTCAATAAATACTCAGTACATCTTTCAGATGTTACACCAGACAGACAGCAGTACATATTTGAGCTATTTGTGAATATTTGGAGCTATATTTCCGGCAAAAGGGACCTCGAACTTGAACATTCTATACATATTCATAGACTACTTCTGTTGTTAAGTCAGTCGGAAAGTAGTACATATTTAACCTATTTAACATATATCTGGCCCAAGAGTAGTCGATCATGATATCTGGTCCAAGAGTCCTCGATCATTAACTTTTTCATACATACTCATTGACTCTGTATGATGATTCATCAGCCATACAGGAGTCAATATTTGACCTAATGAACATATTTCTGGCCAAAGAGTAGTCGATCATGAACTTTCTATTTCACTCATTGACTCCTTCTGATGCTATGTCAGCCATGCAGTACTGCAGTTTTCACCTATTGGACATATTTCTGGCCAAATAATACTCAGTCTTGAACTTGTTTATACATACTAATTGACTTCGTCTGATAATTCATCAGCCATACAGGAGTCCATATTTGACCTATTGAACATGTTTCTGGTCCAAGAGTCCTCGATCATAACCTTTTTTATACATACTTCTTGACTTCCTCTGATGATTCGTGAGCCATACAGGAGTCAATATTTGACGTAATGAACATATTTCTGGCTAAAGAATTCTCAGTCTTGAACTTTTTTATACATACTTCTTGACTTCCTCTGATGATTCGTGAGCCATACAGGAGTCAATATTTGACCTATTGAACTTATTTCTGGTCCAAGAGTCTTCCATCATGAACTTTTTCACACATACTTATTGACTCAGCCTGATGATACGTCAGCCGTACAGGAGTCAATATTTGACGTAATGAACATATTTCTGGCCAAAGAATACTCAGTCTTGAACTTTTTTATACATACTTCTTGACTTCATCTGATGATTCGTGAGCCATACAGGAGTCAATATTTGACCTACTGAACATATTTTTGGCCAAAGAATACTGCCTTGAATTTATTTATACATACTTATTTGTCTCTGTCTGATAATTCATCAGATACAGGAGTCCATATTTGACCTATTGAACATGTTTCTGGTCCAAGAGTCCTCGATCATTAACTTTTTCATAAATACTCATTGACTCTGTATGATGATTCATCAGCCATACAGGAGTCGATATTTGACCTATTTAACATATATCTGGCCCAAGAGTAGTCGATCATGAACTTTCTATTTCTCTCATGGACTCCTTTAAATATGTCAGCCATGCGGTACTGCAGTTTTCACCTAATGGACATATTTCTGGCCAAATAATACTAAGTCTTGAACTTGTTTATACATACTAATTGACATCGTCTGATAATTCATCAGCCATACAGGAGTCCATATTTGACCTATTGAACATGTTTCTGGTCCAAGAGTCCTCGATCATGAACTTTTTCATACATACTTATTGACTCAGCCTGATGATACGTCAGCCATACAAGAGTCAATATTTGACATAATGAACATATTTCTGGCCAAAGAATACTCAGTCTTGAACTTTTTTATACATACTTCTTGACTTCCTCTGATGATTCGTGAGCCATACAAGAGTCAATATTTGACCTACTGAACATATTTATGGCCAAAGAATACTGCCTTGAATTTATTTATACATATTGATTTCGTCTGATAATTCATCAGCCATACAGGAGTCAATATTTGATCTAATGAACATATTTCTGGTCCAAGAGTCCTTGATCATGAACTTTTTCATACATACTTATTGACTCTGCCTGATGATACGTCAGCCATACAGGAGTCAAAATTTGACCCACTGAAAAAAAATGTGGCCCCAAGAGTTGTCGATCATGAATTTTTCTATACATAATAATCGACTCCTTCTGATGATACGGAAGGCATATAGTAGTCCATATATGACCTAATTGACATATTTCTGGCCGACGAATACTCAATCTTGAACATTTTCATACATACTCATTGACTCTGTCTGAGGATTCATCAGCCATACAGGAGTCAATATTTGACCTATTGAACTTATTTCTGGTCCAAGAGTCTTCCATCATGAACTTTTTCATACATACTTATTGACTCAGCCTGATGATACGTCAGCCATACAGGAGTCAATATTTGACGTAATGAACATATTTCTGGCCAAAGAATTCTCAGTCTTGAACTTTTTTATACATACTTCTTGACTTCCTCTGATGATTCGTGAGCCATACAGAAGTCAAAATTTGACCCACTGAAAAAAAATCTGGCCCAAGAGTCGTCGATCATGAATTTTCTATACATACTAATCGACTCTTCCTGATGATACGGAAGGCATATAGTAGTCCATATATGACCTAATTGACATATTCCTGGCCGACGAATACTCACTCTTGAACATTTTCATACATACTCATTGACTCTGTCTGAGGATTCATCAGCCATACAGGAGTCAATATTTGACGTAATGAACATGTTTCTGGTCCAAGAGTCCTCGATCATTAACTTTTTCATACATACTTATTGACTCTGCCTGATGATACGTCAGCCATACAGGAGTCAATACTTGAACATATTTCTGGCCATAGAATACGCAGTCTTGAACTTTTTTATACATATTGATTTCGACTGATAATTCATCAGCCATACAGGAGTCAATATTTGACCTATTGAACTTATTTCTGGTCCAAGAGTCTTCCATCATGAACTTTTTCATACATACTTATTGACTCAGCCTGATGATACGTCAGCCATACAGGAGTCAATATTTGACGTAATGAACATATTTCTGGCCAAAGAATACTCAGTCTTGAACTTTTTTATACATACTTCTTGACTTCCTCTGATGATTCGTGAGCCATACAGGAGTCAATATTTGACCTACTGAACATATTTTTGGCCAAAGAATACTGCCTTGAATTTATTTATACATACTTATTGTCTCTGTCTGATAATTCATTAGCCATACAGGAGTCCATATTTGACCTATTGAACATGTTTGTGGTCCAAGAGTCCTCGATCATTAAGTTTTTCATACATATTGACTCTGCCTGATGATACGTCAGCCATACAGGAGTCAAAATTTGACCCACTGAAAAAAAATCTGGCCCAAGAGTCGTCAATCATGAATTTTCTATACATACTAATCGACTCCTTCTGATGATACGGAAGGCATATAGTAGTCCACATATGAACTAATTGACATATTTCTGGCCGACAAATACTCAATCTTGAACATTTTCATACATACTTATTGACTCAGCCTGATGATACGTCAGCCATACAGGAGTCAATATTTGACGTAATGAACATATTTCTGGCCAAAGAATTCTCAGTCTTGAACTTTTCTTATACATACTTCTTGACTTCCTCTGATGATTCGTGAGCCATACAGGAGTCAATATTTGACCTACTGAACATAGTTTTGGCCAAAGAATACTGCCTTGAATTTATTTATACATACTCATTGTCTCTGTCTGAGGATTCATCAGCCATACAGGAGTCAATATTTGACCTATTTAACATATATCTGGCCCAAGAGTAGTCGATCATGAACTTTTTCATACATACTTATTGATTCAGCCTGATGATACGTCAGCCATACAGGGGTCAATATTTGACATAATGAACATATTTCTGGCCAAAGAATACTCAGTCTTGAACTTTTTTATACATACTTCTTGACTTCCTCTGATGATTCGTGAGCCATACAAGAGTCAATATTTGACCTACTGAACATATTTTTGGCCAAAGAATACTGCCTTGAATTTATTTATACATATTGATTTCGTCTGATAATTCATCAGCCATACAGGAGTCAATATTTGACCTAATGAACATATTTCTGGTCCAAGAGTCCTCGATCATGAACTTTTTCATACATACTTATTGACTCTGCCTGATGATGCGTCAGCCATACAGGAGTCAAAATTTGAGCCACTGAAAAAAAATATGGCCCAAGAGTCGTCGATCATGAATTTTTCTATACATACTAATCAACTCCTTCTGATGATAAGGAAGGCATATAGTAGTCCATATATGACCTATTTGACATATTTCTGGCCGACGAATACTCAATCTTGAACATTTTCATACATACTCATTGACTCTGTCTGAGGATTCATCAGCCATACAAGGAGTCAATATTTGACCTATTGAACTTATTTCTGGTCCAAGAGTCTTCCATCATGAACTTTTTCATACATACTTATTGACTCAGCCTGATGATACGTCAGCCATACAGGAGTCAATATTTGACGTAATGAACATATTTCTGGCCAAAGAATTCTCAGTCTTGAACTTTTTTATACATACTTCTTGACTTCCTCTGATGATTCGTGAGCCATACAGGAGTCAATATTTGACCTATTGAACTTATTTCTGGTCCAAGAGTCTTCCATCATGAACTTTTTCATACATACTTATTGACTCAGCCTGATGATACGTCAGCCATACAGGAGTCAATATTTGACGTAATGAACATATTTCTGGCCAAAGAATACTCAGTCTTGAACTTTTTTATACATACTTCTTGACTTCCTCTGATGATTCGTGAACCATACAGGAGTCAATATTTGACCTACTGAACATATTTTTGGCCAAAGAATACTCAGTCTTGAACTTTTTTATACATACTTCTTGACTTCCTCTGATGATTCCTGAGCCATACAGGAGTTAAAATTTGACCCTCTGAAAAAAAATCTGGCCCAAGAGTCGTCGATCATGAATTTTCTATACATACTAATCGACTCTTCCTGATGATACGGAAGGCTTATAGTAGTCCATATATGACCTAATTGACATATTTCTGGCCGACGAATACTCACTCTTGAACATTTTCATACATACTCATTGACTCTGTCTGAGGAATCATCAGCATACAGGAGTCAATATTTGACCTATTGAACTTATTTCTGGTCCAAGAGTCTTCCATCATGAACTTTTTCATACATACTTATTGACTCAGCCTGATGATACGTCAGCCATACAGGAGTCAATGTTTGACGTAATGAACATATTTCTGGCCAAAGAATTCTCAGTCTTGAACTTTTTTATGCATACTTCTTGACTTCCTCTGATGATTCGTGAGCCATACAGGAGTCAAAATTTGACCCACTGAAAAAAAATCTGGCCCAAGAGTCGTCGATCATGAATTTTCTATACATACTAATCGACTCTTCCTGATGATGCGGAAAGCATATAGTAGTCCATATATGACCTAATTGACATATTTCTGGCCGAGGTATACTCACTCTTGAATATTTTCATACATACTCATTGACTCTGTCTGAGGATTCATCAGCCATATAGGAGTCAATATTTGACGTAATGCACATATTTCTGGCCAAAGAATTCTCAGTCTTGAACTTTTTTATACATACTTCTTGACTTCCTCTGATGATTCGTGAGCCATACAGGAGTCAATATTTGACCTACTGAACATATTTTTGGCCAAAGAATACTGCCTTGAATTTATTTATACATACTTATTGTCTCTGTCTGATAATTCATCAGCCATACAGGAGTCAATATTTGACCTAATGAACATATTTCTGGTCCAAGAGTCCTTGATCATGAACTTTTTCATACATACTTATTGACTCTGCCTGATGATACGTCAGCCATACAGGAGTCAAAATTTGACCCACTGAAAAAAAATCTGGCCCAAGAGTCGTCGATCATGAATTTTCTATACATACTAATCGACTCCATCTGATGATAGGGAAGGCATATAGTAGTCCATATATGACCTAATTGACATATTTCTGGCTGACGAATACTCAATCTTGAACATTTTCATACATACTCATTGACTCTGTCTGAGGATTCATCAGCCATACAGGAGTCAATATTTGACCTATTGAACTTATTTCTGGTCCAAGAGTCTTCCATCATGAACTTTTTCATACATACTTATTGACTCCGTCTGTTGATTCGTCAACCATACAGGAGTCAAAATTTGACCTAATGAACATATTTCTGGCCAAAGAATACTCAGTCTTGTAGTTTTTTTATACATACTTATTGACTTCGTTTGATGATTCATCAGCCATAAAGGAGTGAATATTTGAACTGATGAACATATTTTTGGCCAAAAATACTGCCTTGAATTTATTTATACATACTTATTGTCTCTGTCTGATAATTCATCAGTCATACAGGAGTCGATATTTGACCTATTTAGCATATATCTGGCCCAAGAGTAGTCGATCATGAACTTTTTCATACATACTTATTGACTCTGCCTGATGATACGTCAGCCATACAGGAGTCAAAATTTGACCCACTGAAAAAAAATCTGGCCCAAGAGTCGTCGATCATGAATTTTCTATACATACTAATCGACTCTTCCTGATTATACAGAAGGCATATAGTAGTCCACATATGACCTAATTGACATATTTCTGGCCGCCGAATACTCAATCTTGAACATTTTCATACATACTTATTGACTCAGCCTGATGATACGTCAGCCATACAGGAGCCAATATTTGACCACAATGAACATATTTCTGGCCAAAGAATTCTCAGTCTTGAACTTTTTTATACATACTTCTTGACTTCCTCTGATGATTCATGAGCCATACAGGAGTCAATATTTGACCTACTGAACATATTTTTGGCCAAAGAATACTGCCTTGAATTTATTTATACATACTTATTGTCTCTGTCTGATAATTCATCAGCCATACAGGAGTCCATATTTGACCTATTGAACATGTTTCTGGTCCAAGAGTCCTCGATCATTAAGTTTTTCATACATACTTATTGACTCAGCCTGATGATTCGTGAGCCATACAGGAGTCAATATTTGACCTATTGAACTTATTTCTGGTCCAAGAGTCTTCCATCATGAACTTTTTCATACATACTTATTGACTCAACCTGATGATACGTCAGCCATACAGGAGTCAATATTTGACGTAATGAACATATTTCTGGCCAAAGAATTCTCAGTCTTGAACTTTTTTATACATACTTCTTGACTTCCTCTGATGATTGGTGAGCCATACAGGAGTCAATATTTGACCTATTGAACTTATTTCTGGTCCAAGAGTCTTCCATCATGAACTTTTTCATACATACTTATTGACTCAGCCTGATGATACGTCAGCCATACAGGACTCAATATTTGACGTAATGAACATATTTCTGGCAAAAGAATACTCAGTCTTGAACTTTTTTATACATACTTCTTGACTTCCTCTGATGATTCGTGAGCCATACAGGAGTCAAAATTTGACCCACTGAAAAAAAATCTGGCCCAAGAGTCGTCAATCATGAATTTTCTATACATACTAATCGACTCCTTCGGATGATACGGAAGGCATACAGTAGTCCACATATGACCTAATTGACATATTTCTGGCCGCCGAATACTCAATCTTGAACATTTTCATACATACTTATTGACTCAGCCTGATGATACGTCAGCCATACAGGAGCCAATATTTGACGTAATGAACATATTTCTGGCCAAAGAATTCTCAGTCTTGAACTTTTTTATACATACTTCTTGACTTCCTCTGATGATTCGTGAGCCATACAGGAGTCAATATTTGACCTACTGAACATATTTTTGGCCAAAGAATACTCAGTCTTGAACTTTTTTATACATACTTCTTGACTTCCTCTGATGATTCGTGAGCCATACAGGAGTCAAAATTTGACCCTCTGAAAAAAAATCTGGCCCAAGAGTCGTCGATCATGAATTTTCTATACATACTAATCGACTCTTCCTGATGATACGGAAGGCTTATAGAAGTCCATATATGACCTAATTGACATATTTCTGGCCGACGAATACTCAATCTTGAACATTTTCATACATACTCATTGACTCTGTCTGAGGATTCATCAGCCATACAGGAGTCAATATTTCTGGCCGACGAATACTCACTCTTGAACATTTTCATACATACTCATTGACTCTGTCTGAGGAATCATCAGCCATACAGGAGTCAATATTTGACCTATTGAACTTATTTCTGGTCCAAGAGTCTTCCATCATGAACTTTTTCATACATACTTATTGACTCAGCCTGATGATACGTCAGCCATACAGGAGTCAATGTTTGACGTAATGAACATATTTCTGGCCAAATAATTCTCAGTCTTGAACTTTTTTATGCATACTTCTTGACTTCCTCTGATGATTCGTGAGCCATACAGGAGTCAAAATTTGACCCACTGAAAAAAAATCTGGCCCAAGAGTCGTCGATCATGAATTTTCTATACATACTAATCGACTCTTCCTGATGATACGGAAGGCATATAGTAGTCCATATATGACCTAATTGACATATTTCTGGCCGACGAATACTCACTCTTGAACATTTTCATACATACTTCTTGACTTCCTCTGATGATTCGTGAGCCATACAGGAGTCAATATTTGACCTACTGAACATATTTTTGGCCAAAGAATACTGCCTTGAATTTATTTATACATACTTATTGTCTCTGTCTGATAATTCATCAGCCATACAGGAGTCCATAATTGACCTATTGAACATGTTTCTGGTCCAAGAGTCCTCGATCATTAACTTTTTCATACATACTCATTGACTCTGTATGATGATTCATCAGCCATACAGGAGTCAATACTTGAACATATTTCTGGTCATAGAATACTCAGTCTTGAACTTTTTTATACATATTGATTTCGTCTGATAATTCATCAGCCATACAGGAGTCAATATTTGACCTAATGAACATATTTCTGGTCCAAGAGTCCTTGATCATGAATTTTCTATACATACTAATCGACTCCATCTGATGATAGGGAAGGCATATAGTAGTCCATATATGACCTAATTGACATATTTCTGGCTGACGAATACTCAATCTTGAACATTTTCATACATACTCATTGACTCTGTCTGAGGATTCATCAGCCATACAGGAGTCAATATTTGACCTATTGAACTTATTTCTGGTCCAAGAGTCTTCCATCATGAACTTTTTCATACATACTTATTGACTCCGTCTGTTGATTCGTCAACCATACAGGAGTCAAAATTTGACCTAATGAACATATTTCTGGCCAAAGAATACTCAGTCTTGTAGTTTTTTTATACATACTTATTGACTTCGTTTGATGATTCATCAGCCATAAAGGAGTGAATATTTGAACTGATGAACATATTTTTGGCCAAAGAATACTGCCTTGAATTTATTTATACATACTTATTGTCTCTGTCTGATAATTCATCAGCCATACAGGAGTCCATATTTGACCTATTGAACATGTTTTTGGTCCAAGAGTGCTCGATCATTACGTTTTTCATACATACTTATTGACTCAGCCTGATGATACGTCAGCCATACAGGAGTCAATATTTGACGTAATGAACATATTTCTGTCCAAAGAATACTCAGTCTTGAACTTTTTTATACATACTTCTTGACTTCCTCTGATGATTCGTGAGCCATACAGGAGTCAATATTTGACCTACTGAACATATTTTTGGCCAAAGAATACTCAGTCTTGAACTTTTTTATACATACTTCTTGACTTCCTCTGATGATTCCTGAGCCATACAGGAGTCAAAATTTGACCCTCTGAAAAAAAATCTGGCCCAAGAGTCGTCGATCATGAATTTTCTATACATACTAATCGACTCTTCCTGATGATACGGAAGGCTTATAGAAGTCCATATATGACCTAATTGACATATTTCTGGCCGACGAATACTCACTCTTGAACATTTTTATACATACTCATTGACTCTGTCTGAGGAATCATCAGCCATACAGGAGTCAATATTTGACCTATTGAACTTATTTCTGGTCCAAGAGTCTTCCATCATGAACTTTTTCATACATACTTATTGACTCAGCCTGATGATACGTCAGCCATACAGGAGTCAATGTTTGACGTAATGAACATATTTCTGGCCAAATAATTCTCAGTCTTGAACTTTTTTATGCATACTTCTTGACTTCCTCTGATGATTCGTGAGCCATACAGGAGTCAAAATTTGACCCACTGAAAAAAAATCTGGCCCAAGAGTCGTCGATCATGAATTTTCTATACATACTAATCGACTCTTCCTGATGATACGGAAGGCATATAGTAGTCCATATATGACCTAATTGACATATTGCTGGCCGACGAATACTCACTCTTGAACATTTTCATACATACTCATTGACTCTGTCTGAGGATTCATCAGCCATACAGGAGTCAATATTTGACGTAATGAACATATTTCTGGCCAAAGAATTCTCAGTCTTGAACTTTTTTATACATACTTCTTGACTTCCTCTGATGATTCGTGAGCCATACAGGAGACAATATTTGACCTACTGAACATATTTTTGGCCAAAGAATACTGCCTTGAATTTATTTATACATACTTATTGTCTCTGTCTGATAATTCATCAGCCATACAGGAGTCCATATTTGACCTATTGAACATGTTTCTGGTCCAAGAGTCCTCGATCATTAAGTTTTTCATACATACTTATTGACTCTGCCTGATGATACGTCAGCCATACAGGAGTCAAAATTTGACCCACTGAAAAAAAACTGGCCCAAGAGTCGTCAATCATGAATTTTCTATACATACTAATCGACTCCTTCTGATGATACGGAAGGCATATAGTAGTCCACATATGACCTAATTGACATATTTCTGGCCGCCGAATACTCAATCTTGAACATTTTCATACATACTTATTGACTCAGCCTGATGATACGTCAGCCATACAGGAGCCAATATTTGACGTAATGAACATATTTCTGGCCAAAGAATTCTCAGTCTTGAACTTTTTTATACATACTTCTTGACTTCCTCTGATGATTCGTGAGCCATACAGGAGTCAATATTTGACCTACTGAACATATTTTTGGCCAAAGAATACTGCCTTGAATTTATTTATACATACTTATTGTCTCTGTCTGATAATTCATCAGCCATACAGGATTCCATATTTGACCTATTGAACATGTTTCTGGTCCAAGAGTCCTCGATCATTAACTTTTTCATACATACTCATTGACTCTGTATGATGATTCATCAGCCATACAGGAGTCAATATTTGACCTATTGAACTTATTTCTGGTCCAAGAGTCTTCCATCATGAACTTTTTCATACATACTTATTGACTCAGCCTGATGATACATCAGCCATACAGGAGTCAATGTTTGACGTAATGAATATATTTCTGGCCAAAGAATTCTCAGTCTTGAACTTTTTTATACATACTTCTTGACTTCCTCTGATGATTCGTGAGCCATACAGGAGTCAAAATTTGACCCACTGAAAAAAAATCTGGCCCAAGAGTCGTCAATCATGAATTTTCTATACATACTAATCGACTCCTTCTGATGATACGGAAGGCATATAGTAGTCCACATATGACCTAATTGACATATTTCTGGCCGCCGAATACTCAATCTTGAACATTTTCATACATACTTATTGACTCAGCCTGATGATACGTCAGCCATACAGGAGCCAATATTTGACGTAATGAACATATTTCTGGCCAAAGAATTCTCAGTCTTGAACTTTTTTATGCATACTTCTTGACTTCCTCTGATGATTCGTGAGCCATACAGGAGTCAAAATTTGACCCACTGAAAAAAAATCTGGCCCAAGAGTCGTCGATCATGAATTTTCTATACATACTAATCGACTCTTCCTGATGATACGGAAGGCATATAGTAGTCCATATATGACCTAATTGACATATTTCTGGCCGACGAATACTCAATCTTGAACATTTTCATACATACTCATTGACTCTGTCTGAGGATTCATCAGCCATACAGGAGTCAATATTTGACCTATTGAACTTATTTCTGGTCCAAGAGTCTTCCATCATGAACTTTTTCATACATACTTATTGACTCAGCCTGATGATGCGTCAGCCATACAGGAGTCAATATTTGACGTAATGAACATATTTCTGTCCAAAGAATACTCAGTCTTGAACTTTTTTATACATACTTCTTGACTTCCTCTGATGATTCGTGAGCCATACAGGAGTCAATATTTGACCTACTGAACATATTTTTGGCCAAAGAATACTGCCTTGAATTTATTTATACATACTTATTGTCTCTGTCTGATAATTCATTAGCCATACAGGAGTCCATATTTGACCTATTGAACATGTTTTTGGTCCAAGAGTCCTCGATCATTAAGTTTTTCATACATACTTATTGACTCTGCCTGATGATACGTCAGCCATACAGGAGTCAAAATTTGACCCACTGAAAAAAAATCTGGCCCAAGAGTCGTCAATCATGAATTTTCTATACATACTAATCGACTCCTTCTGATGATACGGAAGGCATATAGTAGTCCACATATGACCTAATTGACATATTTCTGGCCGACGAATACTCAATCTTGAACATTTTCATACATACTTATTGACTCTGTCTGAGGATTCATCAGCCATACAGGAGTCAATATTTGACCTATTGAACTTATTTCTGGTCCAAGAGTCTTCCATCATAAACTTTTTCATACATACTTATTGACTCAGCTTGATGATACGTCAGCCATACAGGAGTCAATGTTTGACGTAATGAACATATTTCTGGCTAAATAATTCTCAGTCTTGAACTTTTTATGCATACTTCTTGACTTCCTCTGATGATTCGTGAGCCATACAGGAGTCAAAATTTGACCCACTGAAAAAAAATCTGGCCCAAGAGTCGTCGATCATGAATTTTCTATACATACTAATCGACTCTTCCTGATGATACGGAAGGCATATAGTAGTCCATATATGACCTAATTGACATATTTCTGGCCGACGAATACTCACTCTTAAAACATTTTCATACATACTCAATGACTCTGTCTGAGGATTCATCAGCCATACAGGAGTCAATATTTGACCTATTGAACTTATTTCTGGTCCAAGAGTCTTCCATCATGAACTTTTTCATACATACTTATTGACTCAGCCTGATGATACATCAGCCATACAGGAGTCAATATTTGACGTAATGAATATATTTCTGGCCAAAGAATTCTCAGTCTTGAACTTTTTTATACATACTTCTTGACTTCCTCTGATGATTCGTGAGCCATACAGGAGTCAAAATTTGACGTAATGAACATATTTCTGGCCAAAGAATTCTCAGTCTTGAACTTTTTTATACATACTTCTTGACTTCCTCTGATGATTCGTGAGCCATACAGGAGTCAATATTTGACCTACTGAACATATTTTTGGCCAAAGAATACTGCCTTGAATTTATTTATACATACTTATTGTCTCTGTCTGATAATTCATCAGCCATACAGGAGTCAATATTTGACCTAATGAACATATTTCTGGTCCAAGAGTCCTTGATCATGAACTTTTTCATACATACTTATTGACTCAGCCTGATGATACGTCAGCCATACAGGAGTCAATATTTGACGTAATGAACATATTTCTGGCCAAAGAATACTCAGTCTTGAACTTTTTTATACATACTTCTTGACTTCCTCTGATGATTCGTGAGCCATACAGGAGTCCATAATTGACCTATTGAACATGTTTCTGGTCCAAGAGTCCTCGATCATTAACTTTTTCATACATACTCATTGACTCTGTATGATGATTCATCAGCCATACAGGAGTCGATATTTGACCTATTTAGCATATATCTGGCCCAAGAGTAGTCGATCATGAACTTTTTCATACATACTTATTGACTCTGCCTGATGATACGTCAGCCATACAGGAGTCAAAATTTGACCCACTGAAAAAAAATCTGGCCCAAGAGTCGTCGATCATGAATTTTCTATACATACTAATCGACTCCTTCTGATGATACGGAAGGCATATAGTAATCCATATATGACCTAATTGACATATTTCTGGCCGACGAATACTCAATCTTGAACATTTTCATACATACTCATTGACTCTGTCTGAGGATTCATCAGCCATACAGGAGTCAATATTTGACCTATTGAACTTATTTCTGGTCCAAGAGTCTTCCATCATGAACTTTTTCATACATACTTATTGACTCAGCCTGATGATACGTCAGCCATACAGGAGTCAATATTTGACGTAATGAACATATTTCTGGCCAAAGAATTCTCAGTCTTGAACTTTTTTATACATACTTATTGACTTCCTCTGATGATTCGTGAGCCATACAGGAGTCAATATTTGACCTATTGAACTTATTTCTGGTCCAAGAGTCTTCCATCATGAACTTTTTCATACATACTTATTGACTCAGCCTGATGATACGTCAGCCATACAGGAGTCAATATTTGACGTAATGAACATATTTCTGGCCAAAGAATACTCAGTCTTGAACTTTTTTATACATACTTCTTGACTTCCTCTGATGATTCGTGAGCCATACAGGAGTCAATATTTGACCTACTGAACATATTTTTGGCCAAAGAATACTGCCTTTAATTTGTTTATACATACTTATTGTCTCTGTCTGATAATTCATCAGCCATACAGGAGTCCATATTTGACCTATTGAACATGTTTCTGGTCCAAGAGTCCTCGATCATTAACTTTTTCATACATACTCATTGACTCTGTATGATGATTCATCAGCCATACAGGAGTCGATATTTGACCTATTTAGCATATATCTGGCCCAAGAGTAGTCGATCATGAACTTTTTCATACATACTTATTGACTCTGCCTGATGATACGTCAGCCATACAGGAGTCAAAATTTGACCCACTGAAAAAAAATCTGGCCCAAGAGTCGTCGATCATGAATTTTCTATACATACTAATCGATTCTTCCTGATGATACGGAAGGCATATAGTAGTCCATATATGACCTAATTGACATATTTCTGGCCGACGAATACTCAATCTTGAACATTTTCATACATACTCATTGACTCTGTCTGAGGATTCATCAGCCATACAGGAGTCAATATTTGACCTATTGAACTTATTTCTGGTCCAAGAGTCTTCCATCATGAACTTTTTCATACATACTTATTGACTCAGCCTGATGATACGTCAGCCATACAGGAGTCAATATTTGACGCAATGAACATATTTCTGGCCAAAGAATTCACAGTCTTGAACTTTTTTATGCATACTTCTTGACTTCCTCTGATGATTCGTGAGCCATACAGGAGTCAAAATTTGACCCACTGAAAAAAAATCTGGCCCAAGAGTCGTCGATCATGAATTTTCTATACATACTAATCGACTCCTTCTGATGATACGGAAGGCATATAGTAGTCCATATATGACCTAATTGACATATTCCTGGCCGACGAATACTCACTCTTGAACATTTTCATACATACTCATTGACTCTGTCTGAGGATTCATCAGCCATACAGGAGTCAATATCTGACGTAATGAACATATTTCTGGCCAAAGAATTCTCAGTCTTGAACTTTTTCATACATACTTCTTGTCTTCCTCTGATGATTCGTGAGCCATACAGGAGTCAATATTTGACCTACTGAACATATTTTTGGCCAAAGAATACTGCCTTGAATTTATTTATACATACTTATTGTCTCTGTCTGATAATTCATCAGCCATACAGGAGTCCATATTTGACCTATTGAACATGTTTCTGGTCCAAGAGTCCTCGATCATTAAGTTTTTCATACATACTTATTGACTCTGCCTGATGATACGTCAGCCATACAGGAGTCAATACTTGAACATATTTCTGGCCATAGAATACTCAGTCTTGAACTTTTTTATACATATTGATTTCGTCTGATAATTCATCAGCCATACAGGAGTCAATATTTGACCTATTGAACTTATTTCTGGTCCAAGAGTCTTCCATCATGAACTTTTTCATACATACTTATTGACTCAGCCTGATGATACGTCAGCCATACAGGAGTCAATATTTGACATAATGAACATATTTCTGGCCAAAGAATACTCAGTCTTGAACTTTTTTATACATACTTCTTGACTTCCTCTGATGATTCGTGAGCCATACAGGAGTCAATATTTGACCTACTGAACATATTTTTGGCCAAAGAATACTGCCTTGAATTTATTTATACATACTTATTGTCTCTGTCTGATAATTCATCAGCCATACAGGAGTCCATAATTGACCTATTGAACATGTTTCTGGTCCAAGAGTCCTCGATCATTAACTTTTTCATACATACTCATTGACTCTGTATGATGATTCATCAGCCATACAGGAGTCGATATTTGACCTATTTAGCATATATCTGGCCCAAGAGTAGTCGATCATGAACTTTTTCATACATACTTATTGACTCTGCCTGATGATACGTCAGCCATACAGGAGTCAAAATTTGACCCACTGAAAAAAAATCTGGCCCAAGAGTCGTCGATCATGAATTTTCTATACATACTAATCGACTCTTCCTGATGATACGGAAGGCATATAGTAGTCCATATATGACCTAATTGACATATTTCTGGCCGACGAATACTCAATCTTGAACATTTTCATACATACTCATTGACTCTGTCTGAGGATTCATCAGCCATACAGGAGTCAATATTTGACCTATTGAACTTATTTCTGGTCCAAGAGTCTTCCATCATGAACTTTTTCATACATACTTATTGACTCAGCCTGATGATACGTCAGCCATACAGGAGTCAATATTTGACGTAATGAACATATTTCTGGCCAAAGAATTCTCAGTCTTGAACTTTTTTATACATACTTCTTGACTTCCTCTGATGATTCCTGAGCCATACAGGAGTCTAAATTTGACCCACTGAAAAAAAATCTGGCCCAAGAGTCGTCGATCATGAATTTTCTATACATACTAATCGACTCTTCCTGATGATACGGAAGGCTTATAGTAGTCCATATATGACCTAATTGACATATTTCTGGCCGACGAATACTCACTCTTGAACATTTTCATACATACTCATTGACTCTGTCTGAGGATTCATCAGCCATACAGGAGTCAATATTTGACCTATTGAACTTATTTCTGGTCCAAGAGTCTTCCATCATGAACTTTTTCATACATACTTATTGACTCAGCCTGATGATACGTCAGCCATACAGGAGTCAATATTTGACATAATGAACATATTTCTGGCCAAAGAATACTCAGTCTTGAACTTTTTTATACATACTTCTTGACTTCCTCTGATGATTCGTGAGCCATACAGGAGTCAATATTTGACCTACTGAACATATTTTTGGCCAAAGAATACTGCCTTGAATTTATTTATACATACTTATTGTCTCTGTCTGATAATTCATCAGCCATACAGGAGTCCATAATTGACCTATTGAACATGTTTCTGGTCCAAGAGTCCTCGATCATTAACTTTTTCATACATACTCATTGACTCTGTATGATGATTCATCAGCCATACAGGAGTCGATATTTGACCTATTTAGCATATATCTGGCCCAAGAGTAGTCGATCATGAACTTTTTCATACATACTTATTGACTCTGCCTGATGATACGTCAGCCATACAGGAGTCAAAATTTGACCCACTGAAAAAAAATCTGGCCCAAGAGTCGTCGATCATGAATTTTCTATACATACTAATCGACTCTTCCTGATGATACGGAAGGCATATAGTAGTCCATATATGACCTAATTGACATATTTCTGGCCGACGAATACTCAATCTTGAACATTTTCATACATACTCATTGACTCTGTCTGAGGATTCATCAGCCATACAGGAGTCAATATTTGACCTATTGAACTTATTTCTGGTCCAAGAGTCTTCCATCATGAACTTTTTCATACATACTTATTGACTCAGCCTGATGATACGTCAGCCATACAGGAGTCAATATTTGACGTAATGAACATATTTCTGGCCAAAGAATTCTCAGTCTTGAACTTTTTTATACATACTTCTTGACTTCCTCTGATGATTCCTGAGCCATACAGGAGTCTAAATTTGACCCACTGAAAAAAAATCTGGCCCAAGAGTCGTCGATCATGAATTTTCTATACATACTAATCGACTCTTCCTGATGATACGGAAGGCTTATAGTAGTCCATATATGACCTAATTGACATATTTCTGGCCGACGAATACTCACTCTTGAACATTTTCATACATACTCATTGACTCTGTCTGAGGATTCATCAGCCATACAGGAGTCAATATTTGACATAATGAACATATTTCTGGCCAAAGAATACTCAGTCTTGAACTTTTTTATACATACTTCTTGACTTCCTCTGATGATTCGTGAGCCATACAGGAGTCAATATTTGACCTACTGAACATATTTTTGGCCAAAGAATACTGCCTTGAATTTATTTATACATACTTATTGTCTCTGTCTGATAATTCATCAGCCATACAGGAGTCCATAATTGACCTATTGAACATGTTTCTGGTCCAAGAGTCCTCGATCATTAACTTTTTCATACATACTCATTGACTCTGTATGATGATTCATCAGCCATACAGGAGTCGATATTTGACCTATTTAGCATATATCTGGCCCAAGAGTAGTCGATCATGAACTTTTTCATACATACTTATTGACTCTGCCTGATGATACGTCAGCCATACAGGAGTCAAAATTTGACCCACTGAAAAAAAATCTGGCCCAAGAGTCGTCGATCATGAATTTTCTATACATACTAATCGACTCTTCCTGATGATACGGAAGGCATATAGTAGTCCATATATGACCTAATTGACATATTTCTGGCCGACGAATACTCAATCTTGAACATTTTCATACATACTCATTGACTCTGTCTGAGGATTCATCAGCCATACAGGAGTCAATATTTGACCTATTGAACTTATTTCTGGTCCAAGAGTCTTCCATCATGAACTTTTTCATACATACTTATTGACTCAGCCTGATGATACGTCAGCCATACAGGAGTCAATATTTGACGTAATGAACATATTTCTGGCCAAAGAATTCTCAGTCTTGAACTTTTTTATACATACTTATTGACTTCCTCTGATGATTCGTGAGCCATACAGGAGTCAATATTTGACCTATTGAACTTATTTCTGGTCCAAGAGTCTTCCATCATGAACTTTTTCATACATACTTATTGACTCAGCCTGATGATACGTCAGCCATACAGGAGTCAATATTTGACGTAATGAACATATTTCTGGCCAAAGAATACTCAGTCTTGAACTTTTTTATACATACTTCTTGACTTCCTCTGATGATTCGTGAGCCATACAGGAGTCAATATTTGACCTACTGAACATATTTTTGGCCAAAGAATACTGCCTTTAATTTGTTTATACATACTTATTGTCTCTGTCTGATAATTCATCAGCCATACAGGAGTCCATATTTGACCTATTGAACATGTTTCTGGTCCAAGAGTCCTCGATCATTAACTTTTTCATACATACTCATTGACTCTGTATGATGATTCATCAGCCATACAGGAGTCGATATTTGACCTATTTAGCATATATCTGGCCCAAGAGTAGTCGATCATGAACTTTTTCATACATACTTATTGACTCTGCCTGATGATACGTCAGCCATACAGGAGTCAAAATTTGACCCACTGAAAAAAAATCTGGCCCAAGAGTCGTCGATCATGAATTTTCTATACATACTAATCGACTCTTCCTGATGATACGGAAGGCATATAGTAGTCCATATATGACCTAATTGACATATTTCTGGCCGACGAATACTCAATCTTGAACATTTTCATACATACTCATTGACTCTGTCTGAGGATTCATCAGCCATACAGGAGTCAATATTTGACCTATTGAACTTATTTCTGGTCCAAGAGTCTTCCATCATGAACTTTTTCATACATACTTATTGACTCAGCCTGATGATACGTCAGCCATACAGGAGTCAATATTTGACGCAATGAACATATTTCTGGCCAAAGAATTCACAGTCTTGAACTTTTTTATGCATACTTCTTGACTTCCTCTGATGATTCGTGAGCCATACAGGAGTCAAAATTTGACCCACTGAAAAAAAATCTGGCCCAAGAGTCGTCGATCATGAATTTTCTATACATACTAATCGACTCCTTCTGATGATACGGAAGGCATATAGTAGTCCATATATGACCTAATTGACATATTCCTGGCCGACGAATACTCACTCTTGAACATTTTCATACATACTCATTGACTCTGTCTGAGGATTCATCAGCCATACAGGAGTCAATATCTGACGTAATGAACATATTTCTGGCCAAAGAATTCTCAGTCTTGAACTTTTTCATACATACTTCTTGTCTTCCTCTGATGATTCGTGAGCCATACAGGAGTCAATATTTGACCTACTGAACATATTTTTGGCCAAAGAATACTGCCTTGAATTTATTTATACATACTTATTGTCTCTGTCTGATAATTCATCAGCCATACAGGAGTCCATATTTGACCTATTGAACATGTTTCTGGTCCAAGAGTCCTCGATCATTAACTTTTTCATACATACTTATTGACTCTGCCTGATGATACGTCAGCCATACAGGAGTCAATACTTGAACATATTTCTGGCCATAGAATACTCAGTCTTGAACTTTTTTATACATATTGATTTCGTCTGATAATTCATCAGCCATACAGGAGTCAATATTTGACCTATTGAACTTATTTCTGGTCCAAGAGTCTTCCATCATGAACTTTTTCATACATACTTATTGACTCAGCCTGATGATACGTCAGCCATACAGGAGTCAATATTTGACATAATGAACATATTTCTGGCCAAAGAATACTCAGTCTTGAACTTTTTTATACATACTTCTTGACTTCCTCTGATGATTCGTGAGCCATACAGGAGTCAATATTTGACCTACTGAACATATTTTTGGCCAAAGAATACTGCCTTGAATTTATTTATACATACTTATTGTCTCTGTCTGATAATTCATCAGCCATACAGGAGTCCATAATTGACCTATTGAACATGTTTCTGGTCCAAGAGTCCTCGATCATTAACTTTTTCATACATACTCATTGACTCTGTATGATGATTCATCAGCCATACAGGAGTCGATATTTGACCTATTTAGCATATATCTGGCCCAAGAGTAGTCGATCATGAACTTTTTCATACATACTTATTGACTCTGCCTGATGATACGTCAGCCATACAGGAGTCAAAATTTGACCCACTGAAAAAAAATCTGGCCCAAGAGTCGTCGATCATGAATTTTCTATACATACTAATCGACTCTTCCTGATGATACGGAAGGCATATAGTAGTCCATATATGACCTAATTGACATATTTCTGGCCGACGAATACTCAATCTTGAACATTTTCATACATACTCATTGACTCTGTCTGAGGATTCATCAGCCATACAGGAGTCAATATTTGACCTATTGAACTTATTTCTGGTCCAAGAGTCTTCCATCATGAACTTTTTCATACATACTTATTGACTCAGCCTGATGATACGTCAGCCATACAGGAGTCAATATTTGACGTAATGAACATATTTCTGGCCAAAGAATTCTCAGTCTTGAACTTTTTTTATACATACTTCTTGACTTCCTCTGATGATTCCTGAGCCATACAGGAGTCTAAATTTGACCCACTGAAAAAAAATCTGGCCCAAGAGTCGTCGATCATGAATTTTCTATACATACTAATCGACTCTTCCTGATGATACGGAAGGCTTATAGTAGTCCATATATGACCTAATTGACATATTTCTGGCCGACGAATACTCACTCTTGAACATTTTCATACATACTCATTGACTCTGTCTGAGGATTCATCAGCCATACAGGAGTCAATATTTGACCTATTGAACTTATTTCTGGTCCAAGAGTCTTCCATCATGAACTTTTTCATACATACTTATTGACTCAGCCTGATGATACGTCAGCCATACAGGAGTCAATATTTGACATAATGAACATATTTCTGGCCAAAGAATACTCAGTCTTGAACTTTTTTATACATACTTCTTGACTTCCTCTGATGATTCGTGAGCCATACAGGAGTCAATATTTGACCTACTGAACATATTTTTGGCCAAAGAATACTGCCTTGAATTTATTTATACATACTTATTGTCTCTGTCTGATAATTCATCAGCCATACAGGAGTCCATAATTGACCTATTGAACATGTTTCTGGTCCAAGAGTCCTCGATCATTAACTTTTTCATACATACTCATTGACTCTGTATGATGATTCATCAGCCATACAGGAGTCGATATTTGACCTATTTAGCATATATCTGGCCCAAGAGTAGTCGATCATGAACTTTTTCATACATACTTATTGACTCTGCCTGATGATACGTCAGCCATACAGGAGTCAAAATTTGACCCACTGAAAAAAAATCTGGCCCAAGAGTCGTCGATCATGAATTTTCTATACATACTAATCGACTCTTCCTGATGATACGGAAGGCATATAGTAGTCCATATATGACCTAATTGACATATTTCTGGCCGACGAATACTCAATCTTGAACATTTTCATACATACTCATTGACTCTGTCTGAGGATTCATCAGCCATACAGGAGTCAATATTTGACCTATTGAACTTATTTCTGGTCCAAGAGTCTTCCATCATGAACTTTTTCATACATACTTATTGACTCAGCCTGATGATACGTCAGCCATACAGGAGTCAATATTTGACGTAATGAACATATTTCTGGCCAAAGAATTCTCAGTCTTGAACTTTTTTTATACATACTTCTTGACTTCCTCTGATGATTCCTGAGCCATACAGGAGTCTAAATTTGACCCACTGAAAAAAAATCTGGCCCAAGAGTCGTCGATCATGAATTTTCTATACATACTAATCGACTCTTCCTGATGATACGGAAGGCTTATAGTAGTCCATATATGACCTAATTGACATATTTCTGGCCGACGAATACTCACTCTTGAACATTTTCATACATACTCATTGACTCTGTCTGAGGATTCATCAGCCATACAGGAGTCAATATTTGACCTATTGAACTTATTTCTGGTCCAAGAGTCTTCCATCATGAACTTTTTCATACATACTTATTGACTCAGCCTGATGATACGTCAGCCATACAGGAGTCAATATTTGACATAATGAACATATTTCTGGCCAAAGAATACTCAGTCTTGAACTTTTTTATACATACTTCTTGACTTCCTCTGATGATTCGTGAGCCATACAGGAGTCAATATTTGACCTACTGAACATATTTTTGGCCAAAGAATACTGCCTTGAATTTATTTATACATACTTATTGTCTCTGTCTGATAATTCATCAGCCATACAGGAGTCCATAATTGACCTATTGAACATGTTTCTGGTCCAAGAGTCCTCGATCATTAACTTTTTCATACATACTCATTGACTCTGTATGATGATTCATCAGCCATACAGGAGTCGATATTTGACCTATTTAGCATATATCTGGCCCAAGAGTAGTCGATCATGAACTTTTTCATACATACTTATTGACTCTGCCTGATGATACGTCAGCCATACAGGAGTCAAAATTTGACCCACTGAAAAAAAATCTGGCCCAAGAGTCGTCGATCATGAATTTTCTATACATACTAATCGACTCTTCCTGATGATACGGAAGGCATATAGTAGTCCATATATGACCTAATTGACATATTTCTGGCCGACGAATACTCAATCTTGAACATTTTCATACATACTCATTGACTCTGTCTGAGGATTCATCAGCCATACAGGAGTCAATATTTGACCTATTGAACTTATTTCTGGTCCAAGAGTCTTCCATCATGAACTTTTTCATACATACTTATTGACTCAGCCTGATGATACGTCAGCCATACAGGAGTCAATATTTGACGTAATGAACATATTTCTGGCCAAAGAATTCTCAGTCTTGAACTTTTTTTATACATACTTCTTGACTTCCTCTGATGATTCCTGAGCCATACAGGAGTCTAAATTTGACCCACTGAAAAAAAATCTGGCCCAAGAGTCGTCGATCATGAATTTTCTATACATACTAATCGACTCTTCCTGATGATACGGAAGGCTTATAGTAGTCCATATATGACCTAATTGACATATTTCTGGCCGACGAATACTCACTCTTGAACATTTTCATACATACTCATTGACTCTGTCTGAGGATTCATCAGCCATACAGGAGTCAATATTTGACCTATTGAACTTATTTCTGGTCCAAGAGTCTTCCATCATGAACTTTTTCATACATACTTATTGACTCAGCCTGATGATACGTCAGCCATACAGGAGTCAATATTTGACATAATGAACATATTTCTGGCCAAAGAATACTCAGTCTTGAACTTTTTTATACATACTTCTTGACTTCCTCTGATGATTCGTGAGCCATACAGGAGTCAATATTTGACCTACTGAACATATTTTTGGCCAAAGAATACTGCCTTGAATTTATTTATACATACTTATTGTCTCTGTCTGATAATTCATCAGCCATACAGGAGTCCATAATTGACCTATTGAACATGTTTCTGGTCCAAGAGTCCTCGATCATTAACTTTTTCATACATACTCATTGACTCTGTATGATGATTCATCAGCCATACAGGAGTCGATATTTGACCTATTTAGCATATATCTGGCCCAAGAGTAGTCGATCATGAACTTTTTCATACATACTTATTGACTCTGCCTGATGATACGTCAGCCATACAGGAGTCAAAATTTGACCCACTGAAAAAAAATCTGGCCCAAGAGTCGTCGATCATGAATTTTCTATACATACTAATCGACTCTTCCTGATGATACGGAAGGCATATAGTAGTCCATATATGACCTAATTGACATATTTCTGGCCGACGAATACTCAATCTTGAACATTTTCATACATACTCATTGACTCTGTCTGAGGATTCATCAGCCATACAGGAGTCAATATTTGACCTATTGAACTTATTTCTGGTCCAAGAGTCTTCCATCATGAACTTTTTCATACATACTTATTGACTCAGCCTGATGATACTTCAGCCATACAGGAGTCAATATTTGACGTAATGAACATATTTCTGGCCAAAGAATTCTCAGTCTTGAACTTTTTTATACATACTTCTTGACTTCCTCTGATGATTCCTGAGCCATACAGGAGTCTAAATTTGACCCACTGAAAAAAAATCTGGCCCAAGAGTCATCGATCATGAATTTTCTATACATACTAATCGACTCTTCCTGATGATACGGAAGGCTTATAGTAGTCCATATATGACCTAATTGACATATTTCTGGCCGACGAATACTCACTCTTGAACATTTTCATACATACTCATTGACTCTGTCTGAGGATTCATCAGCCATACAGGAGTCAATATTTGACCTATTGAACTTATTTCTGGTCCAAGAGTCTTCCATCATGAACTTTTTCATACATACTTATTGACTCAGCCTGATGATACGTCAGCCATACAGGAGTCAATATTTGACATAATGAACATATTTCTGGCCAAAGAATACTCAGTCTTGAACTTTTTTATACATACTTCTTGACTTCCTCTGATGATTCGTGAGCCATACAGGAGTAAATATTTGACCTACTGAACATATTTTTGGCCAAAGAATACTGCCTTGAATTTATTTATACATACTTATTGTCTCTGTCTGATAATTCATCAGCCATACAGGAGTCCATAATTGACCTATTGAACATGTTTCTGGTCCAAGAGTCCTTGATCATTAACTTTTTCATACATACTCATTGACTCTGTATGATGATTCATCAGCCATACAGGAGTCGATATTTGACCTATTTAGCATATATCTGGCCCAAGAGTAGTCGATCATGAACTTTTTCATACATACTTATTGACTCCGCCTGATGATACGTCAGCCATACAGGAGTCAAAATTTGACCCACTGAAAAAAAATCTGGCCCAAGAGTCGTCGATCATGAATTTTCTATACATACTAATCGACTCTTCCTGATGATACGGAAGGCATATAGTAGTCCATATATGACCTAATTGACATATTTCTGGCCGACGAATACTCAATCTTGAACATTTTCATACATACTCATTGACTCTGTCTGAGGATTCATCAGCCATACAGGAGTCAATATTTGACCTATTGAACTTATTTCTGGTCCAAGAGTCTTCCATCATGAACTTTTTCATACATACTTATTGACTCAGCCTGATGATACGTCAGCCATACAGGAGTCAATATTTGACGTAATGAACATATTTCTGGCCAAAGAATTCTCAGTCTTGAACTTTTTTATACATACTTCTTGACTTCCTCTGATGATTCCTGAGCCATACAGGAGTCTAAATTTGACCCACTGAAAAACAATCTGGCCCAAGAGTCGTCGATCATGAATTTTCTATACATACTAATCGACTCTTCCTGATGATACGGAAGGCTTATAGTAGTCCATATATGACCTAATTGACATATTTCTGGCCGACGAATACTCACTCTTGAACATTTTCATACATACTCATTGACTCTGTCTGAGGATTCATCAGCCATACAGGAGTCAATATTTGACCTATTGAACTTATTTCTGGTCCAAGAGTCTTCCATCATGAACTTTTTCATACATACTTATTGACTCAGCCTGATGATACGTCAGCCATACAGGAGTCAATATTTGACATAATGAACATATTTCTGGCCAAAGAATACTCAGTCTTGAACTTTTTTATACATACTTTTTGACTTCCTCTGATGATTCGTGAGCCATACAGGAGTCAATATTTGACCTACTGAACATATTTTTGGCCAAAGAATACTGCCTTGAATTTATTTATACATACTTATTGTCTCTGTCTGATAATTCATCAGCCATACAAGAGTCCATAATTGACCTATTGAACATGTTTCTGGTCCAAGAGTCCTCGATCATTAAGTTTTTCATACATACTTATTGACTCTGCCTGATGATACGTCAGCCATACAGAAGTCAATACTTGAACATATTTCTGGCCATAGAATACTCAGTCTTGAACTTTTTTATACATATTGATTTCGTCTGATAATTCATCAGCCATACAGGAGTCAATATTTGACCTATTGAACTTATTTCTGGTCCAAGAGTCTTCCATCATGAACTTTTTCATACATACTTATTGACTCAGCCTGATGATACGTCAGCCATACAGGAGTCAATATTTGACGTAATGAACATATTTCTGGCCAAAGAATTCTCAGTCTTGACCCACTGAAAAAAAATCTGGCCCAAGAGTCGTCGATCATGAATTTTCTATACATACTAATCGACTCTTCCTGATGATATGGAAGGCATATAGTAGTCCATATATGACCTAATTGACATATTCCTGGCCGACGAATACTCACTCTTGAACATTTTCATACATACTCATTGACTCTGTCTGAGGATTCATCAGCCATACAGGAGTCAATATTTGACGTAATGAACATATTTCTGGCCAAAGAATTCTCAGTCTTGAACTTTTTTATACATACTTCTTGACTTCCTCTGATGATTCGTGAGCCATACAGGAGTCAATATTTGACCTACTGAACATATTTTTGGCCAAAGAATACCGCCTTGAATTTATCTATACATACTTATTGTCTCTGTCTGATAATTCATTAGCCATACAGGAGTCCATATTTGACCTATTGAACATGTTTCTGGTCCAAGAGTCCTCGATCATTAACTTTTTCATACATACTCATTGACTCCGTCTGTTGATTCGTCAACCATACAGGAGTCAAAATTTGACCTAATGAACATATTTCTGGCCAAAGAATACTCAGTCTTGAATTTTTAGACATACTCTTTGACTCCTTCTGTTGATACAGCAGGCATATAGTATTCAATAGTTGACCTACTGAACATATTTCTGACACAAGAGTAGTCGAGCATGAACTGTCTATTTTTAGTAATTGACTCCGTCTGTTGATTCGTCAACCATACAGGAGTCAAAATTTGACCTAATGAACATATTTCTGGCCAAAGAATACTCAGTCTTGAAGTTTTTTTATACATACTTGTTGACTCCGTCTGATGATTCATGAGTCATACAGGAGTCAATATTTGACCTGCTGAACATATTTTTGGCCAAAGAATACCGCCTTGAATTTGTTTATACATACTTATTGTCTCTGTCTGATAATTCATCAGCCATACAGGAGTCCATAATTGACCTATTGAACATGTTTCTGGTCCAAGAGTCCTCGATCATTAACTTTTTCATACATACTCATTGACTCTGTATGATGATTCATCAGCCATACAGGAGTCAATATTTGACCTAATGAACATATTTCTGGCCAAAGAATACTCAGTCTTGAAGTTTTTTTATACATACTAATTGACTCCGTCTGATGATTCATCAGCCATAAAGTAGTGAATATTTGAACTGATGAACATATTTTTGGCCAAAGAATACCGCCTTGAATTTGTTTATACATACTTATTGTCTCTGTCTGATAATTCATCAGCCATACAGGAGTCCTTATTTGACCTATTGAACATGTTTCTGGTCCAAGAGTCCTCGATCATTAACTTTTTCATACATACTCATTGACTCTGTATGATGATTCATCAGCCATACAGGAGTCAATATTTGACCTATTTAACATATATCTGGCCCAAGAGTAGTCGATCATGATTTCTGGTCCAAGAGTCCTTGATCATTAACTTTTTCATACATACTCATTGACTCTGTCTGATGATACGTCAGCCATACAGGAGTCAAAATTTGACCCACTGAAAACAAATCTGGCCCAAGAGTCGTCGATCATGAATTTTCTATACATACTAATCGACTCCTTCTGATGATACGGAAGGCATATAGTAGTCCATATATGACCTAATTGACATAGTTCTGGCCGACGAATACTCAATCTTGAACATTTTCATACATACTTATTGACTCAGCCTGATGATACGTCAGCCATACAGGAGTCAATATTTGACCTACTGAACATATTTTTGGCCAAAGAATACCGCCTTGAATTTATCTATACATACTTATTGTCTCTGTCTGATAATTCATCAGCCATACAGGAGTCAATATTTGACGTAATGAACATATTTCTGGTCCAAGAGTCCTCGATCATTAACTTTTTCATACATACTCATTGACTCTGTATGATGATTCATCAGCCATACAGGAGTCAATACTTGAACATATTTCTGGCCATAGAATACTCAGTCTTGAACTTTTTTATACATACTTATGCTGATGATACATCAGCCAGACAGGAGTCAATATTTGACCCACTGAAAAAATTTCTGGCCCAAGAGTCCTCGATCATACACTTTCCAATCATACTCATCGACTCCTTCTGATGATACGGCAAGCATATCGTAGTCCATATTTGACCTAATGCACATATTTCTGGCCAAAGAGAACTCGGTCTTGAACTTTATTATTTCTACGTATTTAACTCCTGATGGTAGTCAGCCATGCAGTAGTGCATTTTTCACCTAATGGACCTATTTCTGGCCAAAGATTACTCAGTCCTGAACTTTTTTATAGATACTTATTGAGTCTGTCTGACAATTCATCACTCATACAGGAATCCATATTTGACACACTGAAAAAATTTCTGGCCCAAGAGTCCTCAATCATGAACTTTCTATGCATACTCATCGACTCCTTCTGATGATACGGCAGGCATATATTAGTCCATATTTGTCTTAATGGACATATTTCTGCCAATGAATACTCAATCTTGAACATTTTTATACATACTGACTCTGTCTGATGATTCATCAGCCAAACAGTAGTCAATATTTGACCTATTGAGAATATTTCTGGTCCAAAGAGTAGTCAATCTTGAACTTTTTAATTTCTCTCTAAATATGTTCAGCAGGTCAAATATTGACTCCTGTATGGCTGATGAATCATCAGACAAAGTCAATAATTAGGGATAAAAAAAGTTCAGGACTGAGTATTCTTTGGCCAGAAATAAGTTCATTAGATCACTATTTGAGTCCTGTATGGCTGATGAATTATCAGGCGGAGTCAATAAGTATGAATAAAAAAGTTCAATACTATAGTATTGCCTTCCGTATCATCAGGAGTTGATTAGTATGTATAGAAAATTCATGATCGATGACTCTTGGGCCCAAATTTTTTTCAGTGGGTCAAATTTTGACTTCTGTATGGCTGACGTATCATCAGGCAGAGTCAATAAGTATGTATGAAAAAGTTCATGATCAAGGACTCTTGGACCAGAAATATGTTCATTAGGTCAAATATTGACTCCTGTATGGCTGATGAATTATCAAGCGAAATCAATATGTATAAAAAAGTTCAAAACTGAGTATTCTATGGCCAGAAATATGTTCAAGTATTGACTCCTGTATGGCTGATGAATCATCATACAGAGTCAATGAGTATGTATGATAAAGTTAATGATCAAGGACTCGGACCAGAAATATGTTCAATAGGTCAAATATCGACTCCTTTATGGGTGATGAACCATCAGACAGAGACAATAAGTATGTATAAATAAATTCAAGGCAGTATTCTTTGGCCAAAAATATGTTCAGTAGGTCAAATATTGACTCCTGTATGGCTCACGAATCATCAGAGGAAGTCAAGAAGTATGTATAAAAAAGTTCAAGACTGAGTATTCTTTGGCCAGAAATATGTTCATTAGGTCAAATATTGACTTCTGTATGGCTGACGAATCATCAGGCGGAGTCAATAAATATGTATGAAAAAGTTTATGATCGAGGACTCAGACCAGAAATATGTTCAATAGGTCAAATATCGACTCCTTTATGGGTGACGAAACATCAGAGGACTAAATGAGAAGAAATAAAAAAAGTTCAAGACTGAGTATTCTTTGGCCAGAAGTATGTTCATTACGTCAAATATTTACTCCTGTATGGCTGAAGAATCATAAGACGGAGTCAATGACTAAAAATAGAAAGTTCATGATCGACTACTCTTGGGCCAGAAATATGTTCAGTAGGTCAAATATTGAATACTATATGCCTGCTGTATCAACAGAAGGAGTCAAAAAGAATGTCTAAAAATTCAAGACTGAGTATTCTTTGGCCAGAAATATGTTCATTAGGTCAAATATTGACTCCTGTATGGCTGATGAATTATCAGACGAAATCAATATGTATAAAAAAGTTCAAAACTGAGTATTCTTTGGCCAGAAATATGTTCATTAGGTCAAATATTGACTCCTGTATGGCTGACGAATCATCAGGCGGAGTCAATAAGTATGTATGAAAAAGTTCATGATCGAGGACTCGGACCAGAAATATGTTCAATAGGTCAAAAATTGACTCCTTTATGGGTGATGAACCATGAGACAGAGTCATTAATTAGGGATAAAAAAAGTTCAGGACTGAGTATTCTTTGGCCAGAAATATGTTCAAGTATTGACTCCTGTATGGCTGATGAATTATCAGAAAGAGTCAAGAAGTATGTATAAAAAAGATAAAGTCTGACTATTCTTTGGCCAGAAATATGTTCATTAGGTCAAATATTGACTTCTGTATGGCTGACGAATCATCAGGCGGAGTCAATAAATATGTATGAAAAAGTTTATGATCGAGGACTCGGACCAGAAATATGTTCAATAGGTCAAATATCGACTCCTTTATGGGTGACGAAACATCAGAGGACTAAATGAGAAGAAATAAAAAAAAGTTCAAGACTGAGTATTCTTTGGCCAGAAGTATGTTCATTACGTCAAATATTTACTCCTGTATGGCTGACGAATCATCAGACGGAGTCAATAAATATGTATGAAAAAGTTTATGATCGAGGACTCGGACCAGAAATATGTTCAATAGGTCAAATATCGACTCCTTTATGGATGACGAACCATCAGAGGTGTAAATGAGAAGAAATAAAAAAAAGTTCAAGATTGAGTATTCTTTGGCCAGAAGTATGTTCATTAGGTCAAATTTTGACTACTGTATGGCTGACGAATCATCAGACAAAGTCAAGAAGTATGTAATAAAAAAAGGTCAAGACTGAGTATACTTTGGCCAGAAATATGTTCATTAGGTCAAATATTGACTCCTGTATGGCTGATGAATCATCAGACGGAGTCAATGACTAAAACTAGAAAGTTCATGATCGACTACTCTCTGGCCAGAAATATGTTCAGTAGGTCAAATATTGAATACTATATGCCTGCTGTATCAACAGAAGGAGTCAAAAAGAATGTCTAAAAATTCAAGACTGAGTATTCTTTGGCCAGAAATATGTTCATTAGGTCAAATATTGACTCCTGTATGGCTGATGAATTATCAGACGAAATCAATATGTATAAAAAAGTTCAAAACTGAGTATTCTTTGGCCAGAAATATGTTCATTAGGTCAAATATTGACTCCTGTATGGCTGACGAATCATCAGGCGGAGTCAATAAGTATGTATGAAAAAGTTCATGATCGAGGACTCGGACCAGAAATATGTTCAATAGGTCAAAAATTGACTCCTTTATGGGTGATGAACCATCAGACAGAGTCATTAATTAGGGATAAAAAAAGTTCAGGACTGAGTATTCTTTGGCCAGAAATATGTTCAAGTATTGACTCCTGTATGGCTGATGAATTATCAGAAAGAGTCAAGAAGTATGTATAAAAAAGATAAAGTCTGAGTATTCTTTGGCCAGAAGTATGTTCATTACGTCAAATATTTACTCCTGTATGGCTGACGAATCATCAGACGGAGTCAATAAATATGTATGAAAAAGTTTATGATCGAGGACTCGGACCAGAAATATGTTCAATAGGTCAAATATCGACTCCTTTATGGATGACGAACCATCAGAGGTGTAAATGGGAAGAAATAAAAAAAAGTTCAAGATTGAGTATTCTTTGGCCAGAAGTATGTTCATTAGGTCAAATTTTGACTACTGTATGGCTGACGAATCATCAGACAAAGTCAAGAAGTATGTAATAAAAAAAGGTCAAGACTGAGTATACTTTGGCCAGAAATATGTTCATTAGGTCAAATATTGACTCCTGTATGGCTGATGAATCATCAGACGGAGTCAATGACTAAAACTAGAAAGTTCATGCTCGACTACTCTTGGGCCAGAAATATGTTCATTAGGTCTAATATTGACTCCTGTATGGCTGACGAATCATCAGACAAAGTCAATAATTAGGGATAAAAAAAGTTGAGGACTGAGTATTCCTTTGGCCAGAAATATGTTCATTAGATCACATTTTGACTCCTGTATGGCTGATGAATTATCAGGTGGAGTCAATAAGTATGAATAAAAAAGTTCAATACTATATGCCTTCCGTATCATCAGGAGTCGATTAGTATGTATAGAAAATTCATGATCGATGACTCTTGGGCCAGAATTTTTTTCAGTGGGTCAAATTTTGATTCCTGTATGGCTGACGTATCATCAGGCGGAGTCAATAAGTATGTATGAAAAAGTTCATGATCAAGGACTCTTGGACCAGAAATATGTTCATTAGGTCAAATATTGACTCCTGTATGGCTGATGAATTATCAGAAAGAGTCAAGAAGTATGTATAAAAAAGATAAAGTCTGAGTATTCTTTGGCCAGAAATATGTTCATTAGGTCAAATATTGACTTCTGTATGGCTGACGAATCATCAGGCGGAGTCAATAAATATGTATGAAAAAATGTATGATCGAGGACTCGGACCAGAAATATGTTCAATAGGTCAAATATCGACTCCTTTATGGGTGACGAAACATCAGAGGACTAAATGAGAAGAAATAAAAAAAAGTTCAAGATTGAGTATTCTTTGGCCAGAAGTATGTTCATTAGGTCAAATATTTACTCCTGTATGGCTGATGAATCATCAGACACAGTCAATAAATATGTATAAAAAAAACAAGACTGAGTATTCTTTGGCCAGAAGTATGTTCATTAGGTCAAATTTTGACTCCTGTATGGCTGAAGAATCATAAGACGGAGTCAATGACTAAAAATAGAAAGTTCATGATCGACTACTCTTGGGCCAGAAATATGTTCAGTAGGTCAAATATTGACTATTGTCTAAAAAATGTCAAGATTGACTACTTTTTGGCCCGATAAATGTCCATTAGGTCAAATATGCACTACTGTATGGCTGATTTATAATCAGGAGTCAGTGAGTAGAAATAGAAAGTTCATAATCAACGACTTTTGTTCCTGAAATTTATAAAGTACAACAAATATAGACTACTGTCTTTCTGGTGTACCATCAAAAGGAATGACAATGTACAGAAACTTAATGATCCAGGGCTGTTTTGCTAGAAATATGTTCAGTATGTCAAATGTGGACTTCTCTATGGCTGATGTAACATTCGAAAGAGTCATGGTGGCATATCATGAGAAGGAGTCAATGAGTAGAAATAGAAAGTTCAAGATTGATGACTCTTGGGAAATATAGGTCCAGATATATGTCCATAAGGTCAAATATAGACTTTTGATTCTGTTTGTGGAGATGAAAATATGTTTCAGAAACTAAGCTCATTGCGGCTTGAATATGATATGCTATCCACTAAAGAAGCAGAGTGTATCCTCCTTAGATCTAAACAACGATATTAAACTATGCTCCCTTGCTTAAAAGTGTAGAAGTGGATTTAGATAGGTGGAAATCTCTCCCTATTTCATTAATTGGCCGGGTAAATTCAATCAAAATGACTATACTACCAAAGTTTTTATATTTGTTTCAGGCACTCCCTCCTGTTTTGCCAAAGTCTTTTTTTAAGGAACTTAATAGAATTATTTCAAGGTTCTTATGGAAAGGAAAAGTGCCACGGGTCAAGCTAAGTTCACTATTTTTGACATTCCGGAATGGTGGACTAAAGTTGCCCAATTTTTATTTGTATTACTGTGCAGCTCAGCTGCGCTCAGTTTGGATTTGGCGATCAAACTGCACCTCTCCTCCGGCTTGGCGACAATTAGAGGAAGTACAAGTACAGGGCATAACTCTTGCTGCAACACCTTTTGTTCCTCTGAATTGCTTAAAGAAATTGACTTCCAACCCTCTGATCGTTGGTACTTGTAAAATCTGTACAGACCTCAGGAAAAAGATGAAATGCAAACAAACTTTTCCTACCCCCAGCTCTTAAAGATGGCATAACCAAACAATGGTATGACTGTGGTATTCAAACTTTCGAAGAACTTTACGAGGGAGATACACTCATGTCTTTCGAGCAGTTACAACAGAAATTTTATCTCCCCTCTAAATTCTTCTTCAAATATCTACAAGTTAGACACTACATTCAGACTCAGCAAGGTGGTCGCTTATCCAACCTCTCCCCCCTGGAGGACATCTTATCTGATAAAAAAGACCCTAAGGGTTTTATATCGTTTATCTATGGCAAGCTGTCCCATTTGATGGCTGGTAATCTCTGCAATGTTAAATCTAAATGGGAAAGAGATCTGGAGTGCTCAATCAGTGACAATGAATGGGAAATCATATGTGAGAAAGCTCAGACTTTGTCTGTCAATAGCCGTCATAAACTTATTCAGTTTAATGTGATACACAGAGTCTATTATACTCCAGTAAGACTACACACCTTTAAAAGTACCTATTCAGAGCTATGTCCCAGATGTAAAGTGCAGAGAGGGACACTTTTACACATGTTGTGGTCTTGCCCTGACCTAGAGGTATACTGGGAAGGGGTCTTAGAGATCATTGGCACAGGGAGCCCAGACTTATCCTGTTGGGAGACACCTCATTACTGGATGAACGAAAGGGGATTAATCTGAGGTTTGTCAGATTAGCTCTTTTAGCAGCAATAAAATGCATAACATTGAGGTGGAAGGACCCTAAACCACCTACTACTTTTATGTGGACTACAGAAGTATCATCCTATGTACCTCTTGAAAAAATAGCATTTTGTTTGAAGAAACGTCAAGATCTGTTTGTAAAACACTGGGGCAGTTTCCTTTCATATATGGGTATAACAACAACAGGACAAAATACCTAAATCTCATATGACTTTAAATGCCTTTTTCTTGTTTAATCTGTTTATGGTTCATTAGTGGCACCATGGGTGGGAGGTTTGGGGTGTGATATAGGGTTGTGATATGGTAATAATTATTCAATTTGTATTTTGTATTATTTTATTTGTTAAAGGAAAAACCCAATAAATATAATGTTCAAAAAAAAAAAAATAGACTTTTGAGTGGCTGAGGTAACATCTTCAGGAGTCATTGAGTATTGTATAAAAAGTTCATGATCTTTTGCCAAAAATATATTCAATAGGTCAAATGTATGTAGTCAATGAATATGTATATAAAGTTCAAGTTCTAAGACTGTTTACGCAAGCAATTTTGTCCATTAGCTCAAATATGGACTACTGTTTGGCTGATGTATCTTCAGAAGGAGTCAGTGTGCTAGAAATATGTTGAGTTGGATAAAATGTGAACTACTGTCTGTCTGTTGTAACATCAGATGTATTCAATTACTCTATGTAGAAAAAGTCTAAAATGGAGTACACCATTTTATGTTCAGTAGGTCACACATGGACTTCTGTATGTCTGATGTACTGTAACATCAGAACAATGCAGTATGTATAAGAAAGTTCATGATCTACAAATCTTGGACTATTAATATCTACAACAGGTCAAATATGGCATGCCAACATAATATACTAACTAGTGCAGCTATGTGAGCTATGCACTGCAATAATAGGACAGTTGTTTCTTCATTACTCAACCAAGTGAGTTAGTTCTTCTATGCACTGTAGTACAAAAGCTCATATTTTACATATGTAATTTCTTCATTTATTTCTCTTTATTTACAATGGATTAAGTTTGTTGTGTTATGAAATGCAATGAAGCCGCATAATTCATGTGTTATTCTTAAATGCACAACTGAGTAACTTGGTACTTGTTTGCAATGCCATGCAAAAGCGCGTATGTGCAGTTGAAGAATAACTTATAAGTTATGTACTTGTTGCGTTGCAGTGTAAGTGCGTTGCTTTTTATTGACTTATTGCGTTGTGCATTGGAGTTAATATGAGTGCTTTCAAAGAGATAACACGAAACACATTAGATTTCTCATTCCATTGCGTAAAAACCTTATTCCATTTTACATTAGAGAATGACATGAAATATACACTTTTTCATTGTATTGCATGCAAGAACTAACGTAGTGCATTAAAGAGTTAACACATATGTTTCTACATTGCATTGCAAACATAACCTGACTTTTATTGGCTTTTGCATTGAAGAATGACACGATGACACTTGTTGAATTACAATGCATTCAAGAACTAACTCATTCTGGCTGTGCTTTGAAAAGTTAATTTGTGTGCTGTTGAAGAGATAACATAGAATTGCAAGAAGTTCTAATGTATTCCTCTGTGCATTCGGCAATACATAACGTGCTATCCATTGCTTTGCACACGACAACTAACTTATTCATTTGTGTAACACGAGCCTTTGCATAGACGATGCATGGCCAGAAATGCATACAACAACTAACTACTCATTAAGTTAACATAATGTGCAGTTGCATTGCACATACGATCCATCGTTGTGCAATTGAAGAATAACAGATAAGCTTATGCACTTCCTGTGCATTGAAAAGTTAGCATGTGTGCTGTTGAAAAAATGACACGTAACACATTTGATTTGGAATTGCATTGCTTACAATGGAACTCATTCCATTTTGCACTTAAGAATGACATATGAAGAATAAGTTATGCGCTTGTTTTGTATTGTATAGAAGAACTAACTCATTCAGGTGTGCGCTGAAGAATAACATGTAATGGGTTGTTTCATTGCATTGCAAAAAAAAAAAAAAACAAACAAAAAAACAACTAACTTCCGTTTAGTTCGAAGATATAACATGTAACATTAGCATTTTACATTACAATGCATAGGAGGTCTAACTATGCATTTGGTTGTGCAATGAAGAGGTTACATATGTGCTGCCGCAGTGCCTAGCGCACCGGACCTATCATCGTGCAATGAAGAATCACATATAAGTTATTCTTGTGCATTGCACATACTCCATGTGCATTGAAAAGCTAATATATATGGTGTTAAAGAGATACGTTGAATTGCATGTGCATTGCATCTTCTGTGCACTGAAAAGACAACAAATAACATATGCGTTTAATGCATTGCATACATGACCTGACTTTTATTGACTTTTGCATTGAAGAATGACACTTGAAACCTTGATTAATTCCTTTGCACATTGAAGAGATTACACATCGCATATGTGCTGCATTGCATTGCATACACGATCACTAACTTATCGTGTGTGCTGTTGCAAAAAGCTCATGTTACATGTTATCTCTTCAATATACAACGGAATGAGTTAGTTGTTTTATGGACAAGAACGCGCATTTTATTTGTCATTTTTAAATACGCATCTGAATAATTCAGTTCTTGTGTATATGCAATGCATTGCAAAAGCGCATGTTATGTCTTCAGTGCATAAAGGAATGTTAGCTCTTGTGTGCAATGCAATGAAACGGATTGTCTCATGTGTCATTCGGTGCAAAAGTCAATAAAAGTCAGGTCATGTATGCAATGCATGTAGCGCATATGTGCACCTGAAGTATAACATAAGCTGTGCACTTGTTTCGTTGGCTTGTATTCAAGAACTAACTCATTCCGTGCACTGAAAAACAACATATAACTTTGTATATCGAAGATATAACATGTAACGTGAGAATTTTGCATTGCAATGCATAGAAGGTCTACTCATTTTGTTTTGCAATGAAGAGATAAAATATGTGCAACGAAGAATAACATAAAAGCTCTATGCACTTGTTGAATTACAGTGCATTCAAGAACTAACTCATTCCGGCTGTGCTTTGAAAAGTTAACGTGTGTGCTGTTGAAGAAGTAACATAGAATTGCAAGTTCTAATGTAATTCCTCTGTGCATTTAATCGACTACACACTACCCTGGATCGTAAGTGCCATGCAATGCACAAGCATAGCATATGTTATTCTGATGCATGTAGCGCATACGATAGGACTAGTGCGCAATGCACTGCAACAGCACATATATAATCTGAAGTATAATGCAAAATACTCGTGTTACATGTTATATCTTCGCTATACAACGAAGTTAGTTGTTTTGTGCAAGCCATATTACCTGTTATTCTTTAACACACACCTTAAGGAGTTAGTTATTGTATACAATGCAAGTACATAACATATGTTATTCCTCAATTGCACAACGTTGGGTCGTATATGGAATGCAATGCAACAGCACATGTTATCTTAATGCACTGCATTATAATGCATCTTCTATGCATTGCAATGCAAAGGTTCATATTATCTCTTCAATATTTTGTATGCAAAGCAATTCGATAGCACTAGATGTTATCTCTTCAACAGCACATATGTTAACGCTTCACCACTCACAGCGGAATGAGTTAGTTCTTGTAATGCACCTCAAAGCAACAAGTGCATAGCTTAGATTATTCTTCAATTGCACTACGCTGGATACATTGCTAAGTGCAATGATTACATATGTGAAGCACAAGCATAGCATATATATTATTCTTGATTCCACGATGATAGGACCAGTGCGCATAATGGACTACAGCACATATATAATCTGCAATGTAATGCAAAATGCTCGTGTTACATGTTTATCTTCGCTATACAACGAAATTAGTTGTTTTATGCAATGCAATGAAACAACCCATATTTCCTGTTATTGTTTAACACACACCTTAAGGAGTTAGTTCTTGTATACAATGCAAAAAAACAAGTACATATCTTATATTTTATTATTCAATTGCACAACGTTGTATCGTATATGGAATGCAATGCAACAAGCGCAGTTATCTTAACAGAATGAGTTAGTTCTTGCATTGCAATACGTTCATATCAATCAGCAAATATGCCGTGGGTTATCTCTTCAGTGTGCAAAGGAATAAGCTATTTCTTGTATCCGATGGAGGGAAACAGAGAATGTCTCATGTGCCATTCTTCAATGCAAAAGTCAATAAAAGTTAGGCTAGGTATGCAATGCAATGCGAAAACACATATGTGTTTTAGCTTTTTAGTTCTTGCAAGCAGTGAAATGGAAACGCATATTTTATGTCATTCTTAAATGCAAATTGGAATATGTTGGTCACCAACGCAATACAATGTGAAATCAAATGTGCCATGTGTTATCTCTTCAACAGCACATATTTAACTCTTCAATGTAGAGCGGAATGAGTTAAGAATGAGTATGCACTGCAACGCAACAAGTGCAAACTTATTTTACATGATCGCATTTGCAATGCAATACAAAAGCATGTTTTCTTATCTGAATGAGTTAGTTCTTGTATGCATTGCATTATATATTATGCAGTTTCTATGAAAAAGGCTGACGTTATGTATCTCTTCAATATACACAACTGAAGAAGTTAATTAGTTGTTTGCAAAGCAATGTCGTTTCAATACACAGAAAGGTAGAACTTTATGCAATCTAGTGTTATCTCTTCAACAGCACATATGTTAATAAATCTGCAACGCACTGCAATAGGACTGTTGCACTGTAGCTCAACCAAATTAGTTAGTTCTATGCATTGTAGTGTAAAAACTCATATTTTACATGTTATCTCTTCAACATACAATGGATTAAGTTAGCTGTGTTATGGAATGCATTGCTTTGCATACAAATAACTGATACATGTGTGTATTGAAGAGATAACGTTACATGAGCCTTTGCATTGCAATGCATAGAAGATGCACTATAATGCAATGCTTACAAAAACTAACTCTTTCTTTTACGATAACGTGCTATTGCATTGTATTATTGGCATTATTAGTTATGCACTTGTTGTGTTGCATTGCATACAAGAACTAACTCATTCAGGTGTGCGTTGGAGAATAACACATGTAATATGGGTTGTTTCATTGCATTGCATGAAACAACTAACTTCCGTTGTATATCGAAGCTAAAATATAAGAAGCATTTTGCTTTACAGTGCATAGAAAAATGTAACTAATTTGGTTATGCAAAAAACAAAAAACAAAAACAGATTATATATGTCCTGTTGCAGTTCATTGCTCACTGGATCTATCATAGAGCAAATAAGAATAACATATAAAGCTCTGCTTGTGCATTGCATTGTACATACGATCTGGCATATTGCAATTGAAGTATAACATAGAACTAACTCATTCCGCTGTGCATTGAAGTGTTAACATGTGCGTTGAAGAGATAACACAGAGAATTGCATAGAAGACCTAACTTATTCTTCTGTGCACTGAAAAGACAACAAATAACATGCGCTAAGGCATTGCATTGCACATTTTATTGACTTTTACACTGAAGAATGACACATGAGACATTCCGTTTCATTGCACTACACACAAGAAATAGCTTATTCATTCATAACATTCCTTTCTGCACTCATCTAAACTGAATGAGTTAGTTCTTGTATTTAAGAATGACAAACATGCGTTGTTGCATTGAGTTGTTGCGATGAGATAACATGTAACATGAGCTTTTTGAATTACAATGCATAGAACATCGAACTCGTTTTGTTTTTGCAATGAAGACAACATGTGTTGCAGTGTATTGCACAGGACATGTGTTGCATTGTTGCATGTGTTGCATTGTTGTTGCATTCAAGATGTAACTTAATTGATGAATAACATACTTTGAACAGATATAACAATATATACACTGTTGCAAATTCGAACTTATTCTTTTGTGCATTTGAAAATGTTCAGTTGCATTGCGTGGCAAACAACAACTAGCCCATTCCGTTGCGCGATGAAGAGATAACATATAAGCTATTACACTGCTTTGCACACACAATGTGACGGTTGTGCATTGAAAAATAACGTATAAGATATGCACTTGTTTACTTGCCTTGTGTTCAATAACTAACTCATTCCGACGTGCTTTGAAGCGATATGTGCTGCTGCATTACACTGCAATCACGATATTACCTGTTCCGTTGTGTACTGAAGAGATAACACATAACATTTTGATTTCGCATATTTGAAGAGATAACAAATTTATAGATAATTCTATTCTATCTATTCAACACTCTTCAATGCACAAAGGAAAGAGTTGGTTATGCACTTGCAAAGCATTGCTTACAGGTGCATTGTTTATTCTCACTGCACGATGATAGATCCGGTGCGCTTTGCAATGCAACAGCACATGTGTATATTCCGTTAAGATAACATGTGTGCTGTTGCAGTGCAACGTTGTGCACATGAAGGATAACATAAGCTATGCACTTGTTTCGTTGGCTTGTATACAAGAACTAACTAATTCCGTTGTGCATTGAAAAATAACATATAACTTTGTATATCGAAGATATAACATGTAACGTGAGAATTTTGCATTGCTTACAATGGAACCTATTCCATTTTGCACTTAAGAATGACATGTATGAAATAATAAGTTATGCAGTTGTTTTGTTGTATTGTATAGAAGAACTAACTCATTCAGTGCGCTGAAGAATAACACATGTAATGGGTTGTTTCATTGCTTTGCAAAAAACAAAAACAAAAAACAACTAACTTCCGTTTAGTTCGAAGATATAACATGTAACATGAGCAATTTTGCATTACAATGCATAGGAGGTCTAACTAATTTGGTTGTGCAGTGAAGAGATTACATATGTGCTGCTGCAGTGCGTAGCGCACAGGACCTATCATCGTGCAATGAAGAATCACATATAAGTTATTCTTGTGCATTGCACATACTCCCTGTGCATTGTAGAGTTAATATATGTGGTGTTGTGCATTGCATCTTCTGTGCCCTCAAAAGACAACAAATAACATATGCGTTTAATGTATTGCATTGCATACATGACCTGACTTTTATTGACTTTTGCATTGAAGAATGACACTTGAAACCTGCAGTGAATAGCTATTCCTTTGTACATTTAAGAGATTACACATCGCATATATGCTGCATTGCATTGCATACACGCTCATTAACTTGCAAAAAGCTCGTGTTACATGTTATCTCATCGATATACAACGGAATGAGTTAGTTGTTTTATGGGCAAGAACGCGCATTTTATTTGTCATTCTTAAATACACATCTGAATAATTTAGTTCTTATATCCAATGCAACGCAAAAGCGCATATATAATGTTACGTCTTCAGTGCAGAAAGGAATGTTAGCTTGTGTGCAATGCAATGAAACGGATTGTCTCATGTGTCATTCGGTGCAAAAGTCAATAAATATCAGGTCATGTATGCAATTGCACGTAGCGCATGTATTTGTTGTCTTTTCTGTGCACAGAAGAATAAGGTAGGTCTTCTATGCAAGAAATGTGTTATTTCTTCAACTTAAATGCACATCAGAATGAAATAGTTCTTGTAATGCAGTGTTATGTTATTCTTCAATTGCACTACGCTGGATCAAGGTTTAATATTATCTCTTCAATATTTACGAAGAATAACATATAAGCTAGCTTGTTGTGTTGCAGTGCATTCAAGATATTTCTAATATGCAAGCTATTGCATATTTGCAGATGCATTATAATGCAATGCATACAAGAACTCAAAACAGTTGTTTTCTTGCATTGTATATAGGAGCTAACTCATTCAGATGTGAAATGAATAAGAATAATGTGATATGGGCTGTTTCTATGCATTGCATAAAACAACTAAACATGTAACGTGCAATGCATAGAAGACCTAATTCATTTTGTTGTACAATAAAGAGATAACATATGTACTGTTGCAGTGCATTGCATTACGTACACACGTACAACAGTGTACATATTGTTATGTCTGTTCAAAGTATGTTATTCTTCTGTTGTTACATCTTGAATGCAACAACATTATCTTAATATGTCTTGTGCAATACACTGCAACAACACATGTTATGTCTTCATTGCAAAAACAAAATGAGTTCGATCTTCTATGCATTGTAATTCAAAAAGCTCATGTTACATATTATCTCATCGATATACAACGGAATGAATTAGTTGTTTTTTACAATGCAACAACGCATGTTTGTCATTCTTAAATACAAGAACTAAATCATTCAGTTCAGATGAGTGCAGAAAGGAATGTTAGCTGTTGTATGCAAATGCAACAGCACATATGTTCTCTTCAATGCAATGCAGCAAATATGTGATGTGTTATCTTCTCAATATACAATCCTTTGTTATTACTTGTGTACAATGCAAAACGGAATGTCTCATGTGTCATTCTTCTTTACAATGCAATTAATTCTTTGCAATGCAATGAGACAACGCATATTTCTTGTGTTATTCTTAAACTGCACACGACAAATACCTTATTCATTTGTTTATGAAGAAATATGAGCCTTGGCATATGCAAATATAGAAGAATGAACATGTGCATTGCGTATACGATCCAACGTTGTGCAATTGAAGAATAACAATATGAGCTTGTTGCGTTACATTGTATATAAGAACTAACTCATTCAGATGTGAATTGAAGAAGAACAATGTAATATGGGTTGTTTCATTGCATTGCATAAAACAACTAAATTCCGTTGTATATGAACGATACATGAGCATTTTGCATTGCAATGCACACCTAATTCATTTTGTTGTACAATAAAGAGATCGCATGCTGTTGCAGTTCGTTGCGCACGGGACCTAGAATAACGTACAAGCTATGCACTTGTTGCGATATAGTGCTTTTGCATTTTGCACAATTTAAATATGTAATTTTTATGTATTTTTCCTTCCACTGCATGCAAGAACTAACTTAATCCGTTGGGCATTGAAGACATATGTGTTTTCGCATTGCATTGCATATATAACCTGACTTTTATTGACTTTTGCATTGAAGAATGACACATGAGACAATTCTCTGTTTTATTGCAATTGAAGAATTAACATAAGTTATGTACTTGTTTTGTTTTGTTGCATTGTACACAAAATCTAACTCATTCAGGTGTGCGATGAAGAATTACTCATGTATAAGAAATGGGTTGTTTCATTGCACAAAAAAATTAACCGTTACATCTTGACGAAATATCTGTGCAATGAATAAGTGCATAATGCACTTTGTTGCTTTGCAAAGCGTACAAGAACTAACTCTTTCCTCTGTGCGTTGGCGTTAACATATGTGGTGTTGAAGAGATTACACACAGAACCTACCTAACTTATACCTAACTTATTCTTCTGTGCACTGAAAAGATATATAACAAATATATGTGTTATCTCTGATGTTATCTCTTCAATACACAAATAAATAAGTTAATTGTTGTGTACAAAGCAATGCGATAGCACATATGTTGTGTTCTCTTACAGAGAAATAAGAACTTTATGTAATTCTATGTGAGTGAGTAGAATAAAAATCTCTTCAGAGTAAATCTCTTCCAGCACATTAACTCTTCAATGCACAATGGAATGAGTTAGTTCTTGTATGCAATGCATCGCAACAAGTGCATAGCTTAGAGAATAACAATTCTTCATAACAATTCCAGCGCGCAAATGCACTGCAACAGCACATACATAATCTCTTCATTGCACAAGCATCTTTCCTATGCTCATGTTATATTTTATATTCCATATACAACGGAAGTTAGTTGTTTATGCAATTACATGTCTTATTCTTCAATGCACACCTGAATGAGTGAGTTCTTGTATTATGTTATTCACAACGTTGGATCGTGTCTGCAATGGAATGCAACAGCATATGTTATCTGTTAAGACACATGCAACAGCAAATGTTATCTGTTAAGACAAGTTAGTTATTGCTTTATAATGCATCTTCTATGCATTATTGTGATGCAAAGGCTCGTGTTATGTATCTCTTCATTACAATGGAATTGCACTCATAGGCATGCGTTAGCACATATGTCTTTTCAGTGCACAAAGGAACAAGTTAGATCTTTTGCAATTCTACGTGTTATCTATTCAACAGCACACGTTAACTATTGTTATGTACAGCGGAATGAGTTCTTGAATGCACTGCAACACGTGCGATTTTGCATGGCAATTGCGTACAAGTACTCAGTTGTGCATTTAAGAATAACTCATGAAATATGCGTTGTTCATTGCACACAACTAACTTTATTCGTTGTATGTTGACATGTAAACATGTAAAATATGAGCTTTTGCATCGCAGTGCATTAAGAACTAACTCATTTGGTACGATCTAACTTATTCCTTGTGCACTGAAGAAAAACATGAACAATGCATGCAAAACGGAATGTCTCATGTGTCATTCTTCTTTGCAATGCAGAACAACCACAATTATTGTATACAAAAACTAAATTATTCTAGTATACACATAACATATCTGTTGCATCAGCATTTGTATAAACGCTCTAATGTATTCCGTTATGCATTAAAGAATAACATACGTTAAATTCTATTTCATTGCATTGCATTCAAGAACTAACTTGAATCACTAACTCAACAAAAAATATGTTATCTCTACAAACGGAATGAGTGATTTATTGCAATTGAAATGCAATTAAATAGAACATATTAAGGCACAACGAAATAAGTTATATTCTTGTATGCAATGCAACAGCACATAGCTTATCTCTATAACACAATGATAATGCACAACATTAGATCCTGTATGCAATCTTTAGATGCATAGATGCAGTGCATATGTTTCTTCATTGCACAACGTAATTTGCAATCTATTTGCAACAGCACCTTATGCTATGTGTTATGTCTTCATTGCACAACGAATGAGTTAATTTCTTATATTCTTGATTTCTTGATATTGAGCTTTCACGTTAGATCGTTTCTGCAATGCAATGCAACTTGCAATGCAATGTTATATCTTCAATGCACAACAGATTAAGTTAGTTTTAATAGAGCATTGACATAGAGCATAATAGATCTAACTTATTCCGTTTATGCATAAAAATAAAATATGCATTTATGTAATGCAATGAGTGCAATGATGATGTTATTTCTTTCTCTTCAGTGCACAACGACATGAGTTATTTCTTATATTCATTGCAATGCAACAGCACCTGTGTCAACTCTTCAATGCACAACGGAATTAGTTTTTGTATGCAATGCAAACAGAGCATATCTCATGTGTTTTTAATTGTGCTATCTCTTCAGTGCCCAACGGAATAAGTTCTTGTATACAATTAAATAATGCATATAGTTTATATGTTATTCTTAACAACAGATTAGATTGTTTATGCAAATGCAATGCCACAACACATAGGTTATCATCAGACAAAGCAAGAATTATGTTATACTTCATACTTTCATACTTCTTGTATGCATACTTCTTTGAAACATCAAATGTACAACAGAATATAATAATTTAGTTTTTGAATTCAATTCAATGCAATGTGCATTGTTCGTGTTTTTGTTCAATGCACATGGAATAAGGTTTTCTACATGCATAACGGAATAAGTTCATTCTTGTATGCAATGTTGTGCAACAGCACACGTTATGTTAAACAAAGGAATAAGTTAGAACTTGTATACAATGCAAACTATGCACTGTTTCATTAAACAGTGCATAGTCTGTATGTTATTCTTCACTGCACAACGAAATATGCAATCTAAAGCAACAGCGTGTGTTATGTGTGAAATCTTTAATGCACAACGGAATAAGTTTTGTATGCAATGCATGTTGTTATTTTTGCTATGCATTGCTTAATTCTTCAATGCAAAACAGAACAAGTTAAGGTAAGAGTGCAAAGAAACAAAGTAAGAGTGCAAAGAAACAGAACACTGTTATTCTTTAGTGCACAACAGATCTCAGCACATATGTTATGTATTTTCTCTTAAGTGCCGAACGAATGAGTTCTTATTTTCATTGCAATGCAACATATGTTAATATGTTGTGTGTTTTGTCCTCAACGCTTAGATCGTTTATGCCATGCAGTGGAAAAAGGAAAAAAAAAGTGTATCTATTCAATGCACAAATATGTTAGGTCGTGTATACAGTGCAATAAAACTGTGCATTACTGATATGATAATCTTTCGCTTCAGTGCACAACGAATGAGTAATAATCATTGCAATGCAACAACACCTATGTTATGTGTTGCCTTTTTAAATTCACAAGGGCAGCCATTGTTGTATGCAATGGAATAAAACAGAGCATATCTGTTTTATTGTGTTCTCTCTTCAACGCGCAACAGAATAATAATTATTACAGTGCAATGAGGGTGCAGCTTATATGTTAATTCGGCACTGCACAACGGATTAAGTTAGATCGTTTATGCAATGCAATGCCACAGCACATATTTTATATAATGTTAGTTCTTGAATGAAGTCCCATGAAAGATCTTATAACACGTCTTATTCTTGAATGCACAACAGAAAAAGTTACATCTTTTATGTAATGCAACAGCACATGGAGGAGAGAACATATGTGCTGTTGGATTAACATAAAAGATCTAACTTTTCCGTTGTGCTTTGAGTGAGATTATCTGATAATGAGATAATGGACAACGATCGTTTCATTTTCCTATAATGGAATGACCAGAAATGAAAAGACGGCTCGTTTATTCTTTTTTTTTCTTTTCATTTCACGAGTTCACACTTATAATCAGATAAAGTTTTTACGTATTTGGCGTGCTGTCCGAGAGGAGGGCTCCGAGCTCTATTTGCATTTTAATAATTTAAATCTAATTTGATTTCTTAATTTCGTTCATGGAGATAACATGTACAATATGCCATCGTTTAGTGGAAGATTGCTGCCATCTAGTGGAAAATAAACACATTTAAAATTAAAATAACACAAACTTCAAGGACAGCCACTAGATGGCCGCAGAGCAATACTCACTGGCTCATTTGCCATTTCCACAAATGTATTCACATCTTTAAAACATTTTCATTTAAATACGTGTTTATACATTATTATAACAATAAAAATTTATCTTTGTCAAAGTCACTGAAGTATACTTTTTTTTTGCAATTATGTCACAATACAGTCAATCCTTTTGTACATGTGTATTATGTGTATTACAGTTTTTCTCAATCGATTTGGAGGAGAGGTGGATTTCAAATGAAATCAGAATTACACTAATTCAGTGGTTCTTAATCCCAGGATCTAGGGAGCCCTATCTTATGGTATGGGGGGATTCAGCCCCCATAATTTTTCTATATATTTATTTATTTATAAGAAATGGTTTTATTTATAAGAAATTCAAGAGAAAATAATTTGGCATAATGTTATTTTTGAAGATACATATATTTTATAAAATAAATATCTGTAGTTTTAAAGCTGTTTAGATAACTGAAAAACTTTTGCCTGGAAATTTGTATATTCTCAAATGTCAGGGTGGCACAACTGCAAATATTTTATTATCAACTGATAAGGTAATAACGTTAAGCATGATACTGTATTACAATATCCAGAGGACCCCAGCAGAGCAGTGGTTCCCAAACTATTTTTGAAAGAAAAAAAACTATTAGTTTTTTAGTTATTAGTATAACTAATTTATACTATACTATTAGTTAATCTAACAGGAAGTAATTTTGATTTCCTTTTTCAAACACAACCATATTTCTGTCCAACTACTCATGGTTGATGTATTTCTTTGCTTTTGTACATATTCACAACCACAAATTCTTACAGTAAAAAATAGTTTTACTGTAATAGTAATAGTAAATAGTAAAACTATTTTTTACTGTAAGAATTTGTGGTTGTGAATATGTACAAAAGAAAAGAAATACACACACACACACACACACACACACACACACACACACACACACCTACACACACACACACACACACACAAGTAGCAGAACACCTCAGTTCTTTTGCAAAATGGAACACTTCATTCAAAACTTTACATTAATTTAACAAAACCCAACTTCATATATTCTGATTCTGTTTGATTCATTTACACACTGCTGTACACTTGTAACTTTTATACTTTTCTAATGATATAGTCTGGGTTTGATTTTTTTTAGAGATATTGTTAGAGTAATGCACATGAATATATTGACAAAAAAACAAAACAAAAAATAAACAACAACACAAGACACATATTGGTGTGTCTGCACATTGATGAAAATATTTATTTCTCACCACATTGTAAAACCATTCAGTACATCCAAAATCAGAACATATTCAATATAGTACACAAACAAAAACATTTGCAAAACAAAACAAAAGTATGATTTTAAATTACAGTATTTCACAATTGCTAAAACACATTTCTTGAAACCATCACTCATTTTCTCAAAACATTAAACACAAATCTAATCTTCAAACTAATTTCACAAAACTTCTGACTCTTATAGCAAAATCAAACAAAGCTTTCAGATCATACACACATTAAGCAAAATATAAACACATACAGATCATTCATTAGACACTACATTAAAAAATGGAAAACACAACATCCAGAACATGAGGTTACAGAAAAAAAGTATATTGTAACACAGTAAACACATTTGGCCATTACATAAAATGTATAGAAATCACAAGTAATGTGAATTTAAAGTATACTGTATGTACTGCAAGTACAGTATTATATTCAATATTATATAGTATTGAATGTCTGTATATACAGTACTTACATACTGCAAACATACAGCAGGCTAAATGCAAATGACTAAAAGGTAAAAAAAAACTCTAAATGAAAAGCATGATACAGTACACACACACACACACACACACACACACACACACACACACACACACACACACACAAAAATAACAAAGTTCAGAGTCAGTGAGAGGTTCATTCTGCTTCAGCGTCACGTCTTCATTGTTGGGTCCGGCCTAAATCAAGTCGTCACCTTTATTTCAATTGCAATTTATACTACACAGATATTAGTCTAGTCTAGTCTAGTATAGTATAGTATAGTATAGTATAGTCAAAGCAGCTTTACAGTGATAACAGGTACATGATGATCAGTAATGCAAAGAGGGTTCATTTTGGCTGTACAGCTCTAAAAGAAAATAGTGTCATTGTTCAGCTGAAGTCAGTTCAGTGTTGATTCACTTACGTTGTAAAGACCATCAATTACAGTTTTTCTCAATCGATTTGGTACATTTCTCCAAACTCAGGTAACAGCTCTCAAAACAGTTAACACAGTGATCAGTACACTTTGTAATTGTCCTAAACAGATAGTAAATTCTCCTTCATTTAATACAAATCACAAATCAAAAGCATATTTTTTTCAAAAAAATATTATCTGTTATCTGATGAGTTAGTAATCCACTCAACACAGAAAAAGCCAATTTTCTAATTGTTCACACAGCTGTCTTACGTAATTACAACAACTACAAAAGGGGAAGAGAAGAAGAACAAAGAAGACAAATGAGGAGATACAGTAAGACAAAAAAAAAGAAGTATGAGCAGAGGAAACAGTGAGAGGTGGTGGCCAGGGTAGAGGGAGAAGAGGAAGAGGAAGAGGAGATAGAGAAAGAGGAGAAAGAGAAAGAGAAAGAAGAGATGAAGATGTAGGAGGAAGACCTGAAGATGTAGGAGGAAGAGCTGAAGATGTAGGAGGAAGAGCGAGAAGAGCTGAGGATGTAGGAAGAGGAGAGGAGATTGAAGAGATGGATAGATTGGAGGGCAATGGTATAGTGGAAAGAGAAAATATAAGAAGAGGTGGACAGGGAGGAAGAGGAGGGCAAAGAGGAAGAGGAGGCCAAGGTGTACGAGGAGGGAGGAGAGGTAGAATGAGGGTAGGGTACACACGTGTTTCAAATGAAATCAGAGCCACACTTATTGACCATGTCATAAATCATGGTCTCTCACTGAGAGAAGCTGGCCAGAGAGTTCAGCCCAATATAAACAGATCCACAGTGGCTTCAATTATCCGTACATTTCAGAGGGAAAACCGGTAAGTAACTATATCATTCTACTTTTACAATGAGAGTCCATGTAGTCTTGTTTGACATAGGTCTAGATCTCTACAGTAAATGTTCCTGCTTGTCCAAACCTTTTTCAGAATTGAAGTTAGAGAACATTCAGGTGGACGAACAAGACTTTTTTCAGTTGAACAAGAGCATGCCATTGTTGACATGGTGGTCCAGAACAACACCCTCCGCCTCAAAGAAATTCAGCAAAGAATAACACAGGACAATCAACTGTTCCACAATATCCACCAATGCAGTCTCTCCACAATTGACCGTGTTCTAAGAAGAAATGCTATCCGAATGAAGCAAGTATACAAAGTGCCCTTTGAGAGGAACTCTGTTAGAGTGAAGGAGTTGCGATTCCAGTTTGTTCAAGTATGTGCAACCCAATTACTGCAATTTTACTGTCAACTCAAAGATATATTTTTCCTGAATTTTAAGTATGTGTCCATAAACTATTCCATGCTACTACATGTGAAAAGATTTAGGCATATCTATGTATACTGCTGCTTCAAAGTGTGAACTCAAACTTCAGCAACAATTTCACAGTAGTATTGACTGCAATCAATCCCATTACTGTAAAACACAAATTTACTATATTTTACCTTGTGTTCTTTTTACTCTAGAGAATCTTGGAGTTGGATAGCAGCGCAACTCATTATGAGTACCTGTATATTGATGAAGCAGGCTTCAATCTTCAAAAAAAAAGGAGAAGAGGGAGAAATGTGATTGGCCATCGTGCTACAGTCAATGTCCCTGGACAACGAGGAGGCAACATCACTCTCTGTGCAGCAATTTTTACAACTGGTGTTGTGGCACACAATGCTGTCTTGGGACCATACAACACAGCAAGGCTCCTACATTTTTTAAACCTCCTCAATGAAATCCTCTTTCCGCAGGGTGATCAGGAGCAAATGGTGCGGAATTTTGTAGTTGTTTGGGACAATGTCCAATTCCACCATTCAGCACTAGTGCGAGAGTGGTTTGAGAATCACCCACAATTCAGGATGGTGTTTCTTCCACCATATTCTCCTTTCCTGAATCCAATTGAGGAATTCTTCTCCTCTTGGAGATGGAAAGTACATGATCGCAACCCTTACAACCAAGTAAGTCTTCTTCAAGCGATGGAAGAGGCCTGTGGAGATATTGGGGCACAAGCATGTCAAGGATGGATACAGCATTCAAGACGTTTTTTCCCACGATGCATGACTCGTGAAAATATTTTCTGTGATGTTGATGAAATTCTCTGGCCAGATGTAATTGAGAGGCATGATCAATAAAATAATTAATTCAATGAATGCAGTACATTTATCACTTTATTTTTTATATACCTATGCACTTATTTGCATAATATATATATATATATATATATATATATATATTTGTGTGTGTGGGGTGACAACTTATTGTTATACACCTGAACTCCTCATTAAAGAACTTAATGAAAAACATGTATTTTCATTTATTTCTTTGTGCATCTTCAGCTGAATTTGTTATAAAATCAACAGAGTTGATTTTTAGTTTTGATGTTAATATTGAATTTTAATAAATGCATTACTAGAATAAAATGCTGTGTTTCATTGTGCAGTGAATACTTAACGGTTTCGCCAGCATAAGAGTGTGTTTAGTTTGCTGTGTTAACTGTTTTGAGAGCTGTTACCTGAGTTTGGAGAAATGTACCAAATCGATAGAGAAAAACTGTATTATGTAAATGACTGTAATATAAAGCAGTTCTGCAGAAAACAGTGATGTCATCATCTAGGCTAGCTTAGTTCAGTTCTCATCCTATAATGTCAGTACTGTCAGATCAATACAGTATTTCACAATTGCTAAAACACATTTCTTGAAACCATCACTCATTTTCTCAAAACATTAAACACAAATCCAATCTTCAAACTAATTTCACAAAACTTCTGACTCTTATGGCAAAATCAAACAAAGCTTTCAGATCATACACACATTAAGCAATATATAAACACTACAGATCATTCATTAGACACTACATTAAAAAATGGAAAACACAACATCCAGAACATGAGGTTACAGAAAAAAAAAGTATATTGTAACACAGTAAACACATTTTGCCATTACATAAAATGTATAGAAATCACAAGTAATGTAAATATATAGTATACTGTATGTACTGCAAGTAGAGTATTATATTCAATATTATATAGTATTGAATGTCTGTATATACAGTACTTACATACTGCAAACATACAGCAGTCTAAATGCAAATGACTAAAAGGTCAAAGAAAACTCTAAATGAAAAGCATGATACAGTACACACACACACACACACACACACACACACATGTTTGTTTTTGTGAATTGTGGGGACTTTCCATAGACTTCAATGCATTTTACACTGAACAAACTGTACATTCTATCCCCCTACCCTGCCCCTACCCCTAAACCTAACCCTCACAGGAAACTGTGCAAACTTTTACTTTTTCACAAAAACTCATTCTATATGATTTATAAACCCATTTACATTGTGGGGACCGCTGGCTGGTCCCCACGATGTAGGTGAACTCAGGTTTATATTACATCATGGGGACATTTGGTCCCCACAATGTAATATAAACAAAAGCACACACACACACACACACACACACACACACACACACACACCTACACACACACACATACACACACACACACACACAAAACAAAGTTCAGAGTCAGTGAGAGATTCATTCTGCTTCAGCATCACGTCTTCATGTTGGGTCCGGCCTAAATCAAGTCAAGTCACCTTTATTTCAATTGCAATTTATACTACACAGATACTAGTATAGTATAGTATAGTATAGTATAGTATAGTATAGTCAAAGCAGCTTTACAGTGATAACAGGTACATGATGATCAGTAATGCGAAGAGGGTTCATTTTGGCTGTACAGCTCTAAAAGAAAATCAGTTCAGTGTTGATTCACTTACATTGTAAAGACCATCAATTATTATGTAAATGACTGTAATAATTTTCCTCTATAAAGCAGTTCTGCAGAAAACAGTGATGTCATCATCTAGGCTAGCTTAGTTCAGTTCTCATCCTATAATGTCAGTACTGTCAGATCAATAATATTGTTGAATATTATTGAATATTGTTGAGGACATTTTCCACATCACAGGCAATGTTGTCTATTGCCAGGCAAAGGGAAAAACCTGTGCCGGATCCAGCCTCGACAGCCTTGTCTCCACACCCCTTGCTCTTTCTCCTCATCATCCTCTTACACATACTCTTCCTCCTCTACTTTTCAGATTGTTTCCATCTATTGTTGGTATCATCATTCAGCACCTGTGTCACCTGTGCACTCTGAACTGACCTATATTTTATACAGCTGATTTGATCACATCATTAGAAATAAGTGTGAATAATTTTGAGTCATTGTGTTTAAAGGATGACAGCTGTGTTGTAGTTGTGTTTAACTTTTGCCACATGTATTTACCATTTTGCAACACAGTGCAAAATGTGTTTTAGTGAGTAAGAATGTGTTCAGAGGTTTGCAAAAAGAGTGGATGAGATTTGCAAACAGTGTCTTAACTACCTGAACTTGTTTAAGGTTTTGCCTACAAAGTGACTAATTCGACAAATGGGTTTAGGCTACTGAGCATTGAGTTCAGAGAATGGGGTTTAGTGTTTTAGCAATTGTGAAATACTGTAAACACTAGGCTTTTGGCTTTTGAACTAAAATTTCAAAACCATAACGCCATTTATCAAAAAGCACACCCATTTCCCTAAACTATAAACACTATTCCCCTTTTTGACAAATGAATCAGATTTGTTGAACTGTCACTGCAAAACTCTACACACAAATCCCTTCATTTCTCATTGCCTACACCATGTTGTCATTTAGAAAGTTGTCATTCAGTTGTCATTTGTTGTCATTCAATATTGTTCACTTAAGTCAGCATAGCTTCAAGTCATCGAAGCCTAACTGGACATTTCAGTTGATGTGTGCCAGGGGTGGATCAGGCATGCAAGAGGATTTTACCCCCGCTGCCTGGCTAGGGCCAGTACAGCCTGTGATGTTGATGAGATTCTCTGGCCTGTCCCAGACCAAAAAAGATGTGATGCTGGGGCAGAATATTTTTTGTTGTTGTTTGTTGTATTGTACTTTACAGTACATTAAGGAATACAAAAAAATGTGCAAATGTATACATGTGTTCATCATGTGAAAAGTTCCTTGAGGGGGAGAACCACAAGCAACACAATAACACAATAATAATATTTCAACATAAGTCGTTATTTCGACATAAGATCAAGATCACTGTCCATCAAGCATGATAAAGGACGCACGCTCATCAACATCTTCAGTGGCGCAACACTAACTATTGTTAGATCGCAATACTAGCCTTTGCTGGCCAGCCGCGCGTAGGTGTTAAGCGCTGCTAGCCAATAGGAACGGAGGAAATCCCAGGGAGGCGGGTCAAAAATAATACACAAAATTAGAGGTTCGAATCCCGCCTCGACCACGAAATGAATTTGTAATCGTTTTTCATCAATTTAATACAATTCAAGATACAATTTAAGCACGATTAACATATAATAAACGAACTTTGTGCACAAAGATAAAATAAAACCGGTAAGAATTGTGCTTGTAGGATGTATAAAATGTACAATGATCTTAATAAACATTTACATTAGAATAGGGTATAGTTATCTTTAATATAGAAAATATTTAATATGAATAATTGAAAAGAACATTTTGATCATGTTTTAGACCATCTTTTTTAAAGAGATTCACATTATATTTGTATAACTATGTATAGAAAACCCATATATGAAATATAACCCAATAAACACCAAATAATAGCACGTTTCTCATTTTATTTATAGTACAATAATATACATATTATATATAACTGAAAAAGGTAATAAATACAGTACAATACTAACCAAAATATATAATAATTAAATAAACAAACATTAAATAATTATAGATTAAACAACTATAATAATAATAATAATACAATCTAAAGTTGTAGAGAACACAGGGAAAACAAGAAAAATATGTATTTTTAAATAATTATGTACAGAGTTTAATAGTAACAGTTATTAACATTTAGTGTTTAAAAATCTGAGCAAGATAAAACAACAATGTAAGTCTATAAAATAAATAAGAAAACAAAACAATAAAAATCACAGCAAACAAGGCCAATACTTCTGGTATTTTAATGAAGAAATGGAAATAAATGAAACATTTAAAAAATATAGATTAAGCAACAATAATAATGATAAAATCTGTTTTGGAGAACACAGGAAAAAAACAAAAATGTATTTTAAATTAAATAATTATGTACAGAGTTTAATAGTAACAGTTATTAACATTTAGTGTTTACAAATCTGAACAAGATAAGATAATGTAAGAACAATATAACAACATGCTTAAGAAATATTATATGTAAAAATTCTTACAGGTGAGATACAAAGAATTTACAATTTCAAAAGATTAAAAGTAGCGCTTTCCATTATCTAAATAATCATAGAGTTTTGAAAATGTTTTGAAAAAATGTTAAAAACATTTCTATTGATAAATAAAAAAAAAAAGAAAAAAAGATGCATATAACAGTAAAAGCTAAGTAGACGTTTTTACATTTTACAAATCCTGCATGGACCAACATGGCATTCTAAAGTAAAAAAAAACAACAAAACAAAACAAAAAGCAATATCCATAAACAAGAGTTATATTTTTATGATACAATAATTACAATATATACATTCAAACCAGGAAACATAAGTGCAGTCCCTTTCCTTTTTCTGCTGCCCATCTCTTCCTTTCAGCCTCATAAAAAGAAGACTGACAGAACTCTCCCCAAGTCATCTCTTGAGTCATCCCCTCTGTCCGATATAGGGAAAACACTCTGGCAGGACAATAGACATATTTCCCTGCCACACCAGGGAACCCAGTATGTATGTGTGGACTCTGTGGGCCTTGTTTGAGTGGCTTGTGGCAGAACCTACAGAGGCGACCAGTGGGATGCTGCTCCATGGCCTTTCTCTTTTTCCGCTCCTCCATTACCTGTCTTGCCTCTGCAGAACACTGCTTTGCGGCCTGTAGCTCTCGGTTAAAAAAAGGTGTTTCAGCAAAGTCAGCAAATGGCATTCGAGGACTGGTGAGGCCTTCTGCTGCATACATCTGGTGTACCTTTGTAGAGCAGTAAAAGTACTTCACGTTCCCAGACTGATAAAAAAAAATGAATGGAGGCGCCATCACCAAGGTAATGTGACTTTGGCTGGCCACAAGCAAGACAGTTCTGTGTCCTCTTTGTAACAGGCTGCTGTTGGTGTTGCTGCTGCTTCTCCACAATTTCTTTCACCATATGTTCAATCTCACGCTTAGTTAACGGGGACTCCTGGGGCTTATTTCTGGGTGGGTTACCACTGGAACACATACAGTTTCACTGCCTTCTGTGAGTTGATGCCACAGCTGCTGGGTCTCCAGGAGTTTCTCTGAACTGTTGTTCAGGGATGAACTTGTGTTCGTCATCTTGGCCAGGTGTTTCACATAACGTGAGATATGCTGTTTTGTGGTGGGGTGCAAGAAGCTATTGGGATCCTTGGAGGCAGCCTGCACAAGGGCAGCATACTCTGCATCCACCTGGCAGAGAAGGTCTTTCTGCCTATGGTACTTTGCCAAAAGGCCATCAATGGAATCCCTCATGGGCTGTGTCCACCAAAAATGGTCCAGGACAAAAAGTAGACCGCCTGTCTTGATGGGACCTGTGCGAGCAGCTCGTGGAGAGGGAACAAAGGGCAGTGGTGGGGTCAATTCATCTAAAGGAGAGGAAAAAAGACAGAAAAGAATAAATCATTTTCACTATATCTGAAATATCTGTAGTACTCATATAAATAAGGAATAAAGATGTGAGCTGAATTACCTTTTACTTTGGTGGGCTGTGCAGGCTGGATTATTGTTTGTGAGCCAAGAGAAGCCACACCAAAGATGTCATCCTGGAGCATAGGGTAATTCATTTGGGTTACAATCAGTGATAGTTACACTACCAGTCAAAGGTTTTTGGACGGTAAGATTTTTTAATGTTTTTAAAGAAGTCTCTTCTGCTCACCAAGGCTTCATTTATTTGATCCAAAATAGAGCAAAAACAGTAATATTGTGACATATTTTTACAATTTAAAATAACTGTTTTCTATTTGAATATATTTTGAAATGCAGTTTGTTTCTGTTTGGCAAAGCTGAATTTTCAGCATCATTACTCCAGTCTTCAGTGTCACATGATCCTTCAGAAATCATTCTAATATGATGATTTGCTGCTCAAGAAATATTTATTAATATTATCAGTGTTGAAAATAGTTGTACAACTATTTGATTTCTGAAGGATCTTGTGACACTGAAGACTGGAGTAATGATGCTGAAAATATAAATTGCATTTCAAAATATATTCAAATAGAAAACAATTTTAAATTGTAAAAATATTTCACAATATTACTGTTTTTGCTGTATTTTGGATCAAATAAATGAAGCTGATCAGTAGTGTATATTTTGTGTTTTAGTGAGTAAGCATATTTACAACAAGTCAAGTTTACCTGAGCAAAGTGTTCCTCCCTCACCTCCTCAGGTGGGTCATCAGGTGGGAATCTCTCACTGAGAGCAGACGGCTCTGAGGACTGATGCTCTCCCTCCCCTGCAACAGGTACCCTCTGGGACTTGTGCTTGTCCCAGTCCAGGGGGACAGGACGACAACCAGGCTCCACATATTGTAGTCCAAACCTTTCTCTGGTGTCTGTCTGTGAGACAAGCAAGGCAGGATACTTGGCCTGGCCTGTCACCACGTCTGAGAGCTTGTTCAGTTCCATGATCAGCACAGGATCAAAAACTGCAGGCAGCTTCACTCCAGGCTGTTTCAGGTCTACAAGGCGCTGAAAATTCCAGCGAGCCACTCCAATCATGCCCTGCGCCTGGAAAAGTTCTGTGGATATCTGAGTGTCTGTGACCCATCTCGCCTGATGAAAATGGAACCCCTCCTGCTGAGAGGTGCCTGTCACAGGGATCCAAACGGGTACAGCTGCCGCCTCCCCCTTCACATGGTTCAGCTGGACTGTTCCACCATGCCTATATAGGACCCGTCAACCCACTGGAAGTTGGCTTTTGGCAGTCCTGCAAAAATGTAACGACGGGACAGCCCCTCATACATTGGCTGCAGGGATATATCACTTTCAGACTGCAGCATCACCCAGGACAAGACCATCCAGTTTTCATTCATCACAGCGTATGACGACATAGTACCTTATGCAAGCACAAACTTACGGGCCACTTTGCGGGTATGGTCAGGCCTTAAGGCTTGTCCAAACGTGCCTTGGAGGAGCAGATTGAGTGTGCTCTCCTGCCTATGGTACTCCTGAATGAGGCAGTCAACCAAGTAGTGGGCTGAGACTGTTACTCTGCACCAGCCGACCACATCACCATACTCACCAAATGGAGCAGGAGTATTTGTTGCTCTTAGTGCCCCTGTGATGGTCTGCTGACCATAAAGTCCACCATCCCCATCCAGCACATTCTTAACAGTGGACAGGTAAGCCAGGTATGCACGCTCATACCTGAGGTGGAGAGCTTCATTCAGCTGATTGGCCATATCATTGGGAGACTTTCCTGTGCGCCGCAGCTCATCCATCACAGTCTTACATATGGCCTTCTTGTGTGTCAGAAAAGCTGGCAAAATGTTGCAGAACCGACTTGGCAGCATGTCCATCCATTGGGGTTTGTCTGCAAACCAGTACTTTTTACAGACTTTACAGCTGAGCCGAGAGGCCAGTATGTAGTACTGGCTGCTTGTACCAAAAATGACACGGGGTCGCCCAACTCCTGATGAGACAACATGAGGATTCGGACAGCCGTACAGACATGGCAGAGTGTAGTTGTTGCGGACTCTTTCCATAATAGCGTGCTCTGGTTTCCATGGAAAAATGGATGAAGTTGAAAGTATTTCGGTGATAGCAGCTCATAGACAGCATCAATGCCACAAGGAGATCATGTTCATTGGATGTCTCACCGGTCTAGAGTCTGGCCACAGTCCCAAGGCTTCCATTTCTGTTTTCATCCAGATTCTCTGTTGTTGAGAGCAGTGCCATCGGCTCACATCCTGCTCATAGCTTTGCAGTGGTGGAACAGCAGGCTTCTGAGGGGTACCCAGTAGAGGCTGCAGAGAGTCCTGAGAAAGACTGGCCAGCAGCTGCAGGGGGTAAAATGCTACATTAAGTCCTTACACTGACAGAACACAGTTTCCTGAACTGGTCTCAAAGGCGATGTGGTCTTGCTTGTAGATAATTCAAGCAACTCGGGAGGTACTGGCAAAGGAACCCTCACTGGAGTGAAGGGAATTGGTGAAAAACAACAACACTGATCAGAAACAGGCATATCCTTACAGTAGAGTCAGCATATGTACATGTCCATATACCAACCTGGCCGTGGAGATGCAATGGCACCTCATCTTATTCATCTTTATCTTCATATTATTCATCAGGCCAGTCTGGTTTTGAGAGTGTTGCTGGTGGTTTATGCCTCCCTAACACAGAAAAATGTTATGTCATTCTAATACCCTGTAGTACTGTCCCTAAGTAAATGTGTTAATAAGTAGTAATGTAAATGCATGCAAACACATAGAACACATGTCAAGACTCTTTATAATATTAGGGGTGTGGTATGCTAATGAAGGCATAATGCATGTCTTTTCAGCGCCCCTGTGAAGTTCACTTAATTTTTAGAATTTAGTTTCAATTTTACTTCAGCTGCGTGCTTAATCAATAAAAAATAAAATAAAATCATATTAAAATAATCATATTAAAGAATTAAAATAATCATAATATATATCATAAAATAATGGGAGACTGCATGCGATGATGTTACATACTTTACAGCAGGGACGTGCACAGACATTTTGGGGGGCAGGGGCTCAAATGGAAAAAAGGGCACTTCTCATATTTATTTATTTAAAAAAATAACAAACCCTTTATGTCATTCTAATACCCTGTAGTACTGTCCCTAAGTAAATGTGTTAATAAGTAGTAATGTAAATGCATATATTAAGACAACTCTGACTTCTCTTACACTCATGCAATTGTTTTATACTCCACAGATTTCTACAAAATAATTAGTTCACATATAGAGACTATGGTCTTCTTTAGTATTCACTAGGTTTATCACAAGAGAAGTCAACAACAACTATTTTTAAGTAGCTATATATTTAGAATAAATGACTGCACCAAGGAGAGGGACATAGTTTCACTAATAATTTGTTTAAATCAATAAATCGTTTTAATTTTTTTGGTGTTATTGGAATACTTCGTTCATGAAGTGGACAATTTTAATATTTTGGTCCATTTTTGCTGCCATGTCTTAATGAAAAGAAAACTTAGGCTAACCCTAACCCTAACCCTACACATTTAGATGGTGTTTGTTTTAAGCCTACTACCATTCATCTGTTTGCATGAAGGCACGGGGCGCGCGAGCGTGCGTGCGGGCATGAATGGCGTGTCGCGGAGTGAGGGCATCTCAACTCGACAAAGCCGACCTGATATAGTATTTTTTTTTATTACTTGTTTTATTCAGTAAATATATTTGTTTGACAGGGAAGCTGTGCGCAAACAGGAATATATATTAATTTATTAAAAAATAAATAAATTTTAAAAAAGCACCCCAGAAAAAAGGGCACTTTCTCTGGAGGAAGAAAAAGGGCAGGTAAACATTGGAAACATTGGAAACATTGTAAACATTGAATGTGCATGTTTTCACATAAAATGGTCAAAACTGGTAAAACAGTCACTACAATCATAATTTATTTAAAGATTCTAGTTTGAAAATTCTAACAATGTTCAGATTTAATTGTTATAATATAAGTAGAATTTTTACTTAAAGACAACAAATTCAATTAAATAGCATGCATGCATACAATTCATGAACTGCACTCACCCTCGACACTGGTATTTTTATCCCTTAAAAGTAGTTAGTGGAACAAAAGAACGCATTTTAGAACAGGCAAGAACACTGCCAAAACAACAAACAAAATCATTTAAAATCAGAAATGGAGGATAAATCTGTCTATAACAGAATAATCCCCCAAAACTGATGTGGAAAATAACCTCTTTTAGATAAGACTGTGGATCCAGGGGCTGCAGATGATCCTAAAAAATTAAGCATTAAAATTTGAATAGTTTCATTGAAGTATGTGCAACTTAATGTCATAAAGAAAAAGACATGGCTACATATAACAAACATGACACTGAAAATGATTGTTGGTTCACTTACTCGGCTGTGTGAGATATTTTGTTGGAGAAAGACCCAACATCATCTTCTCCAGTTCCTCATCCTCCTCCAATAAAACAAATGCACCAGAAGACTTTAATGCATCAGGAGACTTTCAATCAAATATGCATGAATTTTATTAACTCACCTGGATGATCAGAGGCAGTACTTGAAGGAACCAGAGGCCTTGCAGTGGAAGATGATGGTGAGGGCAACAGAGGAGGGTTTTTGGGCAGTTGGTTTTGCTGCTGCTTTAAAAGATACTGCTGCAACAGATAAATCTTACTTCCTGGAACACATTTCTGTCTCATTATAAAGGAAGCATATCCATCAGCCCTGGTATCCCAAATTTTTCTCCAAGTATCTTGTGCTCTTGTTCCAAATCCAACAATATTGTCATGCTCTGACAAGACTGGCACTGGATCTGGCCTTTGAGACAGATACTGTTTAAGATCCTCAATTTCCTTGAAGCTTCTTGAGTATTCAAGAAAGGAAATGAGGCTATCCTTGCAAGGACCTTCTGGGTTGAACTGCCCAGTCTGTTCTTCCTCCTAAACCTTACTGGACAGGTACAAAGCGTAGCCAACATCATTCTCCAATAACCACCTGAAGGACTTGCACTTGTACTTGCCAAACTGAAGAACATATTCTCCTAACACCTCTTGCTTGTCAGAGACATCCCCTCCTCTGTGTAACACAACAGAACAGGCATTGGTCTTGACCAGATCTTCTCTTTGAGGTGCTGACTTGTCCTGCAAAGAAGGGTTGTCTTTAATACTTTTTGCCTCTTCAGATGGGTCCTGTCGTAAATGGCCTGAAGGGCCTTTCCTGAAGGAGACGTTGACTCTCCCAGGAAAAAAGACAGTCTTCTTCATGCTGATGACCTGAAATCATGACCACATTAAAATACTTAATGAAATAACACAATTACATATAGTATATTACAATTAAAACATTAGTAAGATTGTTTTATATTTTTTTTATATATGTTTTTACATTTTTAAAAATAAATAATATGTCTATTCAGCAGAGATACATGAAATTGATCAAAAGTAACAAATATAAGAGATTCATAAGATATTTATGGTTTTATAAACTTTACAGAACCTGTCAAAAGTTTGGAAACATTATAAATTTTTAATGTTTTTGAAAGAAGTCTCTTATGCTTACCAAGGCTGCATTTATTTAACCAAAAATATAGAAACAGTAATATTGTGAAATATTATTACAAATTAAAAGAAATGTTTGTGTATAAATAAGTATGTATATATGTATGTATATATATATATATATATATATATATATATATATATATATATATATATATATAGATATATAGATATATATACAGTACAGTCCAAAAGTTTGGAACCACTAAGATTTTTAATGTTTTTAAAAGAAGTTTCGTCTGTTCACCAAGGCTACATTTATTTAATTAAAAATACAGTAAAAAAACAGTAATATTGTGAAATATATTTACAATTTAAAATAACTGTGTACCATTTAAATATATTTGACAAAGTAATTTATTCCTGTGATGCAAAGCTGAATTTTCAGCATCGTTACTCCAGTCTTCAGTGTCACATGATCCTTCAGAAATCATTCTAATATGCTGATTTGCTGCTCAATAAACATTTATGATTATTTTCAATGTTGAAAACAGTTGTGTACTTTTTTTTCAGGATTCCTTGATGAATAGAAAGTTCAAAAGAACAACATTTATCTGAAATACAAAGCTTCTGTAGCATTTTTACACTACCGTTCAAAAGTGTGGGGTCAGTAAGAAATTTTATTTTTATTTTTTCGAAAAGAAATTAAAGAAATGAATACTTTTATTCAGCAAGGATGCATTAAATCAATCAAAAGTGGCAGTAAAGACATTTATAATGTTACAAAAGATTAGATTTCAGATAAACACTGTTCTTTTGAACTTTCTATTCATCAAATAATCCTGAAAAAAAATATTGTACACAAATATTTTGTACAATTGTACACATTAAATGTTTCTTGAGCAGCAGATCAGCATATTAGAATGATTTCTGAAGGATCATGTGACACTGAAGACTGGAGTAATGATGCTGAAAATTCAGCTTTGCCATCACAGGAATAAATTACTTTGTGAAATATATTCAAATAGAAAACAGTTATTTTAAATTGTAATAATATTTCATGCATGTGTATGCGAAGACTACAAAATCATATCAATTGACTAATATAACAAGTTGAGAGAGCCCTCTGCTATGAACAATAAAATGCTGATCAAAAGATGCTGGTAGTGAGCAAAGCTACAATAAACATCTTTCTGTAGGCCTGTTCCTTCACCTTTGTGTCAGTATCAAATATAAGAGTGATGCTACCATTAAAGGAGAGCATATAAACACAAAATACAGAGTTCGACATTAAGCCTTGTTTTGTGCTTGTCCTTTGGACAACTAAATTGGCTATTTACTTGTCAGAGTAAAAAAGTAGTAGTGGAAAAAAAAATGTGCGTTGTAAATATAATTTATTCTGAAACACATATATATATACATACATATATTTTACATACACAAAACATTTTATAAAAGTTCAGTGAACAAGCTTTTTATACCTAAATATACTCCAATAAATTGTATTGTATTTTCTATCAAGTTTGGCTTACTGTAATTTATCAATTAAATTTTGCTAACCGAATCATAGGCTAGGCTACTTGTTTTTTATTTACATTAAACTTCACAAACCATTCAAAACAATAAACAACACGATTATATGATGATAATAATAATAATAATAACAATAACAACAACAACAAACAACAACAAATTATTTCCTAAAAATAGTAAAGAATTCATCTTACCTTCTTGGTTTGTCAGCGCTGATCTCTAAGGTAAAACAGACGTGACGTAAAAGCGTAAAACCTGAGGTAAAATGTTAAGACTTCTTGAGAAAAACAATAGGCCAGTTACGTATTGATTTAGTTAAATAAAGTCGCGTAATTTTTCTGTAAGTACGTGTTGTACAGAATAACACAATACGAACCTTTTTGTGATTAATATGCAACCGCGCTTCTCCTATCTTCCGCTGCAGCGAATGACAGACATAGAGGTGACAGATGACACCTCGCTATTTAAATGTCCCGCCACGGAAAAGGCGAAACAGCGCCATGAAATCTACCTGTGGTCAAAAATATATTACATCCGTTGTGTTAAGCACTACCATAGAGAATGAATGGGAAAAGTTAAGGGAAGTTAAGCTCAACTATTTTCGGCTCCGAGGTTTTGAATCTGCCTTTTGCCGAGTTCACTCTTCTCTTTTTTCTCATCACATATCAAAAAAGGCATTTATTTTCAATAAAAATGAAAACAATGTAAATACACTCTAAAAGTGCAAATAACCTGCCTAACGAGTGTTTAGTAACATTAAAAGTATTTACTGGGCAAGGTTAGCAGCATGTTCTCTTTCGATATTAGCCACTAGATGGCAGAATAAGACAGGGAATCAATTAAAGAACGCAATAGTTAGCCCATAAATTCTCATAAATACCTATAGGCGTTTATTCTATGTAGTATTTTAAAAAAGTGCAAATAACCTGCCTAACGAGTGTTTAGTAACATTAAAAGTATTTACTGGGCAAGGTTAGCAGCATGTTCTCTTTCGATATTAGCCACTAGATGGCAGAATAAGACAGGGAATCAATTAAAGAACGCAATAGTTAGCCCATAAATTCTCATAAATACCGTCTCATAAATAGGCGTTTATTCTATGTAGTTTTCATAACACTGGATATTCTACTAATTCATACTTTTCTACTAATCCATACTTGGTACTACGTGGCCTAATAATTATTTTATTTAGCAATTACATAGCTATAGAGTTTTGTGCTAATTGCCACAGTTCGTGACATAGTCACGAAATTTAATCTATTGATTCGTGTTCGTGGACACGAATTTCCCCATTTTTTCGTGTCACTCAGCACGACTTTCGATCTAATGTATTTCAATCTTTCGTGTCTGCACGTTTTCTTTCTGCCACTGGGAAGCATTGTTTTTTTGTCATTTGTTATTCATTTTTAAACTTTAAGCACTACATTACTCAACATTAAACAGGAGATTTGATCCTTGTTTTTATTGCTTTATTCTGTAGGCTACTAACCATTGTGCAACGGTTTCTTTTCTGAGAAATGCCGTTTTTCCATCTATTTGGTGTGTCAAATCGGACAGTAAACTAATACTAGAGTACCCATGAGCCTTATCTACTTTTACTATGTTAAAGTAGATAAAACTACCTGATGACCCACCGCCGATTCTCTTTTAATGAGATCCTCATCTTTCTTTCAACACATAAACACGAAAGTGTGCTTGATAATTCAACAATACGATGTCATGACCATCCGTTTTATTTGATTCTCCTTCTATTGTGAGAACGGGGGATTAGTTGTGGTTATTAATTAAATTAAAATAAAATAAAAAAATAAATTAAATTAATTAGTATACGCCCGCATTACCCGTGAGCCTCAGCATCCGTTGCTATGGAGACGGAGCCAGTCCGCTTCGCGATTGGGTGATTTCTGCAGGCCGCGAATTCTCCGTCATTGCGCTCAAACCACTTTCCAGGTAAGCCACGAGACTTGAATGTAATGATCAAATTTGTTTAAATGTTATATATGATACTTTTCTTTGCAATTAGACTCACATGTTTTACATGTTAGAGCAACGAATTAAAGGCCGACCAATGGTTTCCATATTAACAGTAAAAAAAGACGCGCCTTTTGTGCAGTCATACAGAAAATGGGAAAAACGTAAATTTTATTGATTTATTAAGTATTTTAAATAAAACTGGTATCTCTCACTATCGGGGTACACAGTTTAAACCTTTTTTCAACATATCTAGCCTACACTATAATTAATATTTTCTGTTCTCCCTGCAGATCCTGTCAAACTTCACCTTCACCCTATAGATACACCTGATTCCCAAAACCCAAAGCCAACCTCTATCTTTCTCTTCATCATTTTCTATCTCTATCTCTCACAACCTCTCTGTCCATCTATACTTCTATCCATCTCTTCAATCTCCATACTGTTATCTATCTCAATTTCTCTATTTCTCAGTTTTTCCTCTTTCTTTGTTTACTTGTCTGTCTTTGTCAGTCTCTGTCCTTTGTATGTCAGATTGACATAATGCCAGGGGGGTCTACAAAAAAGATTTGTCCCTTTTGTCAGGGCATTTTATTTTGTGCACAGAAGATCTGCTGCCACTGTAAAAAGGAGCAGCCTCTGAAGCAGCGCCTCAAGAAGAAGCTTCAGAGGTTTGATGACAAGCGAGAGGAATGGGTGGTTGGTCATAAGAAGAACCACAACAGTGCATCCATCAAGGATGAAGCCATTATCATGGTAGGTGCAATTTCTTACATAATGTTAAACTGTCCAGATCATCTAGGACAGTGGTTCGGCCAGGGGACCCACATTTTCCCATGGTCATTGAGTCACGACAGTGTGTCTGTGTGTGTGTGTGTGTGTGCGCGCGTTTTTGTGAAATATCAGGACACAAATGTGTATAATGACATGGGTATGACATAGGTATTACAAAAAGAGGTGAAATATGAGGACATTCAGCATGTCCCCACTTTTTAAAAGGCTTATAAATCATACAGAATGAGTTTTTGTGAGAAAGTAAAAGTGTGCACAGTTTCCTGTGATGGGTAGGTTTAGGGGTAGGGGTAGTGTAGGGGGATAGAAAATACAGTTTGTACAGTACTTCAGTGTTTGTGAAATAAATGTGCTTGTTTATATATATATATATATATATATATATATATATATAAACAAGCACATTTATTTCACAAACACTGAAGTACTGTGGCAGTATATATATATATATATATATATATATATATATATATATATATATATATATATATTTTACAAAACAAGCACATTTATTTTACACAAATTGTTGACACACACAAGTACTATCCCACTTGATTAACATACACATAAAAAATACAATTTATACACATAAATTGTATAAATATGACTAATACTGATGAATAAATAGGCCTATAATGTAAGGCTATTAAATAGCAGTCCCAAACTAGTTTTTGTTAATACAATAAAGTTGGTAAGTTTGCATGAGCCACCAGAGTAATTTAAAAACAAACAAAATAATATTAAAAAATAATGTTTCATTTTAGGGTTACAGAAACTACAATTCCAATGGTAAATACACAATACTAACTATGAACCGTTAATGAAACATGGAAACTGCTGCTGATAAATAGAATGAACATCACGTGCATGCAAATCCTTCCCAGCTAACACACAACGTACCAGTTACAGGATTTATTAGTGCTTTACTTTTATTTCATGACTTATTAATTGACAATGTAAAATTGCATACTCATAGTTTCTTGCACTTTATATATGAAGTGATATAAAGCACACACCAATGCAATTCTGAGTTCATAACAAATACAGGCATGCATTATGACAGAATCATAGGTGCAATATAATAATCAAACTTTCTTATCAAGTGAACGAGAAATAACAAATGGACTGCACTCATACTACTACATTCATTAAAGCATTTTAAAGTGTACACAGTGTACACACATCAAGTGTAAATGTATGTGCAGCATTCACCCATTTGGTCATATAATCACAAAGGTTCTGCCTTTTTAAAAAAAAAAAAAAATTATAAATAGATTGTCACTGTCCAATTGCACAGTGGTTACACAATCCTATCACTGTAGGTGCAAAACCCGAGCTACTAATGTTGCAAAAAGTTCTATTGTACCCTCATGGTGTCAGATTCATCTTTTTGCCTTTTTTTTCTAAATAGAAGAGTTGGTTTTTGCTTCTACTGTATGAGCCTTTCCTGTCTGCACATACTTGGTATACAAAAGCTAAACTCTTGGTATACAAAAGCTAAAATATCCTGAATGGCATTAACCTGGATGCTGTCATTATTAATAATGTTATATTTTCTCAATAATTAATATTCTTAGTTACTTTTGCTGTTGTTTTTCTATTACTTTAAACAGCAAATTCACAATGTTGTCATTTCATTGCAGCTTGAGAAACTCCATGCCATTGGATACAAGCCAGTTCTGCTTCTTGGAAAGGAGAACAAAAAAAAAGAAAACAAGTGTGAAATATTAACCCCTCGCTGCACACTCTCCACCTATGCCCAGGACTACCTTCAGAAGATAGGCTCATTTTATGAATACCTTTGTGAAGGTGAGATGCATGCACTGTATTTTCACAGCTTGTTTTTGTAGTACACAAAAGATTTGTCAGTGTTTAAATCATAAAGGGATGGCTCAACCCTAAAACTTAAATTCAGTCAATTTCACTCCTAACCTCCTTGACAACTTGGGAGAGGTTTCCATTTTTATATAACCAACACAGAGTTTGTTAGCACAACACTGGATCTTTTAAAACAATTGAAGTATTTCAATATTTATCTAGCCTTGGACACAGTCAAACAGCACTCAAACCATTTTGTAAGATTTTGGCAAACTACAAATTGTAAGACAACTGACTTCAAAACGTTTCTACCTGTCCACTGCCACTGTTTTTATCTGCATAGTATTGTGAGGTATTGAAAAGTATTGAAAGCAAGTGCACAAGATTTGGGGATGAGGAGCGAACTACTATGATTATGTGATTGATTGTGTAGATTAAAAAGACATGGATAATTCTACATGGGGGACTTCTGAGGACATGTAATGTAACTGATATGTATCTGGAAAGAAGTGGACACTAACCTTGTGTATTTCTATGATTGTAAGCAAGTGTTTAAGATTGTTTAATTTTACATTTGTTACTTTAATGTGCATTTATGTTAGAATGATATTGGGTTCAAACATACTGCCAACTATGGAATTATTATGTTTGGTATGTTTTTTTGTAGGAGCCATATTTCCTTTCTGTTTTCAGCCCACATACAACAATATTTTTAATGTTTAGGCACGCTGACCAAAGCAATTTTTGTAGGGACATATACTAATTAGATCCATGAAATCTGCTAAGGTCTGTTTTGGTCACTGAGTCAATGAATCAAATTATAATAAATCTCAGTATAGTGCTGACTGTAGAGCTCACAACGCATATGGACCATTAACGGAAATAGCACAAAGAAAAAGAAAACCATCAAATGTTGGCTGGATACACCACACACTTACACTACTACTAACTTGGAGGCATAAAGCCCAAAGTTTTTTAGCGCATGACACAGTCCAGTCTGAACTAAATACAGACTCAGTCTGCAAACAAACATTACACTTGGTGTCATTTTTTGAATACATATTATGAGCACTCTGTTTTTTTCCTGACTAAAAGATGTATTTGTTTTAGTCGCAGAAAATCAATTAAATATAGATTTGCAGATATCTAATACATCCAGTAGACTATCAATAGTTTCCCTGGAATCTAAATATGTACAGTTCAAGTTGATGTTTAACCTCTATTTTATAAATGTGAGCAAAACACAACACTTGTTTAACTTGCACAGGTTGGACCCAGTATTCCAACGATGATCAGCTGATTACGCTGCACCTCACACCCTGTGACCCATTGGAGAACACAAGCAACCGCGAGGTGGTGAGGACCACGCGGGTGGAGCAGACGAGCACTACAGAGGGGGAGATGGAGCAGACGAGCACGACGGAGGGGAGGATGGAGCAGACGAGCACGACGGAGGGGAGGATGAAGCAGACGAGCACTACAGAGGGGGAGATGGAGCAGACGAGCACGACGGAGGGGAGGATGGAGCAGACGAGCACTACAGAGGGGAGGATGGAGCAGACGAGCACTGCGGAGGGGAGGATGGAGCAGACGAGCACTGCGGAGGGGAGGATGGAGCAGACGAGCACTACAGAGGGGGAGATGGAGCAGACGAGCACGACGGAGGGGAGGATGGAGCAGACGAGCACTACAGAGGGGAGGATGGAGCAGACGAGCACTGCGGAGGGGAGGATGGAGCAGACGAGCACTGCGGAGGGGAGGATGGAGCAGACGAGCACGACGGAGGGGAGGATGGAGCAGACAAGCACTACAGAGGGGGAGATGGAGCAGACGAGCACTACAGAGGGGGAGATGGAGCAGACGAGCACTACAGAGGGGGAGATGGAGCAGACGAGCACTGCGGAGGGGAGGATGGAGCAGACGAGCACGACGGAGGGGAGGATGGAGCAGACGAGCACTACAGAGGGGGAGATGGAGCAGACGAGCACGACGGAGGGGAGGATGGAGCAGACGAGCACTGCGGAGGGGAGGATGGAGCAGACGAGCACTGCGGAGGGGAGGATGGAGCAGACGAGCACGACGGAGGGGAGGATGGAGCAGACGAGCACTGCGGAGGGGAGGATGGAGCAGACGAGCACTGCGGAGGGGAGGATGGAGCAGACGAGCACGACGGAGGGGAGGATGGAGCAGAAGAGCACTACAGAGGGGGAGATTGGGCAGACGAGCACGACGGAGGGGAGGATGGAGCAGACGAGCACTGCGGAGGGGAGGATGGAGCAGACGAGCACTACAGAGGGGGAGATGGAGCAGACGAGCACTACAGAGGGGGAGATGGAGCAGACAAGCACTACAGAGGGGAGGATGGAGCAGACGAGCACTACAAAGGGGAGGATGGAGCAGACGAGCACTACAGAGGGGGAGATGGAGCAGACGAGCACTACAGAGGGGGAGATGGAGCAGACGAGCACTACAGAGGGGAGGATGGAGCAGACGAGCACTACAGAGGGGGAGATGGAGCAGACGAGCACTACAGAGGGGAGGATGGAGCAGACGAGCACTGCGGAGGGGAGGATGGAGCAGACGAGCACTGCGGAGGGGAGGATGGAGCAGACGAGCACTACAGAGGGGGAGATGGAGCAGACGGGCACTACAGAGGGGGAGATGGAGCAGACAAGCACTACAGAGGGGAGGATGGAGCAGACGAGCACTACAGAGGGGAGGATGGAGCAGACGAGCACTACAGAGGGGGAGATGGAGCAGACGAGCACTACAGAGGGGAGGATGGAGCAGACGAGCACTACAGAGGGGGAGATGGAGCAGACGAGCACTACAAAGGGGAGGATGGAGCAGACGAGCACTACAGAGGGGGAGATGGAGAAGACGAGCACTACAGAGGGGAGGATGGAGCAGACGAGCACTACAGAGGGGGAGATGGAGAAGATGAGCACTACAGAGGGGGAGATGGAGCAGACGAGCACTACAGAGGGGAGGATGGAGCAGACGAGCACTACAGAGGGGGAGATGGAGCAGACGAGCACTGCGGAGGGCCAAGGTAATTAGGACAGATTTAAAAAGTTAAAGTTTACAGAGGGGGAGATGGAGAAGACGAGCACTACAGAGGGGAGGATGGAGCAGACGAGCACTACAGAGGGGGAGATGGAGCAGACGAGCACTACAGAGGGGAGGATGGAGCAGACGAGCACTACAAAGGGGAGGATGGAGCAGACGAGCACTACAGAGGGGGAGATGGAGCAGACGAGCACTACAGAGGGGAGAGATGGAGCAGACAAGCACTACAGAGGGGAGGATGGAGCAGACGAGCACTACAAAGGGGAGGATGGAGCAGACGAGCACTACAGAGGGGGAGATGGAGAAGACGAGCACTACAGAGGGGAGGATGGAGCAGACGAGCACTACAGAGGGGGAGATGGAGAAGATGAGCACTACAGAGGGGGAGATGGAGCAGACGAGCACTACAGAGGGGAGGATGGAGCAGACGAGCACTACAGAGGGGGAGATGGAGCAGACGAGCACTGCGGAGGGCCAAGGTAATTAGGACAGATTTAAAAAGTTAAAGTTTATTTTTGTAAAGTCTTGAAGTGTTTGACCCATGGGTTACTTTAACGTTACTTGACTTCCAGTATTTTTTTGTTTTGTTTTTCCCCATAGAGCTTTATGCAGGTTAGGGCTGCATGATATATATTTTCAGCATCATCATTGCAATGTATGCATGTGAAATAGCCACATTGCTGGACGCATGATGTCAAGTAGGGGAAATTAACTCAAACACGTCACGCTAAAACGTTTTTGCTGCTTGATACTAAAGTAAAACTTTCAAGGTTCTCATTTCCATGAATAATCTACAAGAAAAGTCCATCTGATATTATATTATTAGATAGATGATAGATCTATCTGTACTAGGGCTGTTGGAACAAATTTCTTGAGTCATACACTTAAATGTCAGGGTAGGGCCGCATGATATTTGAAAAAATTAAAATGTAAAAAAAAAAAAATTCTGCGCCATATATTGTGATAGAAATTCACAAAAAAAATTCACCAGATAACTTGAATAGCTCTATTTGGAAAGAATGAACCATTCGAGGATGATTGGGTGATTTTGTAGGTTCGTGAATACACATTGAAAATAATGAACAAAGCATTGTTTTGCGGCGTGTATTTTGATCTTAACACCTTTTAACCTTATTATTTATTATTCTCAGGCTAGGTAAAGTAAGTCGACTCTGGCCTAAATTATAAGCATTTTAAATTACTTACAATTTGGTCAGAAGACTCCTCTGTGGTACGTTCTTGTTCAAAGTCTTAAAACACTATAAATCAAGCTAAGGTAGGCAGCTTTTGTAATCAATAAAATTTCTTTTAATTGGTTACTTTTCTTTTATAATAAACAAAAATGTAAAGGCAAATAAAACTTCATCATTAAAGTATAAAATACAGTAATCACTCTTGAGTCAAAGGTGTAGTCAGCTCTAGGCTTCCCATCTTCAGCTTGGGGTTTCTTGTCCTCAGCTCTGGGCTTCTAGGCGTCGGGGGTACTGACGTATCAGTATCCGAAGAGGCAATCAACTCATCAGTCTTTTATACTTGTGTTGTTTATTGCAGACGTTTGGTTATCTTCTTGAGTGACGTACGTTGTAACTTTCCCAAAGTTTCCAGACACTTCTCAAGGCCTCGCAGGTGCAAGCTGTCTGGCTTTTGTGTCCTTGAACTCCAGTAAACTCAGCCAAGATGGCTGATGTCCTTATAAGGTTCTAGGAGTAGAACCACAGTTCTCTGTGTCCTTGAGCACACACACATAGAACCACACACACTTCTGTGTGCTAGCAGTCCAGTTCTGCTCCTCCTTCTCATGGACAGGCACACACATATCTAACAATAACTGTACATCTCTGGCCATACAGTATAATGCATTTCTTAGAAACAAACACATATAAATAACAATAATATTGTAAGCAATGCCTAATATTTAATATATTGGCCGAATGTGTAGCAACAGACATCCAAAACCTTAACAAGGAGGCAGGGTAATTGCATTTTCTTGATATAACACAACAGCATAAATAAATACAATAGAACAAAGATACAAATTAAATAAATAGTGCTGTTATATATTTTCAGGTAAATCTAACAGGTACGGAAATTGAATAACCAAATGTAAAATAACACTGCATATTCTTCACTGTATAAATTACATAATATAATTAATTTGGGTTAAAATTACAAAAGGGATTTTTCTCTTTGTCTTTTGTTGTTTGATTGACATTCATGACACAGAGAGCAGCAGGAATATAGGCTACGGTCACTTTAAGATGAATGTGTGGATCCAAAATACTGTTACAAAACCAGTTTTCTTTCTCAATTGTAACAGCATTCTGTGTTCAGGTGCGTCTGCATGGATCTACGTGTGTGCGCACAGAATACAGCTGCACGTGCAGAATTCATTTCTCTTTCTCGTCTTTGTGCGCTCAAATGGTTTAAATTTGCTTTAATGTTTAAACTTACATGACCTAAAACACACACAAGTGATAAACTTTAATTATATGATGGTCAAACTTTGCATTTAATCTGAGAATCACGTACGTACGTGAGGGGCATTGTTGTTACGCTGTTAAAGCTAGGGTAGGCAACGTTAGAGAAACCAGCCAGAGATGCTTGATTATGAAAGTATCCAACTGTAAAAACACCACACCCTGCACTTGTGTGTTATTGTGATCTTCTAGTATTTTAAATAATAAGTTAAAGCTTTATTTGGTATATGAGTAATTTTCTTTCTCCAAACCCACAGGGTCAGCCAGGGGCACAGTCGCAAGTCCCAAAAAGAAAAAGTCAGGTATGTAAATAATGTTTGTAGGGTAATTATTGGTGGATCTGATATCTCTATTAACATAGCTCATTTATCAAGCAGATTCTCATAAGGAATTGAATTAATTAAATAGAATTTAAAGGGGATCTATTATGCTCATTTTATATTTTTATTCTGAAACTCCGCTGTTCTGTTCTGAACATGTTCTGTTCTCATATTTTGGGGGTATCTAGATGTATCAGGGACACATTTATGTTGAAAAGACATTACAAAGTGCATTTTTGTCAATATTTTTTTTTTTTTTTTTCTGAGTGGATATATGACTAGACTGTAATCTTCCACACAGGTGGACTAAGACATATGCCTGAGAGGAAAAAGACACAAAAGAGTAAGTGCATGTAAATGCAATGATTGATGCTTCTATCAGTGTGTTGACATTGGCTATTTGATATATTTCTATTGGGTTTTTTTAACTACTTACAACAGATAATTGTAAGTAACAGACAAACTATAAAAACCAACTGGCTTAATGTGTCGAAGAAGAAGAAGAAGAAGTAGCAGTAGAGTATTCTCAATTGTGAGTTGTGGCTCAGCAGTAGTATTGTTATTCCAGCAAGAATACCACATTGGAACTGAGAGTAATTTGGTTCTATGTTACAAGTTAAACCTGGTTCAACTTTTGATTCGAGATAAATATCGCTTGTCATCCTTGTAAGTCTGGTCACTACTTAAGTCTTCTTAGTTGTTTATTTTGTTCCTAATCTAAGAAATGTGTGAAACATGTTTTTGATGTTCACAGATTGCTCCTATCACACTCGCCTAGAGGCTTTCCCCATCAGGAGTGTTGTAAGAGAAAGAGTGAGAAAGGTTAGACAGTCATAAAAGAAATGCATAGTATAGACAGTATGCAGAGTGTAATATAGGATTTAGAAACCTCCTTGTGTGTTGGCAGTACATCCTATACATACCATAATTGTTAGATTTTTATGTGTTTAGTCTTTTTGAATTACAGATTAGGAAGGAGCTTGTACTGAAGTTCATTATCAGATGCTGTAAAATCAACAGTGACCCACTGTATCAATGAAACTCAATGACTATAACCATTCATAATAGCCTTATGCTAAGAATTTAATTCATGTGTTTTAATGCTTTTTATTATCTTGACAGGGCAAAGCAGAAATGTTGGTTGACTGGGAGCCATGTCCAGCATGGTATGTATTCTTCTGTTTTTCTGCTTTATCAATTATTGCATACATTATTAATTTACTTTAACATTGTTCATTTATATTTATTTATTTATTTATTTTTGGCTACAATGATTTGTTATTAGTCTGTTCTGTTTCACAAATGGTGGTGGTCCTTCATAGATGGAAAATGAAACTGTTATACTTATAAAAACATGTTCTGTAATGATGTGTGCTTTACATTTTTTAAAAGGTTTATGTTTATTGGAAACACCCAAGTACAAGTTCAAAACAAATTCCCTTCTTTTTTTAGTGGCAAGGAGTGGGCCCATTCCTGGCAGCCAAAGGATTCTCTCCAAATGAATGAAAATAAATAAAATGTACAATTTTAACTCCATTTTGGTTTCTGCCTATTTATTACATTGTTTCTGTACTGCATTTGAAGTTCTATCACATCTTTCTGTACTGGTGAAAAGGTGAAAATCTCCAGTAAATGTGACACATGGGGTTTAACCCCAAGCAGGCTTAAATAGAAATGTACTTAATCCAACTCAATTTCCTTTTCAGATGTCACTCAGAAACATGTTTTTATATGTCATGATTATAAATTGCACTATGTTATTTTATTACAGTTGACATAATTAATAATAATTTGTTACATTTATATAGCACTTTTCTGGGTACTCAAAGCGCTTTACATGGAAGGGGGAATCTCCTCAACCACCACCAGTGTGCAGCATCCACCTGGATGATGAGACGGCAGCCATATTGTGCCAGAACGCCCACCACACGCCAGCTTATTGGTGGAGAGGAGACAGAGTGATGAAGCTAGTCAGTCATAACTTGATTTCGTGTTCTGTTGTCCGTGCTTTTCAAGTTAATTAAACTCACAGTTCACTGTTAAGAAAGACTTGTTTGAGAATTATGAAGCTAGAATATGGTTCAACAATAAGTGACCATCTTCATACTATTACATTCTCTCTTCCACACTCTCACTCTCTTCCACTCCAAACTTGTCAGCTGTTGGCGTTTTACTTCTTAAACCAATCATATTTTCGTCTTAACCCTCTTGAGCCAAACGTGTCATAGTTGTTAAAGTTTAAAGCTGTTCCTTAGCTGCTGTCAGTTGTCATTTCAGGCAAATCGACAGGACCCTCTTCCACCCCGTTCACCTCCAGTCGACGTCATTGCATTCAGCTCCCATGGATCCTTCCACTGAGCTCCACATTATTATTCAGCCCTGCATGACCACCATTGTCTAGACTCCATGCCAAAGAATATATCAACTTGGTTTCAACTTATGCATCTTGTCAGTAAATTGTTATGATGACTCTTTATGCCTTTAGTGAATAAATAGGCATTTGGTGTATTTTCGTTTGTATTTTTGACAAAGACCACAAATGCACTACAATAAACACTTGTAAAATATTATCATTTTTGTTTTTACTTTTCCATACATCATGTTAACTCAAAACACAATATGACATGAGTGATATGGTTGATTAAATAAATAAACAACTTACATTGAGCATATTTAATTGAGAAATTTGATTGTTTTAGGTGGATTACTTTGAAATAATTTGGGGTAGCATATAATTCAATTATAAATATACTTTTCTGGATTCTGGTTATAGCTACTATAAATGAACAGTTTTTGTCACTAGTTAAAAGACAACTACTGATTTTTTTGTGAATGTCTTGCTCTGTAGAGAAGGCTATCACACATTTTGGAAGTCTGGGGTATAGAGCTTGGCTTACTTTTGCTCCTAATGCTGACATATAAGAGCATCGGCAGTTTATTACATTCCTGAGGGGGCTAAACAAACATGTGGAGCCCATAATTGCAAAAAAAAAAAAAAAAAAAAAATGTTGCATTCGAAGGGTAGCGTCAGACATCATGACATCATGTCTATGAGCGCAACTCCAGTCGATGACCACAACTCTTACTACAGTACCAACCAAACTACGCCAGATGAATCCTGGCAATATTTTTCACCCTGATCATCTAAATACAGTATAATGTATGCTTCGGCTGTAGAAGATTGGTGATATGCATAGTAAAGACACATTTTTATAACCCTATTCCTTCTCTGGAAACCGGAAGAACTACAAGTATGGTGGTTGATTTGTATGTTTCGTAAGAAGTTCTATGGTGCGTCTCTTGTGGGAATTGTAGTTTATAAATGCATTTGAGACGGCCCTTATATGGTATGTTCAACAATAACAGGTAAATATCCCCGATGAACTGACATCCTCGCGATTTTTTCATCCTGATCATCTAAAAGCAGCATAATATATGCTTCGGCTGTAGGGGATTGTTGATATATAGAGTAAAAATACATTTTTATAACCCTAAACTTAACCCTAAACTGGACGAACTTCAAATATGGACGCTGATTTGAACGGTTAGTAACAGGTTCATTGGCGCGTCTCTACTGGGAATTGTAGTTTTTAAAAACATTGATATATTCCCCATATTTAAAAGTTGACAGTATTAAACTGTGGATCCTCTTAAGGGTTTTAGAGGGTGGGAAAGACATTGGTGTTATCAGATTTTAAAAATATAATTTTTAAATGGGTGAAAATTGCTTGTGAGCTATTTTTGACAGCGCCCCCAGTTGGTGCCCAATAGTGACTATACTCACATGATAGCTGAGGTCCAGAGCTCTCTATAACAGCTGGTCCCATGTCTGTAGACCTTTTTGTTGCTGGATTATAAGACTTCAAACATGGTCCGAGGTCAAGGTTCAAAGATCAGTATTTGGAACGCAGGGGCCACGTAGAACCTTCATACTGACATATGTTACTCTCCAGGTTGAGACCTTTCCAATTATGTATTTGGTTTAGCTCTAAGACAAAGTTTTAATTTTTTCTTTTCATTACCTCAAGCCATCCCAGGCCTACTTTCAGAGAGCACTTTGAAGGCCCTGTATATAAAAAAGAAGCTTATTGTTTGTTTTTCCTTTTTATGTGAAAATAGTAACCAAAATGAATAACCTTCAAAGTTTACAATACGACAGAATCTGTTTTATTAGCTAGTTTGGTTCAGTCCTTCGGAAGTTTTAATTATCACAATTTCATGAAAAGCCTTTGCTCAGGCATAGCTTCACAGAAACCCTTAGACAAAAATTAATAAATTGTTTGACATGGCCTAATTTTTAACCTTATTTTCATGATGACATGCAAGATCTATGTTTTCAGTCTCAACCCAAGTACTTCAGGCTTTCCCCACACCTGTAGTAATGCACTGGATGGCAGTGCAGAATATTTAAAAAGGTGATTAATTTTGGTCAGTACTTCTGCACGTTTATTACAAGGATAAAACCCTTGAAAAGTTATTTGCTTTACATGCTCATTTGTAGTTACTTCAAGGGATTTTTTTAATGTATTTTTATTACCCTATATGTCAATAAATGTAATTTTTCACCAAAAATTATGTTGCAACATTTTACCAGAATCAACATTTGGTTACCCCTGTAAGAACCTCCCAGGTCTAGCCACTTCCCACCACACCAACTTGTTTCCCTAAAAATGCCTGCATACATGCAGTAAGTGTATAAATACTAATACAAAGCTATGCATACATTAACATGCACATACACCTTTAGATACACATTACTTCTATATCTCAAGTTTAATCCCAAGAGCAGTTTGTTTGTAAATAAGTAAAAAGACCTGCCTTAAAGTAATGTATTAATAATGCAGTGTGATGTCAATTAAACAAGATTACACATATAAATATGCTTAATTTATGTTTCTTTCTCCAGCTATTTCCTTTCATCAACCATAAAACTTTTTGTTTTTAAATAATGTATGGAAAAATAAAAACATAAGATGCTCATCTTTGGAAATAATTTATTGAAAATACACCAAATGCATATTTGTCACACATGTCACAAGGTTGTATTTAATGGCACTGGACTGAGGTTAACTTGAAAAGCACCAACAAAACAGCGAATCAAGTTATCTCTCAACTGTAATAATATACAATATAAAGTATAATCATAGCACACAAAACAGTGTATTTTTCTGTTACATACAATCTAATGCATTATACAAGTACTTAATATATAAGCTAAATCTGCTGTACCAACGTACAATGTGCTTGTGAGGACAAAACAGAAAGTGACAGATAAATTGTCAACAAATTTACCATCTTTAAGAAAGAATTTATGTTTATGGTATTTATCTTCAATGGTGCAGTAATATAAAGTTATATCCTATAATACACTCAATCAAGTATTGATCCATAGGCAGCCACCTCTGGGAAAAAAAAGCCACAGACCCTGTGCTGCTGCACTGCAGAATACATGAATGTGTGAAAATGCAAGTAATTAAGGATGAGTTTTTACTTCTTGGCCTAAATGTGGAGATAGAGGAAAGGTCATGAGGTCACAAGTTCCTGGCATAGTCCTCATAATGTGCTTAGCAGGTTTCATGCCTAATAGACAATATCAAATTTTACATTCTGGTCTGAGGTGTGCTAAAGGGAACATCATGAGGTTAACAAAACTGACAAGATTCAATGCCTGGGAAGCTTGAGATTGCCCAGCAAATTACTTAGAAATCTGTTCATAACATTTGTCATATACAAGTCAAAAGTTTGGCCTGATGTTGGCGCACACAGTATCGTCACAATCAAAGGAAAGTCTCTCTTAAAGAAGTAGGAATACGCTACCCAAATATCATGTCAGTCAAGTAATTACATCTGGTAAGATCATACATGCAAAGTTGACATTTTTGGCTGAGATTGGTAAACCAATACTAAGAGGTTTGTGCATCTTCAAGGATCATTAATCTGGTTACTAAATTGCTTGGTAATCTACATACAAAGGTTGAATTTTCAACAATATAGGATGCATACATATTTTGATGTGGTTAATCAATCAGAATACTATTAATATACAGATATAGGGCGAGTCCATTTCCTTCAACACAGTCCTTTGTGTAGCTTCCATCTGGGAAAATACAGAAAAACAAAAAAGCAAGAGGTAGGATAAGAAGGTGAAGTTCAACTGTTTCAGAATGAAGAAGGTATGTAAAGCATTATTAAATACACAAATAAATTAAGAGTAACAGTAACAGGGGGTATTCCATCAATGCAGCTAATGTAAGCTGTCCACTTGAAAAAGCCTGGCTTAAATTAACACTGACTTTCACTGCAGTCTCAAGCCATTCCACTAAATTATTAGCCACGTCTAGTCAACAGTGACTTTAACCAGGCTTGAATAAGCATGCATTGTGCATGTGCACAGAGTACATAAGCAGCCCTGAAGAGCTGAGTCAATTTTAAGGCTTGAGTCATACAGAGCTGTTCCTCAAACTAAATGATAAACTGATCATCTCTTTCCTCCATCCAAAACTTCAACCAGCCGACAGTTTAGTGACTTGACCGGCTGACTTTGCTATGAGCTGATTGGCTGCTGAAACAGGTGTTGTACCTTGCATTCGAAAACCAGCAACTGGCGAATTGTCGCCATCAGAGTCAAGCTGAGAAGAGCCAGATTACATCACTGCAACGTTCTAAAACAGTTTAATCTCATTGTGAATCTTTGGTGTGAACTGGGCTGAAGCCACAGTAATGGCATGGAACTCTTACTTAAATTATCAAGACTTATCAAAATAAGCCAGGCTTTTCCTTTATCCACCTTGATAGAACACCCCCAATCTATTTTTGAGAACAAACAAACATATGAACAAATAAAATACCTAAACTGTGTTTTCCTCTTCATCTTCACTGGTGTCTGGACTACTGAGGCCACTTGGATCTTCTGCTTCAACATGTAGAAGGACAGAGGCCTCAGGACCTAAAGCAGTCTTGTACTGTTGGAGGACAACTTGCAACCGTTCTGACACCTCTGACAGTCTTCTTCTTAAGAGACAGCAAAGTCCCTCATTTCCCTTGTCTACATCTCAAAATACAAAAGAGATTACATTGAAGACAAACTGCTTGTTAAGATTTCTTTATGAGGCCAAAGAACTTCAATGGAGTAAAAAGATTTCATCCATTCAAATCTACATACCAGGATGGTTGGCATTTTTTAATGTGTATCGTTGCCATGGTACCAGGCCAAGTGTTTTGTGTTGCAGCCAATGTCTGATAGCTGTTTTAAGTTAACAGTTTTCTTCTTCACTACAGTTGTGTTAAAGTAACACATTGTGGAGCATTCAGGTGTTACATCAAGAAATAGGTGTGTCTGATGATGCAAAATTCAATGTTCAAAATTCTTTTGTTAATTTCTCCTTTTATGTAACAGCCACAGTACAACAAATACAACAAAGCTATCAAGCAAATGTGAAACGTTTTGAAGCCTTACTGACTTGTTACCATCGCAAACTATAATCCCCTTTTTATCGTGTACAATCCAAATGTGGCAAAAAGAGCAATAACCCTTCTACTCCATTCGAGTTGTGTGGCTGAGACTGATAATGTTTGTTTATTTTTTTCATTTGAAATTCATACTTTAAATGGATAGCGATTTTATTCCACTTACCCTCCTCGGCCATCTTGTTCTTGAGAACCACTGCCAGGCTCTGCAGCCATGTGCAGTGTTGTGCCATCTCCAATACCAAAATGTTTTTTTCCTCTTGCAGTCGCATCGCCAACATCACTTGGTCATGCAATTGTTTCTTGATTGAAATGTTGACTAAGAATCAATAACAGTTGTATGTATGCATGAGACAATCTTGCATAATAGCATTGCAATGTTTTGTAACTACAAATTTACTTTTTTATCAAATTGATGCATAATAAGATATTGATACATAATAAGAAAACTGAAAATACATACAAACTAAATGAATATTACAACACTCAATATGTTACATTCATCTAAGGCATGCATGTACCATACTGAGTGTTGTAATATTCATTTAGTTTATGTGTGTTTTTTCAGTATAGTCTATACAGCAGAACTGTAAATAAATTCTTGAGAAACATCTGGAAACTGACATACCACTTCCGTGAACCTCCCACGGCCATATTTGAGACACACTGCTCTCTCCAGTAAGGGAATGCTCCACAGCAGCTACATCAATGTTTGTGGCAGAGTCTAGTACAAGACCATTGTATTTCTGGATCTCCTGGAGAAGGAGCTTTTTGTCTTCTGCCAGCTTCCTTCGAAGGCGGTGGCGAAACTTGCTGCTGTCTACAAAAACATTAAGTACAGGGATAGAGGTTTGTGACTGTTCAATAAGAAAAAATTATATTGCTCCCAAAACTGCAGTAACTGAAAACTAAAGTATGTGAAAATTATAATTTACTTTGGCAAACAGGTAACTCAAAGGTCTAGTGTGTAACATTTAGGGTGATCTATTGGCAAGAATGGAATATTATATATATATATATATATATATATATATATATATATATACAGCTATGGAAAAAATTAAGAGACCACTCCAAGTTCAGAAATCAATGTTAAGTGGTCTCTTATTTTTTTCCATAGCTGTATATATATATATATATATATATATATATATATATAAATTATATATTAATAATAATTATAATTATTATTAATAGTATTACTTTATATACACACTTTATGTAGTTACTTTTTAAAAAATAAATAAATTAATAAATAAAAAGTATAATAATACTATTACAATTAAAAAAAAATGTTAAAAATAGATTTTATAGTACATTTAAAAATACAATGCCAATATTTACTTGTTTTCTTTTTTATATGGATTTTCAACAATTTCAAACCTCAAATCATAAATCTTTTTGGGTGGGTTGCCAGGAAGTAAGTATATACACTGCCAGTTATAGCACTGCATACAGTAGCTTGATTTGATCAATCTATTATATTATATAGTAATACCATTCTGGCGGTAGAGGGTTTGCTTCCGCTGCCTCACACTAAGGTAAAGGCCCTCAATTGACTGCTGAAGACCTCTGTGTGTGGTGCCTTGAGTGGCATGAGATGTATCTGGTTAAGAGTGAAAACAAATTCACTGTTAAAACAACACAGAACTGTTTCAGTGTTTGAATTTATACATAAAACTCATTTTAATCCAACTTCACTGAACTTGGTATGTGCATTTCCTGCACGGAAACTGGAATATAAAATAAACCAGACATATATATGTGGCATAACATTGGATGGTGGTCTTTGGTGGCAGGTGATGTCACCAACTGTTAGCCTACTATCTTTGGCTGCTCTTTAATATCAAACTTAAAATTTCAAATAGTAGTGAAAAAGGAAATTTGTTGTTTCTTTTATCTGCTCATGCTTACCATCAGCTGCCCATTTCTTCACATCAGAGAGCCACTGTGACACCAATTCATCTGTGCAATGTAGCTCTGTTTTGAGTTCAGCTAGCCTTGCAGTCTCATCCTGGAGTCTCTGACAAGTCTGATAAACAGTGTTAATAATACAATAATTAGGATTAAAACTTGCCAAGTGCACACAACAAAAGGACACACAAAACAATTATTAGTAGACTTACCTTCACAAATCTTGTGGAAAGTGCCTGATGTAGAGAAAGACTTTTTTTGTGGTTCCACCCCATTGCATGCAAAGTAACCATGTCCACCCGTGCTGTTGAAAGCAAATAGTGAGGTTACGATGCTTAATCTAATAAAAGTATGTAGGAATTTTGCACACACTCTGATCACCTGCTTTGGACATATATTTGGTAGTCAGGGCACAACGTGACAGGTAGCTGTTCACCTGCTCCACCTCCTCTCCGGCTGTTGTTCCTGCTCCTTCCTGGTTCCTACCACTCCATTTAATCTGTTAGTAAAGGGTGGAAGAAATTCAAATCAATTCAAGTCAATTTTATTTATATATCCCAATATCACAAATTGCCTCAAAGGGCTCTACAATCTGTACAAGAAATTGTTAAGCAAAACCTAGTATAGTGCTTGTAAACATTACAAATGTACATATGATGCAAATATATTATACATACCTCACACTTTGTAGCATGGGCTCAAGCATGCATTATGCTGAGGAAGGGTTTCATCTCAGTGAGCTCCTGAAGGGCAGGAAGAACTCGAGCAGCTTTCTCCAAGTATGGCCAGTATTTACAAGCCACATCCATAGCAAAGAATTTTGCCTTGGCTGGCATGAGCTCCTTCTGAAGATAGAGGGGGTAGGCAAATATCTCCCCCCTGTACATATTAAGGGCTTTCAGAAGGAACCCATGGCGACACACAGCAACCTCCATCCCCTCTTCATCCAATTTGGAAGCCCTCCTTGAAGTCTCCCTCGCTGCTGTCCACTGGGAGTCCCCACATGTGCCTCTTCCCTGTGTCTATGACACACATAACAAACACATCAAAACAAATAAAAGCGATGGTGCCTTACCATATATAGCATTTATTCTCTCAATTTGATTTTAGAGTAGTTGGTAGGCAGAAGTAGTTAAAGTGGGGAGGAAATCAAGGTCGGACACATATGGTTATTTTTTTAACAACTATTTTGTCAAGTTAAGATTAAAACTTGCATTTCTCACTGCTTTCTGTATAGTGTCTACAAATGTAGACACCGCACTGTCTTCAGCCACAAAGAGCCCTTCAAAAAAACCAGGATCATCAGAGCTGAGGAAGAAAGACAAATAGAGAATCCATCCATTACATATATAAAGTAAATAAATAAATCAATAAAAAGACTGAAACAAAAACCACCTTGTGTTTCGTTGAAAGCGATATAGCTTTCTGTTGCCATCGGCGGAAACAGCCAGCATTTCCGGTGTGCAGGCTGGGCAGGTGAAAGGAGCACTACAGCAGAGCTGGTCTTCTTCAAAAGAAGCGTAGGAGAACTCCAAGAAGCTCCGCTGCAGTGCATCGCCGTTGATATGTCCAGACTGGAAGATATATAGAAAGAAATAGTATTTGTGATGTTGTCTGCTTATGGAAAGACATGTTATAAGTAATAACAGTAAAAACAATTACACTTACTCTTCCTCCACACTTAGTCCGATGCTCCAGCAGCTTTGCAAAGGCTTGTCTGGAGAATCCTGGAGCGATGACCTTGAGCTCCTGAAAGGAGCTCAGGAGGTCCAGTGTATACAGCGTTGAACTGCTGACAGAGGCTGGCCAATATCCACTCCTAAGGAGGTCCTTCGAATCAGGAGTCCACTGCTGCTGGCATGCTTGACATTCATATAGTGGCTGATGCAAGTCAAAACGCCCTTGGAACAAAAAAGTAAATTTAAAAAATAATAAATACACATTTACCACATACTTTATTTTACAACAGTTAGTTCATTCTGCACATTGTGAATGGTTGAGAGACATTGCTTAAGTTCCTATAATCCCAGTATAGCACTCATACTTCTGAGAAGTCTCACACCAACATTGTTTACATTTGTCTAATTTACCAAATTCCAAACAGCTGTGTCGATTGGACTTCAACCTGGAAGCATGCAAAGGATGTTACTGCTTTGCAACAGCTAACTATTTTTTGTTTGCAGAGGACAAAAATAAAAAAGATGTCTGTCTTTGTTCTGGTTAATGTCAATACCATGGGTGTTGACGGGCACAATGTCACAGAGTGAAAAACATCAAATCTAAAAGAGAAATCTAAATACTGAATTGTTTTTACCATTGATGGTAATCAAAACCACTGGTTTGCCTGGTAATACAGTGAAGTTTGTGCCTTCACAGGAGCAGTCTGGCACCTTCACAGTTGGCAAAATGCAAGCTGGCAAAAAGAATGAAAACAACTAAATTAGATGATCTGTAACTGGCTGCTGACACACATAAACAGCAAAATTAGCCGTGTGTCTCAATCAGCTCCCTAGTTCAGTAGTCAGGGCACTGATCAGGGAATCAGCCACATTCACTTTCATGATATACTGATTCACGACCTAGGGAACTAGGGAGCTGATTGAGACGCAGGGTAGGACTTTCATGTGAACGTACCTTGCTCATGGGTGCAATATCCACCATCACCTTTAATGATGCATGAGGTTGGAGGAATGGCTTCAAAAAACCCATGAATCACGCTTTCCCTGTTGTGGAGTGGCTGTTTTTTGTGATGCAATACATCACAGTCCCCACAGAACCAATCCTCAGGAAGACACTCTCTGCACCTAGAGAAAAAATAAAAAAAACATTCTAATATACATTATTTCAGGTGATTATTTTAAGTTGTTTCAAATTTACTTTGATTAGTTCTGATTTGATTTTATAGGACTGCATAGTAGCTCAGTGTTTAGCACTATCACCTCACAGCACAAAGTTCCTAGATTTACTTTTCTCATTAATGTGGTTTTCATCTGGGTATCCAAGTTTTCTACCATTCCACAAAACATGCATCTTAGCTTATAAAGCATGCCACTAAGCATTAATTCTCAGCAAACAGACCCTGGGTAATTCAAGTTTAATATTATTGAAAACCAACCTGATAACAGCAGGCTCGTGGCAAAGGCAACACGAGGGATGACCAACAGCCTCCTTTGCGATAAGGCATTGTAGGTGGTATGGTCTTGCCTCTTTCCAGCGCTCTGAGGCTTTCTGCTGCCGAAAAGACCATGATGAGGCAGAGCTTCTTTGAGGCTCAGCAGAAGGACATGATGCCAAAATGTTTGAGAGCCTCTCCATATTTTTCTCTGTAAAAAAAATACAAAATAAAGCTGTGAAGGACGATTTAGATGAGGACCAATTAAAAGTCAACTGATCAATATTTTGAATAAACTTTCATAATTCAGTATCAAACTGGACCAAATCTTTACTACATTGTGTTCTTAATCCATCTACTGCACTGTCAGTTTTGTCTAAGGGTTTTGTCTTTAATTACTTTAATTTTACATGAATTTTAGATTTAAACTTAAATTCATCACTGTTATTTACCAAATTCCTCTTGAGGATTTAGTATTTCTGAGGGAACCTCCACACTGGATGACAGGGAACACTCAACCGGGGGGTGTGTGACTGTGAAACACAGAAGAATAACAACAGGTTAGGCTATAACTGCATTCATGTTCTTTCTTTTTTTTTTGAACCAACTGTATATACTGAACAATTTTTGAAATCAGACATATTTCTGTTAAGTACTTGGTAATGTCTTCTATAATAGTGCCACAAAAAGGTTTATGAACTTTTTAATGTCTTTTTGGATATTGGAGTATTTTAAATTTTCAACAATCAATTACAGTGTTCTAATTTCAGTTGGTCCACCATTTACATAATAAATTCAAACAAACGTCAAATAATTCACATATAACCTGTAGCTGAGGCTTGGCGTCGCCCTCCTCGCCTTCCCCTCGGCTTGCCACGACCTACAAAGACCCTTTTAGAGGTCCGTGGAGGGTCTCCTCCAGAGCCTGACCGTTTCCTCTCCAAAGCTGCTCTCTGTGTGTTGGAGTGAATATTTCTTGTAAGACTGATGTTGTTAAACGTACTGGAACCAAAAGAAATGTAACTAGTGAAAAAAAAACACAACATAGTGTGTTAGTAAGGTGTTAACGGCTTGAATGAGCCTTGGCATAGAAGTCTCTGTAACTCAGGGGGATGGAGCTCCATTCTTCCAAAATATATGCCCTCATTTACATATGCCACAGAGCATGATAGGATGTTAATTGCTTAACTGCATCATGCAATATACCTGTCTGAAATCTAATACACTCATCCTTCCACATTCATTATGTTTTTACTTCAATTTGTCCCCCATCTGTATGTTATGTATGTATAAAATGATTGAGGTGTATAAAAACTCTAACCCTGGCTTCAGCTAGAACGTGGTCATGTTTCAGTTCAAGAGCCATGCGTCTCCCCTCTTGGTAATGGGGGTCCTGTGAGTCAAGGATATGTCTGGTGGCCATTGCAACACAGACAGATACAGACAGACAGACAGACAGATACAGATGAGACAAACAAGTAAACAAAGACAGAAAGAGGAAAAACTGAGAAATAGAGAAATTGAGATAGATAACAGTATGGAGATTGAAGAGATGGATAGAAGTATAGATGGACAGAGGTTGTGAGAGATAGAGATAGAAAATGATGAAGAGAAAGATAGAGGTTGGCTCTTAAAAGTGCCTTTGGGTTTTGGGAATCAGGTGTATCTATAGGGTGAAGGTGAAGTTTGACAGGATCTGCAGGGAGAACAGAAAATATTAATTATAGTGTAGGCTAGATATGTTAAAAAAAGGTTTAAACTGTGTACCCCGATAGTGAGAGATACCAGTTTTATTTAAAATACTTAATAAATCAATAAAATTTACGTTTTTCTCATTTTCTGTATGACTGCACAAAAGGCGCGTCTTTTTTTACTGTTAATATGGAAACCATTGGTCGGCCTTTAATTCGTTGCTCTAACATGTAAAACATGTGAGTCTAATTGCAAAGAAAAGTATCATATATAACATTTAAACAAATTTGATCATTACATTCAAGTCTCGTGGCTTACCTGGAAAGTGGTTTGAGCGCAATGACGGAGAATTCGCGGCCTGCAGAAATCACCCAATCGCGAAGCGGACTGGCTCCGTCTCCATAGCAACGGATGCTGAGGCTCACGGGTAATGCGGGCGTATACTAATTAATTTAATTTATTTTTTTTATTTTATTTTAATTTAATTAATAACCACAACTAATCCCCCGTTCTCACAATAGAAGGAGAATCAAATAAAACGGATGGTCATGACATCGTATTGTTGAATTATCAAGCACACTTTCGTGTTTATGTGTTGAAAGAAAGATGAGGATCTCATTAAAAGAGAATCGGCGGTGGGTCATCAGGTAGTTTTATCTACTTTAACATAGTAAAAGTAGATAAGGCTCATGGGTACTCTAGTATTAGTTTACTGTCCGATTTGACACACCAAATAGATGGAAAAACGGCATTTCTCAGAAAAGAAACCGTTGCACAATGGTTAGTAGCCTACAGAATAAAGCAATAAAAACAAGGATCAAATCTCCTGTTTAATGTTGAGTAATGTAGTGCTTAAAGTTTAAAAATGAATAACAAATGACAAAAAAAACAATGCTTCCCAGTGGCAGAAAGAAAACGTGGTGCAGACACGAAAGATGCCTCCTATTGAAATACATTAGATCGAAAGTCGTGCTGAGTGACACGAAAAAATGGGGAAATTCGTGTCCACGAACACGAATCAATAGATTAAATTTCGTGACTATGTCACGAACTGCCGTGAGACTGGGTTGGCCAGCTTCATAGTTTAGCTGTTAACTTTTCACAAGCCTATAATGGAGTGTCTATTTACAATAAGTGCAAATAGCGTCTCTTGTACAGTATAGCTCCAATGTCTGGTTGGGCCACTCAAGTTTAAAAATGGACAGATGTAATTCAATGTAGGCCTATTCAGTGGCGCAACAATAGCATGGTTTGCGATTTTGGCTTTTACCGCGATCGCTGGGGTCGAATCAGCATTTTGCCGAGCTCGCCCAATAATAGAGCTCACTCCTATTTTCTTTTAGAACATTGTTTTCATTTTTATTGAAAATAAATGCCTTTTTTATATGTGATGTGAAAATAGAGAAGAGCGAACTCGGCAAAAGCGGATTCAAAACCGCGGCGATCGCAGCAAATGCTATATTGCGATGCAAAACGAGTTGCGCCACCGAAGACATTAATACGGAAGCCCTAAACGGCCATGGATTATTATTTTTTTTCTATCTTGTTTTCTCGTGATCACGAATTATTTTCTCGTGATCTCGAGATAACAAAAGTTGTTTTCTCGTGATCACGACTTATTTTCTCGTGATCTCGAGATAACAAAAGTTGTTTTCTCGTGATCACGACTTAATATTCTCGTGATCTCGAGATAACAAAAGTTGTTTTCTCGTGATCACGACATAAAAGTTCTTTTTACAATGATTGATTCTGAAACACTGTACCATCTGATCGACGGATAAAACATGCGCTCTTATATCTTGCTGATATTTCAGCTAAATGTTTACTTCACTTAATAAAGTTTACAATAAATAAATACATATAGGCTAATCAATCACTGTTCAATAAATGTACGCTTAACATATTGTTTGTGTAAGTAACATAATATTCAACAGAGCATCTCAAGCGCAGGCAGAGTGCCTTCAGAAAGATGCCAGATTATTCTATAATTCTAAAACCTTTTAGATTAAACCAACTTTATTTTCCATACTCATTTAAATATATATATATATATATATATATATATATATATATATATATATATATATATATATATATATATATATATATAAAACATAATGTGCTTGTTATTTTTATTCGTCATGTAGGATAGGCTGTGATATCATGTGCGTTAAACTGTCTTCCTCCTATCTTCCATTAAAAAGAGGTGCAATACTCCAGATTTCCAAAAAACAAAACAAAAAAACTTTAATTCAGTTGATATAGGCTAAAACAATCTTGCTGTTTGCTGTTTGAGAAGCGTGTTTATGTGTATGTGTGTTGTTTCCAAAGAAATTTTGAAAATACAATAGGTCACTATCACTGAATTAAATGCTATAAATCATATTTCTTATCAATATACATTAAGTGACATATTTAGGTAAACGAACACTGAAACTGCAATGATTATACAATACTAATACAGTGCTATACTATACAGTGACATCAAAATTAGTTTTAATAAGCAATAAGTTTAGTATCACACCGAACTATTGCGGTCATGAAACTGTGGTGAGGCAACTAGTCAGGGGTGCGTTTCCCGAAGCGAACTATGGTCGCAAGTTCGGTCGTTACTAATAGAGTTCAATGGGACTTACGACCATGGTTCACCAACGGTGCTTTCGGGAAACGCACCCCTGAACGATAACAGATACACTTTCAAGCAAAATAGGGGGCGCGCAAGATGGCGACCGTGGAGGAATTTAATCTGTGAGGTCGAGAAGTTTCTTCTCCCAATTCCCAGCCTTTGTATTAATTATAGTACCCTGATCGAATAGTAACTCTCTAATCTTGTTTACTACACTCTGAGCTGTATTAGTTGTTAATATATATCATCAGTAAGTTTTAATCGTTGTTAACGTGCAAGCTAATTAACGTCTTTGCAAGCTATGGCTGGAAAACGCAAAGAGATACAAAGTTCCAAGAAAGACCCTCAAGAGGTGTGGATGGATGCTGAACAGGAAATCACGGAGGTGCATGATTATGCACAAATCCAACAGCAACGTGAAATCTTGCTTTCTAAAGGTTTGACACAACTTGATTCGGCTCCGCATACCCCCGATTCACTTCGGTAAAGTTGGTTTTATATTCGCACATTCGGACATCAGTATTCAATAGCCTTGTTAATCACATTCAGTGGACATTCACAAGTAAATATGCCACTAAAACAATACTTGACTATTTTGATCGACTGTGAAAAATGTTGTAAGTTGACAATCGTTGGTTGTCAATATCATGTCGCTGCTTAAAATTCGCAAACATTTTTTTTTTGCACATTTATTGGAAAGTCTGAATTTATCAGAAGTCCGAATGTGCGAATATAAAACTAACTTTACCGAAGTTCCCGATTCAAAGAAATCAAAGAAGGAGCCATCCCTCCTCGACCTGCAAAATAACATCGTTAGAATGCTGACAGAAAAAAATTAACGAAAGAGCTGACGGTTTGGAAAAAATCATAAAAAAGAACTCTGACGGGATCGAGGCTCTCCAGAAATCCACCGAATTCTTGTCTCGAGAGATCAATGACATAAAAGCAGATCTGACTGGACTGAAAACATCGAACATCACCCATGACAAGAAAATACTGGATCTGGAAGTTAAAGTGAACGAAATGGAGAGATATAGAAGGCGCTGGAACTTGAGGCTTTATGGTCTTGCCGAACATGAAGGCGAAGACATTAAACAGAAGGTCGTGGACATCTGCACTGCAGCTGCCAGATGAAAAGTGAAAGTTCGCTGCCGAAATTGACGTGTTCATCGTGTGGGAAGGAGGCTCGACGTGAACCAGAAGCCGAGAGCTGTGATTCTCCTGTTTAGGTCCAGGCATATCAGAGATTTGCTGTGGAAGAATGCAAAGAAAAGCAGTTTTTTGAAAGAAAAGAAGTTGAGATTTGCTGAAGATCTGACGGCAGTTGATAAAGAGACCAGGAGTCAGCTGTGGCAAAGTGTTGAAGCTGCACGAAAAGAAGGCAGGAGGGCTTATTTTGTTGGGACCAGAGCATTTGTGGATGGGAAGGAGATTTTTGTGAAGTAGGCAATGACATTTATGTTTGACTCGAATTTATAAATGCCTACAGTATAAATGCCATCGGGAGAACATTAATGTTATGTGGGGTTCGGAGATGTAAACTTTTGTTCTGAAGTTCTTCTGTGAGTATGTGTTCACTCGCTGTTTTTTCACTTAATGTTAGAGGTATGAGAAATTTACTTAAAAGAAAAGCAATATTTTTGTTTTGTAGAAAATATTTTTGTGATTTTTATTTCATCCAAGAGACATGCATCTGAATCAGACTTTCAGTTTTGGAAGAGCCAGTGGGGTAACGATATGTGGATGTCATATGGTAGCAATCATTCTGCAGGTGTTGCAGTTTTGAAGGGTAAATTTAGAGGAAAAATTGTTAAAAGTTATGCACATACTTTAGGAAGATGGGTAATCTTGATTGTCGAATTTAACCAGCAATATTTTGTATTAGGGAATATATATGCAACAAACAGTGTTGTAAGGAATAAAACTTTATTACAAGAATTTGAGGAAAAAATAAGAAACATCTTGGACAGTTTTCCAGATGCTAAACTAATACTAGGTGGAGATTATAATTCTATTTGGGATAATAATTTAGACTGTATTCCTCCTCGGGGAAATAGTTTAAATAATTTCAATGAATTACATAATTTGTGTTTTTAGGATTGGACTTAATTGACATTTGGAGGATCAGAAACCCAACTAAACAAGAATTTACATGGTGTTCTAGTGACAGGAGTAAAACAGTCTAGAATAGACTTTTGGCTCATATCCAGTGTATTAGAAAATCAAGTAAGCCAGGTTACTGTGGAAACATCTGTCCTTACTGACCATAAAGTCATTTATCTAGTTATTGACTTATTTGGAAATAATAATAATAATTCAAGAACACAAACACACTGGAAATTAAATAAGGCATTATTGGAAGATGACTTGTTTAAAAAGGAAGTTAAAAATATTATTTTGAGTTGCTGGAACAATGCAAAAATGTCAAATAAATATGGTACCAACTGGGAGTGTATAAAGTACCTTATAAGGAAACAAGCTATTGTTAGAGGAAAAAGAATAGCACAGTCTAAAAGGAATAGAGAGGAACAAATAATAAAAGAGATAGTTAATTTGACAAGTATTAATGTAATGAATCAGCAGGACAAACTCAGGTTATTTGAATTACAGTTACAATTATATGAGATGTATGAATATAAAGCCAAAGGGGCATTTGTAAGGTCTAGAGGGAAATGGCTTGAAGAAGGGGAGAAAAATTCCAGGTACTTTTTTAATTTAGAAAAAAGAAACGCTGAGCTGAATTCTGTATTAAAACTTAATATAAATTGGGAGATGTCTGAAGATCATGTTAAAATTTCTAATTATATATCAACCTTTTATCAGACGTTGTATAGTAAAGAAGATGATGGCAATACAAGACATTAAAGCAAATGCTAAATGTATAGATCAGGATAGTATGATGTTGTGCAACAAGGATATTTCTATAGAAGAAGTTAGATTTGGGATCAGTAAATTAAAAGACAATAAATCTCCCGGTAACGATTGGTTGGTTAGCGAATTTTACAAGGAATTTCAAGAACAGTTATCAGAGTTTTTATTATGTGTGTTTAATGAAGCTATAGAACGTGGTGAGTTGCCTCCATCATTATGTCAGGGATTGATTAGTCTGATACCAAAAGCTAATAAGGACACTACCCTAATCGACAATTGGAGACCTATTACATTACTTAATAATGATGTTAAAGTGTTTGCTGTTATTTTTGCAGAAAGATTGAAAAAATGCTTAGAACAAATTATAGATGATTGCCAATCAGGATTCATGAAGGGCAGACATATAAGTAATAATATTTGTTTGGTCCTAGATTTAATTGATTATAAGGAGTATATTGATAGTGAAAGTTTTATATTTTTTGTAGAGTTTTATTTATATAAATTTATATAAGCATTTGACACTGTTAACCACAAATTTATGTTTGAGACTTTGGATTTTTTTGGCTTTGGTGATTTCTTTAAAAGGGCCATTTATACTTTATATAATGGGTGTAATAGCTCAGTAAAACTTGCAAATGGCACTACCCCCAGATTTCTGTTAGGAAAAGGCATAAGGCAGGGATGCCCAATATCTCCTTTTTTATTTTTACTTGTAACCCAGACAATGAATCTTTACATTAACAAATATAATTTTCACGGAATCAGGATTTTACAAAGAAATAAAATGCTGTCAATTAGCAGACGATACAACAATATTTGTCAGAGATACTTTAGAAATTAAAAATGTGATTGATTGTTTGAATGACTTTTCATTGGTCTCAGGGTTAAAATTAAATTTAAACAAATGTGAGTTGTTCTCTCTGAAAAATAGTGAACTTCTTGATATTAATGGCATCCCTGTAAAGAATGTTGTCACGTATTTAGGAATCAAAATTTGTAAAGATGAAAAGGAAAGGGCTCAGCTTAATTTTCAACCTGTGGTTCAAAAAGTTAAAAATAGATTTAATTTATGGTTAATGAGAGACTTGTCAATGAACGGTAGAATTATTTTATCAAAAACTGAATGTTTATCTTGTCTGCGTTATCCTGCTATTTCACTAGAAGTCCCTAATAACATCATTAAAGAAGTAGATAAAAATCTTTACAATTTCATTTGGAGAAATAGATCTCATTACATTAAAAAAGGTACCTTAACTAATTTGGTTGGTAATGGAGGCTTAAATGTGCTTGACCTCAGCACATCAAATGCAATTTTAAAGAATAGATGGATCAAGCACTACTTTCAATACAAAAATAAAATTTGGTATTTAATTCCTAATCTAATTTTGAAAAGATGGGTGGTGTTGCTTTTCTGTTGCAAATGCAACTTTGAAATAAGTAAGATTCCAGTTAGATTAAGTAACTTTCATAAGCAGGTGTTACTCTCATGGATGCTTATATACAAGCATAATTTCTCTCCAAATAAATGTATAATTTGGAATAACAGGTATATTACATAAAACTTTGTTTTTTAAAAAATGGGTAGACAATGGTATTATATTTGTTAAACAGTTATTTAATGAATATGGGCACCTGTATACCTACACAGAATTTCTTCAAAGGTATAATATTCCAATAATCACTAAAGAATATTGTATAGTGTTTGATGCTATACCATCTGGATTAAAATGTCTGTTTAAATGAAATGTGAATAAGGAGACTGTGAGTCTCAGACCTGATGTTGCAATTAACGGAGTTAATATTAATGATAGACGATGGAATAATTATTTTATTAGAAAGTTACTGACAGAATACAGCCCAATATCTTCTAAAACATACTGGCATTCTAAATTTGAATTGACTGGAGATATGCATGGTTACTGCCTAAAAAATATTGCATAACAAATAAGGTGAGAGAAGTACATTTTAAAATACTCCATCTGGTGTACCTGGTTAAAACTCTTTTTCTTAGATTTCGTACTGATGTAGATGTTATATGTGATTTCTGTGGGACTGAGGAAGAAAATGTTGTGCACTTATTTTTTAACTGCATTTATAGCAAAATGTTTTGGATAGATTTGAAATGTTTTCTTTGTAAATGTTTATTTTTCTGAAAAAGATATATTTTTTTATTTTAATAGACAAAGATTACCACCAAATGTGGCCTTTATTGATATTTTTGTTTGATTATGGGGAAATACCATATACATAAACAGAAATGGGCTAAAGGAAAACCCAACTTTCTGTTATTTCAGATAGATATGAAAAATTATATAGAGTTACTACTTGGGTTGAAAAACAGTAAAGCAAGATGCACTAGGTCTCTTTGTGAAGCTTTTATGTTGTTTATATGATCTCATACCTGTTCTTTTTTTCTTGTTTTATTTTCTCTTTTTTATTATTATTTTCTTTTTTTTTACCTGCATTATTATTTATATTATGCTGTACATTTTATATTTCTTTGTTGTAGTTTATATTTGTTCAGTACTTGTATATCATATGCTGGAAATTGATACTAATATAAAAAAAATAATAAAAAAATAATAAAAATAAAGTCGCAATTGCGTGATAAAAAAAACAACAAAACAAAACAAAAAAAAAAAACTTTCAAGCAAAATAATTATAATCAGTCATTTAACAGTTAAGTTAATCGTTTAAGGCACACAATACTGCACAAAATAAAGCAATCACGAAAACTATCTCTGTCCGAAACTTGTACAATCTGAGCCAATATGAACTAATACAGTAAAGTGGATATTTACAGCACATCACTAGTTATATTTGGTAATATACTGCCATCTGTTGGCACATTTGTGTAATTTAGAGAAGAAATTAAGTCGTGATCATGAGAAAACAACTTTTGTAATAATGATTATCCATAGACTTACGTATTTGCCCATTAAAATCCAAACAGCAACTTTTTTTTGGCCGGGCAGTGTATATATGATATTGGATGACTGAATCATGTCAGGGAACCATATAAAATTCACTTTGAGACTATTTAATTGGGTCACTTAAAATGATTGGTAACACTTTACTTGAAGGGGTGTGCTTAAGACTGACATGACACCTTCATAATCATGACATGACACGTCATGAATATGAAGGAGGTTTTATGCATGTTTATGACAACTGTCATTAAGTGTCATTCGCTCAATTATGTCATTTTTAATGCAAAGATGACATTGTTTGAGATGTCTTTGTTACGACAACGTGACATAAACCAATACATCATAACCTGTCAGTGTCTTTGTCATGACAACTTGACATTACCAAGACAACATAACCTGTCATAAACATAGCAGATTAATTATCAAACTTAAGAAACTACTTTGCTTTTTAACATTAACATTACATTACATTATTTTGGTAACACTTCAGTATATGGAACACATATATAAACGATTAACTATGAGTTTTCCCTCAATAAATTCCTAATTTACTGCTTATAAATATAGTTAATTGTTAAGTTTAGGTATTGGGTAGGATTAAGAATCTAGAATAAGGTCATGCAGAATAAGGCATTAATATGTGTGACGAATGACATTTAATGACAGTTGTCATAAACATGCATAAAACCTCCTTCATATTCATAACATGTGTCATGTCAGTCTTATGCACAACCCCTTCAAGTAAAGTGTTACCAAATGATTTCATTCTATGATGTTGAATTTACAAATTTTGTTACAAACTTAATTGATTAATGTAGGACTGATGTCATGTAAATCCAACACACCTTTTTGGTTTAATTTTATGAAATAATCTGGTCATGCCTAGATCAAATTAATTGTCTGGTCATGCCTGGATCAAATGAAAAGTCTTTCTAAAGTTTTAAGTAAGGCTGCAAAAAAGATGTCTGCCCAAGTGCAGCATGTTTTTTTAGTACTGTTGCATCTTTATTTTCACAGGTTGAGGCTTTGAGAAAACTTTTAAAACAATGTGGCATAGACTCTAAAAGTTCTAAAATGGATTGTTTCCTCCGTTTGAGGGTAGAGATGAAACAAGAAGCAGTTTGTGGAAAATTTGTGGAGCATCTGTTTAGTATTTCATGTGATGAAAATTTAGAGTACTATATATCAAAGTCACCATGGTTCTGAATTTCTTTCCAATTTCTTTTTTTTTTTTTTACAGTTTATGTCACAATAATTACAGTACAGTACAGTCACATTCAGGGCCATAGTCTGGGCCCGATGAAAAAACACTGACGTGTGCCCCACCTCTTTTCATTCATTTAATATAAGGTAATGGTAGGCCTATAAGATTTGGGCATGGAGGCCCACATCTGGTGCCATGCACCTAATAAGGATTTCTTACAAAATAACAAAACAGACAAATAAATAAATGCAAATAAATGTTAGGCAGTCTGATGTCTAACAGCTGAGATAAATATTCAGAAATAAAAGAATGCAGTCAAATGTAAAATAAAACCACTTATATTTCTCATTGTCTTCATTTTTGATGAAGATAATGTGCTACTATTTTATTAAATAAAGCGAATAAATGTATCCATAAAGAGCAGTGAGTTTTGTGAGTATTGTTATCTTAAATCACATCAACAGCCGGCAGGTCTGTAATCCTTGTGACATGCATATCCATTTTTCTGCATGTTATACAAACCAACAAACTACATAATAGCACAAAAAGATGGGGACTTTGAGCACGTAAACGTTCGGCCAGTGCGTGTATACAGTAATGAGATGACAGTACTGGCAGGAAGGGGTGGGAGGCAGCTCTTATTAGGTGTCCTACTCCCGCAAAAGTAAATACAGCCACTTTGGATGTGTATCCATCAAATTATCGGCAGCTTGATCGCTAATCCGCCAGAACATCATAGCCCTTGCATTAGCAGCCCAATAATAATGATGGAAAACAGGGAGCACTAGACCACCTAACTCTTTCGGCTTCTGAAAATGGGCCTTAGAAATTCTATGCATTTTAAAGCCCCAAAGGAATGGCAAAATGACAGAATCTAAAAAAAGTTTAAAAAAAGAATGTGCCAAATATATAGGCAGGTTCTGAAAAAAGATAAATAAATCAAGGCAGAGAGACCATTTTAATGGCATTAACCCAACCAATTAAAGATAACGGAAGAACCCTCCATTTATCTTAGAGATTTTTAACTTATTTATGGCTTCCATGAAATTTAGACTGAAAATATGTTTAAAATTTTTAGGAATGACTAACTCTAAATAGATAAAGGCCCTAGGACTCAGGGGGGCATGTTATAATTTTAACAAAATGTATTTCAAATTTAATTTATGCACTTTCAAGGACCAATATTTGTTTTCAAGTACTTTCCAGGCCTTGAATTCATGTGTCTGAAATCCAAGTACTTTCAAGGCGCGCGGGAACCCTGGATTATAGCCGAAGAAGTAGATGCGATTTAAATTCCCATGTTTTGAATATCAGATATTCAATATCAAGATTGGTTAAATACAGGAACTTGTATAAGAAAAAAACACAACACATGTCTTCGTTGTCATCACAGAATCTGACCAATGAGAATAAAGTGTGTTATCATCAAAGCCGATTTTGAGCAACAGCAGCACCTGACCTTGGCGGCTGGTCTCGTTTGGCTCTCAAGGTACTTTGATGGCACATGTGATCGTAAGGCGGCTGCAGCACCGATCATAGTCGGACATATACATTGATTTTGTCAGGCGGCAGCCAATCTTTGCAGTGCCACATGAAGTTGAACAAGCCTAATTATTTCAGCTCAGTCAGCGACAAACAGCAGAGGGACCCAATACATCAACTGACTAGGTCAGTTGATGGTTGCTCCTTAGCTGCTATTCTTTTTTCTAATCCTGTATCTTTAAAGAAATTAAAATGTAAGAATTTTGTTGTGCTCAATTCCATTAGAATTTTAAAACAAATGAAGACTGTGTTGAATATTATGTCCTTCTGTGCGCCTGAACAGTACAGTTTTCATAAATGGTTGGACGGAGATGGTTGCTGCCCTCAAGCTCGAAAAGATTAGCTTTTCCAGGATTAAAAATTTTATAAAATCTGGGGCCCCTTCCTTAGGTATCATTTTAAGATTTGAATTTGCTTGAGCATTCATGTAATATGTAGCTTCACTGATGTATTGTTTATGTTTGATTATGTACATTTTTGTTTAAGGTGTTTATTTTTCATTGTATCTTGTGCCTGTTCATGGGGGGTTGGTGGTGGCTTTTTTGAGTTTTTTTGTGTATAGTATATTTTTGTAAACATTGGGATTTTCATCCGTTTTATGTTTTTGTGCACAAGTCAAAAACCACCTCAAGCGAGCGTACATTTTTTGTGTGTGTGAGTTTAGGGATTTTTTCCCCCAAATTTGCTGTTTCTATTACTCATTTCTGATGCGATTCTTCAAAAAGCGCATAAAAACAAGTATTCCTACCTACCGTCAATAAACCCTGCTACTGAGTTAAAGGCACAATATTTACATATTGTGCCTTTAACTCAGTAGCAGGGTTTATTTTCAACGCTTGAGGTTGCTTATTCAAAACAAAGGCGTAGCTTGATGATGCCGTGAATGAGCGTGGAATCATGGGAGTTTTCATCTTCACCTCCACAGCTGATGGAAAGCAATCCGACGGACTAGGGAAGAAATCATGTTCATGAATGAGCTAATGTATTAAAGTTTTAAAGTTCATACTGTGGTATGAAGCAGGGCAAGCTGAGAGCTGTGGGAGTCCAACTGAGCTTTTATCATGATTATGCTGCAGCTGGTATAAGAGACTTGTTGCACTTTGCAGTAATCTATATATATATTAGAATGTCTTATTAAATAAAAACAGGATGACTTGTGTTGCTAAATGACATGCAGTTAATTTAAAAATATATTGTATGATGGAGAAAGCTCTTTCTGATTATGTTATGTTAGCCACTTGGCAAAATAGTGTCTCTATTAAGGCATGGTAAAAACATGGTATTTGTGGTAAATCAAGAAACAAGTGATAATGACAAGACTAACTGTATTGAGCTATATAACAATAATTCATTTTCTGTTGATAAATGTATCCAAAAAGTTGCTCACCTGTTTAATAAAACACATAATATATTAAAGCGTCTTTGGCATTTCCATGTTTTCTACTAAAGTAAAACTGTAAATCGAGGCTAACGCGGATATGTCGTCATTGACAGGCAATGAAATGACATGATCCTTAATTTGCAGTAAATACCAGTGCAGACACATAGAAATCATCATACTCTTTATTTTTTTTAAATACAGAAATATGTGGTCCCTAGTTTTGTTTTAAATAACAAACAAAAATATAATTCATTTTCATGTTACAAAATATACATTACACTTTCACAATGGTGAATCAAGTATGTAAATGGTTCTCTAGGTTGTTTATTATAGTTCTGTATACAACATATAGGACAAAATCAAATGAGATGAAAAAGCAAGGTGACTTAAAAAAAAACAGGCATAATCAGCACAAAATAATTTTTTACATATGTTGCAAATGTATATGTAATTGAAACTTGAAAAAGAACAACATTTTTTTTTTGTTTTTGAATAAATATTATGGCATGCAATGAAAAAACAAATATTTAAGGTGCTCCAGAAGCACAAATTTAAGTAAAGAGCAAATATTTAAGTAAAGACAAAATGACCCCCTTTATACCTATAATTCAAAATTCAAATAAGCTTGGTCAAAAAACAAACAACCAAACAAACAACATCATCAACAACAACAACAACAAACAACGCATTGCAGTCCAATAGAATAATTCATGGTATTTTGTTCTTTAAATGTGGTGGCTAGATCATAAGAAACTTCCTTGGTATACCATGCTCAAACAGCTTGCAAAAATTGAAATATGACAGTAAAAATGTAAACATTTGAAAGTGCACTATCAGCAAACAGAAACATCCTCTCATTTTTAAACTGGTGATGGATTAGTACATTTATTTTAACACTTTATTTTGATAGTCCACTTTAGACATTTACTTACTATAAGTAACTTTGCAACAACAAGTTATTAGAGTATTAGTAGAATGTCTACTTAATATCTGCTAACAGTTTATTTTGATGTTCCCCTAACAGACATTCTACTGAATATAATTAAATTTGCAAGTATGTCAACTTATTCTACAAGCTAAATTGGCTAGATCACTCTTTTTCCTCTCCCCTATAGCTGGTGTGTGTGGAGAGTGCACTTGCGCTGTTGTACTGTGGCTGATGTTGGATCATCCAAGTGAATTCTGCACACTGGTGGTGGTCAAGGAGAGACCCCCTGATATGATTGTAAAGTTCTTTGGGTGTACAGTAGTACATAAGAAAAAAGCGCTATGTAAATGCCTCTTTTCATTCATTCAACCCTTGCAATGGAAATCAGATCAGTTTAACTCAAAGGCAATATTTGAATCACAGTGAATCAAAATCAAATTCATACAGTAAAGTAAGCAAATGATCCAGAGAGAATATTTACACTATCAACTATTTGTCCACCGATACACTGAAATGAGAGTATCTTACCAATTCTGTACAGAACTGGGATTAAGACACATTCTCCTCTTCTTGCATGAAATTAACATAATGTCCTTATCACGTGGTTGCAAACTTCCCGAGAGTTTGGTGAACACTTTGGGTAAAACTTTTATAATGTGAATATGATAGATCCTACTCAAATCTACAGGTGTTTTTACACCTCGCTCATTTGGAGCATTTGTTTCGGAACCTGGTGTATTTTCTACCTTAGTTCTGTTTGTTTAGGCATATATAAACACGTCAATCACACTTGGATTTGTACCAGAACAATCGCTCTAAGATCGCCTAAACAAGGTGGTCTCGGCGCAATTGAAAATGAACTCTGGGGTGGTCCGGCTGAGGTGAGAAAACAATCCGACCCAATGGACCAACGAACCAAGTGTTGTCATAAATTTTGATGGGAAATGCGTTATATAAAAAGCAGCAGTGTCTGATTCTTTGAGTTTCTGTGGTTAAAAACCAAAGAGAGTAATTGCTCTTCTTCATGCACTGCAAGAATGCTGTCCCAACAAAGCCTTGAATCCCACTCTAACCGCATTATAAATTATTTATATATAATTCTAAATATAATTAAATATATATAATTTATCAATTAGAGTGTGAATGACGACTACATTCATATAAGTGTTTGTGTGTGTGATGACAGCTACAGATAAACTCAATAAGCGAACTTGTCAATCTGTCTTGATGGATGACTCAGAGGAAACTCTGACCAATAAGAGTTTTTCCTCACATATGACTTGTATAAACATTTGTATAAACACTTGTATTGTTGCCAATGAACCAAGAAGAAAATGCAACATTGTAACAAATTAAGTCCCTGTTTCGGAACAAAGCAAATGATGTGTCTGAAAGTCAATTTCCAGGAAATCTTTTAACTGTCAAAGACATACCATATATGAGGTATCTCCTATAAATGAGCTAGAAGTTAATAAAAAGGTTGCTGTAATAACTGTTTAACACAAAGGAATAACTCCACAGATTACATACAATTTACATGATACATAAAGTTCTTAGTAACTAATAAAGTTTATTAGTAGATTTATTGATACTGCTGTCTGTTTAAGCCAAAGAAATGAGTTCACTTAAATATCTGTTAAAAATGCTGCTTTTGTAAATCATCCTGACATTCGTTACAACCTCCACCCCCTCCACAGTTGAGATTAAGCAGTCATGGGAAAGATAGTTGCCATCGACAAGTATTACAACCTTCTAATTGTTCAGTCGGAAATCTACCTGATCTCTGGAATGTGTTGCTGTGCACATTTGGTAAGGCCTTGTTCATTTATGTTCCTACTCCCTAACCCTACTAATAATCTAATGAGAGTTAACTAACATGTAGTTGCAAATTGATGAGAGCTGACATCTAGCTGCAAAGTTACTTATAGTAAGTAAAATGTCTAAAGTGGACTATGGAAATAAAGTGTAGCCTTTATTTTAATGCTGGTGCGGTTCAGATTGTACTGTAATAGTGGTTCAGATTGTGGACTTTATGTTAAACGAGTTAAATTTACATTCTGTTAATTACTGTGGATTTACCAAACAAGTCCCATTCAGGAGTCTGATTCAGATATAGCAGGGCAGCTGTATCTGATTCGGGGGGGGTGGGAGGTGGGAGGGGTCCCTCCGGCGGTACACTTCGGGCTTAAGGGGTTAACCAAATGAACACATATTACATTGATATCAATAACCCACATCTTGCAAATCAGAAGATATCCTATAGAGGACAGGAAGGGTGTCAAACCAATAACATAAAAACATTGCTGTACAATACAATAAAAACCCAAAACAAAACAAAATAAAACAAACACAAACAGACAAACAAAAATACTTTAAGAATTATTCATAGCTACAGAAATGTCAAACAAATTCATTAAAATCATATTGTCAGTTATTATCCTTTCTCACTTATATATATCTCTAAGGAAAAGTGTATTATAATTCCTCAGAAGTGACAAGAATATAAACAATTGGCATTTAGAAATATCCTTACTGCCTGCCCTGGATAAAAACGAAGAAAGAAAAATTAAAAACTTTTAAAAACTTTCAAAAGCCGTGCAGAAACAGACTTGGTCAGTCTGGGGTCACATGGAAAAGGGTTCAGGTATTAACATTTCTATCATGCTTAGAAGAGGACATACAGTGTTATTGGGTGTTGTGATGGGTGTTACTACAGTAGACTCATTTACCACATTATACTGACCCAAAGAGAGAAGGGAGGAAGTAAGTTTAAACATATCAGGGTACATGTGAAAGAAGTGCTGGGCACTTTAGGTTACCTTTAGTAGGTTACCTACTATGGCTGACGGTTACCATACATCAAGGGAATTATATAAACAGAAATGTCATCCCCAGAGCCAAGCCGATCATTGTCGATTCGCCAACCCTGGTCCCTCAGAACTCCTCTGGCTCGCATCACCAGGTCCTGGGCTGCCATTGTGTACCTGTGATCACAACACACTTAAAGCATATATAGACTTACATTATATATCATTTGGCAGCAGCTATTTGCACCGTGTAAATAGCAACAAAAAGTGTTTTCTTTACACTAATAAGTGTAAATAGTTGTTAGATGCTATTTACTTTGTGCAAATAATGGCAGATATTATGTGTAAAGTGCAAACTTCAGTGTATTATACTATAATATAAAACAGTATACATAATTACATATTCAGTGTAAATGATTAGATTTATTAAAATCATAAATGGATGCTGCCTTATCAAGTGACTACTTGTCCTTGTCCCGAAAGCTCTCCCTTATACCTAATACTAACTCTTCCCATTATAATACTATTTTTCCCACTATGAAATACCCATTGGGCACTTTATTTCCACTTTTCAAATAATTTCTTTATTTTTATTTAAAACAAACACCTCTTCCAGCTGATATATAATGAAAAAAGGGAGAAGAATGAATTCGGAAAAAGGTGGATTCGAACTTGTGTCAGGCACGATGACACCTGTCTTACTCTCTACACCAATGCTGCTGTTATCACGGGGTTTCCTTTCGAATGGGATGCTATGGGGAACGCCTCAGCATGACTGGTGTCTGAAGCATGTGTGCAAACACGACAGTTGTATTAGCCGGTGACAGCCTATGACGTCACTACCAGTGCAACCATGAGTATAAAAGGGCACCTGAGGAATACATTCTTCGTCTTCAGGAGACTTTTATTTGAAGCATGTACAGTAAGCGATAATTCATTATGGCATCTGGCATTTAGGAAGCATGTTGATTGGTGTCCTCATTATTTGACACCTGACACACGGTCTTTGTGTTGTTTGTTTGGGCAAAGAGCACGAACACTCAGGCCTTGAGGGGGCTATTTGTGTGCACTATGAGTGTTTTCCCATGAAAAAAGCTCTGCTTTTGTTTGTCCCTCTTCTCAAGGGAACTGGGACAAACACCTGTACCCCACAGCTCAGGTCTTGTTGTCGCTGAGGCGAAGAGGAAATTGAGATTGGAGCTTGTTGAGGTGTTTGAGAGGGGGCTGGGCCTTCTGTGCTCCTCTGTGGTTGCCGACAGTGACATGCTGGAGGAGAATGTGTTATCTCTTATATCACAGTTTTGAGCTTTCTGGGCCACTAAACAGACCTCTCCACGATCGGCAAGTCGATGGTGGCAATGTTGGTCACGGAGATACATTAGTGGTTAAACATGGCTAACATCGGGGAGAAAAAGAAGGGCTTTGTCCTTGATGCTCCAGTTTCACCTTCTGAACTGTTTGGCACATCTATTGAGGTGGTGGTCGATAAGTTTAAGGAGGCAAAGGCGCAAGCTGCAGCCTTTAAAACATTTATACTGTGCTGGCCCGGGTCTACTCCCATGCCCAACAGCTGGGGGGTCCTGGCCTGTCGTGGGCTCACGACCAGATTGGTTTATAAGCAGATCAGAATCAACTCGCAAGAATGTGCACAAAGTTTTATTTAATTAAATCACAAACACATAGCTAGACCAAACACACACAGACATACAAATCACGCATACATAGGAAATGAGAGAGTGGAAATTGAATTAAACTGTAGCATAACAGGGGAATGAAGCTATTAAAAGTCATTTAATGAGCTGGAAGAACCATCAGTTTCTAACTATAAAGCACCTTAGCTAACAAAGGGGTTCACTTAATACTAAATCGCCATTTAGTGTATGATACTTGCAAATGCCTTAGCTGTTGAGGAGCATCCGGATATGCAGTCTCAGAAGAAATTCTTCGCTCTGATGGTGCTGAGGTTTTAATCAATATATTCTGCGTTGAATGAAGAAATTACGACGAACTTGTGCTGCTAATTTGACCCTGTTGTTGAGGAAGTTGTGCATGGCTTGAAGTGGATGAGGCCTGCCAGCCTGGCTCGGGGGTGGGGTCTCACGTGAACAGCAATCAGTAGTATCAGCAAGAAAAAAGGCAGACGAGCGCAGCTCGATCTGCGTGGGGGCTTTTTAACCTCTACAGCAGTCACACCTCTGAGTTTTGGCTTGACCAATGAGAAAGGTGCAATTTCCAAGCAGGAGTAAGAATCATTTAGTATTAAGTGTAAGGCTCTTGCGGGGCCTCCTTAATGTTATGTTATGTTTTTTTTTGTCAGGTTGGAAGGCCCTTGTGAAAAAAATTGGACAAATTTTGAAGGAGTAGCGAAAAAAATGGAATACTGTACTTTATAAAATGGCCACTACTGTAATGGGCGGAGTCTTAATGTAAGATGTTGAATGTGATTAGCATGAAGAGAGGAATCATGTGTAGCAAATTTCATTTTTCTAGAACAAAGGGTTCAAAAGTTATAGCCATTTAAAAAGTTAATTTTTGAACTGGTGGTGGCGCTATAGAGTTCGTTCTAGAGACTCCAAAATTGGTCCAATGACTATTCATGACCATCTGTACAATAGTGCCAAATGTAATAATTTTCTCATGTTGCGTTGATAGGGCTGCCATAGACTCCCATTCGGGAGGAAAAATAATAAGAAAACTAAAATTTACAATAGGAGCTTGGTCTGTTACCAATAATGTAAGGTGGTTCGGCTCTGAGTGAGCCTCCCTGACAGGTAGTGTTGTTAGGTCTCCTCTCATTTTATTGAGAGTTATCTTTTTGAGACCACCGCTCTCTAGTGCTTGGCATTGGAAGTCATTAGGAGAGGGGTTCCCAAACACATTCCTCCCCAACACTGCATGTTTTCTATGTCTCCTTAATCAAACACACCTGATTCAGATCATCAGCTCATTAGTCGAGACTCCAAGACCTGAAATGGGTGTGTCAGACAAAGGAGACATGCAAAATGGTTTAGCGGTTCTGAGTGGCAAGCCTTTCTATGAGCTTCCTTGATATAGTTGTTTTAGGGATATAGAGAGTTTATACGTCCTCTTGCTCTGGAGGTTTCTTATTTTCACTCTGCAGTGCTACTTTTATGCATGTTCAAAGCGGAACGGCTGTCAGTAAGCCCCCTGTTAGGAAGAGTCAGCTTTTTCAGTGCTTAGTCAGCGGCGATAGGGCATGCACTTCCCTCAGCATGGCGGAGTGGGTATTTGCTCCCCATAGCATCTTGTCAGATGCAGTGCACATTCCCATTCGAAAGGGAACATCTTGAGTTACAAATCTAACCTAGGTTCCCCAGAGAAGGGGAATGAAATGCTTTCGGGGTGCCTGCCACATCTCCTTTAGACAAAGAAGTGGATGATGTATTCCACAGGTGCCCTTTTAATACGGTCACCCTGGTTGTGGCATCATAGGCTGTCGCTGGCCAATACCATTGTCGCATTTGCATGAGTGCTTCAGACACCGGTCACGCTGAGGCATTCCCCATAGCATTTTATCAGATGCAGTGTCTCGTTCCCCTTCTTCTAGGTTATATTTGTAAACCAAGACGATTTCTTTTGTAATTTTGTCTGGCTCAAAGAGATAGTGGTGGGCAGAGTTTGTGTAAATAGCCTCTGCCAGCAAGGGGCTATTTACACTTGATATAATCTACCTAGTCTGTGGCGTTCCACCATAGTTTCATAATGATTCACAAAATATTTTTACTTTTTTCAAAATACCATAAAAGGTTTCTAACGTTGTGATATTTACCATTGCTTTGGCAAAGCATCTGTCAAGTGAGCAAAAGAATAACTAACTAATGAATATACACTTTTCAGGGTTTCTGCAGGTTTCATCAAATCTAATTTAATGCTTTTTAATTGCCTTTTTGATGCCAATTTTTACATTTTTAATGCCATATATATTATGTTGCTAAATGTCAATAGATGACGTCATGCAGCAATTTGTTTGCTTCTCTGCTGCTACCCTCTTTGCTCACATAATTTAATACAGCCAAATTCCCAATAAAATTGTTTCATCTATATATTTTTTTGTTTTTTTTGTCAGACAATATGAAATTGTGACTGAAACGCGGCCCATTAAGACTTCAAACAGGGCTCGACATTGAGCCTTGTCATTCACTTTTAAAGTTGCTTGTTCGAAAAAAAAAATAGGATTTTTTTTGTAGTGTAAATATAAATGTAAAATTTCGGAAGCAATATCCTTTCAGAATGTTGCAGCTTTGACATATTACAATCTGCAATATATTACCCCCCCCCCCTCCAATCTTGTACAATTCATGTAAAATGTATGATTCATCTTTCATTTTAAATTCTTAAATTCGATCAATAAATTTAATTGGAATAAGGCACTAAGGGATGTTACCAAATTAAATAATTTACAAATTTACAATAAAAAAATTACAACTGCATTAAACAATGTAATGGGATTGTAAGAAATGTTGGGGGGAAATTATACTTTTAAAAAATTAAACTAAACCACCAGTAGGTGGCGTCAAGTAACCGTCTTAATAAGTGAGTCATACATTTAAACGATTCATTCCAATGGCTGATTCATTAAAGAATGAGGCAGTTGTTTATGAATGGGTCATTAAATATTTAACTCAAAATGCTTCAAATTGCTGAATCATTCAGTAATGAAAACAAGGCTGAGCCTGCATCTCAATGAACATTCTATCCATCCTTAATAGTATGTAACATTATTAATATTCAATACTATTTAGGGTGGATAGGGCGGATAGTATGCACATTGGGATGCAGGGTGATTGTTGCTACGCTATGGTTCTGCTGTGATTTTTGTTTGAAACTATTTTCACTGCTAAAATAGAACAAAAACAGTCAATATTCCTTCTAAAATGTGACTTAATATTAAATATTTTTTAACTGAACTGTTGTATGAAATGAATGTCACGTATTTAATCGTGATGGTAGCCTATTTAGGAAAACAGCATTCTTGGTCGTGTGATATTGCTTAACTGTATCAAGTTATAAAAACTTCACATTTTGAATTTTTACTGCAGTATGTTTAACTGAGATTCTTTTTGTGTGTGCTTCGCTCATGTTTCCATTTCTCCTCGAGATGCTGCGCGAGCCTCAACAGCGCAACCTTGTTATCGTCACTACATTATACAGCCTATTATCATCCACTATCGATCGCCACTTACACTAAATGTAATAAAATAATTTTTGTGTTTTGACATTTTGGCGTTTTAATCAGGTCCTTGTCAGGCCGGGCAAGTAAAATTCTCTTTCACTTGCTCCTTCAAAAAATCCAATTATCCTGGACTAATTGAAAAGCGTTAGTGTCGAGCCCTGACATGTTAAACCAGCGCTAAATCCAGATTTATAATTGAGATGTTGTCTGACAAAATCACAATACACATAAGATAAAGACAGTTGCTGTGATTTTAGCTAACGTTATATGTACACGTAAAATGATCACTCAGGTTAGAAGCAATAGTATCTATTTTATTTGTTCTCTGGCAGAGCACACATTCTTAACTGCGCTGCTCCTCTCAGCCACTCACTGAACAGCAGACATAAAGAGATGTGCCTGCAGCAGCGGGAAGGAAGCAAGATCTCGCGCTCTTGTGGCAGTACCGGTGGGCAATGTTCCCTCTAAGCTGCGCGCGTGCGCGGCCGCGCACTTCTGAAGCCGCGGCCGCGCAGAAGAAATAATTGCTGCGCAGAGAATAGACATGAAAATGATTGTAGTAGTTTAAATGAGAAATAATTGCAGTGCTCTGGACAACCGCTATAGGGTTATTGTCGCTATAGAGTTGGAACCGGTGAATGCGGTTTACAGGTTCATTCATAGAAAGAGAGCTGTGAGCTGGCTGGCCCTGAGCCAAAATAGTCGCGGTAAGAATACTGTAATGTTTGCAGACTAAATACATCAATACGAGAGGCAACGCGAAACGAAAAGAAATGTGAAATAAAACGTCATGTTTTAATGAAAAGTGGCGGAAGTAACGGATGATGGGCACAGAATGAACAAAACTCTGAGACATTTACAATTACACTCCCACCACAGGTGTAGCTTACAGACTCAAAATACATCAGTGATTTACCTCAGTTTAAATCAGATTTTTGATGTGTGGTGGTGTGGGTTTCAGGGATGTTTAGATAACTATAAAAGAGTTAACGTTCACTTTTCTTAAAAATATTTAGCTATCAGTTTAAATGCTTCAGTTTGTTTTCACTATATAACATTAAAACAAATGGAAGCATTTAAACTGATATAATACTGTATATCAGTTTAAATACTTAAATATTTTATTATATTATAATGTAAGCCTTATAAAAAATTGATCTCACAAGGGAATTGTTTAGGGCTCCTTGTCGCTAAAAATCTTAACCTCCTGGTATATAAAATCTGAGAAATTCATAAGCAATAAACATGTAATTTTGATGGTTTAACACGGTCTGTTGCTAATAATTGACTGTACAAAAACACATTATGGTTGTTCCAAACCATCATTGTAACTGCTCATATTATATTATTATAAAGAATTGAACTGTCCTGCAGGAGGACAGAAATTATTTTTAATAGAATTTCTTGGTAAAGACTGGTACAGTTAATACAGCAATGTGAAAAAATCTCAAGTAACCTAAAATGTGCTTAATTTAGTGACTGAACTGCTTAATTTCAAACATATTATTTAATAAATCACTAAGTTACATCAAGGGTCAAATAAAATAGAAACGGCACATTAAACTTAAATTTTACAGTTGCATGATAAAACCATTTTTTTGTGTGTGTGTGTTACGTTCATTGTACAGGTCTGATATAAAGTATGTTTTTGCTCAGGTGGCCAAAATGTGCGCTCAACAGAGAAAAGTTTTGCTCAGCGAGAAAAAAATTTAGAGGGAACATTGCCGGTGGGTCTCGGAAGCTAGATCAGGTTCACAAGTATTCGTCACAACGCGCTTTCTTGGAAAAAAGTCGCAAAAGGGATCTGAAAAGTCTCTAAGTTGGCAACACTGATGCAGCCATCCGCAGGTCCCAGCCTGCTGCTGTCCAAAACGGCGTTATGATAATTTTGCACTGGCCGGAGGCAATTACCAAACTGGTTCAGTGTGTGTATCACACCAATGTACATATTTTACGGCAGCAAATCAAACTTATAAATTCTGAAGGCTATATTCAATATAAACTGGTAGTGATTATTTAATAGCTGCATTTCTACAGTATGTTGCTAGTTCCAGGTCTTAAATGAATTCTACATCACTTTGCCAAATTATTTCAGTTCAAAGTGCCATATAACCTACTACAGCAGAAGAACCAGATAAAAACAAGAGGCAATTAGTCAAGCCATTCAATGGACGCTCTTTTCTTTGTAACATGCATAAATTGTAAATTTAACACATAATGTGAACTGGTTTTGCTTGAGGATTTACACTGGACATGAAATGGCAAACTCAGTACAAAAAGAGTTTTTTTAAAAAAAAAATTAAAATCTTGAAGTTTAAAATTACATCTTGGTTTCTAATTGTCTATTCATTTTTAATTGTTCTTAATTTAAAGGTGCTAAAGAGGATGTTTTGTTTTATACATTTTTGCGATATTACTTGAAACTGTCTTTACTAACTGATAAAAGACTATTTATTAGGTGCACTGAAAGGAATAATATTAATATACATCCTCTGTGCATGAGGTAGGGCCTTAAAAACATCAGCCAATCATTTACGCAATCATCGCGTAAACGATTGGCCCTCTGGCTTGTCAATCACTGCCGTGACATTCCTTGTGAGAGACGTGCGCGGATTGGCCCTCTGGCTTGTCAATCACTGCCATGACGTTCCTTGTGAGAGACGAGCATGGCTGCGCGCTCCAGTAACTTTCCACACTCCACAGGCGCCGCATGCGATGTTTTTGTCCGGAGACAGGAGTAACAACTGCAGATTATGAGTTACCTGCGGTGAGTCCGACATAATGAATCCACTAACACGATACAGCGAATGCCGGTGGTAAACACTCGTGTTCCAATACTCATGCACGAGTTTTGGGAGGCGTTCCCTCGAAAGGAGGGGGGGTTGTTCTTACGCATGCGCTCATTTCAAAATCTCAGTAACAGTCTTTGGTTTCTTAGTCGACGAAAAGATCCTCTTTATCACCTTTAATGTCATTTTAGTAATAGCTTTTTGACCTAATATAGTTTTGATCATGGCTTTTTTCAAGGATGAGGACAATACAACCTGTCTGTTTTGGTATATGCCTAATATGCAACATAGGTTAACTTCTACATGAACTTGTGGCAAAATACCATTTTTGATTGGATTTGACATCATCAAAAGTTTTGTGCTATAATGTTTAATTATAATGCATGACAATTCCACTAGCACATACATGGGCACGAATAAAGGCACATAATCAAAAACATAAAACCTGTGAAGGTCATCGGGATCACAGTTGGCCAGGAATGAGGTGACAGTCTCTGCTACTTCCTCATTAGAAAGGACATCCCACAGGCCATCAGTTCCCATGACTAGCACATCATCTGCTCCATGCTCATATTGTGTCAGGTTATACATTTTCACCTGCAGAGAAAGTTCAGCTTCATTCAGTATGAATCATAAGGGCTTAAACTGCTTATAAGACATTACATCACCATGTTCCATGTTACACATTACATATTCTGCCACTGGCTGCTTTGACCTGCCCTCAAAGAACATTTGGGTCAGATGACGTAAAATTACCTTCGGTCTGTGCCGTCTTGATTTCTTTGGCCGCTTTCAACAATTTTGCTTTTATTCTCATGCACTGACTCATTCACTAGATCTTCTCATGTCTTAAGGCCAATTCCAGTTAGAATTTGCCTATTAACTGTAATGAATTTAGTGTCTGTTCTAGGGCTGTCACGATATTAGATTTTTCTCACCACGGTTATTGTGGCCAAAAGAATTCACAATATTGATATATTGCGATATCTATAGAATCCTGGGGGGGGGAGTTATCAGTCTAAATAATTTTTACTTTATTTAGATTTAGTTTTTCTCTTTCAGGGTTGCTGCACATTTTTTAAAGTCAAATTTAAGGCTTTTTAAGACCTGAAGAAATAAAAATTAATACTAGCATAGTAGCCTATACATTATAGCTGTTACCAATCAAATGAAATCATTATCAACAAAATCCATCTTTGCAATACAGAGGTGACACAGAGTGATAAGTGGCATTAATTTACACAGCATTTACAATTTGTATACATATATTTAATTCAATATTTAAATATGGATTTTTTTTCTAATTTTAACTTTTAAATTAAAATGTACCTTAAATATGAAACTAAACTGCCAGTAGGTGGCAGCAAGTCACTGTCATAATGAGTGAGTGAGTCAACAGATTTGTTCAAAACGTTACGCCTGTTTCACACTGCAAGCGTGAGCGTCGCGTGAGCAGCGCGTGAGCGTAACTACACCGTCACTGCAGCTGCAGAGACGCGCGAGTATTCACACTGCAAGCGTTTGTACAGCGTCACAGCAGCGGCTCGAAGATGCATATAAAGTGAGCATTTCTTTATCAAGACAGCTATAAATTTGTTTTTATAAGTTGGTCATTTATGAACTTGAGAGTCTTGAAAGTTTAACATGGGGAGGTGTACAACATTCTCATATAAACGTAATGAATAAATAAAAAAAATAAATACAAATAAAAGCCTCGTGTTATCCATTGCTGCACACGAATGAGGTAAGCTTTGTGTTTAACATCATCTGCCGCGTGCACATATTTACAATACAGCAAACTCGGCGAAAAAAGCCAGCAGTCTGTGTAATAACTAAAATAATGTTTATATATCATATTTTCTGGCTAGTTTACTTTAGTTTTTCATAATACACCATACTTTAACCCAAACTGAACAATTAAAAACAAGTTTAAATAGGTAAATCTTGTATAATTATTTTTGATTCTTAATTTTTTTTTCCTGTCATACTCAAATTCTTGTTAAAACACATTAGACATGCTTATTCTGTGCATTTTGAACACTTTTTGTGTGAAATTATATTTATTTTGTCCATCAAAAGTGTGCTTTCACTTTAATTGAGCGTCAGCAGCGCAGCAAAAATAGACTCGGCGCCGAAACGATCGCTTCACTGCTGCTTACGCGACGCTCCTGCTTTACGCTTACGCGCTGCTCCTGCTGCCTGTGTGAATGCATCCGTTGGTTAACATGGGCGCCGAAAAAAATACGCGCTGCTCACGCGCCGCTTACGCTTGCAGTGTGAAACAGGCGTTAGTTCTAAATGCAGATTCAGTCAGTGTAACAAAAACATTTCTGTTGCACGGGGGCTCAGTTCTGCTGTTCATAATTTTGAAATTTTCGTTGGCGAAATAAAGGGAAAAAAATATTAACAATACTGTGTCTAAAATGTAATAAGTTGAAGGAACATTGCATTTGTGCTGATTTGGGGGAAAACAGCACTCTTGCTCGTGTGATATTGTAATACAAACACATCTTATAATATGATATAATGACAAAAACTCGTCGGGACAAAAAATGCCCGTGTATCTTGAATTTTGAGGGCAAATAACTGCATGCATAGCTACATCACGTTGAGTAAGACGAGTAAAGAAAACGCGGTAGGCTACTTATTAAAAGAATCACCCTTTATTTATATATATGTACAAAGAAAATCTCTGTTAGCAGGTTAAAATAACATTCCCCATTCCATGACTACTAAAATAATCGCAACTTACTCTCTGTAAAATGGCGTAATCTGCAGGGTGATGGACACGGAGGTGGTTAAAAAGGTTGGTGGTGTTGCCACCCTTTGCACTGACTGTAGGTAGGCAAATCCTGAGGATTGGGCTGTCTAAGGAGCCGAAAAACTCCCATACTGTCGCGCTTACTTTACTTTTTTTCGGGTGTGGACAGAGCCTATCACTCTGACGCGCTGCGTCTTCTTCTTGTTTGACAGGTGTCCACGTTAAGGTGCAATACTCCCACCTGAGAGGCCAATCAGGTACTGGCGCTGGAGTATTTACATGTCATGATATCATAAGCGTCCTATTCATTTTAAATATTGTGGTTATCGCCAATACAGGTATATTGTCACACCCTAAATTAACACAATATCGATATTTTATGCTTTGAATATCACGGTTATCGTCAATACCGGTATATTGTGACACCCCTAGACTGTGTCTGTACCCCAAATTAGTAAATACAAAAAACTCCCAAACCCATTCAAAAGTAAAATATTGATGTTCAACAAATAAAAAACAGATATAATACTGATGAACAAAATATAAAGTTTTGGTTGCTGATTATTAGATCCCTTTCTTCAAAAGCACTTATTGTAAATGATATTATCAAAGACAATTATCTAGATGTGCTGTGTTTGAAAGAAACCTGGCTAAAACCAGATGATTACATTACTTTAAATTCTAGCCCTCAAGGCTACTATTATCGACACGAGCCATGTCGGAAAGGCAAAGGGGGAGGGTGTTGCTGTAATTTATAGTAATATCTTCAGTATTACTCAAAAGTCTTTCAAATATAATTCCTTTGTAATTATGGTGCTTTATGTAATGTTATGTAATGTAAGTGACAAATCCCGTTTGACATTTGTGCTGGCTACAGCATACAGGCCACCAGGGCACCATACAGACTTTATCAAAGAATTTGCTGATTTTTGCTGATCTGAGTTAGTACTGGCTGCGGATAAAGTCCTAATTGTTGGTGATTTTAATATCCATGTAGATAATGAAAAAGACACATTGGGATTGGCATTTACAGACATTCTAAACTCTTTTGGAGTTAGACAACACGTGTCAGGACCCACTTGTTGTTGTAATCATACTTTAGATCTATTGTCACATGGAATAGATATTGATGCCATTAAAATTCCGCAGCAGATCATTATCTAGTAGGGCTGGGGGATACAGCTAAAAAAATTATCACAATATAATGTTTCATATTGATTGGTATCGATAATTAAATTAATTGAAAAAAAAAATAGTAGAAAAAATGTTTGAATTTAACCAATGCATTTTTAATTAAGGCAAACAACAAATAATTTTAAAACAAAGCAAAATAAAATGTAAACAAATCTTTCTTATTAAGTGTTAAAGAAACTTAGAGCTAAAAAACTTTTATGTTTGTTTCAAACCGAGATCACAATTCTGAATGACAACTAAACAAAATAGCATGTAATTTACTAGAGGTTCTGACAAAATATTAATTGCTGCAGTCTATTTTAAAATGTAAAAATTATAAATTTATTTGAATTAATTATTTAAAAAAAATCTGTTTGGATGTATGATTCAGTTACATGCCCATAAGTACTGGATGAATCAGTGCATTTGAAAGAATCTGTTGAATGAAGATTCAACGTCAAATACATTTTTTAACACTCACTTGTCGCCACCTAGTGGTGAAACAATGTAATCGATTACTGCGTCGTTTTCAGCACCAAGTTTCTTTCAAAAGCTGATTTGCTCTATTTTGATCGATAACATAGACATAGTGTTTTATCTGAACTATAAACTTTTATCTCAGTACTTCTGTGATAATTTGAATATTTGTAACACAGAAATAAAGATACCGTGTTGTTGAAAACACTGTGCAGCTGTTTATACCTACATGACAACTGCTCTCTCAAGACGAACTTTGAAGTAGATCAACTGTATGCCATAAGGAAACCATGAAACTGCCACACTGATGAGCTGATGTGTACTTTTTTATTCACAATCTCCTTGTTGCCAGAAGGTACAGCACTCATTTTCATGTGTTTGTGTGTTCTGATTTCACGTGGCAATTGCGCAACTGAACTCCACAGCAACATTTTTGCGTGTCACTCGTAGCGCGTCTGTTTTTGATCCAGGGATGGAGCGAGCTTGAGTTGTTCATGCAACCGAACTTAATGTCTGTTTACATTTTAATGCATTTAAGTGAAACTATCGATATATCGAACATAATTAAGACGTACCATCAATAAATATTGATACCGTTTTATCGCCCAGGCCTATTATCTAGTCTTGTGTATACTACATTTAGCCAAGGCTGCAAAACCCCCTCTCTGCCACAAATATGGTAGGAACTATCACTTCTGCCACTAAAGACTGCTTTATAAATAATCTTCCTGATCAGTTTCATCTCCTTAGCATACCAGATAGCTTAGAAGAACTCGATGTTGCAACAGAAACTATTGACTCTCTCTTTTCCAGCACATTAGACTCAGTTGCTCCTTTGCGCTTAACCCTCTGGAGTCTGAGGCTGATTTGGGGCCCTGGAGAAGTTTTGACATGCCCTGTCATTTGTGCTTTTTTCAGTTGTTCATAAACATATTAATGGAAAAGTTGTCATTACACCATATTCAGCACGAACTAGGCTACCATTATATGTGAGCAACATGTATGTACATGTTTATATTTTTGAAGGAATAACGTTTATGTGTGGTTATTGAAAAAAAAAAAAACTTGAAATAAGGCCAAAAAACAAATATTAAATATGTGTTCACAAGACTTCTGGGTATTGGAGGTTGTAGACTAGAATTTTTGCTTCAAAATGATGTAAAAATCCTGCCTACTCGTTCATATAAAACAATACATTGATTTAAATTTTGTAAGACACTTTTTGTCAAGACAGACAGAATGCATGAAGGTGTGAATCTTCACGAATAATGCTGTGATTCACACCCGAGAAGACAAAGACCCACATAATGAGCCGCATAACGACCCGCATAATGAGCCCTTTCAATCAGGTAGGCTTTGTGAAAAAACCCTCTGTGAGCATGCTGATAACAGGATCATATCAGCTGTATTAACGTTAATATAATGTCCACTCTTGACAGAAAACATGATTTTTGTGATCTCATGCATGCACGTATTATTGCACATCATGTGAAGAAAATGTTTATTTTAGTTTAAATTATAGTACCAGTCAAAAGATTGGACTATTATAATGTTTTTAAAAGAAGTCTCATGCTCATCATGCTGTATATCAAACAACAACAACAACAACAACAAAAAAAACAGCAATACTGTGAAATATTATTACAATTTAAAATAATGGTTTTCTATTTTAATATACTTTAAAATATACTGTATTTCTGTGATGCAAAGCGTCTTGACCATTCATGTTACCTCTATGGCATTTCATACAGGCTTTTAGCTTAAAAGCATACACATTTGGAGAAATATTGATGGATTCTCATATGTTTATGTCAATTTTCTATACAGAGGAGTAATATTTATTCAATATTTATTGTCATCACTATGAGCGCTGGATACTCTGATATACTGTGTTTTCAATTCATACTTGCAGCCGGAGGGCGCTCTGTGCACATTTAGCCCACAAATGACTCGTAATGAAGAACAGGCATACCATGTGACAATCCAGGAACAGAGGCTTCCAGAGATCACTATAACCATGGCTATAACATGCAGATAGAGACTTCTGAAGGTAGTAAATACACGATTGTGAAGATGTATAGATGTATTGCCTCAGAATTTGCGTCTGAATAGAGCGTGCGCTCCATGGGCGTGGCAAAATTAGTGGATGATGAGCTGACTCACGGACGTCTGACATGTCTCTCTTTTCATACAGATTACATAAACAGAGACTTTTTGTTTATGTTTGACTTAAACAATTTAAAACCTGACATTTCAACGTTTCTTTAGACATATGTCTCATTTTTGTGTGATTAGTATTCACTAAGTTACAGTTCATTTTCTGAGAACTATCAGATTGGACTTTGTTCAGAGGGAGATGACAGATCACGCATCATGTTAGTTTTATTTATTTTGCAAAAAGCACAACATTTTGTTTTTACTCTGAGTGTACACAAATAAAAGAAGACATTCTAAAGTTTCAATTGATATATTACACATTTTACGTACAGAAATGCCTTTAAAACTGCTAGATCTACTTATTTTTCAAAGTAAGAAATAAAGCTTCAACTTCTGATGTTTCCAAACAGCACAGCAGAAATGACTTTATAAACTTTTTTACTTGCAAGATTGATAATTATAACCATGCAACTGTCTACTACAGTATCGCGTCAGACAGTGCATTGTAGTGTCCCTGAGGAAAAATTTCATTCATTCGCTGCTATAGGAGAGGAAGAATTGTCTAAACTTGTCTAAACTTGCCCCTTTAAACAAAGTTCACACAGCTAATATAACCCTCAAATGGATCTTTACAAGATGTTCGTCATGCATGCTGCATGCATGCTTCGGATCATGTGAGTATAGTATTTATTTGGATGTTTACATTTGATTCTGAATGAGTTTGATAGTGCTCCGTGGCTAAAGCTAACATTACACACTGTTGGAGAGATTTATAAAGAATGAAGTTGTGTTTATGAATTATACAGACTGCAAGTGTTTAAAAATGAAAATAACGATGGCTTGTCTCTGTGAATACAGTAATAAACGATGGTAACTTTAACCACATTTAACATTAGCAACATTTATAAAGACAATTTACAAATATCACTAAAAATATCATGTAATCATGGATCATGTCAGTTATTATCGCTCCATCTGCCATTTTTCGCTATTGTTCTTGCTTACCAAGTCTGATGATTCAGCTGTGCACAGATCCAGACGTTAATACTGCCTGCCCTTGTCTAATGCTTTGAACATGGGCTGGCATATGCAAATATTGGGGGCGTACATATTAATGATCCCGACTGTTACGTAACAGTCGGTATTATGTTGAGATTCGCCTGTTCTTCGGAGGTCTTTTAAACAAATGAGATTTACACAAGGAGGAGGAAACAATGGTGTTTGAGACTCACTGTATGTCATTTCCATGTACTGAACTCTTGTTATTCAACTATGCCGAGGTAAATTCAATTTTTGATTCTAGGGCACCTTGAATATCATTAATTCATCTTTATCAATAGGATATGTACCGAAAACTTTTAAGCTGGCTATTATTAAACCTCTTATTAAAAAAACACAATTTGATCCTAGAGAATTAGTCAATTACAGGTCGATCTCAAATCTACCTTTTCTATCAAAAATACTAGAAAAGGCAGTATCATCACAACTATGTTCCTTTTTAGAAAGAAATGGTATCTGTGAGGATTTCCAGTCAGGATTTAGACCATACCATAGTACTGAGACTGCTCTCATTAGTTACAAATGATTTGCTCTTATCATCAGATCGTGGTTGTATCTCTCGCTGCATTTGACACTATCGATCACAAGATTTTTTTAAACAGACTCGAAAATTATGTTGGCATTAGTTGAATTGCATTGGCATGGTTCAAATCATACTTATCTGACCATTATCAGTTTGTAGTAGTAAACAAAGAGATGTCATATCGATCACAATTTCAGTATGGAGTACCGCAAAGCTCAGTACTAGGACCGTTGCTTTTCACTCTGTACATGCTACCCTTGGGAGATATCATTAGGAAGGCATGGCTTTAGCTTTCACTGTTACGCTGATGATACTCAGCTTTATGTTTCTTCACGCCCTGATGAAACTTACCAATTCACTAAATTAATGGAATGCATCGCTGATATAAAAAAATGTATGACCAGTAATTTCCTACTACTAAATTCAGAAAAAAAAATCTAATTATAGGACCAAAAACTTCTGCACATACTAACCTAGAATACTGTCTAACACTTGATGGCTGTTCTGTCAAGTCTTCGTCATCAGTTAGGAACCTGGGTGTGCTCTTTGATACCAATCTCTCATTTGAAAGCCACATTTCTAGCATTTGTAAAACCGCATTCTTCCATCTTAAAAATATATCTAAACTACGACATATGCTCTCAATGACAAATGCGGAACAGTTAGTTCATGCATTCATGACCTCAATGCTAGAGTACTGTAACACTCCACTGGGTGGTTGCCCTGCTCGCTTGATAAACAAACTACAGCTGGTCCAAAACGCAGCAGCTAGAGTTCTTACTAGAACCAGGAAGTATGACCATATTAGCCCGGTTCTGTCAACACTGCATTTGCTCCCTATTAAAGGGTCATGAAACCCCCCCTGTTTTAGCCTGGTCATTCACACCTCAAAGCTCGAAAACTCTGTTAAAATGGGCGTGTAAAGCTCTGGAAAAGTGGGAGTGTAGAGGGGGGGAAGAGGGAGAGAACAAAAATAAAGCACAGACATAGAACACACTTATTATACAGAATAATGAATATTAATATATGAGCACAGAGAAAATGACAACAAACTCCCAAGCACAAGGGAGAAATGCGAAAGCATATTTAAAAGGGCTAATAATAGGCTACTTTGTCTATTAGAATAATCGTGTCATCGTGTTCAGATAGGCTACACCACTGTATCAGTGTCCAGTTTGCACATATAATTCATTTGAAGAAGACTTGATGAAATATGTGTGCATACACTGAGCTGGTTCATGTTTGGTGCAGGAGAATGTGTGAAATACGTCTATAAAAACTTTAAACACGGATACTTTATTCTGTATATGAGCTATGAGCCACGTGGCTAGTGTTGTTAAACACAAAGTGAAGCATGAAACCGTTAATATGCGGGCTCCGCGTGTATATCATAACAATCGTATTTTTAATGTGTTCGTATTCAATCTCCAGTTCTGACCGCATCGCGGGCAAAATACAAACAACACTCATGTGCTTGCTGTGCTGGGGGAAAACATACGGCCCGCGTGTCCGAACGCAGAGGTGAATGAGCCGCACTTTTGTGACATTTGAATTATCCGCTGTAATGCGATCTCACGCGAACATATTTTCCATTTGCGCTGGTAGATTACAGCAAAACAATCCACATGTAAGCCAAACTTCTGCTCTGGTCACGTTGCAGGAAAACGCATTTTTGTGTTGTAGCACTGAGGAAACAAGCACCAACGATATGTCTCTGAATGACAACAGAGACCGAGGCGAGAGAAGTGATACTTCCTCGCGCATAATACCGCAATTATAATCTTATGTATACTACAGCGCAGTGATTGGATTGAATGAGCTTTAAGTCATGAATGTATGCAGAAACTATTGATGTTACATACAGAGGAGGTCGGAGACACAGGTACAGTTTATGATGTTTATTTGAGACAACCAGAGCAGTGAGCAGGTAAGTGAAAGCAGATGAAGTTCTAGACAGATGATTTGGCTCCCCAGTATCTGAGCGAGCTCTTAACGCATTATAGTCCTTCATGTCTACTGCGATCTCAGAATTCAGGCCAATTGATAATACCTAGAATATCAAAATCAACTGCTGGTGGTAGATCCTTCTCCTATTTGACACCTAAACTCTGGAACAAGCATTGTACGGGAAGCAGACACACTCTGTCAGTGTAAATCTAGACTAAAAATGCATCTCTTTAACCTGGCATACACTACACATTATCAATTTATGTTTTCAAATCCATTAAAGGATTGTTAGGCTGCATAAAGTAGGTCACCCGGAACCCGGAACACTTCCTATAACACCAGATGTACTCATCAGAAGAAGAATGGCATCTATGCTAATAGTAGTCTCTCTGTTTATGCCGAGGTTTACCATAGTCAGCCGTATCCGGGCCGTATATAGGTGAGATTGAGGACCTGTGCCTAGACATGATAACAACGCAGCCCTGAAGTGTCAACTAGATCATCCCCTGTGAAGGCCTCACCGACAGGACAGCCAGTGCCACAGATTCCCAACAAACCATCCCATACTGGTGTGATGAATACGGTCTTCAACTAGATGGAACTGGATTAAATATTTTGACTGTTGCAATCCCAATCTGATTTATAACCTGTAACGCTGCCTGAATCATAATCATGCACTGTTCACTGTTGACCAGAGAAGAACTGCCCCCCCGACTGTTTTCTCCAGTGCTGATATATAGACAAATTAACTAAATTAATACCTATTGATTTTTACAACGGAATTAATCAATACTGAATTTACTTAAGCTGGACAATGACACCATTTTCTTTAAGAGCTGTCATGCAGCCAAAATTATTTACCTGTAAAGCCCAGAACACACCAAGCCGATGCCGACGAACTGGTAGCGACAAAAGCAGACTGCGGAGTTGGCTCACATTGGCAGTGTCTGGGTCCAAAGTTGCCCTGACACACAAAACTGATGCTCGACACCTTGCGGCCAAGTTGCACGTCCGGTCTGCTCCTGCGTAAAAAGAAATGCCTTTCCGTACCAGATGGCCTGACTGACCGATGAGTTCTGACGCCAATTCGGCTGAAAAAAAGCAGACGAGGACCAACTTCAGCTGATGGTGTGGAACACACTGAGAAAACATAGGCGGCTGACAAACAAAAACTGCCTGACGGCTGACCGTCGGCTTGGTGTGTTCTGGGCTCTGTAAAGCTGCTTTGACACAATCTGCATTGTAAAAAGCACTATATAAATAAAGGTGACTTGACTTATCTTTATATTTGTGGCGCTGTGCTGCAATACTAGGGTTTCCCTCATATGTTATACTCCAGGATTCCCCTGCCGTCGGAATATATAAAACACAATGTAGCTTAATGGACTATTACAGTGACATAAAAGACCAAACTCACACTTTACTGGGGATGTAGGCTATACTATATAGGCTACAGGCAAGCAGATGCGCAAGTTTGACACTAAGTGTTCCCCAGAGAAATACTGGCTTAAAGTTGGCTTGACGTTGGCTGTTCGATATTCGCAAATTTCAATAGCATTTGAAGAGAATAACTTACAGTCATAAAACCAATTGTAAAGTGTTGTGTCATGTAGGTGTCAGGTATGATAGACAATTTAGATAGTTTATAATTAATCAAATAAACTGTCAAGTCATATGTAAATATCACTATGCATTTCACTCATTGTATGCTCATACACAAAATATACCATAATTTAAAGCTCAATAGCATTTGAAGAGAATGACTTACAGTCATAAAACCAAATGTAAAGTTAGGGGCGTACTTAACCAGTAAGTGAGGTAAGCAGCCGCTTAGGGCTCTGGGGAATTAGGGGGCCCCCAACAAATACCAAGAAGCCTATATAAATAATATATTTTACTTAATAGTTTTCTATCATATATTGTATGGCCTGTCTATAACCATTAAGATTTTAACATTATTATTACATCTGCTTGAACATCATGAATAGTGGAACTTTCCTATCGTACTGCACATGCGGCAAGCAGTGCTAGATGAGAGCAGAGCAGACAGAGTTTAGTGATAGAGTGAGCAAGTTGCAAGCAGAAGGCGAGGTTTAGAAATTAAACAAACATGAAACGCAGCTACTCTAGCGGAGCTGAAAAAAAGGAGGAAAAAAGAAGATATAAAATAGAATGTGGCTAAACTCCCAAAAGTCACTACTTTTTCCCCACAAACTCCCACAGTCAGTGCTGCTCTAACAGAAGCAGCAGCAGCCCCTCTCCCACAGCCGTCAGACAAAGGGATGAGTTTACTCACGGCCCTGGGAAATGATGACAACGTGACAGTGAGTGTAGCCTGCGAACATGAACAGCACACAGATGCAGAATAAGCACACAGAATAAGCACACAGGGATTTTTACTCATTATCTGGACACCTGTCAGATAATGAGTGCTGTGAGCTTATTAAGAGAGGGCCCGTTCAAATAAAAGAAAATTTCCCAGTGAACATTGATGGCTGACAATTCACAAACAGCAATTACTTCATTAATATAAAAAATGGTGGGAGGTCACGTGACCCATACACGCGATGATCAAAGGACTTTGATGCTCTATCTAAACCCTCTTTATTTTGTAAAATAACAAACTTATAGTACTGACAGCCATTATTTTCCTACTTGATATATTGCCAGCATTATGTACGGAAACAGAAAACAGGACTCTTCTCCATCCACAACCCCTTCCGGGAAGTAAAAGATGAAGCTAGCGACTGAGGCTAATCTGACTGACGCCATTGCGGAGGCACTTTCAAAACAACAAATTTCGCTTGAAACTACGGTCCAGAATGAAATATGGATGGCTATGGAGGATGTTAAAACCTCTCTGATCGAGCTCCGCCAAGAAGTGCAATCTCAAACTTTTACAATCCAATCCAATCTCCTTTATAAGATGGACATCCACATACAAACATAATTACTGATGTGCTGCTCTGCTTTGACACCCACTCTGACAAGATCGAGTTATGTAGGACATTTTAAAAGTTATTTAGCATTTTAGGTTTTAGTGCCTTGCAAGGACTTCAATACACAAAAGAATAGGTCATGACCGAATATAACTTCATCTATTAGATAAAACACTCAAAATACTTGTGGTTGAAGACAATGGTAACAATTTTTTTCCTCTTCATATAATAAATTTTACAAACGTACACAATTTAAATTTCTACTTTCTGGATTTAAACAAATTTCAAATTGCTCTTGGTTTTCGATTTTACTATATTATTTGCCAATGGATCTCAACTTAATAATTCAGCAAGGCCAGTCTACTGTCCTCAAAATTGCAGAGCCCTTTTTAGAAGTGTCCCTGCTAAAAAGACACGAGTTGACCGAACAGACTCAACTGGTGGCTTAAAAGCCCAATGTTTGCTCCAACTGATCAAGAGTGTCCCAGAACCAAGGAAGGATCGACGAGCACCTCAGTGCTTAGCAACACAAGGGGAATTCCCCAGAGAGACTGATTACATCCTCCTACTGATGAAGCACAGAATGGAGAGATTGAGACTTTGAAGGATTGAGTTGTTTAGGGTTGTCAAATGATATATAGTTGTTTAATTTGTCTATTTGTGTGATACATCTGATGGTTATGTTATTTTACTTAGTTTTTATTTAGGTCTAGTTGATACTGAATTCACAATTCATAATTCATTATGGCAGATTAATTTGATTCTTTACTAAAACTGGCTAACAATTTAAGACTAATGGAAGAAATTTTATCCACCTGACAGTTGCGGAAAGTCCTCAACCCAGCAAAAGTCCAGGGGACGTTCGGGGTCGGGTTTTTCTAGTAGCCCTCGTCGGACCAGCCTGGTGAAGGCTTCCAGTCAATATTCTATACAGTTAGCTGGGGTTAGAGAGGTACCCGTAGTTTCATTTAGATGTGATGCTTTATATTTAATTTATTCGGTATCCATTTTCTATCTTTTAACAATTTTGTAATGAGTCCTTAAGGACTCAAGTGGGGGAATGATGCATCCAATGGTCAATATTAATATTCATGCCTTTTTATTAATATTTATGTTAATCATTTATGGCTTATGATTTGTCAGTTTCACTTTTGATTTCCTATATTTATGTACTCATATTTTATATATTAATTCTTATCATATTTTCAAGTATTTACTGGTTATTTTACCCTTATGGTTATTCTTATTTTATATTTAGGAGTATGCTTGTTATGTTCAATTGTTCTTCAAGTGTTCCAGTGTGACAGGTCACGCTGACATGTTTGTTGTTAGGTATTGGACACCTGCCAAGTACAGCAGAAGTGATGTTTTTCAGAATTAGTGTTTGCTGACATTTAATAGTGCAAGATTTGCAAAATTCCCTAAGGGTTAAAACAACTATTTTTGACACTGGACCAGTGGACGACGTAATGGGTGAAATTAACCTTTTTCATTTTAACAAAAACATCAGTTTGAGTGGGCTGGGAATGTCCCTGTATGCTTATGGTATAATATGGACTGAGTTGTTGATAATAGAACTTTTTCTCTCCTTTGCTCTCCTGGGCTTCTGCTTCTTCTCTCTTATCTGCAAATGTCTTAATGTTTTAATTCTTTTTGATTTTCATCTATTAGATACAATACTCTGGATTTTACAATACTCTAAATTTATCTTTAACTATTGACTACTCCTCTATGATGGTTATTTTACCTTTTGGTTTTATTAAGTATTTTCATTATCGATTAAAGTTTGCGTGTGAGGTGAAAGTTAATTGTAATGAATAAATAATTTTTCATCAACTTTATCTACTGCCTGGATCTCATTTTCCCAAGTTTTTGCATCACAAACGAATACGGTACGAGACCTGGTATCAAAAATAGATAAGATTCAGGGTGAGACGTGACAGATGAAGAAAGATCTAAATATGTGAGCAGCAAAGCCTGACCTTGAAAATCGTGGAGTTAGAGGACAGGTCTCGCCGTAATAATGTGCGTTTGGTGGGACTGCCGCAGGGCCGAGAAGGGGATGACCCAATAGGCTTCCTTCAAAAGATGCTCCCCGTCTGGATACCCACACTGAAGAATAAAGGGCCGATCGAGATTGACAGAGATTGGCAGAATTTACGGCTCCGGTAAATCCCGCACGTTGATCTTTCGGGTACTACAATACCAAGATCGGCAGACGATTCCTTAGGGAGCCAGGGAAGTGACGAGAACTGAACCAATTCATGATCAGGAGCACCTGCTGCGCTTTTTCGCCAACTACAGTGGGTTCACCTTCCGTAGACGACAGGTCTTCGGAAGTATTCAAAAGGATCTGCATGCGTTTGGAATTCCAAACTTCATTCTTTGCATCAGTTTTGGTGGTAGCCAACACTCATTTGATTCAGTTAAAAAAGCAGAGGAATTCTTAGTGGAAGCTCGTAATACCCATACATCCGGTGCCAGACGTAAATTATCCTTTTATGGACCGCCGCCTCCTCCAGAGTCTATGGATGAGTAAAGCAAGTCCTCGGATGGGTTAGGAGTGAGTACTTTGTTTATGCTGTAAAGTGCAAGCAATGTAACGATCTGTTTTAGTGTATTTGAGTCCTGTTTTTTTTTTGTTTTTGTCTGGTTAAATAGGCCAAACACGTATACTCTGTTAATTTATAGTATACATAGTCTATTTGGCTGTCACTACTGTTTATACTATGCATAATGTTGTTATACTACATGTTTCATGATAAAATGGAAGAAGGTGGTTGATGTTGGATGTTCTGGTGAACAACGGTGGATGTTGCCACGGGCCCTTATAACGTGGGGGGATTTTGCCGTCTCTGATAGGGGGTATTTGTTCATGTTATTTTTTATCTAATTTTTGCACTGTTTTGGTTTTGTCACAGGTCAAGCAGATATATTTTGATTTTGCAAAACATATTACTTTACTTTACTACTAAATATTACACACCACTTTTTCAATAGATTATGGATATATTCAAAATTATATCAATCAATATCAGAGGTCTTAATAGTCCAAACAAGAGAGCCAAATTCTTGATCTATCTGTGTAGGAAAGCAATTGATATTGCTCTAATTCAGGAAACCCATCTAAAGAGAGCAGTGTTAATTTTGGCAGCCATTTTTTATTTAGTCTTAGTTTTTATCTTCAGACGAAAATGCTCCTTAGTCTTAGTCACATTTTAGTCTTTCATATCTTAGTCTAGTTTTATTCGACGAAAAGTCATCACATTTTTGTCAAGTCTTAGTCATTACTTTTAGTCAAACTACAGTTACCAACATTAATTTTGCTAGCTATTTTATATGTAGTCTTTAGACAAAATAGTCATAATTTTTCTCTTTAGACCAATTCATGTAAGCTTATGAAAATTTGAATCAAGGTAAGAGACTGTATTCACATTGCACTTGTGCAATTCTACATATCCTCTTTCAGTGGTTCTCAAACTTTCTAGAGTGTCGTACCCCCTGAGGGATTTAACATCTGTCATACCCTCTCTTTTCCACTTAGACTGCAGTTATACATTTCCATTAAGGGACAATAACCTTCTTAAATCGATTTTTCCAGTGCATTTTTTACCTTTATAAATACCTTTGTAAAATAAATAATGCCTTAAATATAAAAAAAAAAAAAAATGCAATAAATACAATGATGATAAAAATGAAGTGATACTTTTAAATATTACATTAAAACCGCCAGTAGGTGGTGGTAAGTCACTGTTTTTTATGAGTGAATCAGAGTCATTCATTCTTTCAGTATCAAAGCAAGCGGCTGTATTTATGAATGAATCATTGAATCATTGATGATTCGTTCAAAGCCGCAGATTCATTCACGAAACAGCTTGTGTGCTGCTCTGCTGTGGCTTTCATTGCAAAATAGAGCAAAAATACTGACAATACTGTTTAAAATGTACATATTACCCTTTTGTTTGTTGAACTGTATAAAATCAGTATTCGGGATATTATATATTATATTCGGGCAATATTCTTGCTGGTATAATATGATCAACATTAAAAACAGTAACTCGTATGTTTTTGTATCGAATAGAGGTTTAATCTTAAATCTACATGCAGTCTATGTCTATATTTGTTCTTCATGCTAGTAAGTGTTAAATCCCCACTTTCACAAAGGTAACGTTATATTGTCGAGAACAGCACTAATGTAGCGTGATGCTGGCTTGTGTGGGTGCAGTCAGTTTTGACCACGAAAGATGAGGTAATTTGATTGAATATCGTGTATATACGACATTTTACCTGCTAGAAATACATGTTTAGTTTTCATGTTATTTTAAGGTGGAGTAGAATAAAATGAACGGCACTTTTTGCGTACGTCAGTTTGAGAGCCACTGCTGGATATCAGCCTGCACTTTGGTCCCAGATTTAGTCAGTAAACGAGCAGCGCAAGACACTTTAATTTAAGTAGGAAATCTCAAATGAAGAGCACTGAACTCTAGCTTACTTGTGTTTTCAGACCATCCGCGCTTCTTCCTCGGTGTAGAGAGGGCTCGTGTGTGTAGTTGCCAGATAGCAAAGATTAAGTAAAACGTGTTCTTTTAACAGAAAAGCTCTGATAGGGGGTTTAAATTCTGGAAATCTGGCAACCATAAGCGTGACCGCTCATAAAGACAGTCTGTAATGTTTTGTCTCCTTTATTCGACAAAAACAAAAAGTGATTTCAAAAGAGTGATTTTGGTCAAGGGTTTAGTCTTTTAGCCACATTTCAGTCTCGTCAACGATACTGCATGTGTAGTTTTAGTCACGTTATCGTTAAATTACATTGGTGTCGTCTCTCATTGTCTTAGTCATGGAAAAAAGGTCGTCAACGAACATTTTTCGTCATAGTTTTCGTTAACGAAATTAAAACTGGTTCAAAGACTACAGCATAAATTTTATAGAGTTGCAGCTTTTTCTACTGATAATACTAAAACTAAAGGTACTATTGTTTTGATTTCTCGTAGCTGTAACCTTATGATTGACAGAGAAAGTCAAGATCAATCTGGTAGGCTTGCTTATTTTTGTACAAACATTAAGGGAAAGAACATAGCATTTGTATCAATCTACACCACTACAATTTTTGAGGCAAATTTTTCTCCACAGGTAACTAATCATTTGCTTTCATTGATAGACTATTTTCTGATTATCGGGGGGGGATATGAATGCAGTGATAGACCTGCTGTTGGATAGATCTTCCTCCTGCAATCAGGTTCAGCTCAGTTCTTCCGCTGCACTTAATGACTTTGTAAAAATGCTAAATTTGGCTAATGTTTGGAGATCTGGGAACCCCATAAGTAGAAACTTTACCTTTTTCTCAAGACGACATCTCTCATATTCAAGAATAGACTATCTATTGTGCTCCAAGTAACTTTTGAACTCTTTTGATCAGACAACGTTACTACCAGCAATACTTTCAGATCACAATCCTATAATGGCAGATTTTGAACGTAATTGGTTTGCTGAAAGATCTCCATGGTGGCGTTTTAACAACTCTCTTTTACAGAATAACCAGTTCAATGAAGATTTCAAAGCCGGCCTGTCTGAATTCCTCTCATTTAATATTAGTTCGGTTGTAGACCCTATATTTTCTGGGAAGCTACGAAAGGTTTTATCAAAGATTTCTCCATAGCTTTTGCCACTAATGTAAAAAAGATGCAGAATCAGAGAATTGACCACTTAGAAAAAGAATGTCAATCAACTGAACTGTTGCTTAAATCTTCATATTCTCACTCACTATTTAAGATGCTTCAGACCCTTAAGACAGAACTAAATGAGCTTCTAAAAGGAAAGCCGAATTTGTGATTCACAGAACCAGACAGACCTATTACTTCAGTGGTGCAGGACCTAGCAAACTTTTAGCCCTAAGACTGAAGCAAAGTCAAGCGAAAGCCTACATTGACATAATTAAGCACCCATCTAAAGGACTGGTAAGGAAGAGCAAAGAGATTAACTCTGCATTTTCCGACTTCTTTTCTAAACTCTATACTTCTGAACTCAATCCCACAAGTCCAAGCTGTACTACTTTTTTGCAATCTCTTATTTTACCTCGTCTTAGTCATGAAGAAGCTGAACTTTTAGGACAACCAGTTACCTTGGAGGAACTAAAAAGGGCATTACAAGGTGCTAAGAAAGGCAAAGCACCAGGATTAGATGGGATCCCGGCAGAGTTATTTCTTCTTGTCAGGTCGATTAGCGGCTGATAATATTCGGAGACTACTGCATGTCATACATGAATCCTGGGCTTGTCCCACTCCAGCTGCAGTTCTTTCTTTGGACGCGGAGAAGGCGTTTGATAGGCTAGATTGGGATTACCTCTGGTCTGTTTTGGATGCATATGGCTTTGGCAAAGGCTTTGTGAATATGTTGAAGGTTTTATATAAAAACCCCACTGCTTCTGTTATAACTAATGGAGTGCACTCTCTGCCTTTTAACTTACAAAGAGGTACAAGACATGAGTGTCCTTTATCCCCAATGCTGTTTGCGCTGTCACTCGAGCCCCTAGCACAATTGATAAGGAAAATGTCTGTTCAATTTCAGTAAACACATATCACTTCAAGTTTCATTCCCCCAGATACTGAAGGTATTTGGAAAGTTTAGTACGTTCTCTGGGTAAAAAATCAATTGGGGTAAATCCTCTTTGCTTCCACTTAATAGTATGGCTAAGAAAGTTAAACTGCCTTGTAATATTCCCGTACAAACTTCAATCAGTTACTTAGGCATCGTTGTTCATTCATCCCTCCATGTTATAATACCTGATGCCAACTATCTACAAATTCAAGCCAGGGTCGAACAAGATCTCAGAAAATGGACCTCGATGCCACTATCATTACATGCCAGAATAGCGTGTGTTAAAATGAACATGTTGCCACGAATCAGTTTTCTTAGATCCATGATTCTGCTGCCTGCCCCTAAAATTTTTTGGCACAAACTCAATTCTACAATTTGTAAATTTATTTGGAATGGTAAACAACCCGGATTAAAATTTGAAACACTACAGCATGAAAAACATAATGGGGGATTAGCGCTTCTGAATTTTGAATAGTATCAGAGGGCCTTTCAAATAAAATGCATTAAGATTTGGTTTAACCCGCTCTCTAGGGTCTCTTGGAGAGAGATAGAAGAGAGGCAAATATAGGTTACAAGATATACTGTTCTCTGGGCTAAATAAGGGGAGGGGTGGAGGGAGGGTGGGTGGGTGGGTGGGTGGGTGGATTGGTATATGTTTTCATAATTTTGTTTGTTGTAAAAAATGAAAAAATTCAATTAAAAAAAATGGTGAAAAGATTAGCCAATCGTGAAAAATAGTGTGTTGTGTTCAAACTCTGACTGTTGTTCAAAGCTTGCCTGTTGGGGCCCCATACCTGGAATTGCTTAGGGCCTCCAAAATCACTAAGTCTGCCCCTGGTGTCAGGCATGATGCAAAACTTTTAGATTGTTGATATTTATTAAAATAACTATGAGTTAAAACAGTAGTGAAATAATGGCAATATTTATACGTTTTTGTTGTGAACACCAGTCAAGATGGCTTTCTAGGGACCAGTTTACGACAGGGCCCCTCTCTAACTGCCGGTGCGTAGGAAGATGTTCCACACCGTGATTGGATCTTTGGTCAATGAACATTAATAAATGTTCAGCAACATCAGATAAGATGTTGGGACAACTACCAGACACCTCTTCCAGAACAGGAAGGGGGACCTTCTGCACCCACCAAAACCAAGGAGAAGACTTCTCATTGGACGACACATTGACTCTAGCCATTAAACTCATTCCTAAGGTTTAGGCAAGGACTGCCATAAAAATTCTTTCAGGACCTCCTGGATGGAGCAGCAGAGACTGAAATAAAGAGAGGCCACAGAGATCTATCTAAATCCATTCATACCTAGGTTTGGAGGCCTTAATTTGATCTAAACTGCATCACATACACTCCATCTTCATGCAAAAGCACAGTTTATGTTAATGATTACTGACTGCTAAACCAACAGGTCATGGGACAGACCTGTTAAGAGATAAACAAATGCATGGACGATGATTTAACCATTTCATATTGTGTTTGGTGTCTATCTGTTCCCTACGATGCCTTTAATAATTTGAAAGAGGTTTGGTAAAGAAATAATGCATGGGTAAAATGTTAAAGACACTATTTTAACACTGTACTTTATGCTATGCAAATGAGTTCCACACTAGGGTGGGGAACACCGGGGCTGCTTCAGATAACAGTAGCCAATCACACTCCAGGATCGGCAAAGCGCCACATTTCAATCTCCTCCTCATCAGAAAGGGATAAATATGTCCCCCGGGTAGACACATCCTTGTTCTGCGTTTCCAACTCCACGGGGAAGGAGACATTAACAGACACTCCACGTCCTGAGTTTCTGACCTGACGAGGAAAGAAACTACAAGACGGTTAAGGTGAAGCTTTTGCGAGCAAAACCTTTTTCATTGCTTCCAGCTGCACTCTAGCTGAAAAAGGGCCCCAGCGTTGAGGGACTTCATCTGACCCTTACGGCTTCTACAGCATCACAGCCCAGTCCGCAAAGGACCTCTGCATCGGCAGACATTGCTTGTACCACACGGCTCCTCAGCGACGCAGCCAGCCTGCAAAGGAACCTGTGAAGATTCATCTGACCCAGCTGCCCAGTCCATCCTAAAGGACCCTCTTGGCGCAACCGAAGTTCAGCATCCTCCAGCCCAGCGTGGCACGACTACTGGATCGCAACTCCGCGCCCTCCCACTGCACGCAGCCTGCATCATCAGTGGAAGACGTCTCTGCTACCGGATTGATCACCCGACTGTGTGGAACGTAAATATAAACTTACCAAACCTCTTTTCTAGAGACCTTGGCATTAGTTTATACATGCAGCATATGTTTTTCTAACCTGTTTAGATAACAGTTACTTGAGGTCAGCTTGTTACAAATAATAGGGATATTATTCGTTGAATGATAAATAAGCAATTATTTATCACCATTTTACCAGAGCCATTAGGTGGCTTCCATAAGAAGCATTCCCATACAATTCTCTTCCATTCTACATTCAGTTCAACAGCATTGCATTTATCCATTCTGTGTTCCCTTCATTTATGTGTTTCTTTGATTTAATTCAGTATTCTCCTTTGATTATTATTTTACTATCTTTTAGAAGTGCATATTCATTATTTCATTATTAATCGTTGCGGTATTTACTCTTGCATGTTTATTGTTAATAAATTTCATTGATTTTTATTATAACTGTGTCTTCCTTGTGTTGATGATCAAAGATTCTACTAGTTGACCAGACTCACAAATCCTTCAGATAAATCAGTTGACCGACTCCCTCCATTTTATATTAATTCTGAATTATTGAACAGCTCCTTTGGAGTTAAGATAGTATTCTTAACTGGTGCCCCGTATTACAAAAGGAGGAAGGGGTCATCTGATACACTTATAACCACACCTTAAGTGACATGTGATCAAAAATCACTACGTCACTGGTGAATGGAGTAAAAATCACTACATTGTGGTGCCCCGTGTGAGGACAGCTAAGATTGAAATGAGTCTTTGATTCATCAACACAACAAATTCACTTAAAAGGTTGCAAGAGTAATTACTTTAACGGGAAGCTAAAATTCTCAGTTTGGTCAGTTACCGTTTGCTTAGCAGGTGGTCCCTCCCAAGCCTGATTCATAGTTTCCTTACTCAGCTCTGTGGTGCTATTTATGAATGGGATTTGTTGCAGTTGAATTGTTTGCAGTAAATAGAATTGTTGTTTGAGCTTTGAACCATTGTACAGTGGCATAATTCTGGTAAAGTGTTTCCTCATTCAGGAAACTATAGTGTTAGCAGAGGTTGTAATCACTAATTATAACTAATTGCTAGTACTAAGCATAGCAAAGGGCTCAGATACCTTGTAAGTCTATCAAAAAGTTCTGTGTGAACTTAGATAAGTGTCAGATAAGGGCAGTTCCCTCTGACCACTCATAGCCAAGGGCTAAAATCCTCATCACTAGTCAGTGTGAGACAGTGTCCCAGTGACACCAATCTATCAACACTTTTGTGTTAAGTACTGAGATTAGCTAGTTGCTAGGTGCAGTACAGTACCTGTCAAAAATGGCAGAGTTAACCCGACCTGAACAGCTGGTTGTAGACCTGACCAGTGCTGTGAATCCAGGTTACATAGATACGATTAAGGGTTTAAATTACGATGAAATCAGCCTCAAAACAACACAGCTAACAGCTGAAGCAGCAGGCCAGGCCTTAAAGGGTGCCTCGCTAATCAAACTCCTCTCTAGCTTAGCACTAAATTGGGCTGCTCAGTTAACCCAAGCAATAGACAGAGTATCCCTTGCTAATGAACAGAGAAAAGATAGGGATATGAAGATCCAACAGCTAAAGAGTGAGCTGGCTGATCTGCGTCATGCAAATGACCATTTGAAGGTTGAAGCCAATAGGTTGTCTGCAGAGAAAGAAGACTTGCAGTATATTACAGACAGCCAAGGAGCAGAAATCAACAGGCTAAAAGATGAAAATCTAGACCTAGAAACTGAGCTTGAACAGCTCGGGAAAGAACGCTCAAGTTCAGTCACTGTACCCAGTAGCCAGGATACAGCCGCTCTGCAAACAGAGCTGGCTCAGGCTCAAAATGATTTGTCAGCACAGGCAGACAAATTAAGGATAGTGAGTATCAGTGAGAAGCAGGCCAAAGATGACTTAAAGTCAGCCTTGTCTAAAATTTCTAGTTTGAAAATGGACTTAGAAATGGAACATAAACTGTGTATTGATGCCCGTGAGCAATCAGAGTTGTTTAAACGACAACTGTACGATTCAAAACAGGCTCAGGTTCAACTCAGGGAGGACTTGGCTAGGGCAGTCATGACAAGATTGCTTCCAGAGCCCGAGAGTGGGCAGATAAAGCTGATATAGCAGAGCAGAGGCTAGAGGAAATAGGGAAGAGAATGGAGCAGTTAGACATAAATATGGACACACCCCATGAACCTGAACCACCAAGTGTGCGCTTCAGCTCATTTGGCCCACAGGTGAAAGACTCCCTACTTGATAGCCCCTCACAGAGACAGCGCTATCAGACCCATGGTGATGCTGTAGCTGCCAGTGGCCCAACCCCCACTGCTAGTCCCAGCCATCCTTATGGAGTAGATTCTGATTCACCTGTGTGGGGAAAAACTAGTCGCTCCATCCCTGATTTCCCTAGTATAGCACAGTCCAGAGACAGTAGACTGCGTCAGCTTAGGGAATTAGCACGTGACATTGAAGTGTTTAACCCTGACACCCCTGGAAGCAACATAGAGTTGTACCTTAAGGATGTAAACTATGCATTGTCATACATACCTGAGGCCACTATGGCAGATAAGCTACTCCTTCTGAGGAAAACAACCGTGCGAACTGTCCATGGTTTCATGGAGAGACAAAGTCCTGCCATTGCTGGTAATTACAATGAACTGTGTAGGGCCCTGAGAGCAGAATACACAATATATCAAAACCCGTCGGTCTCCAGGCTTTCTGCCTTGCAGACCAAGCAAAATCGCTACGAATCACCCAGAGAATATTATGAACGCTTACGCAGAGTATATTTTGCTGGTGCTGATTCTCCTAGGGCAGAAGAGGATGTGATGTTTAAAAGTCTGTTTGTGAGTAATTTGCATCCAACAATTAGGAAGTCTCTTTCACTGTTGGTAGATGTTGATCACATGACTGCAGCAGAGTTAAGACAGCTGGCAATGCGAGCTTGGGAGAGTGAGAAGTTACACCCAGACAAGAAGGACAGGGACCCAGGCACTCATGTGTTTGAACTCCGACATGACAGGGAACCTCCCCTTGAACTAGAAGGTTCAGAGCTTCCCCAAAGCGGACCAGCTCGTCCTAGTCGCCCCTCGCAGCTAAAGTCCAGTGAGTTCCAACAGGACACGCAGGGCCATAAATCCTCAAGAAATGGAGGATACAAGAGTGGAAGTCATACACACAGAGAGGATAGGCACAGGAGGTTCAGAGATAGATCAAATGACAGTCACAAACAGAGCAGTCAGAAGAAAAAGGAGTCCAAAGGGACTGAAGGAAGGGATCGTGATAATTTGAAGCAAATTCAGAAAATACTTGCGAAAGCTCTCAAAGACCTTAAGTCAGAGGAGCACACATCCCCAAAAGAGAAAGACCCTCCTTCAAAGCAATGACTAGGCCGGCACCCCTCCCCTCCCCCGCCTAAAGTGTATTTGATAGGGTGGGGGGAAGAGCCGGGGGAAGGGGGAACCATGCAACAGATTGTAAGGCCTAACCAATCAGATGTCAGTAGACCAAATCCCAGTCTCTGTCAGTTCCTTGGTGACTTGACACAGAGAGGTAGGGCTAGAAGGATTTACATTTCTGTGTCCATTGAAGGTGTATTAACATGTGACGCACTGCTAGACACTGGCTCAGAAATCTCTTTGGTGTCACCTGGGTTGTTTAAAAAACTCACCCAAGTAACTAACTCACTTGGTAAGTGGCTCAAGATTGAGAGTTGTCAGATCAAGATAACTAGCTACACACAGGATCAGGCCCCGATTAACCAGCGGGTGTGGGTGGAGTTAACCTTTGGTGAGATGAAGATAGTTCACCCTCTCTATGTTGTTGGTTTTGACACAGAACAACTTCTTATTGGCCAGGATTTGTTGAATAGGCTCACACCATTAATTGACTATCACAGTTGTCAATTGTGGGCACAAGCTAGAATCCCACGACCCATTGAGGAGACTAGTTTTGGTCAGAAGCTGTGCAATGCAGTGGAGGTAGAAAGGACATGTGACTCTAGACAGCTGACAGTGAAGGATGCCCACCTGAATGAAGAGGCACCCGCTGTGAGGGAAATGCAAATCATTAGCCCCCAGTCAGCAGACATGGCTCATGAGAACAAGATCCCCCTAGAGCTGTTAGAGAAGAAACATGCATTTCTTTGTGCCTTGGAACCTCTTAACACCCAGGTGTATAATCCACAGGTGGTGGGGGGCATACATGTTAATGAAGTACTTGTTGAGGATGCTGTAGTCGCACTCTGGTCAGAGAAGTCAGCCATAAGTCAGGAACTGTATCAACTGTTACAGGAAAAGCCTTGCAAAATTCCTATGGTTGAAAAGAAGCAAAAATTTTGGCTTGCCGGTGGCTCAGAGAAAACAGTTAAAAGTGTTGGAGTTTGCTCTGTCTCCCTTGAGATTGGCCATAAAAATTTCAAGCACTACATGCTTGTGTTACCTGACCTGCCACACTCAGTATACATTGGTTCTGATGTGTTAGTGAGACTAGGGGTGCAGTTAGACACAGTCAACAATGTGCTGTGGTCCAGAACAGATATTGGTGCTAACATATTATCTTGTGATGCTAATAACATGCGTTCTGGCCAGACAGTTCCCCAAGCATGTCAGGTTATGAATGAGTTTGACACAGTGGTCCCTGCCCAAACTGCAGAGGTCCCGGTCAGACTAGTCATAAAAAGGGGTCAAGAAATGAACCAGACAGTACTAGCCTTTTTCCAGCCCTCTGCTCAGTTTTGCAGTTTGGGACTTACAATACGTGGTAACCCACAGCTTGAATTGTACAACCGCTCAACTTACCTACTTGTACAAAATTTCACCAGAGGAAGTATTCACATTCCTCCACATACTCCTCTAGGATACCTGATTGATAGCTCCTTTCATGATTTTGAATTAACTATTCCTGTCATAGGAGAGCTTCCTGACTTGCCTATAGAGAGAGACAACTGTGAGCAAGTGTATCTCACCTACCCTACCAAGATGATTTCCATCATAACCCTCCCAGGTGTGTCTGAGGAAGTCATCTGTAGAATAGACTTTGAAAGTGACAGCGAGATAGTGGTACATACTGTGATGGCCCAAGAGTCGCATGCACCAGTGAACTGTGAGAAAGATACAGGAAATTGCGCTGAACCATACCCTGGTTTTGAGTCAGAAGTGCAGCAGCAGTTAGACCAAGCAGACGCAGAGATTCAGCGTCAGGAATTAAGACAGGTGTTTTATGAGCACAAGGAAATCTTTTCTAAAGATTCCTATGATTGTGGAGTTACAGATGTCCATACTGTCCGTATTCCCACAGATCCAAATGCACCTCCTACCTTTGTGCGGCAATACATAATTCCACTCACTGCTTTTGACTCCATTCAGGAAATTATTGATTCCCTGTTAGAGAAAAAGATCATACGTGAATGCAATTCCACCTACAATTCTCCAGTTTGGCCTGTCTTAAAGCCAAGTGGAAAGTGGCGTTTAACTGTTGATTACCGGCAACTCAACAAACAGGTTCCCCTGTCACGTTGGCCTATGATACATCTTGACCAAGAGTTAGCAAAGGTTACTACAGCTAAATATTTCTCCACAGTCGACGTTGCAAATGGATTCTGGACAATGAAGGTAGACCCAGCAGATCAGTATAAGCTAGAATTTTCTTTTGGAGGTAGACAGTTCACCTGGAACAGGTGCCCATTTGGCTATTCAAACTCTCCTGCAGAGTTTAATATATTTCTACACAAGGCAATGGGTGATGCAGCTACACGTGGGAACTTGATCTATGTTGATGATATCCTTATGCGTAGCCAGACTTGGTCAGACCATCTAACTGAAATACGACATGTTCTCACCCAGCTCACTGAGGCAGGTGCAAAGTTGTCATTATCCAAAGGACAGTGGTGTAAAACAAAGGTGGAATATGTAGGACTGACTGTTGGTCCTGAAGGTATTCAACCTCAGTCTAGTAGAATAGAATCAGTAAAGAATATTAAACCTCCCACAAATGTCTCGGAACTGCGTAGCTTCCTGGGAGTATGCAATTATTCCCGTCAGTTTATAGAAGATTATGCAGACATCGCCAGACCACTGCATGAACTGCTACAAAAAGGTAGAGAATTTAGCTGGGAAGAAAGTCAGGCACAGGCTATGAAAGAACTGAAGGACAGGTTGTGCACTGCCCCATGCCTAGCCTACCCTGACAAAGACAAAGAGTTCTTCCTTCAGGCTGATTTTTCAGAGCACTGCCTCAGTGCAGCACTCTCCCAAAGGCACGACCAGGATAAGCGAGTTGTAGCCTATGCTAGTAGGGCACTAAGTAGTGTAGAGATTAAGTTCTCTGACTGTGAGAAAGCCTTGCTTGCTACAGTGTGGGCAATTGAACATTTTCGTAGCTATATTGGGGGTCAGAAAGTCATTGTTGAGACATGTCATCAACCTGTCCAGTTCCTCAATAGCCAAAGACTCAGGGAAGGTAGAGTTTCAAACAGTCGCATTGCCACATGGATGATGGCCTTGCAAGGTTATGAGGTGGAGGTGAGATATGCACAGAACAATAAAATGGCATTAGGCCGTGGACTAGCTATGTGCCAGCATTGCGTTGATGGAGAATACACTCAAGAAGCCAACACAGTAATCACCACACCCTCACTGACATCAAGCCATCACTACTATGATGAAAATGTCTGTGCAGGCCTTCCTAAAGCCTACATTGATGGGTGCTCCTATCACCATGAACAACACATACAGGCTGGAGTAGGATTAGTCTGGGAGGCTGACACCCCCTGTGGTGCACAGCAGTTCTGTTTAGGCCCTAAATCTAGTCAGTATGCAGAAATCGCCGCCGCACTCATAACTTTGCAACAAGCATCAAAGTATGGGATCAGAGATTTGGTAATCTGTTCTGATTCAAACTATGCCAGGCACAGTTTTGTTTCTCACCTCCCTCATTGGAAACAGAATAGCATGAAAAATGCCAGAGGAAAGGAGGTTAAGCATAAGGAACTGTTTCTTGCCTGTGACAAACTTGTATATCAGAATGGTATGACTGTGTATTGGAAGAAGGTAAAAGGGCATTCACAAGCACCTGGGCCAGACAAAACAGGCAACGATGAAGCTGATAGGCTAGCCAAAGCAGGCGCCATAGCAGGCTCTCCCTGGCAGTTCCAGGAGGATTGGCTTCCAACAGAGTCAACTCATGTAAGTGTTAATGTTGTCACACGTAGGCAAGCAAAGGAGGCAGTGACAACCCTTAATGACACCCCACAGACTGTAGTGATAGGCAGGCAGCTATCAGATACTGACCTTATTGCCATGCAAAAACAAGACCCTGTGATCAGCACTATGTACCTATTCATTTCTAACCCAGTAGAGCATCCGATAACTGAGCAAAATCTGACAGAGTCAAGTGACCTGAAAACACTGTATCTTATCAGACACCATCTGAAGTTAGAAAAGGGTTTGCTAGTGTACACTGCTGATGAAAATTCACCACCTCGATGGGTGGTCCCCACAGCACACAGGGGGGTTATGCTTCTGCATGCCCATGATGAACCTTGTGGAGGCCACCGGGGGGTGAAGGCAACACATGAGACCCTTCGTCAGTTAGCCTACTGGCCACAGATAAAACAGGACATTGCCGCCTACATCCAGGGTTGTCTAGTTTGTTGTCAGTTTCAACCGGCTAACCCCCCTCACAGAGCCCCTCTTCAGAAGGCAGGAATAACATTTCCCTGGTCCAACATTCAGATGGATTGGATCGGTCCTGTAGTTACGTCCTCCAGAGGTAACAAATACCTCCTTAATGTGACATGTGCATTTACAAAGTGGGTGGAATGTCTCCCAGCCCGTAATGACACAGCAGAGACAACGGCTATCTTGCTGATTAATCATGTGTTTAGCCGGTGGGGGCTACCCCTCTCTGTAGATTCAGATCGAGGTACTCATTTTACAGCCACTGTAATGACTGAACTGTGGAAAATATTGGGAGTTCAGGCAAAACTTCACATTTCATTTCACCCTCGGGCATCAGGACAGGTTGAGAGGTCGAACCGCCATATTGTAGGGATGTTGAGGAAGTACATTTCAGCTAATGGAAAACACTGGGATGTAAAACTACCCCTGGTCTTAATGGCAATTAGGTCCACACCTCATAACTCTACAGGTGTCACACCTTTTGAAATGATGACAGGGCAGCAGATGACACTCCCCCTGCATCTCCTCTACCAACCTGAAGATGTCAGTGTAACCAGCACATATACTGCCCACCAGTATGTGGCAGACCTGAGGGCTCACCTCAGGCAGACATTCGCATGGGCACAAGAGCATCTGGAGCAAAGTGCTGAGGGCAGGAAAGCATACTACGATCAAAAGGCTAGCTCTACAGAATATCAGGTGGGAGACAAGGTGATGTATTTTAACTTCACAAAACCAGTGGGTGTTCCAAAAAAGTTTCTCCCAAACTGGTCTGGTCCTCATGAAATTGTAGGAAAGCTATCACCAGTAGCATACCGCATCAAAATCTCAAAAGGGAAAAGATCCCCTGTGTACAAGTGGGTCCACTTCAACCAGGTTAAGCCTTACAAACCCCAGATGGGAATAAAGGGGGTAGACAACGCTCAGGAGTAACTCCGGTTAAGGTGTAAGTTCTAAGACAGTGTAGAGAAGTCTATACTGTGTCAGGCACTGTGGCCAGTGCATCTGTGACTAGTTGTTGTGGCTAGTTATAGTGGTATTTGTTAGTTGTACTCTGCTTATAAAGTATTGAAGTGACACCCCATATTTGTGCAATTTCAGAATGAATCTGCTGAGCCTAATCATAGTGATCTGCGTACTCAATGCAGTACAGCCCTTGGAAATAGTGGAATCAGGTCCTCCTACTGGAATTATACTTCAGGATGCACCTGGAATTTTAGTGACTGACTGTTACGTGCACACTCAGAGAGTCTTTGTTCGGCTTGACCCTGCTGATGTGTACAAAAAGCATGTGGCTGGATGGGGAAGGGTCCCCTGGCATGTCGTCCAATGGAGCAAGGACATCATAGGACATGCCCAGTTTGACACAATTCATATGCTTAAACAGCTACAAAAAGTCACCATAATGCAGGAAGAATTAAGAGGAGTTAGACGCCCAAAGCGCTTCCTTGGTACACTACTGACAGCAGCATCAGCCTTAGGCTCACTCTTCTCAGTGGGTACTTCAACAGTTAACAGCATTAGCATATCCACATTGAAAAAACATGTGGAAGGGTTAAAAAGGGAAATGCCTGAGATACAAGAGAAAATGTATGTTCAGCAGAAGCAGCTGCAGCAGTTAGACAGAACTTTGGAGGGCACAATCCTCACTGTAAACCTACACACAGCCCTTTTGAATTATACAATCCACAGTATAGGCAAGATAGTGGATGTTATACAACATGATTATGCCCATGCACAAAAGGTTCAGGTACTAATGCAAGATTTGCTGAGAGAGGTCAGCTCTGTTGTCAACAGTTTGGCATCGAATAGGATCCCTTCATACTTGGTACCAGTTGAGCTAGTGAAGAATATCTTGAATCCGGTGTTGCAGGGAACCACGCAAACACTGCAGGTACATTTAGCTTACAGCCTGGGAAGTGCTATACCAATCCATGTTAACCCAGAGGCTCAAGAAATTGGCTTCCTGTTAAACCTCCCGATTATCAACACTAAAAACATATAAAGGTTGAAATCAGTGCTAAATGTAGGCTTCTGGTCTCAAGATATACACATAAAAATTGAGACACCCTCACTTATAGCTTACCAAGATGAAAACCCTGACATGTATCTGACACCTAACCTACATATGTGTACAGTGGTCAAAGATATTCACTGGCTGTGTCCCAGTAAACCTTTTGTAAGAGACCCCATTGAAGGCCTATGTGGCATTAAAAGGTTAACCACGGAAGACAAATGCAATGCTGTTGCTACATACAGAGATGATGTGACTACCACCCGAATTGAGAGAGCAGGAAATAAGTGGTTAGTGAATACACCTGTCAGTGAAGCTGTAATGACATATAACAGACATGATACAGCTACTCCAATACACCTCCCTAACGAAACTATGCTAATTCAAATCCCAGTAGGAGTAATTCTCCACATCAAACACTTAGCTCTATACCATCTTGATGCTGATGTGCATAGTGTTGAGTTTGAAATAGCTGATGCCTTTAAAGGACACACTCTGGTAGTAGACAATTCACTCAGGAATCAAGTTTTGTTTGAGGGACCTAAATTAGCAAAGATCAGCCTCCAGTTAGGTAGCCTCCAAGCTACACCTGTGGAGCCAAAACCTAAGAGGGTGCCATTCACTTGGGGTTGGGATATCAGTGACAGCCTATTACTTATCTTCACACTATGTGGGTAGGCTACAATGGGCCTCCTGAGGTGGACACTGTACCAGCGAATCCACAAACTACAGATTAGCCTGTCAGAGCAGGAAAGTGTGAGACTTAGCAACGCTCTTGAGCTCAAATCTAACATGTGTAGACCACTCCCTGAGCTTACTCCCGTTATAACATGCAATTCTGACTAGATAAAAAAAATAGAGACTGCTCTATTCCCTATACCCCTCTCACTGAATAGTCTTTATAGTTTTTTTTTTCATGTAGTAACCTCATGTGTATTCATGTGTAACCTTTTAGTAGTCCTGAAAAAGGATACTATTATTATACACACTAAAGAAGTTACTTAGTTGTAACTGTTGAGTTATAGTTTACTCAAAATGCCAATGGTCGAAGGATGAGGTGAGGTTTGTGTTTTGTTCCTGCTGTTCCCCTCTTAGTACACCGCACAGGTCAACGACTCCAGGTCCTCGATCAGTCCGTGCAGGGGGGAGATGTTGTGAACACCAGTCAAGATGGCTTTCTAGGGACCAGTTTACGACAGGGCCCCTCTCTAACTGACGGTGCGTAGGAAGATGTTCCACACCGTGATTGGATCTTTGGTCAATGAACATTAATAAATGTTCAGCAACATCAGATAAGATGTTGGGACAACTACCAGACACCTCTTCCAGAACAGGAAGGGGGACCTTCTGCACCCACCAAAACCAAGGAGAAGACTTCTCATTGGACGACACATTGACTCTAGCCATTAAACTCATTCCTAAGGTTTAGGCAAGGACTGCCATAAAAATTCTTTCAGGACCTCCTGGATGGAGCAGCAGAGACTGAAATAAAGAGAGGCCACAGAGATCTATCTAAATCCATTCATACCTAGGTTTGGAGGCCTTAATTTGATCTAAACTGCATCACATACACTCCATCTTCATGCAAAAGCACAGTTTATGTTAATGGTTACTGACTGCTAAACCAACAGGTCATGGGACAGACCTGTTAAGAGATAAACAAATGCATGGACGATGATTTAACCATTTCATATTGTGTTTGGTGTCTATCTGTTCCCTACGATGCCTTTAATAATTTGAAAGAGGTTTGGTAAAGAAATAATGCATGGGTAAAATGTTAAAGACACTCTTTAACACTGTACTTTATGCTATGCAAATGAGTTCCACACTAGGGTGGGGAACAACGGGGCTGCTTCAGATAACAGTAGCCAATCACACTCCAGGATCGGCAAAGCGCCATATTTCAATCTCCTCCTTATTAGAAAGGGATAAATATGTCCCCCGGGTAGACACACCCTTGTTGTGCGTTTCCAACTCCACGGGGAAGGAGACATTAACAGACACTCCACGTCCTGAGTTTCTGACCTGACGAGGAAAGAAACTACAAGACGGTTAAGGTGAAGCTTTTGCGAGCAAAACCTTTTTCATTGCTTCCAGCTGCACTCTAGCTGAAAAAGGGCCCCAGCGTTGAGGGACTTCATCTGACCCTTACGGCTTCTACAGCAGCACAGCCCAGTCCGCAAAGGACCTCTGCATCGGCAGACATTGCTTGTACCACACGGCTCCTCAGCGACGCAGCCAGCCTGCAAAGGAACCTGTGAAGATTCATCTGACCCAGCTGCCCAGTCCATCCTAAAGGACCCTCTTGGCGCAACCGAAGTTCAGCATCCTCCAGCCCAGCGTGGCACGACTACTGGATCGCAACTCCGCGCCCTCCCACTGCACGCAGCCTGCATCATCAGTGGAAGACGTCTCTGCTACCGGATTGATCACCCGACTGTGTGGAACGTAAATATAAACTTACCAAACCTCTTTTCTAGAGACCTTGGCATTAGTTTATACATGCAGCATATGTTTTTCTAACCTGTTTAGATAACAGTTACTTGAGGTCAGCTTATTACAAATAATAGGGATATTATTCGTTGAATGATAAATAAGCAATTATTTATCACCATTTTACCAGAGCCATTAGGTGGCTTCCATAAGAAGCATTCCCATACAATTCTCTTCCATTCTACATTCAGTTCAACAGCATTGCATTTATCCATTCTGTGTTCCCTTCATTTATGTGTTTCTTTGATTTAATTCAGTATTCTCCTTTGATTATTATTTTACTATCTTTTAGAAGTGCATATTCATTATTTCATTATTAATCGTTGCGGTATTTACTCTTGCATGTTTATTGTTAATAAATTTCATTGATTTTTATTATAACTGTGTCTTCCTTGTGTTGATGATCAAAGATTCTACTAGTTGACCAGACTCACATATCCTTCAGATAAATCAGTTAACCGACTCCCTCCATTTTATATTAATTCTGAATTATTGAACAGCTCCTTTGGAGTGTTCTTAAATTGTTAAGATAGTATTCTTAACTGGTGCCCCGTATTACAAAAGGAGGAAGGGGTCATCTGATACACTTATAACCACACCTTAAGTGACATGTAATCAAAAATCACTACGTCACTGGTGAATGGAGTAAAAATCACTACATTTTGAGTTTATTTTATTAAATATCAAAAATCTAAAAGGTGTACATCATGCCTGACACCTACATGAACACTTTACAGTTGGTTTTATGATTGTTAGTCATTTTCTTCAAATGCTATCAAAATCAGAAACGTGTATACCAATGTCATATGTAACTTTAGAGACATTCCCTAATTTTTGGTGAATATCAAACTAAGCATTTTCACATAAATAAAGGGCTTAATGTGGTTTATTGTGATGATAAAAGACCAAATCGGTATAGCATGTTACGCACAGTGAAGCAGATGAGCCCACAATATTAATGCAATGCGCAAAGTTTCACATTAAGTGTTTTTCTTCCATAGAACTATTATAAAGAAAATGCTTAGCGTGCAGAATGTTGCATTTCTCTAATCTCATCTCTCATCTCACCAATATATCGAGTTTGGTCTTATTATAGCATTTATGTATTATTTTTTTAACAGTGATTTAACGATTTTCTATGGCAAAGCACTTTCTGGGCTCAAATCAAGTCACCTTTATTTATATAGTGCTTTTTACAATGCAGATTGTGTCAAAGCAGCTTTACAGTGATAATATTTTTTACAGGAAAAATTACAGGAAAATAATTGCCCCCGGATCGAGATTTCAACCCCCTGGGAGTACCAACAGTTTTTTTTTCTACTTCAAGCACTGATTCACTGATCACCCTTTCACCAACTAGTATTCATTATTAGCCAGGGAGAGCCAGTGGGTTTTGCAAGTGTTTAGCTCTGTTTCCTTGCTTTCAATTTGTTTCCATAGTTTTTCCATTTGTATGATCATCATTTGCACCTGATGTTCATTTTGTTAGTTAGTTTCTCTGTGTATTTAAGCCTTGTGTTTTGTTCAGTTCAAGAGTTTTTTTGTTTCTAGTTCGTTAAAGGTGCTCATCTCCTCACTATCCGCTAGCTGCCTGTCCCCTGAACACACTGTAAAAAAACGCGGTCTCTGTAGTCGCCACAAGCTCCGAAAACGGCAATAAAAACAAACTGGTGCAGCCTGGACCACAAAACATAATAAACATGCTCCAGCCAATAACCGACAAGAATGATTTTAAATGCGCGTTCATGATTGTTTCAGGAAGCATGGAGGGGAGGGGGAGGAGGAGGAGGAGGGAGGGTCTAGCTAGCCTCTGTTTTGTTTGACAACACTTCGAACGTCAACAGAAAGTTACTCCGCCCAGGATCACTTAGAGAACCTTTAATAAACCTTTATACTACTTGCAACCAGCTGTGACACAATGTGCAGATATCTTGCTTGATGATCCCGCAATGCCTTCAAGATAACATTTCTAATCATTGTTTCATTTGAATTTAACTAAAAAGTAGCTCACCTCTGGAAAGCAGGACAGAAAGGGTTTAATATAGATGTTGGAGTCATGGACTTTGAGGTCATGGTCTCCTAAACCGCGAGTCACACCTATGGTGGCCATCACTCGTGCCTGTGTGTGAGAAATAAAAAATAAGCATAAATTCACAAGACTAGAAAAGTACATAGGACTATACACTGAAAAATAGGGCTTATATTATGAATAAAAGAAACTGCTGAAAAATCCAGCTAAAACAAGCCTAAGCTGGTTGGCTGGTCTTAGTTGGTTTAAGCTGGAAGTAGCTGGTTTTAGCTGGTCTTCCAGCCTGGATTAGCTGGTCAAGCTGGTCTCCCAGCCTGGGTTAGCTGGTGTTCAGCTGGTTTAAGCTGGTCTCCCAGCCTGGTCATAGCTCACAGAGAGTCAGGACTTTGGTTTTAACGTCTCATCCGAAGGATGGTGTTTGTAACAGTATAGGTTACCTGTCACTATACTGGGGTATCCCCTGCTGGCCTCACTAACACCTCTACCATCAGTAACCTAGTTTATATAACTTTGTATATTTAGTTAAAATAATTATTAAATCAATGGTCAATTACAAGCAGTTTCCTAGCTTACACTCTTCCTATAGGTGCATGCCATTTGCTTGTCAAAATGAAAAGTTTAATATGATTTGTCAGTTAACCTTCAGGGGTCTGAGGATTTTTGGGGCCCTGGAGAAGTTCTGACATGCCCTGACATTTTTCCTTTTTCAGTTGTTCATAAACACATTAATGGAAAAAGTGTCATTACACTGTATTCAGCACAAACTAGGCTACAATAATATGTGAGGAACATGTATGTACATGTTTGTATTTTTGAAGGAATAACGTTTATGCGTGGTTATTGAAAAAACAAAAAACTTAAGTCATTGAAATAAAGCCAAAAAATATATATTAAATCTGTATTCACAAGACTTCTGGGTATTGGAGGTTGTAGACTAGAGTTTTTGCTTCAAAATGAGGTAAAAATGATGCTGCCTGCTTGTTCATATAAAACAATAGAGAGATTTAAATTTTCTAAAACATCTTTGGTCAAGAAACACAGTATGCGTGGAGGCGTGAATCATCATGAATAATGGGTCATTTACACCTGAAAAGACAAAAGAACCTCTAATGAGCTGCATATTAATGAGCTCTTTCAGTCAGGTAGGCTGTGAAAAAGTCCACAAATTCATCTAAAGAAGAACAGGAACCAGGAACTAACGGCATGTCTTCTAGAGGTCACACTTTTCAAGACAATAAATACACGATTGAGATGATGTATACAAGTATTGACTCAGAATTTGCCTCTGAATAGCTCTGGCTCCGTGGGTGTGGCCGCATTAGTGGATAATGAGCTGAATCACGGACTTCTGACATGGCTCTCTTTTCATACAGATTACATAAACACAGAATTTTTGTTTTCGATTTGACTTACACGATTTAAAACCTGACATGTCAACATTTTTTTAGACAGAAGTCTCATTTTTTTGTGATTAGTATTCACTAAGTTACAGTTCATTTTCTTTTTTTTTTTATTAAAGATTTTAAAAATATACAAAACAAGGTGTCATCACTGGGTGAGGGAACAGTAATAATAATGGCAAAGTATACAGAAAGATTGAAAAAAAAAAAAAAAAAAAAAAAAAAAAAAAACAGTACCACAAAAAGAAAAAAAAGATAATTAGGCACAATAGTACGCACTGGGTGCACAGTGTAATTGCAACAGTGGTAATATATATACATATACATATATATACATATACATATACACATTAATTTAAAAAAAAAAAAAAAAAAAAAAAAAAAGGGGGGGGGGGGGTTGTTGAGATAGGGATAGCATTAAGACCTGTTTTCCTCCTTAAAGTAGTCCAAAAAAGGGTTCCAAACTCTAAAAAAGAGTTTATGCTTCTGTCCCATTGTGAACCTGATCTTTTCCATTTTAAGTGCATGTAGCAAATCAAAAACCCATTGGCGATAAGTATGTGGAACTGCAGACTTCCAATTCATGAGAATCAATCGCCTAGCCAATAAAGTTGCAAAGGCTACACTATCAGCCTGTAGATTAGTTACTTTGATGTTGTCTGGCACAACCCCAAACACTGCCAATAGAGGGTTAGGGTCTACTTGTAAAGATAGAACCACTGAAAAACACCTAAACACTCTCTCCCAGAAGTCAAACAGTTTAGGGCATGACCAAAAGGAGTGCAGTAGGGTGGCTGGTTCACTTGAACATCGAAGGCATATTGGATCAAGATTAGTGAATATTTTATTAAGTTTAGTTCTGGACCAATGAGTTCTATGCACTACCTTAAATTGGATCAGTGTGTGCCTAGCATTAATTGATGAGGAATGTATTCGGTCAAGAATCAAGTTCCAAACATGATCCTCAAATACTAGGTTTAGTTCCTCTTCCCAGAGCTTCCTCAATGGACCTGTTGAAGGGGACTGTTTTGTGTTAATTATCGTATAAATCTTAGAGATTGCCCCTTTTGTGGATTTGTATTGCTCTAATATGTCTTCAAGAATATTTTGAGACATGCCCAAGGGGAAGCTAGGGAACTGCTTATGAATAAAGCTACGTATCTGAAAATATCTAAATAAGTGAGAAGAGGGTAAATTAAATTTCTCTTGAAGTTGGGTAAAGGAAGCAAAAGTGTTGTTTATATATAACTGACCAATTGTAATAAAACCACGGTCTCTCCAAATATTAAAGGCCCCATCCAGTAAGGAAGGTGGAAAAGATATATTGCAGAGAATAGGAACAGTAAGACTAGGATCTTTAAGGCCTAATGATAGTCGGAACTGAGACCAAATTCTAAATGAATGTTTAACAACAGGATTTTTAACTACAGTAGTATGTTTGGAGGGGATGGATGTACCCAAAATTGATGTTAAAGTTGCTGGGCAGCAAGAGAAAGCTTCCAGTTGTACCCACTGAAATTTCTGAAAATGCAAGTCATGTTGAACCCAAAATAGCATATTTCTTATGTTAGCTGACCAGTAATATGTTTGAAAATTAGGCAAAGCCAGGCCCCCCAAGCATTTTGGTTTCATAAGATGATTTTGACTAATCCGTTTAGACTTATTGTTCCATATAAAAGACAAGATATTACGCTGCAGCATCATGAAGAAGGATTTAGGAATAAAAATCGGAAGGCACTGGAATAAATACAAAAATTTAGGGAGAACACTCATCTTAATGGCATTCACCCTTCCTATGAGAGAGAGGGGAAGACAGTTCCAGGACAGGAACAGAGATTTGACATAATTGTGGAGAGGGCTAAAATTGGCTTTAAACAAATCTGAATGCTTGCGTGTGACCAGGACTCCCAGGTATTTAAAACGATTTCTAACAACTTTGAAAGGAAAGTCTGAGTATGAAATCTGTAGAGACACATCATTCAATGGGAACAGCTCACTTTTAGAAAAATTTAACTTATATCCTGAGAAGTTACTAAAAGATTCTAGAATAGAGAGAGTATGAGGAATTGAGGTAAGAGGGTTGGATAGAAATAAAAGAAGATCATCCGCATAAAGGGAAACCTTTTGTACAATACCTGCACGAACAATACCACAGACCTGAGGGCTTGACCGTAGGGCAATAGCAAGAGGCTCAATAGCAACAGCAAATAAAAGTGGCGAGAGGGGACAACCCTGTCTTGTGCCCCTCTGTAAATTGAAATAATCTGATGTAACATTATTAGTGCGTACAGAGGCTTTAGGAGCAGCATATAAAATTTTAATCCAAGAAATAAATATAGGGCCAAATCCAAATTTTTCTAAAACTCTAAATAAATAAATCCATTCAACACGGTCAAACGCTTTTTCGGCGTCAAGTGAGAGTACCACCTCGGGACTGTTAGAATGTGGAGAGTACAGAATATTAAAAAGGCGCCTAATGTTAATAAATGAATATCTATCACGAATGAAACCAGTTTGATCGGGCGAAATTATTTGGCACATAGAGTTCTCCAAACGGGTAGACAGCAGTTTGGCTAAAATCTTATAATCACAATTCAACAGTGATATGGGTCGGTATGAACCACATTCTAGTGGATTCTTATCCTTCTTTAAAATTAAAGAAATAATTGCCTGATACATGCTTAATGGTAAAGAATGATTCTGGAGACTCTCTGAAAATACTAAGAGCAGAATTGGACAGAGAGAATTAGAAAAAGCCTTATAAAATTCAGCCGAAAAGCCATCTGGCCCCGGGGCCTTGCCAGATTTTAGAGAGGCAATGGATTCCCCAATATCTTCAATTTGAATGCCCCTCTCTAGCGCTTCACGTGACATTTCGCTAATGGTAGGAAACTCAATATCATTTAAAAAAGTTTCCAATTGGGATGTGTCCGATGACGATTCTGAAGTGTATAAATCAGTATAAAACTGCTTAAATTGGGAATTTATTTCTTTATGGTTGACCGTAATGGTTCCTGTTTGTAACCTAATCTGAGGTATCATGCGAGATGCCTCAGCTTGACGAATCTGGTGAGCAAGTAATCTCCCCGTCTTATCACTTTGCTCATAGACCCGGTGCTGTGCACGTATAATCATTTTTTCTGCCTCTTCCGTTGATAGTATATCATATTCAGTTTGTAGCAGTTGACGGTCTTCATAAAGTTTAGGAGAGGGGTCGGAAGCATATTGGGTGTCAATATTTGCAATAAAATCAGACAATTTTTCAAGGTGTCTTTTCCTCTTTCGATTTTTATAAGAAGAATAAGAAATTATTAGACCACGTAAGTAGCACTTCAGGGTTTCCCAAATAGTAGAGTATGACATGCCTGGTGTTGAATTGATTTCCATAAAGCTAGAAATGCTAGAAGAAATCAAGTTAATAAAATCTTGGTCACTAAGCAAAGATGGATTAAAACGCCACTGACAGTATTTGGGTGGTTGTTGTGCAATCTGAAGTTCGAGCACAACTGGTGCATGATCAGAGATTACAATGCCTTTATAAGAACAGTCATGTAAGTATGGAAGAAGTTTATGATCCAAAAAGAAATAGTCAATTTGAGAGTATGTCTGATGTACATGGGAGAAGAAAGAGTATTTCCGTTCTGAGGGTTTCAAATATCTAAATGCATCGCATAGACCATATTTTTGCATAAGTGTATGAATGACTGAAGCGCATTTTGATAGTGCAATAATCTTTTTGGAAGATCTATCAAGATGGGGAGACATGACGCAATTAAAATCTCCACCCAATATGAGTGGGTGTGAGTGAATATTGGGGATACAAGTGAAAAAAGAGGAGATAAATGATGGGTCATCATAATTAGGAGCATAAACATTTGCAAGAGTAAGGGGGGCTGAGAATAGCGTTCCCGTTACAATAATGTATCTCCCTTTATGATCCACAATAGTGTCAGAAGCAACAAATGGAACAGATTTATGCACTAAGATTGCGCAGCCTCTAGATTTAGAATGAAAAATAGAATGAAAAACTTGTCCGACCCAGCCCTTTTTTAATCTAAAGTGGTCAGTGGAACGAAGATGCGTTTCCTGTAAGAAGGCGAAATCTGCCTTTAAACTCTTCAAATGGTTCAACACTCGATTACGCTTAACTGGATTATTAACAGCCTTACAGTTCCAACTAATACATCTCAAAGGAGGGCCCCCATCACTGTTTGTCAAACTACTCATAAGAATAAATATTCAACAAATGGGACAATCTTCTGGAAGAAAAGAAGGTGGAGGAAAATAACAAAACAAAATAGAAAAGAGAGAAAAAAAGAATAAAGGAAGGAAAAAAAAAAAAAAAGAAAAAAACGACGACACCCTGAAGGATATATAATTAAACCTGGAAACAAACACCGCATCAAAGTAACAACCCCTCCCTCCCATCCCACCCCATCACTTACCCTCTTGACCACTCCACACTTACGAACCGAGCTAACACTTCCATCGAAGGAGTGTACGCTACACTGGGTTAACACCCAACAGCACAAACGAGTCACTTTTAAACAGAACTCGATAGTGACTCTGCAAATAATATACTCAAATCAAGAAGTTACAGCCAAAAAAAATATAGCCTGTATTATATGTTAGCCGAAAAAGGGCAGAGTTTCAGAGCACTTTGATATAGACTGTACAAAACGTTTACAGTTATGCGTGGTTCAATAAGATTCCCGAAAAAGTCGTTGACAATAACAAAAAATGTTAGAACTACAGTCTATAGTTAGATCAGACAGGTGACTATAACAATAACAAATGATCATACTGTTAAAGAAGAAAACGGCAACAAACTATCAGACAGCATCCAAGTTAACTCAAGTGGGCAGCCAAAACTATAGAAGTTAACAGTTGAGGCAGTTCACAGTTCAAATGTCATACCTTTCAGGAAGACATTATGTGTTGTTTAACAAAGCTCATCGCTTCAGCTGGCGTATCAAATTTATGTTCAATGTCTTGGTAGGTAATCCGAAAGCCGGTTAAGCCCCGCAGTCCGTATCTTACATCAGGATGCGACCTCAGCACCCGTTTCACATCGTAGTATGCAGCTCGTTTTTTGGCGATCTCGGCAGGAAAGTCCGGAAAAATGTGGACATCCTTGCCCTTGAATTTAAGCTGCTTAGCTTGGATGGCTTTCTGCAAAAGAGCTTCTTTAACGTCGAATCGGTGAAAACAGATCACGAACGCACGCGGTCTCTGACCCTCAGTCGGTTTCGCCGCCAGTGTGCGGTGGGCGCGGGCAAGGAGCGGCGGTTCGTCGAGACCAAAAATTTCTTTCAACGTCTCCGCCACAAATTTTGTAGGCTGTGGGCCTTCCATGCCCTCGGGAATTCCCAAGAGGCGCAGGTTGCTGCGTCGGGAGCGACATTCCAGATCCGTACATTTGGCACGAAGAGTAGCGATTTCGTTCTGCAAGGATGCTACCGTTGGCTCAAGTGCCTGCAAGCTTGTCGTCCATTCTGAAGTTGCACTTTCAAGGCTAGTCAGTCTCTCCTCGTGCGCTCTCACATCCGAAGTCACCGATACTAGAGAGTTTTGCATTTCCTCACGCAGAGATGATATTTCTCTTCGGAATTCAGCAGCATGTAAGTCAAACTTTTGATGTATTCCGGCTTCCAATGACTTAATTGCTGACATAATTGCTGCACCATCAATTGTGCTAGCATCGTCCTTAACTAGCTCTGAAGTAGATCCGTTGGAGCTTGCTGAATCGGCCTTTTTCTGTCTTTGAGCTTTGGTCGACATTATCACGAAAGGCAAAAAATGTCTAGCTATATAGTCTAGTAAGTGCTAGAGATGTTTAAAATTGCGCTGTATCAAGTATATAAAGTAATTATAGATTTATTTGCAGAGCTCCCGAACTTGCGACCTTACATGATGAACGCCAGACCGGAAGTCCCAGTTCATTTTCTGAGAACTATCAGATTGGACTTCATTCAGAGGGACACGAGAGATCACGCATCATGTTAGTTTTCTTTATTTTGCAAAAAGCACAACATTTTGTTTTTACTCTGAGTGTACACAAATAAAAGAAGATATTCCACAGAATAAAATGGTGTATAACTCTTAATTGTATGTTGTTTAGAATTGTATCTTTGTTTAGAATAACAGCCGCGTTTGCAGACTTTATTGGTGTTATTGCACGCACTTAAGCTTTAGTTAGTTTCGGTTTTCAGCCATTCCCGGGTTTAGGCTTTTGCAGTGCTGATTTGCAAGGCAGGCCTAGCTCGTTTCAATCACGTGTTAATAAGCAGTATATTAATTGTGTGTGCGCGCTGTCGCGGAAGCGTCAGCGTTCAGCCTCCTCGTGTGAAGACCGACTCGGGTAAAGACCTGCGACTCTACCTGCGCGACTCCACCGAGCAATGAAACCGGTAGGCACTTAAGTTTCTTCCCTCCTTTCACACTTTTCCTTCTTCCGCAGCATGTGCTTTCAACACATTCCTGTTGTCTCTCGGCAACGCTCCACTAACCCTCATAAAAGGCAGCGCAATGCTTCTAGCCTGCGGTCTATTTACTCCTCTTCTAACACTAATACTCTGTCTCTGTGGGTCTATGGAATTGTCAGTCAGCAGTTAACAAAGCTGACTTCATTCCAGCCTTTGCTACTAATTCTTCTCTTAATATCTTGGGCTTGACTGAGACCTGGATTCATCCAGAGGACTCAGCAACCCCTGCTGCTCTCTCTAACAACTTCACTTTCTCTCATACCCCTCGCCAATCTGGGAGGGGTGGGGGCACAGGTCTTCTCATTTCTGACAATTGGAAATACTCGACTCATTCCTCTCTTTGCAACTACAATTTCATTTGAGTTTCATGCTATTACAATCTCAATTCCTGTCAAAATTCATATCGTACTAATTTATCGCCCCCCAGGCCAACTGGGTACCTTTGTAGAGGAACTGGACATGCTGCTGTCCTCATTCCCAGAGGATGGTAGCCCACTTGTAGTTTTTGGCGATTTCAACATTCATCTTTAGAAGCCTTATGCTTCAGACTTCCACTCTCTTCTAGCCTCATTCGATCTTAATCGGCTCATCACCACAAGTACACACAAATCTGGCAACCAACTTGATCTCATTTACACATGCAACTGCATCACCGACAACATTCTGGTAAAACCTCTGCACTTTTCTGATCATTTTTTCATTACTTTTAATCTTCAACTCCCCATTTGTTCACCACCAACCCCGCTACCAGTTACCTTCAGACGAAACCTGTGCTCTCTTTTTTCTTCTGATCTTTCCTCTACTGTATCTTCCGCCCTTCCCTCACCCTCACAATTCTCATCTCTGGATGTGAATACAGCAACAGACACTTTATGTTCCACATTAACTTCTTCTCTAGATAGTATCTGTCCTCTGTCATCCAGGCCTGCACGTGCCACTCCCTCTAATCCCTGGTTATCTGATGTTCTTCGTGAACATCGGACCAAACTCAGGGCTGCAGAGAGGAAGTGGCACAAATCAAAAGACCAATTTGACCTAAGTAGCTATCAGTCTCTGCTCTCATCCTTTTCTGCTGAAATTCATGCTGCTAAATCCTCCTATTTCCACAACAAAATCAACAGCGCTTCAAACACATGCACACTTTTCAAAACATTCAACTCTCTCCTCTGCCCCCCTGCACCACCACCCACCTCATCCCTTACTGCTGATAATTTTGCTAAATTTTTCACTGACAAAACATCTACCATCAGCAGTCAGTTCTCTGCTCCACACACACAGGAACTCAGACCAACCACACACACAGCCACACACCTCCTCTCTTCATTCTCCCCCCTCACTGAGACAGAAGTATCCAAACTTCTCCTCTCCAGTCATCCTACTACCTGCCCTCTAGATCCCATCCCCACACACCTTCTACAAGCCATCGCTCCCACACTTTTACCAGCACTGACACACATCATCAACACATCTCTCCACACTGGCACTTTCCCTAACACATTCAAGCAGGCTCGGGTAACCCCACTGCTTAAGAAATCCACATTAAACACGTCTTTTGTAGACAGCTACAGACCTGTTTCTCTCCTACCATTCATAGGAAAAACACTTGAACGAGTTGTTTTCAACCAGGTGTCATCTTTCCTCTCACAGAGCAACCAATTGGATGTCAATCAATCTGGTTTCATCAGTTCTCATTCTGCTCGATCTATCTGCTGCCTTTGACACGGTGAATCATCAGATCCTCCTGTCCACCCTCTCATCACTGGGCATCACAGGTACTCCACTTCTCTGGTTTCAATCCTATCTCACAGGAAGGTCTTTCAGGGTTGCCTGGAGAGGGGAGGTATCCAAAGCTCATCAACTGACCACGGGTGTTCCTCAGGGTTCAGTTCTTGGACCCCTCCTCTTCTCCATTTACACTACATCACTTGGGCCCATCATTCAGGCACATGGTTTCTCCTACCATTGCTATGCTGATGACACACAACTCTTCCTTTCATTCCAACCAGATGATCCCACAGTAGCTGCACGAATCTCAAGCTGTCTGGCGGACATCTCGGCATGGATGAAAGAACATCATCTACAGCTCAACCTGGCTAAGACTGAGCTTCTCGTCTTCCCTGCCAATCCGACTCTAAATCACGATTTCAGCATCCAGCTAGGCACATCCTCAATTACCCCATCAAATTCGGCCAGAAATCTTGGAGTAATCCTTGATGATCAACTGACCTTCAAAGACCACATTGCAAAGACAGCTCGGTCATGCAGATTTGCACTATACAACATCAGGAAAATCAGGCCCTTCCTAACAGAACATGCAACACAACTTCTGGTCCAGGCCCTGGTCATTTCTAGGCTTGATTACTGCAATGCACTTCTGGCTGGACTGCCATCATGCACAATCAAGCCTCTACAAATGATTCAGAACGCAGCAGCACGTCTCGTCTTCAACGAGCCAAAAAGAGCCCACATCACGCCTCTCTTCATCTCTCTTCACTGGCTACCACTTGCTGCTCGCATCAAATTCAAGGCGTTGACGCTTGCTTACAGATCTACCACAGGCTCAGCACCCTCCTACTTCCACTCACTCTTACGAGTCTACACTCCTACCAGAAGCCTGTGCTCATTAAAGGAGCGAAGGCTTGTGGTACCATCACAGAGAGGCACGAAATCACTTTCCAGAACATTCTCATTCACTGTCCCTTGCTGGTGGAATGATCTTCCTGCCTTCATCTAGAATGCGGAATCCCTGGCAATATTCAAAAGACAGCTGAAAACCCATCTCTTTCGTGAGCACTTAACCTCATCTTAAAAAAAAAAAAAAAAAAAAAAAAAACCTTCTTATTCCTATCCTTTCACTTCCTCTAATCCCTCTCTATTGTAGCTTAGGATAATCTGAGCACTGCCTATAACTTGTATTATGAGCACTTCTTGTCTATTTGCCTCGTCATGGCGACTCGCTTGTTGTATTCCTCACTTGTAAGTCGCTTTGGATAAAAGCGTCTGCCAAATGAATAAATGTAATGTAAATGTAATGTAAATGTATGTGCAACATTGACAGAGTATTTTGAGTCTCTTTCACACTGGTTAGAAAAAAAACGCAGTAGTCATGCTGGCGTGACCGCCGACCCAAGGGAGTTAATTGCTTATGATGAGATCATCTCCATGTTAAAACTCAGGGGTCGGCCGTTGCATCGGCGATACCACCTCGTTTTTTTTCTTACCAGTGCGAAAGAGACTAAAAATACTCTGTCAATTTTGGACATACAAATAAGAGTTATATATTATTAAAAACTGTGGAATGTCTTCTTTTGTGTACACTCACAGTAAAAACAAAATGTTGTGCTTTTTGCAAAATAAAGGAAACGTCTCTGGTTACGCATGTAACCATGGTTCCCTGAGAACAGGGAACGAGACTCTGCGCTGAATTGCGCTATGGGGAACGTCACTCATGACAGGTGTTTGAAATGCCAAGAATCACACAACTCCAATCCTATTGGCCAGCGACAGCCTATGACGTCGAACGGCGCGAACCGTGACGTATAAAGGGAGTCTCTTCCTGAGGAAGCAGTCAACACCTTCTCGTCTTTGAGGGACTGTTCCGTAGGCACCCCGAAGCATGGCAAGAAAGCGCAGAGTCTCGTTCCCTGTTCTCAGGGAACCATGGTTACATGCGTAACCTGAGACGTTCCTTTTCGAAAGGGAACTTCAACTCTGCGCTGAATTGCGCTATGGGGAATGATATACCCATGCCGCCATGCTAGAGGAGAGTGCATGCCCAGAATGTCTGGACAAACGTCCGGCAGTTCCAGGGAAAAACCGGGAGCAACTCTCCAAGGCTGTCTGTGACAGCATTTCCTACGGCCAACTGCCCAAGCTGAGCCTAAAAGAGGCCTTTCGTGAAAGGCCTGGCAAGGCTGCTCAAGGCATCTGGGACCAACAACCCGTAGGAAGTGGTCACTTAAAGGGAATGTGGCCAGGGAACCAGAAGGAATCCTGGCCAGTCACTAGGGGGATAAATTCACCCCTGACGCCACCAAGGAGGCCGTACTAATTAGCGAAAGCCAAACATGGTCTAGGCCAACCTTGTCTGACATACAGAATCTCCAATGCGCAAACTCCAAAGAGGAGAGCAGGTAAGAGTGACTTCGAAAGGGCAGTGAGCAACTCAAACCCACACGCAGAGATGGGCATCCTGAAGAGCGGAACTCAGCTGAGCGCTATAAACCCTTGTACTGAGGGGAGTAAGACCACTCATCCTAGGATCTACTCAGCTTCTGATAAGCGCTGAGGAGGCTGTGTGCTAGAGAACCCTGGTACAGGGGAGCACAAACCAGCCTGGGGCCTGTCTGAACGGGAGACTTCACAGAAGTCTACAACCAATGACCAGCTTAGGGAGCTAAGCACAATTACGCAGTCAACCCAGAGGGAAGTACAAAGCTCAACCTAACAGACAGACCGTACTGTAGGCACATAATCATGGAGGCCGAACAAAAGGGGCCTACAACATAGCTACGAGTTCTTACAATGAACAAATCATCACAGCATGAACCCAACACACCAGGTGGTATTCAGGATGGCCCATAGGCCAAAGAACTGAAAACATAGCATGCTGAGCGCATGACCAACCAAGTAATTAGGTAGCTGTGAGTGCCCACAAAACAGCCCATCCAACACAATCCAACGAGCAGTGTACTCTTTAAGTACAGTGTACGCCATCACATGCTAAAGAATGCCCCATGGGCCTATAACCTCAGCAGACATGTGGCATCTGCTCGTGGCAGTGTTATCGAGGTTCAGGCTGGACAGACCGACAACAAGGAGGTCATTAGCCAGCCCGAGCCCCGGCCAGCTAGCGATATAAGAAACTTTACCGTAAAGTAAAATAAAACTGAAAGGGAAAAAGCCAGCATGCTTACAAAGGAGGCCCTTAAGGCCTACCCGTTGCACGCGGCGTCAGCCAGCGGCCACTAAAGTTCTAGGAGCAAAATAGAACCGAGTAATAGACAGGGTAGCTATTTAGCTCAACTAGAGCTAAAGGAAACCAAGCTCAAGGCAGCAAATGCATAAAACCAGACCAAAGTTGGTTTTAGTACAAGAGCTCACCTCAAGAGGCAAGCCACTTCAGAGATGTACTCAGTAAAAGCACCTTTTACTCTCTAAGCGAGAGGAGTACAAAGCCAAACTCCAGCGTGGCACAAAGGAGGCCTGCGAAGGCCTACAACCCGTATACACTAGTGGCATCAAGACCCATCCATGGTGATGAGTCACATAGACAACATGCAGACAGAAAGGAGGCCCTGACGGGGGCCTACAACCTCTATGAACACATGGCATCAACCAGTGGTAGCTTCATGACTAGGGCCAGCCCGCAGGCAAGGTACTTGAAAAACCCTCGGGTATAAGAAGTACACACTACGCCACAGAACTCAATGAAAGGCCCAACATAGGGCCTATTCGTACAGAGGTGTGCGCGGCTGAAGGCGGCGAGAGTCAAAGACATTACTCAACCATGGAATGAGTCCAGAAATGACCAACCCGGCTGGGTCAACACAGAAGCTACAAAGGAGGCCTAGCAAGGCCTACTACTTTTCGCACCATGTGGCACCAGCCCGTGGTCATAACAGGGCCCAAGCTCAAGGGGGCAGGTCTAGATCCTACACGATAAGTGGGGAACTAGTTACCAAACCTGAGCTCAAGCCTGCACATTCCAACAGGCAGTGTACCTCGGTACATAAGAATGCTACCACGGTCTGAGGAAGGCCGAACAGGCCTATTACCCCAGACAACGTGAGCAAAAGCCTAAGGCAGTGCTAAAAATACATGAGCAAACTCATGATCATAACCAACAGCACCTAAAAACAAGCTGTGATAAGAGAGAGGCTACAATAAAGAGCCAACAATCTAACAGCAAATGCAAGACAGCTGCTGTGGTCACGATCGACTGGGAGTTAACAGAGATTAGCTATTCTAACCAGAATAAGACTCTCTACACTCACTTGAGTGTGCAATCCAACAGGTGATGCACTCAGAAAACACACACCCTAACCGTGGAGTACAACAAAACACCACGTTCATAGATAGAGGCTAATCACAGCCTGCTATCACAGAAACAGGCGTTAACCTGTGGCAGCACATATGTATGTAGGGCCAAAGCTTAGAACCCCAAAGCAAACATGAATGCTTTGTAATACATGCCATCTAAACAGGATAAATGTTTCACAGAACAGATTTATACTGGAATCTGTAATGAACCCTAGAGAACGAAACCCGCTTCTATATGAGTAGAATCGTTTCTCAAACTTGAATAAAATTCAAGAGGCTCATTGTGAAACATTATAAGCAAAAGTGGGGCCTAGCAAAACTGCATAACTTATCTTCTCAAAGATAAGGGTCTACCACCTGTGAAATACAGCATCAGGGAGGCTAATAACAGACTAAACCTAGCTGTTAAAAAGCTATAGAACCTACATTGAAAAAATGATAGGGGGAAAAAGGGCATACGGCCAACAACTCCCTCAGGAGGAGGCCAGAACTAGGAAATCACAAGGAATAGTGATAATAGTGTTGATGAATGCAAACACCTACACCTAGCCCTAGCCTAGCCGCTAACTATAGTCTAAAAAGACCATGCCACGCTTGGGCTCATCTTAAAATCACTTAGCCAGGAAAGACGAGCACCAAGCAACAGCGCCAGGCGACCAAATGCACATAACTGAAACGAAGAGTGCCAACTCCAAACAAGCATAAAGTGTTAGCAGAGAAGCTACTCTAACACAGGAGGCTAAAAATAACACAGTGGCAAACAGCAGCCGCGGTACAACTAGCCAGTATAACTAGCCAACCTAGCGTTTCAGTTATCAAGCCCAAATTAATCCCTTCTATACCAGACTATATGCTCAGGGAAACTATACAGGAAAAAACAAGGTCTACATTTTCTTTTTTTTAGAGGAGATAAATAGACCTCACTTACCTCCTGCGGCTCGTAGAACGAAGATACCTTCCCCTTCTGTCAGAGTAGAGAAGGAAAATCCAAAGTCCTTTAAGCCTAAAAGTACTTTCACTATCAAGTCAGATGGCAGGCCGTCAGAAAAACATTCATCATGGGCCCTAACTGTCAGCCTGACTGCAAAAGTCCGAGCATACAGAATGTTCTATCAATGCTGCCGGGAGGTGGAAGAAGAAAGCGAGCGAGGGCGAGATGTTTCAGCCCCCGCGAGAAGAGATCGAACATCTGCGCTGCTGACGCCTATGCTCGATCACCTCCCTCAGGTCTTGTTTCTTCTTCCCTGCGTCCCGCCGCTTCTGCGCCTTGCTCCGGGGAGGAGGAGGCGCACGAGCGGCCTGTCTCTGAGCCTCGACTCAAGACGGCCCGGGACCTCCCGGCTGTCTGGGCCCAGATCCGGATCTGAGCGGGATACAGGATCTGAATGCAGCGGAGCGCGCCCTCGCCTCCTTGAACTTCTCAACAACCGCCTCGACGGATGTGCCAAAAAGCTCAGATGGCGAGACTGGGGCATCAAGGTGAAAACGCTTTTCTTTCTCCCCGATGTCCGCACAGTTAAGCCACAGATGTCGCTCTGTGGCCACCATAGCCGCCATCGACCGGCCGATCGAGGCAGCAGTCTGCTTGGTGGCCCTTAGAGCGAGACCCGCGGTCCGGCGCAGCTTGGCAACCGCCTCAGCGGACAGACCCTGACCCTGGTCAAGATCCTTGAGCAGATCAGCCTGGTACACTTGCAACACCGCCATAGTGTGCAACGCAGCACCAGCCTGACCTGCAGCAGCGTAAGCCCTGCCATTCAGGCGTGACTTCACCTTCAGCACCTTGGATGGCAGGGGCGGAGCTCTCAACGACGGTGCACTGCCTGTAGCGAGATAATTCGCAAACGTCTCGTCTATAGGTGGCATCGACGTATACCCATGCCGGCCCAACCCCTCAACATCAGCAAAACTGGCTCGCTAATATCGATGAATTTGGGCCGAGTATGAGTTCTTCCATGCCCTCTTGATCTCAACATGCAGATCGGGAAGGAATGGAAGGCTCCCCGGAGTTATAGGGTTATGGTCCGAAAGGAACCGCTCGTCCAGTCTACCGCAAGCGGGTTCCTTCCTAACGCGCTCCCAAGGCTGTAGACTGTCCACAGCACGTTCTACAACCTCCAATAACTCCGTATACGCCGGGCAGGTCGGCCTAAGAGAGGCTGCGGGCTCACCCGCTTCCTCCTCCTCGGCCATCTCCTGCTCTCTGGGGCTTGCTGCCAGCAGAGCACTTGCTCCTGGATCCGATGACGTCAGAGACAGGACGTCATCATCATCCAGGAGCGTGTCCTCGTCAGTCGCCTCGGCCTGAGAGAGCTTCACACCCCTCTCAAATTCCTCGGCGAGCTCCACCTGAGAGCCCCATGATTTCAGCCGCCGCTCTGCCTCAGCACGAGCAGGGCCAGAACCACCGGGCAACGGTGCTGACGTCTCTCCCCTCAAGAAGAGGGCCAAACGAGAACGGAGCGTCTTCATGGGCAGACGCTCACAGTTAACACAGACAGCACCCTCAAGCACTGTCCGTGCGTGCTCTTCGCCCAGACACATAACGCACAGGTTGTGTGTGTCCCCAGGTGTGAGAAACCTAGGACAAGGATCAGCACACTTCCTGAAACGTTTTTCAGACATGATTAGAGTATTCTTACCGGAACAGTGAGACAGGCACGAACAAAACAGTCCCGAAAAGACGAGAAGATGTTGACTGCTTCCTCAGGCGCTCCCTTTATACGTCATGGTTCACGCCGTTCGACGTCATAGGCTGTCGCCGGCCAATAGGATTGGAGTTGTGTGATTCTTGGCATTTCGGACACCTGTCACGAGTGACGTTCCCCATAGCGCAATTCAGCGCAGAGTTGAAGTTCCCTTTCGAAAGGGAACTCAATGAAGTCCATTCTGATAGTCCTCAGAAAATGCATCAAGCTTAGTCAGAATAATTCTGGAAGAATTTACCTCAAGGAAGAGCATGACTTTCAATTTAATTTTGAGGATCAACTAGATCAAGCCGTTGATTGTGAAAGGTAAGTATTTTTATTCTTAAGTTCTTTATTCTAATTGTGATATAGTGAAAGATTATGTGTATTTTCATTATCTTTAGTTTGATGCATTTACATTGTGACTGTGCCTCAGATGCAATCAACTCTGTGTTTGTAAAGGTGTGAACCAAATGGCCCATACAGACGTATGGCCCACAGAAACTGATGGGTGTGAATGACAAACAAATAGCATTGCTCAGAGTAGATTGCAGGGTAGATCGATCTCCTGTGGGAGGTCCTAACAGTGTTCTATTGTTTGTAGCCCTTTTGATGTCATGTATAAAGTTCTGTCCCACAGACAGAACTTTGGGTTAAGATGTTGTGAGATTCTAGAAACATCTTGTGCCCTGTCTCTTTCCATCATGTGATCTTTCTCTGGTCACCCTAAAAGGATTCAGGCCTCACGTCACAGTTATAAGTGAACTTATAGTCCTTTTATGTACTTCAGTTACTGAACTGTTAATTTCACTTCTTATTTTCTAATTTTCTAATTATATAATGTATCCCTGGACAATAAATGTGTGCCATGATTGAACTGCACTTTATGTGTCTGTCTAGTCATTGGTACCCAGGTATACCTGCTTTTCTGTGCTAGATCGCTCAACCTGAAAGATCTTCTCGAAATACTTGATCTCCAAATTATTTTATCTAACAGTCTGGGGGCTCGTCTGCGAAATGAGGGGGATTCTCCCTGTGAACTGGGAAAAGAGAAAAGCGTGCCGGGGATCGGAGGACCTACGGAAAAGGGGGTAAGTGTTTTTGGATATTTCTTGAAGGAAGTATGCACTTACCCCTGTAGGATCCTATTATAACATCTCGTGGAAATACGAGAGGTTTTTTTGTAATCACTAGTAGCTAGTGGAATATATCCATTGTTGTTACACTACGGCTGGCAACAGTAGTTTTAATAAACTATTAGCGTAAGAGTGATTGGGTTGAATCACCAATTGTTAGTGGAATTTATTTTCCATTGTTGTTACACTACGGCTGGCAACAGTAGTTTTAATAAACTATTAACGTGAGGATTGGGTTTAATCACCAGATGTTAGTGGAATGTCGGTTCCATTGTTGTGACACTACGGCTGGCAACAGTAGCTTTGATTAGCTATTAACTAGGGTGGTTGGAAGTGCAGTACTGATCACACTGTACTTCGGATCACGGCAGCGTATACTAGTTCGTGAAAAAAAAAAAAATCTTTTAATATTTGATATTGATGAAAATAATTTCAATTGTTATTGCATGTTGATATATTGTGACATAAAAGAAGGTGTTCTAGGGGCGACCTGAATTCAGTTTGGCGAGAGCTGGACTAATTTGGCGAGAGCCCAAAATTAGCTGAAAACACCCACACAAAAGAAGGTGATATAGAGGCGATCAGGACGAAAAGTCTTGTGTGAGCCTAACATAGGACCATCACCCACGTCACAATACGATACATGTATGGCAATTGAGGTTGGGCAATTGAGTACAGAAAAATTTGCGTACGCTTACTAACACTGAAATCAATTACTAACACACTGAAGTGGAAGATGGAGGGTTCACTACCTAATGAAATGCCGGTTGAATTCATGTTTATAAATAATCATAAAACCCTCTGCGCCGTCTGTGATGAAATCTAAAATATTGCAAAATACTTCGAAAGTTACCTCAAGGGAAAGTGCATGACCAAAAAGCAGAAGTAAAACCACCCTTGACCCAGCAAAGAAACTCAGCAGTAGTCTGCTATTACTGCAGGCGAGAAGGTCATATACGCCGTGATTGTAGGGCATTAAAAGGTCACCAAAGGAGGAAGCAATGGGTGAAGCCACAGCAACAGAGAAATAAACCACCAGTAGCCACGTATCCCACTACAGAGCATAATAACCAACAATAGGGGAGCCAGAGTTCCCCAGCCAGAGTCAGTTCCGACTTATCAATGATGACCCTAACTTTTTCAAATCATAGTGAAGATTTACCTTATATTACATTGATGGTGCACGGTCAGCCACAAACGTTCCTTTTGGATTCTGGAGCAGATGTGACATCAATGACCTCCGCACATTATGAGGGTCCAATGTCTATTCAAGTAGTTAAATCTGTGGGTATATCAGGAACTGACATCGCATGTCCCGTAACACCTCTTGTAGAAGTAAGAGCTCCTGGATTTAAACCATTTTTTCATAAATTTACAATTATAACAGGAACTCTAATTAATTTATTGGGGCATGATATGCATAAATTGAACATGGATATTAAATTTACTGATAAACAAGTTGTGTTTTCCTTCCAGTCCAGTTTGCAGGTCTCAGTGAATCCTTTGCCTACCTGGGAGGAGCCCAGTGAACCACAGCCTGTCTCACCACAGCCTGACACACCTCAGATGGTACATCACATGATTAACCCATCATTGTGGTCACAATACAAGGACAACACAGGTTTCACAGACATGGAACCTTATAAAGCTAAATTGAAGAATAACAAAACGGTCTATATTAAACAATATCCTTTGTCTAAAGATAAGGAACTTGGTATCAGACCATTAATTGATAATTTCGTCCAGCAGAGTGTCCTCGTACCAATACATTCGCCGTACAACACGCCTGTGAATCCAGTGGTCAAGGCTGATGGAAAAACATGGCAATTGACCCAGGATTTAAGGGCTATAAATCAGTTGATAACACCGTTGACACCGATCGTCCCTGACATTCGTTGTTAACTCTATTCCGTGTACTCACAAATATTTCACGGTTATTGATCTTTGTGCAGCATTCTTCTCCATACCTGTACATTCAGATACTCAGCCCAGGCTATGAGGCAATCCTGCTGGCTACCAAAAACCTCACTATTAAGCCAACAGCATCCATCAACTCTGCGCTATAAGGCATTCTAGATATGGCTGACATGGTAGATAATGAGACAGATCATGACTGTATCATTGAATTGACTTCGTCGTGTTCTTCCAGGGCCGATCTTTTGGATACGCCCCTGGATGGGGGGAGAATATTTATATAGATGGGTCATGTTCAAAACCTTCTGATGGAGTCTACCTTTGTGGCTATGCTGTGGTGTCAGACACTGGAGAGGTAATAGAGGCTTTCGCCTTGGATTATAATTCGGCTCAAGCTGTTGAATTAGTAGCATTAATTTGAGCATGTGAACTGATTGCAGGAAAACGTGTAACTATTTACACTGATTCAAAGTATATATGGGGGTAGTGCATAATTTTGCTAAAACATGGGAAGCTAGAGACTTTAAAACAGCAGATGGCAAACCCATAGCACACTCTAACCTAATAGGACAATTGACTAAGGCAGTACAGTTACCCTCTGAAGTGGCCATAGTAAAGGTAAAAGGTCACGTAGTAGGGGATAACGAACAAGATGTAGGAACAGAAATGCAGATGAAGCTGCCAAAAAAGCAGCGAAGGCTCAAATCAAATCGACATTTGTTGTGGGTAACCAGAGTCAGGTAACTATGACTACGCATATAACTAATATACCTGACATTGACATTAAGATCCTGCAGAGTCAACCAACATAGGCTGACTTGGAGCATTGGGGAAAAAATGGATGTGCCTCAGATAAAGATGGGATCTTAAGAGATGAAAAGGGAAGAATAGCGCTTCTGAAGTTAGGATTAATAATCCTCATCAGGCCATACCATGGATGTCACATACAAGCTGTGCAAAAGTAGTACAGGTAATCAATCAATTATATTATATTGCAGATGTACACAAAACTGCGAAGCTCGTTTTAGATGCATGTCTTACATGTGCAAAAGTAAATCCGCACAGACCAGTTAAACATGACACACTGCCACATCTGCAAGCATCGTTTCAGAATCTGCAGATTGACTTTGCGCACATGCCGCCAATAGGTAATTTGAAATACCTTTTGGTAATTGTGGATAGATTTTCAAAGTGGCCAGAAGCATTCTCATGTCCGAAAGAGGATGCTAAGTCTGTGATAAAGATTCTAACCAAAGAAATGATTCCTCGATTTGGCATACCTACCACTATTGAAAGTGATAATGGGACGCCATTCGTGTCTAGGGTAACGCAGCTCTTGGCCAAAGCATTGTCGATTGATTGGCATTTCAACACACCCTTCCACATTGTCAGTCATTGTCTAATGTGGAACAACTTAACCAAAACCCTCAAGAGAAGGCTCACAAAAGCCTCCATAGATACCAGAAAGAAATGGCTAGATTTGCTACCCATGGTGTTGACAGAAATAAGAATGACTCCATCTTCCACTACTAAATTATCGCTGTTTGAAATACTAATGGGTAGGCCTTTCCTGACCCCATGGGTCAAAGGCCGCGCAGGCATTACTTCCCTAGGTGATCTGGAGGTGATACAGGAGGACTACGTAACTTGCCTCATCAAGAAACTGAATTCTGTATATGCTGATGTTTTTCTGTGTCTTCCTCTCCCCTTAGAAAAGCCTACTTACCCCTTTGTTCCAGGACAGAGTATGCTGATCAAAAGCCTGAAACCGACAAAGGTGGGAGAACCGAAGTATCTTGGACCAGCTACGGTGATCGCTGAAACGAGGACAGGAGTTCTGACAGATTACCAACCACAGTGGATACACGCTTCGAGAATAAAGCACTGTCCTACAGGAGAGCAGGCAAGCTCCAATTCAGAATAGAATCTCAAAAGGGGATTCACCTTACTGCATAACAGGGAGGAGCAAAATACTGATTAAGCTGAGGAAGGAACTACCTCTAATAGTGAGGTGGGGGTTATCCAAAGCTGGAAGATAGATGGACCATTGAGCCAAACAGTGTTAACTCCTTACACACCCCTGTATGCACTAAGGGCCAAATTTTTATTAATGGATATACCACCTCTAGGGTTTTACACAGTGTTCAGTTTCAGAAGCTGTTGCAGCACATTTGTTCAATTAGCTAAGCGCTCCCTAGAGGAAGAACCAAGATTGGAAGAGATCATTTTTGAGAGACCATATTCAAACAGAATCATGTTTTTCCTGTTCACAACAAAGTATGGCACCTTCAAAGTGTTTAAAAAGGATATATGTGTATGTGTGTATATGTCTACAATAATCAGATCTTATGTGCACAATGATGTTCCATAGGTAAGACATTCTGTCTTAAAGTGGCCATTGTGAGATTCTAGAAACATCTTGTGCCCTGTCTCTTTCCATCATGTGATCTTTCTGTGGTCACCCTAAAAGGATTCAGGCCTCACGTCACAGTTATAAGTGAACTTATAGTCCTTTTATGTACTTCAGTTACTGAACTGTTAGTTTCACTTCTTATTTTCTAATTATATGATGTATCCCTGGACAATAAACCGTGTGCCATGATTGAACTGCACTTTATGTGTCTGTCTAGTCATTGGTACCCAGGTATACCTGCTTTTCTGTGCTAGATCGCTCAACCTGAAAGATCTTCTCAAAATACTTGATCTCCAAATTATTTTATCTAACAGATGTTTTGAAGGCCGACACGCTGACATCGCTGCTGAAGAACTGTGCTACACTACTACCTTCAATAAAATCTTCTCCCCATAAGAACTCTGGTGAAGCTTACTTATTTTATGTATTAGAGAAATCTAATGCATTGGCAAGCCACCCAAACGACTGCACGGCCAAATACAGCAAAATCTAACAATTTGGCGAGCCAGCCAGGAGAGACTGACAAGAAGAGAACTCACCAACTGCAACAAGAAGTGAACACAAAAGTCTTGGAGATTCTACAGTTTTTATGTTGAAGATCAACAGACTGCATCTGTGGATACAATTTATTTGAATCAACTGGATTCTGTCTCAAATATCCTAATTTGGTGAGTGAAACTTATCAGCTCTCTTACAAGAACTTAAAGAAAAAAAAAAGAGGAATAATAAGTAGACCAGTAAAATTTGAGGTGTAGTCACATACAGTGTAGCACTGCTGAGAATTTTAGGCTTGGGCCTTTCTTGTGAGTCTGTAGGAATCTTTTAAATGTTTAGTTCATTCTCCTGAGACTGTAGGAGCTATAGAAATAAGGTTTATAGCTTGGCCCTGTTCTCTTGAGTCTGTAAGAATCATTTAAGAAAAAGGTTTAGTCCATTCTCATGAGACTGTAGGTGTACTGTAGATACTGTAGATATATGGAACACGGTTTGGTCCCTTCTCTGGAGTGTGTAGGAATTGTTTAAGAAATAATTTGGTCTGTTCATTAAGAGATTGTAGAAGCAAAGGCTTGGTCCTTTCTCTTTGTGTCTGTAGAAATTGTTAAGGAAACAGTTTAGTCCATTCATCCAGAGACTGCAGAAACTATAGAATGTCTTGGGACTGATGTTGCTGCAAGAATTATAATTTCTTGACTGGGTGCTAATTCAGTAGCCACTATTTTAATTTTGAAATAAATGCCCTAACTAGGTGAGAAGATGATGGCATAAAGCCTTGGAACTATACGTTTATTTGCCTTCCGATGAAAGATGATGAAAGATCTAAAGTAAAATGTCTCACCCTGCGTCCCAATGTTCATACTATCCATCCTAAATAGTATGTGAGATTAAAATAAGTGTGTCCCAAAGTATAGTATGTTGAAAAGAGTATGCCAAAAGTCCCCGGATGATCTACTATTTCCGGTAGATTTTCGAAGTGTGGATCCGTGCACACTATAAAGGCTAATATTGCCCACAACCCATTGCGCGTTGGACGAGGATTCAGTTCGGAACTACAAACACGAGTAAAAAGTGTTAAAAAACTACAAAACATGGCGGATATGCGCGATCGACGCTGAGAGGTTTGAGTGACTAATAATCAGTTCAACCTGATAGAAAATATTTATTTAATGTTATCTGTGTTATTTTTCATCTGCAAACCCAATGTGGACTTTTATAAATATCCGAATGGCCATTAACTTTTAAATGCATCATTATGCATTAATAAGAGGAGAGTTCTCCACATGAAAGACCCGCAACTGCAGATCAACGTGCTGCATTTCTCTCCGATACGGTAGGAAATTAGCTAAATGAAATGTGGAGGATGTAAGATGATTGACAGGCCAGTTTACGGTGACAGGATGCGACAGAGAGAAAAGACGTGATTGTATGACGTGATAGTATGTCCCAAAGCTTGTCTACTCTTTTGCTACACACTCAAAAGTAAGTACTTTTTGTTCACAGAAAGAGTACATACTTTTAGGGCGTAGTATAAGTGGGTGAATTGGGACGCAGCATAAGAGACCAATTTGAACTAAATTCAGCCTTGTGAACTAGGACTCAAAAAGAATAGAACAAGTCTTTTCAGTCAGAAGTTTTCAGAAAGGAAACAAGGAATATTAGCCTGAAAATGAATGTTTTGTCTTAAATGTAGTATTGAAAACTAAGCTGAGTTAGCAGACTAAAAAGAATAATACTGAACTGTTATTTAACATTGGATTGTTAGGAAATTGTTAGGAGTACATGTAGAGTGTATAATACACAATTTTGCATTTTGGAAACATATTTGATTTGTCCGTGTATCTGAAATGGTCAGTCTAAAAGATTGCTGAGAATTTAAATCTGAATAAGCACCTAATGGCTCTTTTGTTCTGTTTTCACACCTCTGAGGGCACATCTCCTGTACTTGCCATGGCTGAGTCTGTACAAAACAATGGTAATGGCCCTGCATTGAGGCCAACAACAGAAAGACATGGAACAGAACCTCCAAATGTTACTATTGATCAAATGATGGAAAATCTGAATGAATATTTGGACAAAAGGCTGGGACTAAGGAAGTGCCAGCGTGACATCTGCCAGAAGTACAACATTAGGCACTCAGAGAATGGACAATGGGACTGTAGTAAACTTAAGTTCGTAGTGGGGAAGGAAGTGGTCAGGGACGACGAACAACTGCTGACTGAGTCTTTATTGAATGTCAACAGAAGGACTGTGCAACGCACAACAAACGAAAATAAACAATCCACAAAGGGCTTCACTCCAGGTTCGGCATACGCTATCCACAAGGGCTTCACTCCACGTTGGGCTTACACTATCCACAAGGGCTTCACTCCACGAACCTCGACTCGACTCAGTCAACAGTTCCCCTCTCTCTCACACACTCCTGCTTCTCACGGCGTTTTGTCCTGTCTCCGCGCCAATCACTGGAATGAGAAACAGGTGTTCGTGATTTGTATTCAACCCACTCACTTACCACGCGTCTCCCGCTATTCTCTCCGGTTGCAGACCTCGCTGAACCACGCCCCCCTCGCCACATACCCCCACCGCCCGACTCAGGCCGGGGAGCCGTCCGGCCTGCAGCCCCCCCCCCCCCATTTCTGGAGAGGAAATCGGCCACAGCCATCCGAACACCCGGCCTGTGGACCACCTTGAACTTAAAAGGCTGAAGAGCCAGATACCAACGAGTGATCCGCGCGTTGGTATCCTTCATGCGGTGGAGCCACTGCAGGGGAGCATGGTCCGAACAGAGAGTGAATTCCCGTCCCAGGAGATAATAGCGGAGGGTGAGGACGGCCCACCTGATAGCCAGACACTCTTTTTCTACGGTACTGTACTTAGCTTCTCTCTTAGAGAGCTTACGGCTAATGTACAGTACCGGCCGCTCCTCACCCTCTATCTCCTGGGACAGGACAGCACCCAACCCCCTGTCCGACGCGTCAGTCTGCAACAGAAAAGGGAGAGAAAAGTCAGGAGAGTGAAGCAGTGGCCCGCCACACAGAGCAGCCTTTACTTGGGTGAAGGCCTGCTGGCACAGCTCCGTCCACTGGACCGTATCTGGAGCATCCTTTTTAGTTAGATCAGTCAACGAGCTGGTGAGGGCCGAATAGTTAGGTACAAACCTTCTGTAGTATCCCGCCAGCCCGAGGAACTGTCTAACCTCCTTTTTGGTCTTGGGGCGCGGACAGGTCGCAATCGCTGCCGTCTTGTCAATTTGGGGACGCACCTGCCCATGCCCCAAGTGGAAGCCCAGATACTTTACCTCCACGCGCCCAATTGCACACTTCTTCGGGTTGGCCGTGAGCCCAGCCCCTCTCAGCGATCTCAGGACGGCTCTCACATGCTGCATATGCCGCTGCCAATCGTTACTATAGATAATAATATCATCTAGGTAGGCAGCCGCATACACAGCATGGGGCCGGAGAATCTTATCCATGAGTCGCTGAAAGGTAGCCGGTGCCCCGAACAGCCCGAACGGAAGCGTAACGAATTGGTGTAATCCGAACGGCGTCGTGAAAGCTGTCTTTTCTTTGGATAAAGGCGACAAGGGGATCTGCCAGTACCCTTTCGTTAAGTCCAGTGTCGAATAAAATCGAGCCGCACCTAGCCGGTCAAGCAATTCGTCCACCCGCGGCATTGGATACGCGTCGAATTTCGACACTGCATTCACCCTGCGATAATCCACGCAGAAACGAACCGAGCCGTCGGTCTTAGGAACCAAAACTATCGGGCTCGCCCAGTTACTGCTGGACTCTTCTATTACTCCCATTTTCAGCATTGCCTCTAATTCGTCCTGAACTACCTTTTTTTTGTGTTCAGGTAACCTATACGGCCGGCTGCGAACAACCACGCCCGGCTCCGTCTCGACATGGTGCTGAATGAGGTTCGTACGTCCCGGCAGGGGAGAGAACACGTCTGCAAATTCCTTTTGCAATTTGGATAAATCAGTGAGCTGGGAGGGCGAGAGGTGATCTCCCCCCGGGACCAGAGCGAGAGATTGAGTTTTTATATTCGCCTCTGGTCCGAGATCATCCTCCCCACTAATCACCGTCGCCAGCATCACTGATTCTGCCTCATTCCATTTTTTTAGCAGGTTGAGGTGATAGATTTGACGTGCCCCCCTCCTGTCGGACCGTACCACCTCATAATCGAGCTCGCCGACTTGCCGTGTGACCTCAAAGGGTCCTTGCCACTTTGCAAGTAATTTCGAACTGGAAGTAGGGAGCAATACAAGCACTTTTTCCCCCGGTGCGAATTTACGTAGGTTAGACCGTCTGTTATACAGTTGGCTCTGTCTGTGCTGGGCCTGTAACAAATTCTCCATTGATAGCCGCCCCAAAGTGTGGAGTTTTGATCGCAAGTCCAGCACATACTGAATTTCATTTTTGGCCTGAGATGGTCCATCCTCCCAAGTTTCCCTGAGGACATCCAGCACCCCACGGGGCTGGCGCCCAAAGAGAAGCTCGAAGGGGGAAAACCCCGTGGAGGCTTGCGGGACCTCTCGCACTGCGAATAACAGAGGTTCTAACCACTTATCCCAATTTTTGGCGTCCTCTTGCACGAACTTACGAATCATGGATTTAAGCGTGCGATTAAAACGTTCGACCAGCCCGTCCGTTTGTGGGTGAAAGACGCTGGTACGAACCGATTTAATGCCCAATAATTCGTACAGTTCGCGTAACGTGCGTGACATAAACGCCGTGCCTTGATCAGTGAGGATTTCTTTTGGAATCCCCACCCGGGAGATTAAGCGAAACAGTGCATCCGCAACACTTTTAGCAGAAATGTTGCGGAGAGCCACTGCTTCAGGATATCGTGTTGCATAATCAACAATGACTAATGCAAAGCGATGTCCCCTTGCTGATCGTTCTAATGGCCCGATGAGGTCCATACCAATTCTCTCGAAGGGGACCTGCATTAAGGGAAGTGGGCGCAATGGCGCTTTTGGGGTGGCCGGTGGGTTCACCAACTGGCATTCACGACAAGACGCGCACCACCTGCGTACATTCTCGTGAATGCCCGGCCAGAAAAAACGGGTCATGAGACGATTTAGTGTCGCTGCCTGTCCCAAATGCCCCGCCATTGGATTAGAATGAGCCGCGTGGAAAAGCATTTCCCTGCGGCTCTTTGGCACTAATAACTGGGTTGTATCTTCTTTTGTCTGAGTGTCTTGGGTCACTCGATACAACCTATCTTTTATAATCGCGAAATATGGGTAAGCAAGCGGACGTCCAGGCTGGAGAGGCTGACCATCAATCATCGAGACCCTATCAAAAGCATTCTTTAATGTCTCATCCTGAGACTGCTCCAGGGGAAAATCATCGCGTTCCGGAAGAATTAGTCTTCCGGCTTCACTCAGATCCCCTGCAGCAGAACTCTCCGGTCTCTGATCAGTCTCTCCGACTTGTACTCGCGCTTGCTCACCCCGCGTTCTTTTCCCCCAAGAGGCATCCGAGCATAGACATCCCAATAATTGTTTAAACGCGGGCCAATCCGTCCCCAAAATTATCGGATGCCGGAGGTGCGGGTTAACTGCCACCTCAACACTATGCTTTTGTCCCCTAAATTTAATTATGACGGACATTACGGGATATCTTACCACATCCCCGTGCACGCACCGAACCCCAACCATGCGGCCTGTATCCAATGCCCCGGACGAAATCAGGCTTTGATGGAGAGAGGTTTGGTTACAGCCCGAGTCCACCAAAGCCTGATAGGTACCCCCCTTGATACTCACAGGTATTTGGTACCCGCCAGCCTGACCAGGGGCGGCCTGAGGATCGTCGGGGACCCGGATCACCGTCCCGACCTCCATAACCGGACATTTATCCACAAAATGATCCGGATCCCCGCACCGCCAACAGGCCGGCCCAGACCTGCCCGCCGCTCCAGTGGCAGAGAGTGGGCTGAATACATGGCGCGGAGAGAGGGGAGAAGCAGGAGCGGGGTCCGCCCCGGCAGCAGGGAGTCCCGCCCCCCTGGGCGGGGCTCTGGGTCCGTAGGAAGGTGCCTGTCCCGTTCCGCCCCGCCCTCGGGGCGGAACACGAGGTGGGCCGGGCGGACGAGACCTAGGGAGAGGGACAGGTCTAGAGAGAGAGGGGGACAAAAGAGAGGGAGAGAGAGAGGCAGCTGGAAGGGGTTCGCCGCCCCCTTGGCACGCCACCAGATGATCCTCCGCCAGTTGGATGGCTGAGTCCAGCGACGTGGGGCGGTGGCACTGGACCCACTCGGCCGTCTTCTTCGGGAGCCGAGTGATGAATTGCTCCAGCACCACGCGATCGACGACCAGGTCCACGTCGCTTCCCTCAGCCAGCAACCATTTGCGGCACGAGTCCCGGAGCTGCTGGGCCAACGTGAAGGGCCGGCCGGACTCACCCAGGTCGAGGGAGCGGAAGCGCTGTCGGTGCTGCTCCGGGGTCCGACCGACCCGCTGGACGATGGCCCGCCGTAGGTCTTCATAGACCAGGAGGTTCGGGACGGGGAGCTGCTGTGCCGCCACCTGTGCTTCACCTGAGAGGAGCGGGACCAGCCTCATCGACCACTGGTCCCGCGGCCATTTACACGCCTCCGCGGATCTCTCGAAGAGGTCTAAGAACACCTCTGGATCATCCAGTGGGCCCATCTTATTTAAGGGCAGGTGGACAGGCACTCCCGGGTTTCGGCACCAGTGTAGTAAACTTAAGTTCGTAGTGGGGAAGGAAGTGGTCAGGGACGACGAACAACTGCTGACTGAGTCTTTATTGAATGTCAACAGAAGGACTGTGCAACGCACAACAAACGAAAATAAACAATCCACAAAGGGCTTCACTCCAGGTTCGGCATACGCTATCCACAAGGGCTTCACTCCACGTTGGGCTTACACTATCCACAAGGGCTTCACTCCACGAACCTCGACTCGACTCAGTCAACAGTTCCCCTCTCTCTCACACACTCCTGCTTCTCACGGCGTTTTGTCCTGTCTCCGCGCCAATCACTGGAATGAGAAACAGGTGTTCGTGATTTGTATTCAACCCACTCACTTACCACGCGTCTCCCGCTATTCTCTCCGGTTGCAGACCTCGCTGAACCACGCCCCCCTCGCCACAGGGACATTAAAAGGGCTTATGGAAAGATGCAGCGCTCAAGAGCAAACACAAACAGAGATGGCTTGTCTGTAATTTTGGTCAAACAAATTCAACAGCATCTACAGAAGTGTGAGACTGACAAATTACTACATGAGAACAAAGCAGAGAAAGCAAAGGTTCGAGCACTGGCTGAACAATTGCAGAATGAAAAGAAAGACAAAAAAAGACTACTAAATGAGAAGACCAAGTTGTTAAATTTGCTTTCCAAATGATTGGAATCAAAAGACTGTTCTGGAAAAGAGAGTCATTCCATAAGATCTAGCAGGAAAGCAGAACAAGAGTTTCTCTATCCATTCAGTGATCTCCAGAAGAATGAGGATCAACAAGACCTTTATCGGCTTGGAGAAAGTAACAGCAGTTCCACAGTGAACTTTGACAGCGATGTAAACACACATGATAATATCATAAAGGACAACTTGAAGGTTAGGCTTGCTCCTGTAATTGTCAAAAAAAGTGGTAAAGAAATATGTTCCACACAGAACATACCAGCCAGCTACTCCAGAGCAAGTTGACAAATGGTCAAAAGATTTGCCAGATGTGTACAAACAACCACGGAAAGCTTGGCAATTTCTTTAGCGTTTGCAGAAAATCTACAATTTGCACCCACTAGACGGAGTGATGATTGTTAATGTGAACTTAAGGGACAATGACCAAAAGAGATTAACAGGAAGTGTTGAAAGAAGGACTGGTGAGTCTCAAGCGAACACTGAGGCTGGATGGGAAGCTGTACGAACATTCTTGTTTGAACTGAAACCTGCAGAGGTTAATTGGGCTAAAATTACCTCATGCATGCAGAAGGCAGGAGAAAGTGTTGCTGAGTATGAAGAACGCTTCATATAAATTTGGTAACCTAACCCTAACCCTAACCCTAACCCTAACCCTTTGGTTGTAAATGGACTGAAACCTGAGATTTCTAAAGCCCTTAAAATCAGGTATGATGGCTGGGACAGCATTGGAACAGCATTCATGCAGATTGTTGAATGGTCAGCAAAGACTGAAAGAACACAGAAAGTCAATCTCAGAGCTTTGCAAACCAAAACCTTGTCATTCAACAACAGGACAACGGGATATGAAGAACATGAAAATGTGAGATACCCAAAAGCAAAAAGTCAAGGAAGATGCAGGTACTGCAACGAAGGAGGACACTGGGTTCGTGATTGCAAGTTGATTTTAACACATCAAAGTGATGATGAGGACAACTTGTTGAAGAGGTTTCAGCAGCTGACAGACAAGCAAAAGCAGACTCTGCTGAAAGCTTTTGAGCCACAGGAAAACTGAAGAACCTCTCTCTGCAGCACCAACTAGTGACATCTCATCCAACAACTGATGTACTCCATGTGTATGCAAATAAGATGTACTCCATGTGTATGCAAATAAGACAAATGAAGACCCCATCCCAAAGGCGAAAGCATACACAGAAGTTTCAACAACTGAAGCCAAAGATGATGTCCTAGTAGACGGTACTGCTAAACAAGCCGTAAAGGAGAGAGGTGCACATACAGCGGCATTAAGACAACTTGAGCAAGACAGACAACAGACAGTAAACAGATGCAGAATGAAGTGCACAAAGAAAAAACACCATTGATGGAAAATGGAGTTGAACTGCATGAAGACAACCAATGCAGTGAGTATGACCACAGGAAAACAGGACTATACTTCTTTGAACATGTCACAGGCCGGCCCATGCCCAATGAAAATCTAACATCTGACAGCCTTGTCCAAACTGATGAAAGACTCAGCCTGGCAGTACACAATGTGAAGGATTAAGTTTTGACACCTCCAAAGGGGGGCCATGGTAGAGTAACAATTAAAAAAATCTCAGAGGTCATTGAAAGAATCCAGGTGGAAAAGCCCACGTCAGGATCTCTTGGTAGCTGATGGAGCAGTTAAGGTGCAAAGAAAAGAAAAGTGGATCGACGTGAGCCAGTGGGATTTGAAACATCTACCTAGAGATGAGGGATAGATGGCAGTAGTGTTTATCAGCGTCCAGAAATTGCAGGACTAGGGTTTTTAGGCTCTAGCTTGTCGCCTGAGGACGAAGACATAAACATACAGCCACTGATAAACACAGTAGTGTCCTGCCAATATTAAATAGGGACAGTTTTAGGAGCAGTTAAGAGTTATTTGATTAAAATATTTTCCTTGGCAAGCTACGTTTCCCTTTTCTCTTTTGTGTGATTGCAGGTGTTTCAGCACTCCAGATGATGACCAAAAACGTCCAATGCCTAGACCGCACTGCACTTGCCACCTAGCTGAACGTGCCTGAATGTCCACAGAATACAACACGATCCGCCACTTCCTCAAGACCACAATGTCAAAATAAGAAAGGACTCAAGCATTCAAGAGGATGCAGTCTCCATCATAAACACTTATTCTGTCATTACATTAAATAATGAAACCTGTATGCAGCATGCTGTATACATGATTTATGGAAGTTTGTTTTATGATCAAAAATGATCAGAGGAGGGATTGAAAGATTATTTGTATTTTCACTATCTTTAGTTTGATGCATTTACATTGTGACTGTGCCTCAGATGCAATCAACTCTGTGTTTGTAAAGGTGTGAACCAAATGGCCCATACAGACGTATGGCCCACAGAAACTGATGGGTGTAAATGACAAACAAACAGCATTGCTCAGAGTAGATCGCAGGGTAGATCGATCTCCTGTGGGAGGTCCTAACAGTGTTCTATTGTTTGTAGCCCTTTTGATGTCATGTATAAAGTTCTGTCCCAAAGACAGAACTTTGGGTTAAGATGTTTTGAAGGCTGACACGCTGACATTGCTGCTGAAGAACTGTGCTACACTACTACCTTCAATAAAATCTTCTCCCCATAAGAACTCTGTTCAAGCTTACTTATTTTATGTATTAGAGAAATCTAATGCATTGGCGAGCCACCCAAACGACTGCACGGCCAAATACAGCAAAATCTAACAATAGTGTCTGTGATATAGTGTCTGATTTTAATAGTACTTATAAGTATTTTACTCATGCTGAATGTAGGCTCAAAGATGCACTAGTCCTCAACATCTAAGAGACATGCCAGTGAAAATAAAAAACAATTGTTCCTATTCAGTCAGTCATGTTCAAGGTTACGTTGATACTGATGTAATGGGGTCTCGCCTGGGAGAGACTTCCAAGTGGTAAAAAACGAGCCAATGGGAATTGGCCAGTGAGATTTACATGCTGGATCCCACCCACCTGGCACATACGGATATAAATATGAGCCGAGTGTATGTGTATGTGTGTGTAGCCGAGTAAATATGAACTGATTGATCTTAATCCATTCACCTTTCAGGAGAGAGTGCAAATTTCCATTAAGAGAGCAAAAGCAGCAATTTTAATTGCTATTTGGAGTTTCTCCTCAACAGCAATTTTCATTGCTTTCTGCCTCGAAGCTCATGGGATTCTTGGCTGGTGTGAAGGCGCAGTTCAGCGGTGTGTGCGTCAGTGCGCTGGCACAGACAGCGCAGCATCTCATCCCTGAGCATTTCAGCTGTCAGAGCAGTTCCTAAATGTGCAGCAGGGGCATTCAGTATCTTTTTCAAGATGTCTTTTTGCCCGTGTGTTTCTGGATGCGGTTGTTTCCTGACCTCATCTGACGGCCACAATCACTGTCTCACATGCCTGGGCAAACAGGATGAGGACAGGATGAGGATGGCGAACTTCCGCCCTCAGGGGTGGTCATTAAGGTGGAATCGCATTTAGAGTTGATGGCCATGTTTGCCCAGGCCCCCACGGGCATTGGGCTCAAGTGGAACCCTCCACCGTAGGTGAACCACTGCAGTCACGTCCACTGTTTTAACAATGTCTTTAGTACCTTTCTGGAAATTGAAAGAGGTGGTTAAATTGCTGTCTAATGAGTAGTCAGAGAGCTCTCGGATTTCATCAAAAATATCTTAATTTGTGTTGCGAAGATGAACAAAGGTCTTACGGGTGTGAAACAACATGAGGGTGAGTAATTAATTACAGATTTTTTATTTTTGGGTGAACTAACCCTTTAAGAAGCACATTGTTCAGGTTTAATTTAACTTTAACTTTTTATGTTGCATACACTACTTTTGGAAGTGTCCTGTCTGTTTACAAAGTATTTCACAAGTGCATTTCACTGCTCATACAGAGTTGTCCACAGGCACATACACAGCTGATGCTTTTAATATCACTAATGTGTATTCAGCTGGCTCACTAGCGGCTACCAAAATTGTTTACTTGAAAAGCGTAAGTATTGCCTGAAGATTTCTGATGAGTTTATTATTGGCATATCTTGTTCCCATAGAGCTGTGCCACACTGAAGCACCTGCCCATGAGGTGGGAAAATGTATAGGCCACCCTTGATCATTCCATGGGGAACTGAGATGGTTGCATATCAAAAGTGAGTCTGCACTGGAGGAGGGAGTCGCTGCACTCACCTGGAGAAGAGAACAAGCAGCTGAGAGCCATGGTGACTTGCAAGAGCATCTCGCTCTATTTAAGAGTGTGGGCAATAGATGTAATAGTGTTCCATATCTTCACAAACTCTGCATCTTTATCCACCTTCCACCATGCTTTACAGTTGGGAAAAGCTTTTAGTGTTGATGTGCAGTGCCAATTTTCCTCTAAAAAAAAAAAAAGTGTTGTAGTGGAACATCCAGGTGGCCAAACATAAGATATGCCTCAATATTTTTTTTGTCAGCAGTGATTTCTTACGTGTTGTTTTTTTTATTGAAGACCATTCTTGTTCAGGACACCTATGCAACCTACTCCTATGCTATGCTTACTCCAATTAGCTTTTAGAGAAGTTATAACACAGCAGACGTAGTAGTGAACTGTAGTGAACTGTAACTGTAGTGAACAGCAGACGTGGTGGCACCAGAGCTTCACAACAGACATCCTTTTATCCCACTTTGATTAATACAAAAGAGTGTGATAGGACCCTCAACGACAACTAAACGACTATTGTAATCAGGACTGCCAAAGGTGGAGGACAGGAAAAAATGACATCAACGGCCCATTGATCAGAGGCTAATCTCATCACGAGTTGCCTTTGTTCACCTCAGCCCTCCATGCCTGAGTCCAAGGTGTGAATGACCATGGACTCCTAGGGCTGCCAAACCGGTTCTGGCCAGAGCACAGCAAGAACAAAGAAATGCTCCAAAAGAATGACAATTTCTATACATATTGGCTCGAAACCACAAAAATGGACAGGAATACTGTAAGGAACATGTCCTATACGTCTTTTTACTCATCCAGAAAACTTTGCACACACAGTGGAAACTGCACCTGGAATAAAAGCCAATGCAAATCACACCCACTGAGACAGAAATGTGATACTTCAACCAATTCATATCAAGTCTGGACTCTATGAGCTCAGACCACTGCCACAAGGACTTTGAGAAAGGTTTGAAAAAGAAATAAAACATTTCCAATGTCCTAAAGACATGGTTTTATTCAACTGTGTATTTTGGGACAATACAACAAGTTCCACAGGATGAAAGGTGGGCTTGATAAGGGACGGACACCTGGAATGCTGTGACCCAATCACATCACCACATCAGGAAAGGCAGGGATTTGTAATCCCCTCCCCAACAGGAAGGAATAAAAGCTTTCCCAAGTGAACAAACCCTTGTTCTGAGTTTCTGACCTGACGAGGGAAGAGCAACAGCACGAGCAAGGTAATACTCTTGCCAGTAAACCTTTCACTGCACAGACCTTCATGCAGCCCAACTGCTTCTGCAGAGGACTTTGGTTCCTGACCTGCATAACTCAAGTACCTCCAACCTACAGAAGATCCTGCGGACCGACCACCATCTGACCTACAGTTCTCTGGATTACACAAAGACCTCCAGCACTCAGTGCAGCTCTGCAACTGTTGGAAAGCAATGCAGTCTCCCACTGCACACGGAAGTATACCAGTGGACAATGTTTCCCATTCCCGGACTGATCACCCGACCAAGTGAAACGTAAATATAAGCTAACCAAACCTTTTCCCAAAGGCCTTGGCATTAGGTTGTTGCTATATAAGATTGCTATTTGTGTAGAGACTGTTTATCTAGGGTCAGCATACACAGATACATTAGACACGTTATCTGTATTAATAGTAAATGCTTATTTACTACTTCATACCAGCATCCAGCATGGACTGCTAATTACCCATTCATTGCTTCGTCCAATCTGTTGCTCATGTACTTGGTATTTAATTTTGGTTAACATCCATTTGTTTTGTAGTTTCTGTTTGATTATTGATTCAATTTTTTTTAGTAGTTTAGTCATTTTCCTTCGTAGTATTTAGTAGGGCTGGGTAAAAAAATATTGATTTCTCGATTTTAATCGATTCTCATTTTTACGAACCAATATCGATTCTTAAATCCGAAGAAACAATTAGTCTAGTCTGTTTTCAGTTGATGAATGAACAGAACATGTAGCGCCTCCCATCCAATAAATCACAATAATCTTTGTGCTTTGTTACTTTTGATATGAAGCAAAGTCTCAGATTTCAAATGACGTCCATCTTATTATGAGATTCAAAAAATAAATACCGTTTTGGCACTGATTAATGTGACTAGACAGATTGCTTTAGTGCCTCAGTTAAAGAGAAGCGGCATGTGAACATCCTCTCCTCCGCTTTAATATCAGTTTCAGCGTGAAATAAACACGACTAAACATCTGAAGGTATGTTAAAATATACAGTAAAACTTACCGAAATCCGTATCATGTCTCATGTAATAGCTCAATCAGTGTTTAAACCTCGGAAAGATGTCAATAAAACAGCTTGTAAACTTGTGAATTTGTAAAATTGTGAATTGGGTGCTCGCCTGTGTGTAATCAACTGCATCTTTTTCATTTTGGAGACTGAACTCGTGCTCTGCTGCCACACTGGAGCGCACTCACGACCAACTGGACAGGGGTGGGAATTACAGTTACAAGTTACATCAGCCTCAGTGAAATCTGTCAAAATGACGGACGGACTTCAGATTTTTCTGTCATTGCAAAAAAAATTCTGTCAATGACGGAAAATATTTGGTTAATGCGACCTCTGGTCAGATGATAAACTTCCTCCAATTTATAAAATTCTAATTCAGTCAACAATCTTCCATGATTGTTCTTTATTGTCAATGTGAGATTCCTTGCTGGTGCCCCAAAATATTGGAAGGAATCATCTGACTCAATATTAATATTAATATAAAATATTAATATTAATATTTAAAACCATTAACTACATTTGTGGTGCCCTCATGTGAGGCTAATCCAAAATCACTACAACACCAAGGTTCACTTTCCTATAAATGATCATTCAATGTCTTCAATAAAATGACACTTGCTTGCATCAATCAGAGTTAAGCTGTGCTTGAAGATATTGTCCTGTCAGCTGCTTATGCAAGCTGTTGACACATTTAGAAACTTATCTTCTGATTCATTTATGGTATTGGGTCTGCCAGACTTCTTCCTGTCAGTTTCCTCCAGATTCTGAGTGCCTTTTATGGTGTAAGAAAACTGATAATTGACACATTGGCTTTCTTTGCAATTTCTCTAAAAAGACGCCCTAGACTACTTATATGTTATAATGGTCTTCTTCTCCTAAGGCTTAAAATGTCTGTCTTTTTTTTGTTAATTGTCTCAACATTATAATATGCAACTTCAATGTTTTTATACAGGAGGGGGACTAATAAGTAATTAATAAAAGTTGGTACACATGTAGGAAATGTTAACATCATCACAACATAAAATAAAAATCATAATATAGGCAAAAATGTATCAGAATTTGAGTGTATTGAATTTGTGTAATGCCCTCACAAGATGGAATGGACTCCTACAAAATGTTTGCAAAACCTGATGTTCCCATCTCTTCTTCTGTGTTAAGTGGTTATAGTCATCCTCACAAATTTACTTATTTGATTTGACTAGTGACCAATAAAAGTGAACAGAATTTTAAATAACAAATAACAATTGTAAAAAAGTTTTGTTTTTGTTTTGACACTTCTGATCCAATTGTCATTTCCTGTGTGTTCATTTGCTTTTTCTGCTTTTTTCCCCTTCCACTCTCTCATCAGTTACCTTTTTTCCTTCTCCATATATCAAAGGAAACCTGAGGTCCTCATCCTCAATGGTTTTATAAGCCCTGTTAAGACAAAAAAGACAAAACAAAGTAGGACTTAAGGGTATCTAAATTAAATGTATATACAATTTATCAGCTGGCCCAGAAAGCACAGAGTAAAAAGGCCAAAAGTGAGAAAGCCACTCCACTGATTCTTTATCTTGTCAAGTTCATTAAGTGAGCACTTATTAAACCACTTTATTAAAAGGGGCATGTCAAGAACAACTGTAAAAATGAGGAAAAATTTCACTGTATCACAGTACCAACCATACTGGACAGTAATGCCGTCAAATGACTATAAAGAACACATTTAAAAACATAAATTGTATAGCAAAATGTGGTAGAAATGCAAGTAAAATCAATAAAAAGGGAAATGAAATACCAAAACTGTTGAAAAAACATCAAACAGGACATGCACAACAGGACAATAAACCAGCAACTCTCATTACTCACCCAGAATCAAATGCCATAGAATATAAATGGGTCTAAAGTAGAGCTGCCAATTTTTTGGCCAAAGCCACTGAGTTCGGTAAAGCTCGGTAAAGGGTGGGACACATTAGATTCAAGAGAGCATTTGATTGTACAGAAAAACCTGATGAGAAGTTGAAGTGCAGCGTGATGTCATCAAAATCGTTGATCCAAAGTTTTGAAAAGTTTTGATCCTAAGTTTTGAAAGCTTATATCTTTTAAATTTGAAATTTGTCATTGTTTTAGAGGACACTAGCTTATAGATAAGAGCAAGGCTAATATATTTGTACTAAAAGCCAAAAAAAATTCAATTTTGATTTCATGGTGACTTTAAAGGAATTCAGTGTAAATGCATTTATAACACTTCTGATGTAAATACATCTAAAAATACATCTAAATACCACTTCAGATGCAACTTCTGTGCCAACTCTGCAGTGCAAAAATTAATTTTATCTGCACTATATTGATTTAATTTGATTGGCAGCTCTATAGTTTAAAGGTAAACAGTATATTTAAACAAGGTGTAGATAAAAGTATTATTTTAATATGATCTGAGAGTCCTTGAAGAGTGCTAAAAAGCTAAGAAGATCAGCAAGATAGTATAGGGCTAGACCATTTACAACTTTAAAAATTGTATTTTATATTGGATTGGTAACCAATGAACTGAGGTCAGGATAGAATAAACACTATCCCTTTTTAGTAAGTAACCTAGCTGCTGCATTTTTTTTTTAAATGGAGAGATGTGTGGCCTATAAAAGAGCATTACAACAGTAGGCAAGTCAAGATCAAATAATTGCATGAGTATCTCCAGATCTTTAAATGAAAGTAAAGGTTTTAATTTTACAATGGATATCAGTTGAAATAAGATGCCACCACAGTGCTTATTATTTAAAAAAAAAAAAAAAAGGCAAAAAACACCCCCAAATTCTTAGCATGAGTCTGTACTTCTGTTTTATTTGTTTATCTGTTTTTCTGTTATGAATCTCAAAAAAATTGCCATTCAGCATTTTGCATCCTCAAGAAATTTGATGATGAAAGAATATAGTTATTACTCAAAAGGAGATAAACCTGTGTATTGTCAGCATAGCAATGATAATGACCTGGTGGCGTCGGATGGACCGAAACATAATGTCCCAGAGGTTTTTTATTGGTTTTTTATTGGATTTAGGCCAGGCGAGCATGGGGGCCATTCAATGGTATCTATTCCTTCATCCTCCAGGAACTGCCTGCATACTCTCGCCACATTAGGCTGGGCAATACCCCCCCCCCCAAAAAAATACAATAAAAAAAACAGCTGTTAAGTTTTTAATAAATGCAACAACACCTCAAACATTAAATAGACTTAGAATCAGAATTGTTTTATAATGTACATTAGCTTATTATTTACACAGAAGGAAGATGAAAAGAAAATGCCATCAAATCTTGTCTCAAGGCAGTCAGCTCCCTTCAGAGTTAGTTCATAGAATTCATTCATACTTTTTAATTCATATAATTTCCCTCAGAACTCTGTTGTAAAACCTCTCACTTCTTTCCGCATTTTATTCAAACGAAACATACACTGCATGCTGTATCTGCGTGAGTGCTTACTTTGCTTAATACTAAACAGAATTTGCCATGAGTTTTTCAAATCCTGGCGATCAAATACAGTTTTAATGATGATTAAAATATTAAACTGTGCATCATGGTTTATTGTCAAACTGGGAACTGTTTCCTCACTAACCCTCAAACTACAGTGAGCTTGGCGACCACTTTATAAATATTTAGCGACCCCCAGGTTGGGAAACACTGGTCTAGCCTGTAGAGATCTGTTTGTCCCTCCATGGATATGCCTCCCCAGACCATCACTGACCCACCACCAAACCGGTCATGCTGAATGATGTTACAGGCAGCATAATGTTCTCCACGGCTTCTCCAGACCCTTTTGTGTCTGTCACATGTGCTCAGGGTGAACCTGCTCTCATCTGAAAAGCACAGGGCGCCAGTGGCGGACCTGCCAATTCTGGTGTTCAATGGCAAATGCCAATCGAGCTCCATGGTGCTGGGCAGTGAGCACAGGGCCCACTATAGGACGCTGGGCCCTCAGGCCACCCTCATGAAGTCTGTTTCTGATTGTTTGGTCAGAGACATTCACACCAGTGGCCTGCTGGAGGTCGTTTTGTAGGGCTCTTGCAGTGCTCATCCTGTTCCTCCTAGCAGATACCGGTCCTGCTGATGGACTAAGGACCTTCTACAGCCCTGTCCAGCTCTCCTAGAATAACTGCCTGTCTCCTGGAATGTTTCCAAATATTTTATATATGTCTAGTGTTCCAATGACTGCTTTCAGTGGCGAGCGGTGACTTTTTTAACCGGGTATGCTGGATGGTCCATCGTGTAAAAAAATGTGACTGATGCAGTTACGTTGAATGGTTTTATTGCTAATAAGCGAGATGCTCGTGTTCTCTCTAGAGAGTGTTAGTTTACTCAGTTACTTACAATTGTTAAATGTGTCCTCGGCTTAAGTAAAAATTGCACATGAACGCCCTCCCATTTCGAAAGTTGAATGCGATGAGCTCGTAATCACGATTTCAGAAGTGGGAATTGTAAAATTTCTGATAGCACGTGAAGGCAGCATTAAATTCAGTTAATTAGCCTTTTTCACAAGAATCGGATATCACGTGACGCAGGGTAAAGTTAGTTCCGCTATGTTGCTGAGGCTATTAGATATTATATTAATATGCTCTTTTCTCAAATATCGCTTCTTACTTTTTTTTTTTGTTTTGTCTGTTTTCCAAGTTGCTGTTATATAATCTATGAAGAAATTATTTTCTAATTGTTTGTAGCTTATATGGCCACTCAGACTATTGCTCAAATTTACTGGTGGGCAGTTTTATTTCACCAGCTGTCATACAGTACAGACTACGCAGCTACTCATTCAATAATTTCCCAGCTGGCATCACCATACGACGAACATTGTTTATATAATTTATTCATATAAAAAACTAAACTCCCAATATATGCTTCAATGCGGGATATAAAGTTGTAAGAGATACATAATATTTTCGTAAGTTTAATGATGTTAAAAATATATAGTATGTATTAATCTCATGGCATTACATCCTGTATTCAAGCATATGTTATAACTAATCCTTACCAATTAAAAAGATATAAACTAAGACATAATTAATTTTAAAGACCACACTGTACACAAATATCAGTCTTTGCATTAATGTTGCAATAGCAACAATACTATGGGTTTGTAATACTGAGCATATTACAGAGGGTTAGTTCACCCAAAAATAATTTCTCAGGGCAGTGCTTTGCAGAGTTTATGATGTCACCAACCCGCTTGTTGTAGTCCAAACCGGTCGTTTGTTGTAGGCATTAAACTGCCATAACTTTAAAAGACAGTATCTCTGTTTTCATTGAACTTTCAGCACTGTAACTTTGCAGATACTGTTTATGCTCAAGCAGCAACATTAACTAACTAAAGTTAAAAAAAAGTGAAATCGCAATGAACCACCCCTTTAAATATGTCTTTCATTGAGAGATGACATATGTATTTATATATATATATATATATATGTATTTATATATATATATATATATATATATATATATATATATATTCAGTGGGTACGGAAAGTATTCAGACCCCCTTAAATTTTTCACTCTTTGTTATATTGCAGCCATTTGCTAAAATCATTTAAGTTCATTTTTTTTCCTCAATGTACACACAGCACCCCATATTGACAGAAAAGCACAGAATTGTTGACATTTTTACAGATTTATTAAAAAAGAAAAACTGAAATATCACATGGTCCTAAGTATTCAGACCCTTTGCTGTGACACTCATATATTTAACTCAGGTGCTGTCCATTTCTTCTGATCATCCTTGAGATGGTTCTACACCTTCATTTGAGTCCAGCTGTGTTTGATTATACTGATTGGACTTTATTAGGAAAGCCACACACCTGTCTATATAAGACCTTACAGCTCACAGTGCATGTCAGAGCAAATGAGAATCATGAGGTCAAAGGAACTGCCTGAAGAGCTCAGAGACAGAATTGTGGCAAGGCACAGATCTGGCCAAGATTACAAAAAAATTTCTGCTGCACTTAAGGTTCCTAAGAGCACAGTGGCCTCCATAATCCTTAAATGGAAGACGTTTGGGACGACCAGAACCCTTCCTAGAGCTGGCCATCCGGCCAAACTGAGCTATCGGGGGAGAAGAGCCTTGGTGAGAGAGGTAAAGAAGAACCCAAAGATCACTGTGGCTGAGCTCCAGAGATGCAGTCAGGAGATGGGAGAAAGTTGTAGAAAGTCAACCATCACTGCAGCCCTCCACCAGTCGGGGCTTTATGGCAGAATGGCCCGACGGAAGCCTCTCCTCAGTGCAAGACACAAGAAAGCCCGCATGGAGTTTGCCAAGATGGTGAGAAATAAGATTCTCTGGTCTGATGAGACCAAGATAGAACTTTTTGGCCTTAATTCTAAGCGGAATGTGTGGAGAAAACCAGGCACTGCTCATCACCTGTCCAATACAGTCCCAACAATGAAGCATGGTGGTGGCAGCATCATGCTGTGGGGGTGTTTTTCAGCTGCAGGGACAGGACGACTGGTTGCAATCAAGGGAAAGATGAATGCGGCCAAGTACAGGGATATCCTGGATGAAAACCTTCTCCAGAGTGCTCAGGACCTCAGACTGGGCCGAAGGTTTACCTTCCAACAAGACAATGACCCTAAGCACACGGCTAAAATAACAAGTGGCTTCACAACAACTCCGTGACTGTTCTTGAATGACCCAGCCAGAGCCCTGACTTAAACCCAATTGAGCATCTCTGGAGAGACCTAAAAATGGCTGTCCACCAACATTTACCATCCAACCTGACAGAACTGGAGAGGATCTGCAAGGAGGAATGGCAGAGGATCCCCAAATCCAGGTGTGAAAAACTTGTTGCATCTTTCCCAAAAAGACTCATGGCTGTATTAGTTCAAAAGGGTGCTTCTACTAAATACTGAGCAAAGGGTCTGAATACTTAGGACCATGTGATATTTCAATTTTTCTTTTTTAATAAATCTGCAAAAATGTCAACAATTCTGTGTTTTTCTGTCAATATGGGGTGCTGTGTGTACATTAATGAGGAAAAAAATGAACTTAAATGATTTTAGCAAATGGCTGCAATATAACAAAGAGTGAAAAATTTAAGGGGGTCTGAATACTTTCCGTACCCACTGTATATTCAGAAATATCTAGGGTGCGAGGGGTCCTGCTTGTCATTAAATCAGGTCTGCGTGATAAGGGAGCTGCCAGCTGATCATTTCCCCAGCACGTCGTGAAAAACACTCCCTGCATCCCAATGTGCATACTATCCACCCTAAATAGTAGCTACTGAATATTACTAATGTCACATAGCCTACTATTTAGGATGGATGGTATGCACATTGAGACGCAGGCACTGTCTTTACAGCACATGGAGTGCGATAATGCACAGCCGCACCAAACAGACACGGAGAACATAACCAATTTAAGCTCCATCACTTCGAATTACTTCATAAATAAAGCTCATAATAAGAGCTCTGTAGTCTCACCAATAAATCACCAAGACCATTCAAACATTTTCATGACATTTAATTTGTAAAAAGACTTTGATTCCCGAACTGGTTCTTAGGTTCGGAAGTGTGAAAAGGGCTAAAATTGCACCAGTTAAAGTCAGTACAACACAAAAGGAACTTGAACCAGCCATTCATTTTGTGATCCCCAGTAGAAAGCATTGTCTGTAAGTTTTGTGATTAATTTGAGTTCAGTTTGTTAAATGTATAATATAATTTAACTTATATATAATTTGTTAAATTTATAATATATAATATTCATAAAGCTGTCTAATGTGGAATTTCAGACATTTTAAGAACAATATACAATGAATTCATATTAGTGTTATGTTGGAGATAACCAAGTAGTTCCATAATATTTACATCTCCTTTCTGTAGTTTCACTCTGTTTCAACATATTCATCGTGGTGTGGAATAAAGCAGCATTCTCCCACAAGCCTACGTGTTTTGGAAAGAGTTTACCTATCTGTCTAACTTTAGGAAGAGAGACACCATTGTGAAGGCAGAATAGTGAAAAGACTCAACAGTGATTACAACAACAGTGAATGATCTTCCCTTCTTCTCAAACAATCTACAGTAAAATGCTATCAAAGGAAAACATTAGCCTTGCATCCAAGTCAGTGTGTTCACATTTACACAAATCATCCAGATCAACACATCGAAGATCAGCAGCCAGTCTTGTAGCAATAGAGGCTCGAGCTAAAGCTAAAGCTGCCCATGTAAGAACAGCATACGCACAGCATATGCATATGCAGATTGCAATCAAAGTAAAGAAAGCACAACTGCAAGTAGAAGAGACACGCTTAGAGGCTACATTAGAAGCACACCAGCAAGAGAAAGAGGCAGAAGCTGCCTTAGCTGAAGCTACAGCCTTTGAAGCCATAGTTGATGGAGCTGACAAAGAAGAATCATCTATAAACAAAAATGCTCAACTTTCTGCTCACTTAAGTGAACTGGCAAATATGTTTAGGATAAAAATGCATACAAAAATAGGCATCATCAAGTTTTTAAACATATGGTCACACCACTACTTCAGTAAGCTGAGAGACAGCAGCAAAATGCTCTTCCATCTCATAGCCAGTCTATTTAATATTCCCAAGAAACACCTCAGCATGTCAGTTCATACAATGAGCCACAGCACCCACATGACAGCTTTCAACCTATCAGAGTAACTGAAAATAAGCAAATAGTCAAGATATAATACCTCATTACTCTCAGCCATAAAATTGATGTACCTCAAACAGGTATTACTCACCTAATGTGCAAAATGCTGCAAAACCTGAAAACTCAGAGATATTAAATTTAGCCAAGTTACTAGCATGCAGAGACCTATAAAGTTTGATGACAAGCCTGAAAAATACTTGGCATGGAAATCAACATTCTCAAATGCATTAGAAGACCTTGACTTACAACCTTGCGAAGAGCTTGACTTACTAATTGGCTTGGTCCAGAATCAACTGAACACGCTCAACGAATAAGGTCTCAGTAGGATTTGGGAAAGACTGGGGCAGTGCAATGACTCTGCTAAAGCTATAGAGTCAGCACTCCTAAATAAAATTGACTGCTTTCCTAGAATCTCTTATAGAGCCCCACAATGTCTCAGGGAACTAGCAGAACATTGTCAGAGATTGAATCTGCCAAAATGAAAGGATACTTACCTGGTTTGTCTTACCTGGACACTGCAAGAGGCACTGCCCCTATTCTTGGGAAGTTGCCATTTGCCCTCCAGGAGAAGTGAATGCAAAAAGGGTCTAAGTATAAGCAAGAACACAATGTTAGCTTTCCTCCCTTCTCATTTTTCTCCACCTTCATCAGGAATGAGGCTCAGAGGAATGAGAAAGGACCCCAGTTTTAAATTGAATGTACCAAACACAATGCTACCTCCAGGACAGAAGTTTTCCTCCAGAGCAAACTGGCTACCTGTTGATGTGCACAAGACTGAAGTAGAGAATGCAATTCCTAAAGGAACATTCTCCTACAGGAAAATCTAAGCTGGTAGGAGAAGACTCCAGCAAACAGTGTCCAATTCACAAGAGACCATACCCCCTCTACAAATGCAGAGGATTTACCTAAAACCCATAGATAGCAAAGCCTTTTTAAGGGAAAACTCTTTATGTTTCCGCTGCTGCTCTTCAAAATCCTACCAAGCCAAGAATTGTACCTCAACCATTGTGTTCAGAATGTGACAGTGGAAAGCACATAGCAGCCCTTCATCCTGGTCCAGTGCCCTGGTCTAAAAATAAAACTATCAGCCCTGTGATACACCATGGAGGGGAGGATGATGAAAAACTCATAACTATCGCTACATCCAGCTGCACAAAGGTCTGTGGGAATGGTTTCGAAGGAAGATCATGCCCTAAGATCTGCCTAGTTAAAGGTACAGTAAGCGGTTTCTGATAAACACTGTTGATATTTGAAATCACCAAAAAACAAACACACCCCTACCCAAAAGGATCACATCCCTATCTTAATAGCTCCACCCTCAAATTCATAAACATGCTATGCAACACAGGCACGTCCCCCCTAATAAGTGTATATGCCCCTTACTGCTGATCGCTACAAGTGAGTTTTGGTGCTTGGTTTGATCCACTTTTAACAGCATTTCTCAGAAATCACTTACTGCCCTTTAAAATATATTGTAAAGATCATCCTCAAATGAAGTTGAAAACCTATGCTATTCTAGACGACCAAAGTAATGAGGCTTTAGAAAAATCCACTTCTTTGACAAATTTGATGTCACTGACCATGCATCTCTTTACACAATGAAGACATGTGCAGGTACATCAGAAATCTTAGGACACAGAGCAAAAGGTTTCATTGTAGAATAAATCAATGACAGTGCCAGTTTCGCACTCTTCACACTTATTGAGTGTAATGAACTACACAACAACAGAGCTGAGATCGCTACTCCTGGTGCTGCTTGGAACCATACTCACCTCAAATCAATGGCTCATAAGATACCCCCACTTGACCCTGAGGCTGAGATTCTCCTTCTTCTTGGAAGAGACATCATTGAAGTGCACAAAGTATTGTAACAGCACAATGGTCCTTGACATGCTCCCTTTGCTCAGAAGTTAGCTTTGGGATAGGTAATATAGGGGATGTCTGTCTGTATGGTGCCCACAAACCATTTGAAGTTAATGCTTTCAAAACAAGCATTTTTATGAATGAACACCCCAGCCAAACGAGACCCTGTGAAAACAATATCCAAACCAAAGAGAAGTTTTGCAATTACAATGTGCATATAACTTCACTGGCCCCATCTTTGAAACAAAAACTTGCAACACACAAAAAGCAATAGAACTGATGTCTTCCAGTCCACAAAAGATGATGACAAGCTATTTCCATCAATGGAAGATCTAGTCTTTCTGAAGATGATGCAAGAAAAAGTCTATCAAGATGAATTAAACAGCTGGGTTGCTCCACTTTCCTTTCGCAGTCCAAGTCAAAGACTTCCTAATAACAGAAAATAAGCAAGTAACCTTCTCCATTCACTCACATGTATGCAGAAAAACACCCACACATGAAGGACCAATTTCTGGAGTTCATGGCTAAGATTTTTGAAAACAGGCATGCAGAACCTGTACCACCTCCTTCTGAAAATGAAGACTGCTGGTCATTCCAATCTTTGGAGTCTATCACCCACAAAAAACAGATCAAATTAGGGTTGTCTTTTATTCTAGTGCTCAATATCATGGAGTATCTTTGAACAGTGTCCTCATTACTGGGCCCAATATGAACAACAGCCTGCTTGGAGTGTTGCTGTGCTTCAGGAAAGAACAGGTTGTCATAACAGCTGACATCCAGCAAATGTTTCATTGCTTTGTAGTCAGAGAAGACCACCATAACTTCTTGCGTTTTCTTTGGTACCATAATAATGACCTAGAAAATGAAGTTGTAGAATTCAGAATGTGAGTGCATGACTTCGACAACAGTCCCTCATGTATATAGCCATGTATGGGATCAAGAAAGCTGCCCTAGAAGGAGAGAAGGAACATGGTTCAGAGGCAAGACAGTTTATTGAGAGGAACTTTATATTGATGATGCCCTGGGATCCCTACCTACAGAACAAGAAGCCATCACACTCCTCAGAAATGCCCAAGCCACACTAGCAGCTTCAAATCTACATCTACATACAAACCCATTTCCAGAAAAGTTGGGACGTTTTGTTAAAAATGCAATAAAAATAGGAATCTGTGATTTGTTAATTCTCTTTAACCTTTATTTTATGTACAGAGAAAATATTTCTGATGTTTTCACTGGCCAACTTAAATGTATTTTATAAATATAGTAGTCAACATTTGAAGTGGATCAAAACCTTTCATCAGAGTTGTCCTAAAACCTTCTTCTTAGGACTTCTTAGTTCTTAGGACAACATTGATTAACTTTTTTGATCCACTTCAAATGTTGACTACTGTATAAACAAATTTTGATTTTGATGGCTGCAACACACTCCAAAAATGGTTGGGACAGAAGCATAATAAAAGTGAAAAGTTTATAGAATATCCAAGTTAAACTGTTTTGAAACAGTTCTCAATAAGCAGGTGAATTGATAATTGGTCAGACTATCATGATTGGGTTTAAAAGGAGCATCTCAGTCTTTGTCAGCAAAGATGGATTATGGCTTATCACTTTGTGCCAAATTTCATGAGATAATTGTCAGACAAATCAAAAATCACATTTGTCAATGCAAAATTGCAAAGAATTTAGGACTTTCACCATCTACCATGCATAATATTGTGACTTCAGGGAATCCATAGGACTCTCAGTACGCATAGGTCAAAGCAGGATACCTCAGTTGAATGTACCTGGCCTTTGAGCCCTCAGATGGCAGTGCATTAGAAACTTTTATGCTTTTATGTTTGGCAGACGTGTTTGGCTGTTGCACTCATGTCTCACGTCTTTTGGAGTGTCTCACCCATGAAACAGCATTCTAAACGTGGTGCTCAAGTAAAAAAAAAAGTTCAACTTTATAATAGCTTTTCTTCCCAATTCCACTGCCGCGTCTCATTTTTTTCAATGCAATAACGCATTCCTGAGTGAACAGCCGCTTAGCGACCTGTTCTATGTATAATATTGTTAATTGTAACCTTTAATATTATAGTAATGTGCAAGAAAGGTCTCGCTATATATAATTTACAGAGATAGATTTTTTTATCCTTAAGAAAAATTTAATTATAATTGAATTTATTTAAAGACAGAAACACAATTTGTTCAGTAAACCACTGTTTAATAAAAAAAGCAAAAAAGCTATTTTATGTTTAGTTTTCTCCCTCCTACTTTACCGAACCTGTACCGAATCATGACTTCAATACCGAGGTATGTACCGAACAGTCATTTTTGTGTACCGTTACACCCCTAATGGTAACACATTATAATAACTCACACCATGAATCATTAGTTAAGCATTAGTAAATAGTTAATTAATCATTTATAAAGCATACAATTTAAATACATATTATTTAGACATATAGTAATAGTTACTCAGTGTTAATAAATACTTTATTAACACATTTCCCTACTGTATTTCATGATTAATTCAGGTTATAAAACATTTAGTAGTTGTCATGTCAGTTAACTATTTTTGTGAGCTCATCTAAAGTGAGGACTATTTATGCCTTGTAAAACCTTTACAAAGGAGAGTTAAAGGCTCAGTTATCTTCTAAACAGAAAAAGGAAACAAATACAAAGAGTGATATAGAACATACAAATATTTATTTCAAGATGCAAAAAATGACAAAAACTGTACAACTGTACACTTGATATAACATTAAAAATAAACCTCTGCAATATCATATAAAATTAAAAAGGAACTAAACAAGCAACAAAATAAACAAAAAAAAGGAGAAAGGTCTCCTTTTTCCCCGTTACTGAAGCCTTTTTCAATAACGCAGTGTAACTGCATCGTCATTGGTTCACTCATAGACAAGTTGTTGAACCAATGGCGATAAAGCGCGCAAATATTCCTGCCGAAATGGGCGGGGTTAAGGGCTATATAAGCAGGCGTTTCGCCATAGGATTTTAGTTTTTATGGATTTATGGATTTATGGAATTTTAGTTTTTAGTTTTAGGATTTTAGTCTCTCCTTCAGCGACGACTTCACATCGCTCCTCGCTGATCTCCGGCTGAAGCCTTCGCCACCTGGAAGAAGCTTGTCTAGAAAGAAGCTCTCGCCGCCGTTGAAGAGGCTCCCGCAGCGGACTGCTGAGCTCGCCGACGAAGAAGCGCCAGCGCCCTCGTTGACTGCCGCCTTGAGCGCCGTCTCGAGCCGCCCGCTTCCCGCTTCCGGCCGCCTGCTCTCGTGGCTCTCGCCGCTCTAAAAGAGCCCCTCAAATGCCGTTTTCATGGCGGCGACATTGTTATAAATGCCGCGCCACTCTTGTGGCACATGCAGACCGACCTTCGGCTCGTGGTCTCACGAGGAATGCCATCTGCACATCAACTGCCTCGGGATGTTGGCAGTGATTCGAGCCCTTCACGCTTTTCAGGCACACCTGACGGGACGCCACGTCTTAGTCCAGTCAGACAGCATGACAGTGGTGTCTTACATAAATCACCAGGGCGGTCTTTCGTCCAGCCGCTTATGCGCTCTGGCGAAGCGTCTTCTGGAATGGGCATCTCCGAGGTTTCAGTCGCTCAGGGCGACTCACATACCCGGGAGAACGAACTTGGGAGCAGACATGCTATCTCGGAGCAATGTCCCCTGCACCTCTGGTCCCTCGATGGGAGCCTGCTAATCTCCCCGGGGACGTGCTGAATACCATCTCTCAGGCGAGAGCTCCGTCCACGAGACGCCTCTACGCCCAGAAATGGTCGGTCTTTGTTGGCTGGTGTTCTGCACGCAACATAGACCCAGTGGAGTATGACGTATCTCCGATACTGTCTTTCCTCCAGGAGCGTTTAGAATTGGGTCGCACCCCTTCAACGCTCAAAGTTTACGTAGCAGCCATCGCAACGTTTCATGCTCCTATCGCTGGCCAGTCAGTGGGACAAAACAACCTTGTGGTGCATTTCTTGAGAGGTTCTAGGCGATTGAATCCACCTCGTCCTCTCACCGTTCCCACCTGGGACCTCTCAAAGGGCCTCCCTTTGAGCCACTGTGTTCAGCTGACCTCAGGCCCCTGACGCTCAAAACCGCTCTGCTACTTGCATTAGCATCAGTTAAGCGTGTTGGCGACTTGTAGTCCCTCTCCGTGAGCCCTGCATGCCTTGAGTTCGGGCCCGATGACTCCAAGGTTGTTTTGAAACCTAGGCATGGCTACGTTCCTAAGGTGCTCACGACTCCATTCAGAGCACAGGTCATTTCCCTCTCAGCGCTTCCTCCCTCGTCGGACGAGCGAGAGCTGGAATTGCTCTGCCCCGTCAGGGCATTAAGGACCTACATTGAGCGATCACAGCCTTTTCGGCAATCCGATCAGCTCTTTGTCTGCTTTGGCGGCTTCGGTCTTCGGTCTCAAAGCAACGTCTTACGCGTTGAATAGTTGACGCTATTGCTCTTTGTTACTCGTCTATGGGCCTCAACTGCCCCATAGGAGTTAGAGCCCACTCCACTAGAGGAATGGCTTCCTCTTGGGCCTGGTCTAGTGGAGTTTCAATTAAAGACATCTGTGAGGCGGCTGGCTGGTCCTTGCCATCCACTTTTGTCAGATTTTATCATTTGGACGTCCCGACCTTACAAGCTTGGGTCCTCTCGGTATGATCCAGCGGCCTCTATCGAGCTCCGCTTCATGCCACTCTGGGAGTTACTCCCCTTTTGGTAGTGTAACAAGGGTTCGACGGCTCCGGCCTTCTCACTTGTCCTCTGGTTCCCTCGCGGTGTCCAAGACAAGTCCAGTCGTTCCCTGCCGTGGCACGGCGTGGTTGAATTCGTTCCCCATACGCAGTATGAGTGAAGTATCGAAAGGGAACATACTCGGACTAACGTAACCTCGGTTCCCTGAGATACGGAACGAGTACTGCGTTACATGCCATGCCACGAGGCTGTGGCTTCAGTGTCGTCGCTTCAGTCGAATGACCTGAAATCCTATGGCGAAACGCCTGCTTATATAGCCCTTAACCCCGCCCATTTCGGCGGGTATATTCGCACGCTTTATCGCCATAGGCCGCGCAGCTATGCCGCGCCGTCATTGGTTCAACAACTTGTCTATGAGTGAACCAATGACGATGCAGTTACACTGCGTTATTGAAAAAGGCTTCAGTAACGGGGAAAAAGGAGACCTTTCCCCATACGCAGTACTCGTTCCGTATCTCAGGGAACCGAGGTTACGTCAGTAACCGAGTTTTCTTGCTTCACGTTTCACACTGCTTATACATTACCATTCATTCCACTCAATCACTGCAAGGTGTTCAGAAAGCAAACTCTCTGATTTTGTCTGATTTTTGTCTGATTTTACTTATTGTATTTTGGCACTCCTGTAATCCAGCTTTGGCACTTGTAAATATTTATTTAGCAATGTTTACACTTTACAGAAATGTATTTTTATACCAGATTGCAAATGCTTAGTTTCATTTTACTGCACAGTTATGTTTTCTGGAGGTGTACAGGAATTTTTATTTTCATTGATATTGCAGAGGTTTATTTTTCATGTTATATCAAGTATACAGTTCTACAGATTGATTTTTTTTGCATCTTGAAATAAATATTTCTATGTTCTGTATCACTCTGTGTTGTGTTTGTTTCCTTTTTTTGTTTAGAAGATAACTGAGCCTTTAAATCTAATTTGTAAAAGCTTTACAAGGCATAAATAGTCCTCACTTTAGATAGACAAAAATAGTGAATGGACAACTACTAAATGTTTTATAACTACCTGAATTAATCATGAAATACAGTAGGAATACATGTTAATAAAGCTAGTTCTATATTTCTAAATAATAAGATGTATATATGTACATTTAAATAGTTTATTAATAATTTACTTATACTTTCTAAAGATTTTATGAACCACTCACAACTCCTAAATTACTGGTTTGTAAATAATGTAATATTTAATTTAGAAATTATAAATTGGTCATTAATTAAGTATGAAAATACAATTATTAAACATATTATAGTTATGCTTATAAATCAAGAACAAAGCATTCATAGCTGTATTTATAAACTGCTTACTAATGTCTATTTATGCTTTATAAATGATGAATTGACTATTTACTAATGCTAAACTAATGATTCATAGCATGAAATTATTATAAAGTGTTACCAATTATGTATATATAAAATATAATACCCTCACCAGCCAGTCATGGTGAAGTCTCGGTACAACATCTTCTTGCCCACCTCCTTTCTTTGCACCCTTCTGGGGAACTCCAAGTGTGTGAACTCTCCTCCTAACAGATGGGGCTGCATGAAACCCTAAAAACAAATACAGAAAGAGAAATCATCTAACACCCAAACAGCAAACTACACCTACAAAATGTTGATGACAACTGAACTACTACATACACTACCCAATTTACATTTACACTCCCAAAATGACACACCCAGATAGCAAATTGGTCTTGGGCCAGATCTGCCTGAGTTTCGGCAGAGATTTTGGCCCACATACTGCATGGAATTATGGTCCAAGGTTGGCTCAAGTGCTGTTTGCCTAAAGTCAGCCAGATCAATGCCGGAAGCAGACCAAAACTCACCCAGAACTTTACAATATACCTAGATATTAGCCATAACTGGCCCAAAAAAGCGCCGTTATCCCCAGATGTCAGCCAGAACTCAACCACAACTTATCCAGAAGCCCCAGAATACACCTGTAACTGGACCGATATTATGCCAGAATCCCCAAAACTGTGCCAGAAATAATATTCATATAGTGAAATGTATAAATACAAAAAACTACAGAAACCAAGCAAATGCAAAGTATAGAGCGTTTTATTGATGAAAAACTCCTCAATCTCAGCCAGATAAGAGCAAAAATAAAAACAATATGAAAATGTCAGTACTCAAAATAATGCACAAATAACAAACCCATTCACAAATGTGGGTAACACTTTAGTATAGGGAACACATATAAACTATTAACTATGACTTTTTTCCTCAATAAACTCTTAATTTACTGCTTATTAATAGTTAGTAAAGTAGTTGTTAAGCTTAGGTATTGGGTAGGATTAAGAATGTAGAATAAGGTCATGCAGAATAAGGCATTAATATGTGCTTAATAAGTACTAATAAATATTCTAGTAATATGCATGCTAATAAGCAACTAGTTAAAAGACCTTAAAATAAAGTGTTTAGGGGTAGGTTCAGGGTTAGTACCTAGTTATTACCCAGTTATTGCAATTACTATAATAAGTGCACAGTATGTACATGGGGAACAGAACTGTAAAATAAAGTGCTACCAAAAACTCAAATGTAAAAAAATAGAATGCGAAAAGATGTGCCAAATAAACCAATAACAAGACAAACACCAACAAAAAAAATCACAATACAATAATAACTTAAGACAATAGAAACTATGCAATATATTTATTGGGAAAATCGCTGAATTTTTATCTTCTATGCAGGGCCTATAATTAAAACTTGCCAAGCGTCAAATGCGAGTAAAAATCGTTGCTGGTGAGTATAAGAAACAGTGTCAGCTAAACAGCTAAATAAGCCCCCCAGCTAAGTACTTTATGGCCTTGCAAGCTTGTAAAAGATGAGCCTAGCTAAGGAAGAAGATGTCAAACTTAAGCAGTTTGTAAAAGACAGATTGGTTTGAAGAGGGCACAGCTCGAAAACCACCAAGATAATGCCAGAGTTGTTTGATCCCCAAAACAGACTTTCTTCTTCTGAGTGACCTCAGAGTGAGACAGACTTGAAATCCACAGGCACAACCCACAGAGACTGTTGCTGCGTCCCAATTCGCCTACTTATAGTACGTCCTAAAAGTATGTACTGTTTTTGTAAAGAAAAAGTATATACTTTTGAGTGTGTAGCAGAAGAGTATGCAAACTTTGGGACATACTACTTCGTCATAATTGCGTCTTTAACGGACGTTCTGTCACTTAGTTACGCAAACCTGTAACTGTTTAAATGGCCCTGTCAATCATCTTGTCACAGTTAAAATCCTCCACATTCAATTCAATTTAATTTCCTACCGTTTCGGAGAGAAATGTAGTCGCACGTTGATCTGCCAGTCATGGGTCTTTCATGCAATAACTCTCCTCATCTTTGCATAATGATGCATTTAAAAGTTAATGACCAAACGCATCGTTATAAAAGTTCACAATGCTGTTGCAGATGAAATATAATGTGGATAACATTTAATAAATATCTTTTCGTCCGGTTATACTGATTATGAATCATTCAAGCCCCTTTATCTTAACCGCTCTGCTTAACCGTCGGTCTCGCACATCTGTCATGTTTGTAGTTTTTTAACACTTTTTACTCATATTTGTAGTTCTAATCGAATCCTCGTCCACAGCGCAATGTGTTATGGACAATATTAGTGGTTAGAAGTGTGCACGGATCTGCACTTCGAATTCTAACCGGAAAAAGTAGACCATCCGGGTATCTTTGGAATACTCATTTCAACATACTACGATTTGGGACATACTAATTCTTTTTTCGAATACTATTTAGGACGGATAGTATGCGAATCGGGACGCAGCATGTTTTTATATATAAACTGCATCAAATCGTTCCAAAACAATTCTAAACGGACTTGTAATCAAACATCGTTCAACTGCATAATTCTATTCTATTCTTTAAGACATTAAGGACATAACATACAACATTTACAACTTTAATAAGACATCCAAAAAGATAACATAATTAAAGGAATGGGTGTACATCACATGGAAAAAATAAAATGGCTATATGTACATCATAATAATGTTAATAAGGTTTAAACATAAGCAAGAAGAAAAACAAATAACCAAAAATTAGTACTTAAAGAAAAAAAAAGGAAAGCATATACCAGTTCAATTTTCAAGTAACTTCCAACTCTTTAACGAATAAAATCAGTCATAAAGTAATTCAAACAGGGTTTAGAATTATTTCTTTTACTTTTATGAATATGAAATTTACCAAATAAAATCATCATAAAATTTACCAGATTCATCATAAAATTGACAGATGCATTTTCTTTTTATTTAAAATATAAGATAAAATCTTTGGATGTTAATTCACAATTATAACCAGATTTCTGTTGAATATGCATAGATAAATCTTCCCAGAATTTTTTGGAATGGTAACATTCAAAAAATGATGTAGAATTCATTTTGGCTGATCTGATCAATATCCATAAATTTTGATAAAGTATAGTTACTAACATAAATATTATGACGTACTTTCAGATGTATTTCCTGAAGTTTTTTAGATATACAAAACTGAAAGAGAAGCAGCCAAGCTTTTTTCCAAATAATCTCTGGGAAACAAATGTTCCAGAAGAATTTCCCTCTAGGCTTAATAGATCTCTTTTCATAAAATAGATTTCTAATAAATTTATTTGTGCCTTTTTTTACTGTTAATGTCCACCCCATTTAAATGAAGAACGGGTTCAATTCTACAAATATTAAGGGACAAAATATGACTTCTCATTAACATCAATAAACCTATGGGAATGGTGTTTATCACAGTATAATATTCTCTATATTTAATAGGAAATGGCCATTTATTCATAGAATTTTCATAAGAAAGCAACTGAGCTGACTGATCAAAAAGGTTAGATAAAAAGTAAATTCCTTTATCCATCCAACTCTGTAAATAAAGAGATTTCCGATTAACTGTAATATAAGCATTATTCCACAAGATTGCTTTATGTGGGGAAAAGTTTTAACTTCCAGGCCTTAGGAGCTTGTTGATAGAAATTGGGGTAACACTTTATTTGAGGGTCTTTTAACTAGTTGCTTATTAGCATGCATATTACTAGAATATTGGCTATTTATTAGTACTTATTAAGCACATATTAATGCCTTATTCTGCATGACCTTATTCTACATTCTTAATCCTACCCAATACATAAACTTAACAACTACCTCACTAACTATTAATAAGCAGTAAATGAGGAGTTTATTGAGGGAAAAGTCATAGTTAATGTGTGTAAGTTAGTCTATGTATGTTCCCTATACTAAAGTGTTACTGAAATAGGATAATGCCACAGACAGTTTGCTAGTAGAATAATCACACATTAAAGGGGACCTATTATGCAAAATTCACTTTTGCAAAGTGTTTGGACATAAATGTGTGTTGGCAGTGTGTGTACAGAACCACCCTATAGTGATAAAAATCCACCCACTCCTTTTTTTTTAAATCCCCATAAATCATAAGCAGTGTCTCAGAACAGCTGTTTCCAGATCCCTGGCAGTGTGACGTCACAAAAGCCACAGGCCCCGCTCATGAATGTTGACAGACACTGACGTTTGAACATAGAACCGCCCTGACTGTGTTCACGGTGAGACCACCATTGCTGCACTGATGAGAACGTCTCCCAAGCATTTTAGGTGTTCTGTAGCTTGATGGATTAATCCACATAGCTCTCTCCATTTACTCCCTAAACGAGGTGGATTAACTTGGTTTTCCAGAAAGTTCTCCCTCAGTTCTGTCGAAATACGTTTATGTCTGCACGAATCATTTCACACCGGACTGCTTAGTGAACGAATATCAATACAAAGAGACAATATAAAATAGAAACTGTCCTAAAAATGTGCTACTCAAGGATATACAAGTAAAAACTGTTCGTGATCCAGCTTACAGTCTCCAGAGTGATACTGGATACGGCAGTCATGAAGGTGAGGGCACTTTAATACAGTTCATCAGAGTTGATTTACGGGTATAAAGTTTATTAAGCACCACCCAAAAGGCATAAGGTCTTTATATATTCGTTTACTGTTAGTTTTAACGAGTGTTTCTGTGTACTTCGCTGTGTATGTTGGTAATACAAGGAAAAGAGAGAGTGTTTATGGATAATATTTTAATGCACACTTGCAGTGTTTTATTAAGCTCTTACAGTGTTTTTCTAGAGTGAAAACGGACGCTTCATCTTTTCTGTAAAGTACAATAAACGTTATAAATCTCATCTGTATAGTTTTGGCCATCATTCGGACAGTACAATAGGCCTGTACTAATATAGTGGATTAAAAACGAGAAGACAATATAAGTTATAACCGTAATTTAACTAAACTATACCTATACCATCTCCATGCAGCATATATTTGCAGTTTCTGACATTATAGCGTGTCCTGACTGAATCCTGTCACCGGAAAACAAGCTCTTGAAGCTCTGCCCTCTTAGGCCGATCGCAGCAGCTCATTTGCATTTAAAGGGACCACACTAAAATGGCTCGTTTTTGCTCAACCACTAAAAGTGGCAATTTTAACATGCTATAAAAAATTATCTGTGAGGTATTTCGAGCTAAAACTTCACATACACACTCTGGGGACACCAGAGACTTATTTTTACATCTTGTAAAATGGGGCATAATAGGTCCCCTTTAACAAAAAGCGTAAACCTCCAACCTTTTTAAAAATATTGTGTGTTATAAAAGACCACATTGAGTCTGATTTAAGACAGTTTCTGAACCATTTTACTTTGAAAGTATAATTTAAATCGAAAAAGTAAAAAAAACAAAAAACAAACAAACCACCCTCATTTCTAGGACCTTGAAGAATTTCCTTTCTCAAATGATGTTTATTCCTCCAAACAAATTTAATAAATAAATCGTTAATTTTTTTCCAAATTGAATCTTGAACAAAAAGGGATAATGCCGGATAAACAAATCTAGATACCCATTCTGCTTTGGTTAGAAGGACTCTACCTATAATAGTCAAGTCTCTTTGAAGCCAGTTATTAAAGATGTTTTGGGCTTTAAGTTTAAGGAAAAAAGTTAATTCTTGTCTCTCCACTATATCTTTTGTAACACATTTCGTTACATTTAACATTAAACCAAAAGCAACAGAAAAAGTTTACACTAACTGCAATGGTGTGGGCAACTGTTCTTTATTCCTTAAGAAACGAACAGTATCATCCGCAAGCTGAGTTAATCTAATTTTTTTGTTGAAGATTGTAATTCCTTGAATATTTGGAGAATTCAAACTGTTCTTTCAAATGTAAAGAAACTCTACTACAATAAGGAATAAAAAAGGGATATAGGACAACCTTGGCACACTCCTCTCAAAAGGAAAATCTTTTAGAAGTGTTTGGATATAAATTAACTATTAACTATTAATACCTCTATGAAACATTTCAATTATAGAAACAATTTTTTCCCCAAAATTAAAAGATTTTAATGCCCTATAGATAAAATGATGCTCAATTGTGTCAAAAGCTTTATGGAAATCTAGGAAAACAATTAAAGCCTCTGATTCCACCAAATTTGAATAGTCTAACAAATCCAAAATCAGTCTAATGTTCCAAATTATGTCAGCCAGCCATAAACCCAGTTTGACACTCATTAATGATTTAGTCTAGACCTTTTTTCAAACGAACTGCATGAACATGAGATAACAGTTTATAATCTACATTTAATAATATTATAGGATGCCAGTTATCCAAAATCAAATGATCTTTATCCGGTTTAGGGAGTAGGGTTATTAACCTCTGTTTCATAGAAGTCATAGAATTAATTTGATTCAATACATTCCTTAACCTAGTGAAAAATACACTCAAAAAAATGGTTTTGCAGCACTGTTGATTTTACCCCAATATGTTTTGTTAAAATAACACACATACATTTCTTTTCCCACCAAAACACTATTGTATTGCGTTTCATTAACTGAAACTGTGCCAATTTCCACTATACTAAATTGTCAGTCGTTAAACTAATGTAAAGTGTTTCAGTTCGCGATTCAAAAAAAAAACCGGATGTGACGATTTCCAACGTATTGAAAGAAGACGGCGCGAAGGAGCAAGGCGAATGCCGTCAGACCTACTACCAGCGAGGTAAGAAAATATAAGTTATTCTAAAGGCAAAGTGTTTAATTTCTATTAGTGTTTGGGCTCTGGGATGCTTTTAATAAATTAACTATTGAATATTGTGTGAATCTTTTTTATTTCGCCATCAATGGATGATTCCATGCGATTGAAAGATGCGGGTTTATTTGTAACATTGTTACTTGTGGAAAGTGGATGATTCTCTGTAGTGTATGCCGTTTAAACGTGAAAAACGTTTTACGTGACAGTGATATTAAAAGTCAAAACTCAGTAACGTTACACACCTTAAACTAAATGTGCAGAAAAGCAGATGAATACAGCATATGAATGCAACGCGTTTAGTTGACGTAGGCTACACGTTCATATTCTGGGTTAATCTGTATGAATAGCATGTGTTTAAAACATGGAAGGAAAACGCTTATCGTGTAACTAAACGCATTGCGCTCATATTTTGGGCTCATCTGCTTTTACTGGAATAGTGTTTCAGAGTTTGGTCTTTGATTATCACAGTCTTAGTATCCTTCACCGACAGGACTTAGGCTAAACCAGGATTAGGCATTATTTCAATTAGGGCATTGTAGCTTTTATAAACGTAAACTAGAAAAAAACATTACTGGTGTGCATCTTGAGATAAAACAATGACATCCACATTTTAAGATATATCAGTACAAGTTGCTTTCAGTTAAAACAGCTAAAATATGCATTTTAGTCTAGGACTAGCTTAAGCCTCGTCTGTGAAAATGGGGAAAAGCCTTTTATAATCTCCTAAAACCTCCCAGTGTAGTTTCTAAGCTACGCAAGTCCCAGTAAAAATTCACTGAAGCAAGTACAAATAATGCCACATTCACCCTGTAGATGCATATATTTTGAGTCTGACATTTTATCTGATATTCCTTTTTATGACAGTTTTCCATTATGGTTTTTGGAGTTCGTCTTTGGTGAAATAAAGGAATGTCACAACTTTATTGAAGGAGAAAACTGTTTTGGCTAAGGTAAGTGAAGCACTGTATTGTATTTTTAGGATTTAATAAAAGTAGTTAGTTAGAACCCATGGCTTGGCACAATAAAACTGCTAAACCTGCTCTTCACAATTTTTTTGTTTTAAATTTATCCCATTGGTGTCAGCATTCGTATTCAAATTGAGGAGTTGTCCTTGGACAAAAAAATTAAACATCTCTTGGTGCCCACTACACAGGTATGAAGAACTACACTTATTAAAACCTTGTATTAACCCTTGTCATTTGGGGAAGTACACTCAGGGTCTTCGGGGTCTCCACAGACCCCAGGCAACATAATGCAATTTTGTAACATAATACTTTTTTTTTTTTTTTTTTTTTTTTTTTTAACAAATGTAATTTTACTGTTTATTAATGTTTTACTCCATGTTTGTACAGTTTTTGGAGGATTTATCATATTTTTTTTAATTTATATAAATAAATTAAACAAAATATTTTTTTAAAAATAGGTTTTTATACAAAAACAGCTTTTTATGTAAAATTCACTTTATAAAAGACCCACATTTCTAAATTTAATTCATGGGAATAACATGGATAATTTGACATGGTTTAGTGTAACATTTTTGCCCATCTTTTGGAAAAAGCAGTTTTAAAAGTAAAAAAAATAAAATTGTAATCATTTTTACTAGTAGATGGCTGCAGAGCTCCACTATTTGCTATTTGACTGACTGAAAGAATTTTCACAAGTTTTTTTTTTTTTTTAGTTGGATTCATATCTAAATATTATGAAATCCCAATTATAACAATAAAGGCTAATTTTGTCAATTTAGTATTTTTTGTAATGGAAAAAAAAAATCAGTTTTTCAATATTGTTACATTTTGAGACCCACTTAGAAAATGGACAAAATTCATCCTCAAAATCAACATTACTGAAAAACTTTTTTTTTTTTTTTTTCCAGTACAAAAAAAATGCTAAACTTTGACAAAAAATAATTGTGATTTCATAACATTTAGATATGAATCCAACAACAACAAAAAAAAACTTGTGAAAAGACGTCTTTCAGTCAGTCACATAGCAAATAGTGGAGCTCTGCAGCATTTACTGGATAAAGTGATCATTTTTTACCTTTAAAACTGCCTTTTTCAAAAGATGGGCAAAAATCTCACACTAAACCATGTCAAATTATCCATGTTATCTCCATGAATGAAAGTAAGAAATGTGGGTCTTTTATAAAGTGAATTTTACAGAAAAAGTTGTTTTTGTATAAAAAAAAATATTTTTATTTATTTTATTTATATAAATTTAAAAGATATGACAAATCCTCCAAAAACTGCACAAATATGAAGTAAAAACTAGGGCTGTCAAACGATTAATCACGATTAATCGCATACAAAATAAAAGTTTGAGTTTGCCTAATATATGTGGGTGTACTGTGTGTAATTATTATGTATATATAAATACAAACACATGCATGTATATATTTGAGAAATATTTACAAGTATATGTATTTATTTATATTTTTATATAATTTATATTATATATAAATACATTTTTTTGTACATAAATAACATATTTCTCTTAAATATATACATTAATTTGTGTGTATTTATATATACATATTATTTACACACATTACTCACACATATATTATGCAAAATCAAACTTTTATTTTGTATGCGATTAATCACGATTAATCGTTTGACAGCCCTAGTAAAAACATTAATAAACAAAGTAAAATTACATTTGTTTTTTAAAAAACAATTTTGTTAAATTACATTTTGTTGCCTGGGGTCTGTGGAGACCCCAAAGACCCTGAGTGTGACTTTTTTTTACTCTGATATAAAAAGATATCACTCCAATTTTTTTTCTTTGTAGACGTAGAAAGTGTTAACAACTGTACAAAGTTTCAAGGTCATTTGGACAAAGAACATTTTTTTTTTATATTTGAGCAAACGTCGTTTGGGGTCTAAAAAGACCCTATAAGGGTTAAAGGGTTAGTTCACCAAAAAATGAAAATTCTGTCATTAATTAATCACCCTCATGTCGTTCCACACCCGTAAGACCTTCGTTCATCTTCAGAACACAAATAATGATATTTTTGATGAAATCCGAGGGTATCTGATCTACTCCTAGGCAGTGATGTCATTGCACCTTTTGACATTCAGAAAGGTAGTTAAAAAAATGGTTAAAATAGCCTATGTGACTGCAGTGGTTCAACCTTAATGTTATGAAGCAGTGGGAATACTTTTTTTGCACTAAAAACAAAAATAATGACTATATTCAACAATTTGAACTGTTGTCATACGTAGTGAACTAAGTGCAGACTGACTTGTTTACATCTGAATAACAGCTCATTATTGGCCGACTCCTGTGTCAGCATCAAATGCACATGTTCAGCTTCGGCCAATACGGAGTTGGCATTCGGATGTAAACAAGGAAGCCTGCACTAAATTGACTACGTATGATGACGGTTCCAATTGTTGAATAAAGTCATTATGTTTTTGACCACAAAAAGTATTCTTATCACTTCATAACATTAAGGTTGAAGCACTGCAGTCACATAGGCTATTTTAACCATGTTTTTAACTACCTTTTTGGACATCAAAAGGTGCAATGACGTTTCTGCCTATGAGTGGATCAGATACCCTCGTATATCAGCAAAAATATCTTAATTTGTGTTCTGAAGATGAACGAAGGTCTTACTGGTATGAAACGACATGAGGGTGAGTAATTAATGACAGAATTTTTATTTTAGGGTGAACTAACCCTTTAAAACATATTCCCTCACTTGGTCATGAGCATGCATAAAAAAACAGATTGTTTATTTTAAAGGGTCAAGGCTATATTTGGTTAATGTTATTTGCATCTTTAGGCTGGTGACATTGAAGTGAAGAGAGAGTGCATAATCAAATCTCTGTCTACACAAAAGAAGGCCCTAGCAGTCTGATTTGGGAGTATATGGTGAGTATATGTGCTTTTTAAAATGTTGTTTATTTTCAAGGATGCTAAATGCTTTGTTAAAGTTAATACACAGGAATTTAAGAGTACTGTGTTTTTTTTTTTTTTTTTTTTTTTTTTTTTAAATATCCACCCTAGGATACAGATAGGAGGTGATTCAGAAGACTTTGATGGGAACTTATTTCATAAGACTTGAAGGTGCAGACATAGAAGAGAGCCTAGCAGATGTTGGAGTGGTGTTAAAGGGGAAAACGGTTCTTCAGGACCTTAGCAGTGTCCCATATGCAACAACCATGTTGATGGGACTAATATATGGACTGAATTTGAGATACCCTTCTGAATTCAGGTATACTTTCAAGCACTGCAAAAGTTGATGGCAACAAGTTATCCAATAAAGTGCACTGAAGAGCACATTACCATCTGGACATTTTTGTAAATATAAAAAAATAAATAAATAAATACAATTAAGTTTTTTTATTTTATTATCTTTTTACCAGGGTTTTTACCAAGTAAATTTTTCACTTTTCTGAGCAGAAAGCTTTCGACTCTAACATGTGCAAATACTTTTTACAGTCTGATGTAAAAGTAATTTTAGATCAAGTTTAAAGACTCTTGATTGTAATGACTGTTTAAAACACTGTTTTATTGCAACTGACAAATACAGTTTGATAACTTGTTACATATTGTCTTTTTTTGTCTCTACAAGGCAATCACACACAAAAAAATGCTGCTTTGAAGGGTGTTACTTTAAATAGAAATCCCTGAGTTAAAGTAACAAAAACTAATTGGATGGAACCACTGTCCATAATTTAATTGTGTTATTTGAAACAAATCTCTTTGTGTTGGTTGAATGAAACATATTTGGCCAGTTTTAAATAAACTAAAGCATGTTCACTAAACTTAACCAATTTAAGTTACAGGGAAGCAATTACATTGATTTGGTTGGACATTACTATTTTAAATAGATTCGTCCTCATTCAGTTGTGTTGTCACAACACAGGAAGTTTACATAGATTCAAAAAATTCCATTAATGTTAATGAAAAACAATTTGCTTGTGTGGAACCACTGTCCATAATAAAATTAAGTAGGTTTAAAGAGTCATTTTTTTGAGTGTATATATACTAAAATCTATTTGTAATACATTTATTTTATGCTAAGTGTACTACAATTGCATTTACATTTTCATGTACTTAATATAAATACCCTGCAATTGTACTTTTAGTATACTAAATTGGTATACTTAAAGTCTGCTAAACTGGAACAAGTATTTTTGTGTTGAGGTCCAACTAAAGATATACTTAAGTATATTTGATTATGCTAAAGTGGAACTATTGCAAGTATACTTTAGTACAAGTCAGTGATGGAGTACTCGAGTCCTGGACTCGGACTCGAGTCCGACTCGAGTCACTATTCTTTGGACTCGAGTCCGACTCGAGACTCCATTCTCTGGACTCGTGACTCGACTTGGACTCGCGGACTGATGACTCGTACTTGGACTCGGACTCGAGGAACAATAAAATAAAACAATAAAATCGGACTTGAGCATTCATTACGTTGTTTTTTAATAAATATGTTATAAAAAATTATATAAGTTTATATATAATATTATATAAGGTTTCATGCCCAAGACCGGCCGGGATCTATTTTTTCCCTCACAGACACTGCTACCGCTCGCTCTCTTGACAACACACTCACTGACGTCAGTCACTTTACGCTCGTGCATGATTCACGGGCTAAATGTTCAAATTTGGAAAATGCAGAAAGATGTGCCCCGGATCGTGAAATTCGCCTACACAAATTTTGCATCTAATGCTGGAAAGAGCAGCGCTAAATGTTGTGTGTGTAATCGCACAATTGAGGAAAAGAATGGGACAACTTCAAACTTTAACAGACACCTGTCACGGATGCACCCAGAAAAGTAAGTAAAATGCTTTCCATTGGCTAACGTTAGCTTTTAAAAAAACTATTATTGACTAATGCATATATTATAATAAACAGAAGAAGCTAGGGTTGGGCGATGTTTGACAATTTGGCATCAGACGTCGATGATGTCTAACGTCTGGTTCAGATTACATTATTTTTTTTGTCTGTTGCGATATAGTCACCGTGTCAGATGGATGACGCAATTTTGACTCCTAAAATCCTGTGGTGTCGTGGACAAGAAACATGACAGACTAACGTTACACGTTGCTTTCTGACCAGTCGCGTGCCGTCACACACACACATTCACTTGAACACATACTACAAACGCATTCACGCTAAATCACTCGGTCACTCACGCGCTCGCTCTCTCTCTCTCTCTCTCTCTCTCACACACACACACACTCACTCACACACTTTCTGTCTCTCTCTCTCGGCATATCGTATTGATTTTTACGGTTTAACTATTTTTAAAATACAGTGCCCTGTAAAATGCACGTTTCTGTCATTTCTGTTTAATGTAGAACCTCTTTAATACATTTTATCAGTTCTTTGAAGGTCCCAGAGTGGAGACATGTAGGCACTGGGAGCTCGAGACTTGACTCAGACTCGAATACGGGACTCGAGACTCGACTTGGACTCGAACTCTGGTAATGGTGACTCGACTTGGACTCGACTCGGACTCTTCTTTGGTGACTCGGACTTGGACTCGGACTCGAACACTGGGACTCGAGACTCGACTCGGACTCGACAGTTGGTGACTCGACTACAACACTGGTACAAGTATATATATCTTGCATTCAAATAATACAGTGAACATACTATGCTTACTAATAGTGATATTAAACACATTTTAGGCTTAATATTTAGAAATATGCATTGTGCAATAAAGAAGAACTGCAAATAAAGTTTAATTAAAATATTTATGTATGTCTGTAAATAGTCAACATTTGAAGCAAATCAAAACCCTTCATCAAAGTTGTCCTAAAACCTTCTTCTAAGGACAACTTTGATTAACTCTTTTGATCCACTTCAAATGCAGACTACTGTAATTGTTAATGGGTTTTTAGTTAGTGTGAAATGAATGTAGGCCTATTTTAAATACATTTTGGTAGGGTTTTTTCACTAGGGCAGACTCTGCATCCATTGCCTCTGACATGTTTTCTCACAATCACATACTTAACTCGGAAACTCTTAAGAAAATCCAGAGTTACCTAAACTCATAATTATGAGTTGTGCTGATGTTCATGTGCATTTTAAATACATTCTTGTCATGACTTGAAAACACTGTAACTGCTGAAGCTAAACCTTGACCCCCATTGGCCTGCCCCAACGTCCTACTATTGGTTGAACCTCAATGATTGATATGTTTTGAACACGCCATAAAGCCAATGCCATCACACTCACCAACAATCGGTTTTGCTGTACTTTTGCTAAACAACTGAGCTCGCTGGAGTAATCACTATTGGTTGCAGATTTTGGCACATTTGTCAGAAGGAAACTTTAGAGTCTAGAAAGTCATTGTAGCTAAAGACACAAGTCTCACAGTGTATTTCAATTCCGAGAATGATCAAATTATTTTTAGATGATGCCATGTATTTTTTTTTTAGATGAAACTTTCTTTTTGTGCAGACCACAGAAAACATGAGGTATGAACTGAAACATCTAGTTTGTTTCTGCTAATTCGCTGTAAGGGCAGAATTTTCAAATCCAACTTTTGCCTACAGCTCAGACGTATGAGAAATTTGCAAATAAAATTATTTAATTTGTTACATTTTTAAGTACTTCAGTAATTTATTTTTGTTGAATACTATGTTGACCTGTTATGATTAAATGTCCAATTCAATGAACAGTATTTGAGTTCTACTTGTTTAGTATAAAAAAAATAGTATTGGCCTAGATAAAAGTTTACAGGAAATGTGTTTTGAGTTGCAAAAAATAATCATAAGTAAGCTTTATAATTATGACCTTTACCTTTTTTAATAATTTGCTCACACTTTGAATATCAGGTAGGCTATTGTTTAATTTAATTCAATTCAATAGCACTTTTCACAATTTTGCATGGTTGCAAACAGATACACATACATAAAGAAAGTAGTTGCATAAGTAAATATTTGTAATTATGACAAATAAAGAAAACAACATATAGTCAGTTTGAAATGATGAAAGAAATTCACACACCTGATCAGAAGTTTTATTACATTTGTGTATTCCTAATGCACTTCAATGCACCTACTGTAATACACTTCTCCCATTAATGCTACTTTGATGGCCCTTATTTGCACTTTGAAATATGGACTGCAGCCCTTTGGGCTGTCAAAATATTATGAATTATTAAATTAATGATTAAACTGATCCTGAGCAAAAAACAAACAAACAAACAAACAAACAAAACACAGAAAGTTAAAATGTCAAAAAATTCCAGAAACGTTTACTGCATGAAAAGTAAATAATTTTAATTTATGCATCACATATGAATCCACAGCTTAATGCAAGACCACCAAATCATTTCATTGTGTTTTTGTCAGGAGCTGTGGTGCATTCGGCAGAGGAATGTTACAGATGATTATATTTCATCCGCACACACGGAAACACAAGCAGTTCTGCACGTTCACATTTTCCACCAATGAACAGAACTGTCTGTGTTTTAGTGCATGCACAAGAATAAAACTAATGTGCCGGTTTATGTAATTGCTTCATGTTGTGTTAATGTCAGATAATGTCAGGTAAAAGGGAAGCAAAACATTCTTGATATTTAATGTTGCGTCTAATGGTTTTATTTCTTTATGGAGCCCTGGACATGACATGCAGGAAAAAAATAGTAGGCTAAATCGTGCGCACGATTTAATATTTTGTTCCCTCGATTTATAAATCATGCACATAATTTGAGGGAACGAAAAATTAGTAAATCGTGTGCACGGTTTCATTTTTTTTCTTGCATGTCATGTGTGGGGCTTTGTATTTCTTCAACAGCTTAAAGTTTAATGCACGTTCGTGTTGTATATTTTCATGCACCACTTACTGTGTCTATATAATTATTTTATAATTATAATAATTTTGTCAGCGATTCACAGTCTTTTAATCCATATAATTTGTGCTGTCATTAATAGTTGCCATTAATTATGTCTGCGCGCTTATAGCTGTACTTGTAACAATATAGAGAAAACACAAAGTAACACCAGTTTAGCATAGTCTATATATTTGTGGTGGCGCAACAGGTAAGCCGAGCGCTCTTGTGCGACAGTGGCCCGCGCGACCCGAGTTTGATTCCAACCCGTACTGGTTCCTGCATTCAATATACATAGAAATCTGTTCCCATTGTTTCACTGATGTTCACTGGATAAGTAAGTTACTGGTATACTGGGGCTGTCTGTAAAAGGCATATTCTAAAGCTGTAACTTTATTTAAAAAGATTACTTTATTATAGCCTATTTGAAGCACACTATAATGATGCCATTAGTACACTTCAAGTTAACTTGGAATGCCATTGCAATGTGTTTTAAAATCACTAAAAGTTTGTTGTCAGTATAGTATTAATGTATGTTCAACACTCTTACAGTGTAATTGAATCACAATTCTAATGTCACCAAAATACATTTAAAGTTTATGCTGAGTGAATTCTGCATTTTAAAACTTACAAGAGTATATTTAAAGTGTACTAAAGTATACTTGGAATAGTTCCACTTTAGCACAAACAAGTATATTTAATACAACTTTACAACTTAGTGTTGAACTTCAGCACTGCTTTTGGACAACTAAAATACATTTAGTACAAAATTAGACTTTAAGTATACCAATTTATAGTGTGCCACCAGTACATTTAGTTATACTAAAGTACATACAAATAAATTGTGCTTTAGTATACTTTTTTTTCACTAGGGTATACATTTCGAATAAAGGGTTTTCAATGATATCCCAAAAGCAGAGATAAAATTCAACTGAAAGACCATCTTTTTCATTGAACGAATAGCTATAACTATCTCTTGCTTCCTAAGTTCTTCATCACTAAGGTCTCAAAATTGAATAGAAATAGATTGAGACTGATAGAGACTGATTGCTTAACTGACTCAAAGAAGTTGGAACATTTATCCATTTCAAATACAGATTCATATAACTGAAAAGATTCCACATATTTTGTTATCAGTTTAGGATTCAAAGTGAATACATCATCAATTTTAAGAGAGGAGATAATTTGTCTTTTATAATAATGTCTTTCTAGTAAAAAGACAATTTTAGTTTTTAATGTCTCCAATCTGACCAATGCAATTTAACAGCCAGCCAAACTCCATCCATGAAGTACAGACGAGTCAGGATTCATCTTAGTCTTTGACGTTTAGTAAGATGCCGGGTACATTATGAATTAAGTAAAACTGCAAAAAACAGCAAATAAACAATAATCCGAAAAATTATATGAATGCTCTTTAGTCATTGGTTAAGTAGTTCTGAAACTCTTATCTGAAAATACCCCAACTGAAATCAATGTAATCAATTTACTTAAATGGGATTATCAGATGACCAAGAAATTGGCAACAAATACAAATATTGACTCATATAGAGAAGTTATCTAATCAAAGTAGATTGAGATGAACACACTGAGTGCTATGTCAAACAAAGGCTAGGCTAATAGCTAAAGGCTATCATCACAAAAATATTAAATCCAAGCTCTGAATAAACTTATCACAAATATATGAAAATATGTATCATCAAGTATTATGTAAAGAAGAATTAACCTACAGATGATGCTTTTACAAACACAAAACAAAGGATGGAATCTGAAGATTGAGGAGTTGGCTGCATGAGAAATGTGATCACTTATTTTTCTAGAGAACTGCCACTGGGGGGCGCTAAAACTACACAACTATACAAGTGACAAGTAAACTTGGAGCAGAACACTATTATTTTTAATATAACAACCAGAGAGTGCCAAAAAAATAATTTTATGATCCGAAAGAGGTGCATGGCAATAAGCAACTTCAGTAACATATTGGACACATCCTGGGTCGATTAACCATAAATCAATCCTTGACTGCAAAGATCTAGAGGAGTTACTCCAAGAATAACACTTTTCATTAAAATTCAAGAATCTCCAAATATCCACTATAGAAATATGGGTACATAGAAGGGTAGTAAATTTAAATTTCGAAAAATAAATTGTATGTGGAGTGAAACGATCTAAGAAATCACTGCCCATTATCAAAAAGGCACCTTGATATTTCCCCATCAATACTGATATAGAGTGTGTGACCTCTGTAGACATATTTTTAGCTTGGACTGAAGAATTGTGACCATAAAAATTTCCCAAGACAAATTATCCAGTTTAGCAACTATAAGTAACCATCTACCTTCTTTTGAGGTAACCAATTCCTATACATCACCTTTAAACTTATTTAGAAGAATAGTGACACCTGCCGAATGATGACAAAGAATAGAAGATTCTACCCTATTTCAGTTTGACTGCCTAGCCAGTATAGTCAATAACTCCTACTCAGTTAATATTCATCTTGATATTCATCAACAGACAGTTTTTCTTCATCAATAAAAACATCTGCTCCATGAAAGTAAGCTCTCCTCCCCTCTTCTCTCGCCACTTTTACCCTTAACCATAGCAACTTCCTCTGTTGTCTTTTTTGCAAATGTCAGGTCCTCTGCCAGCCAAACACCTCTTTCCTTGAGTGCAGAATGATCCCGTGCACCTTTCCAGACTTTCTCTCTGTAGTTCCGGAGCGCGAACTGGATGATGACTGGCCTAGGATGGTTACATCATCCTAGGACACCCAATCCTGTGGATTGTGTCCATGTAAAATCGTATGTCATTGACCTCGCCCGGAGTCAGAATTTTTAGAATTTCGAGCACTTTGAAACTGATATTTTCTCCTCCTGTTTCTCTGAGGTTGACCAGTTGCTCAATTTGCGACACCTTGTTCTCATTAGTCTTGACCCTTGCAGATAGCGATTTCATCTCCTCGGCCACAAAGTCAGCCGTCTTTGAAAGATTTACTATAGCGACCGAGATCTAGACAATTTGTTGTTCCATCACTGAAAAGCGATCCGTGAGGGCATTGACAGCACAAAGTATATCGGCATTAGAGACTTTGAGGTCTCCTTCCTGACAGAGTTTTTTTTTGAAAGAGGACTGCCTGTTGGAGTATTTGGGGATGAATCAAAGTCTCCAGATGATGCATCGAGAAGCAAAAAAAAGTAACTTTCTGTCTTTGTTCTTTGGCATTTTGGAAAATTTGCATGTGGGCTGGCAGTGTGATTTATCAATATACGTCAGAGTCTGATGTTGAGGTTTTTATTAATGAAAAAATTAATGCATTCTACTTTTTAAGCGAGTTCTGACTCCCCACCTTGTAAATACAAGTTACAAATTCACCCAGAAGATGCAAACTCCTCAAAAATGCCTCAGAGCTCGAACCAACACAACCATTCAGGTCGCCATCTTGCGGCACCCCCTCAGCATAAGCAAGTCTCTGTCACAAAAATTCAAATGCAGCGTCATTGCTTAATGTTTCGTGTCCACTGGTGTGGAGAGAGAGGGGCAGAACGAGCATTTTCAATAAATTCCTATGGAAATTAATTGAAAACGCATGCTCTGCTCCTCTCGCTCTGTGCCAGTGGCCACGCAGAGTTAGTCTGACAGCGAAAACATGGCAAGTGAAGAAAAGAAAAGTGGACATGGAAAACAGACGATTCAAATGTCAATGAACTAAAATTTGTTTAATTTTGCCTGACTACTACAACGCAAAGCTAGCGTGTTGAACAAAAATGTAAATGGTATGTGAGAAAGTAGTGTTTGATTTTATATTATTAGTTACAGAAAGGCAAACTAAAGGCTATAATACTTTCTCATTTACCGTCAACATTCAGCAAATACACATGTATCATTAAAACAAATCTCTGAATATCTAATTAACATTTAATTTAACAAACCTTGCATATTTAATCAAATCTAGCTGTGAGATCTTCTGATGTGTCTATTTGTAGCCCGCATGAACACGTGTATTCTGTGTATGACAGTCGGTCTGTGTGAAGTGAATGCGGACTGCAGAGTTCAGCTTCACTGGAGACTCAATCGACAAACTTTAAATTCTTGATTTTAAAATATGCTGTGCTATATCCAGTTGCCCACTATGTCATATTCATGCTATTTTCACTGTGTGCTGTATGTAAAAACCTTGTCTTTACTTGTCTTTTACCTAAGCATGTTTATTTTAAAGATTTATTTTTTTTTTATTTTAATTTCATTTTCATTCGTTAATTTCATTTTCATATTTCTAAGGATTTGGTCTCTTTGATGTATAAACTGTTTCCAAGGAGCGAATGATATGGCAACTTACAAGGAACTGAAGTCTTTGTCTCTCGGACTCAGGGGTGAATTCGGTGGACATAGGAATTATTTCTCCATTTCTGATTATAATGGCTCTGAGGAGTAAAACACAGAGAGAGAGAGAGAGAGAGAGAGAGAGAGAGAGATGTACACATAAGGAAATGATCAAATCTGTACATACATGTGTATAAATACAATTAAATATGTCTTACCTGCTATCTCCAGCATTGGCAACATACAGCTTTCCCAGCAGAAAGACAACTACAAGCACAGTGCAGCCACCAGAGATGTTGTATATAGATTTTTCCCTCTCGATTTGGGCATCCTGAAATAAACACAGAGATATGGAGATGAAATTAAGAAAAGCAACTATAAAATAAACTGTTACTACATTTGTTTGGATAAACCATGTTCAAAATAATTCATAATCATTGTAAAATATCTAATATATGTACACCTATGGCCACACATCAGCTGAATTCTATACATTTTATGTATCAAAAATAAAAGGCAATAATAAAAAAAAATTACATGTCGTAACAATTATTTAGTGTTATTATATTTATTGTTATTATTTATTGTTATTAACTGACATTATTATCATGAAATTAAAATATTTGGTAACACTTTATAGGGAACACATATAAACTATTAACTACAACTTTTCCCTCAATAATCTACTAATTTACTGCTTATTAATAGTTGTTATATGTGATGGTTGCAGAAGAGATGAGACGTATCCGGACTTCAGCAATATTGGTTATTTATTTAACAAGAGACAGGAACAACCAAAACACATCTAAGCAAACACCGACAAAGGAGTGCAAGGACTGAGTCCAACTTAAAGGGAGTGCTGATGACAATAGACAGGTGCAGGGAATCCAGGAATGGCGGAAAGCTGATGAGGGAAGTGAGTACAGGTGTGCAAACAAGGAGGATAATGGGAACTGGAGTCCAGGACAGAGGGGAACTGTGACAATAGTTAGTTAACAGGTTAATAGGTATTTGTTAAGTTTAGGTATTGGGTAGGATTAAGAATGTAGAATAAGGTCATGCAGAATAAGGCATTAATATGTGTTTTACAAGTACTAATAAATAGCCAATATTCTATTAATATTGAATAGTGTTGTCTTTTACCACATTGTTTTTGCTGCTACTAAAAATAAAAAGCCACATGAGATCAGCCTTACAGTGATAGGTGTTCAGTTCTCTAGCAATGGTGTTAAGACAATATCGTAATACCAGTGTAATACCCATGTCATTATACAAATTTGTGTCCACATAAATCACAAAAACGTGCGCACACACACACACACACACACACTCAAACTTTATACAGTCTTCATCTCATGTACATCATTCACATGACTTTTCACAAAAGAACACTTTATTTGAGTGCTGGATAAAAGTTTATTTATGTGTTGTTTGGTTTTATGTGTTGTATTTTATGTATTGTGAAACTTTTTATGCTGCAATTTTGGATCAGACTGCCAGGAAGAAGAGATTTTATATCTCAATGGGACTATCCTGGTAAAATAAAGGATAAATACAATTTCTTATTTTTTTTAATACTACTGTAACTGCAGGTGGGGAAGAAGGAGAACTGAAATGGGGATCTTTTGTAGCAGTTTTAATAAATCAAAATGTGATAATCCGAAAAGGCATGAGAGAAACAAAATGCAGTGTAACATCTTTGCATAAACAAAGACAATAACTGACAAGAGAAAAAACACAAACACATGCTATATATACACAGTAGAAACTAACAACTAAACTAGATGCAGGTGAACATAATGATTTAATAAAGAAACTAATCAGTGACTATGGAAACAAACTGACAGAAAATAAACACAGGGAACAGGAACTCAGAAATGTCTGGAACGGAAAAACTTCACAAACAGTCTCAAAGCAGAACTGACAAATTTGCTGTGACAAATACCTAGTTCTGTCGTGAAACTCTAGATGGCACAGGCTGATAGTTCCTTAACTCAATTTGGTAGCGATCACATTGTTATCTACATGGCGCTGCTGATTGGTTGCTGATGCTCTATTGGCCAATGAGCTGCGGCTCAACAGTCAAATACCCGTAGCGTTTGCTGTTTCATAAAGCAACTGAAATCAACATCTAAGATAAATGAACACTCTTTTACTCCAAATCTCTGTGCATATTGTGTGTTAATTTATAAATGAGCAATCATAATGTAAACTAGCATCATGTTTAACAGTCTGTGGAGTGATTTACCAAGCATATAAGCTGTAGCGTTAATGCAACTGTGTTTATGCAGCAGCAGTCTATGTATGTTTTGCTGTGAGGATATGCCGTCTAAGCTACGGTTATCAGAAAAGGTTAAAGCGAAATAAGCTTTCACGCTTTCAACGGGGTTACCACGTTCAGCTGCATAAAGCCTGATTTATACTTTTGCCTGGGTCCGCACCGCAAGCCTCCGCTGACTGACGCCGTTGTTCTATACATTGAAATGACAGGAGGCGACTTGCAGCAGTGAGAAGAAGTAAGATAGACATGACAATGTTTATTCTAGTAACTTTTACACTTCACCAAAACCACACTGCAAAAAGAATCGTGTATATCTCAGTAAACCTTGAGATTATTACTTGTGACATTAGAACAAAATATATGGATATGAGAACATGTATACAATTATATTAACAATCTCTTAAATATTTTCTAATTTCACTAAACATTTTCATTTAATTTCATGAACATTTTTATTAAACATGGACCTTTATTTTCATTAAAAGGGATTATTTCTGGTATTGTTGGCACATTTTGTAATTGTAAGCAACCAATTGAGATATATATTTCCAAGGACAATGTTTCATTAGCTATGCTTAATGTGTGCGGTTGATTTGAGCTGCACACAGCGTCAGAACATTCTCCTGTCTTTCTTATTGCTCAACAGCTTTTTCACTTATCAAAAGAATCATGTCAATGATACATCATATGATTTATTACATTTGTTCAGGTGGTTGCTGGGGTTCTCATCTTTATCAGCTTGCAACATTTATTGTTAATGAGAACACAGTGCTAGAGCTAAGCCATTTGGCATGGTAGCCCAGGCACACATTGTCATAGGCCACTAGAGATAAGCCATTTTAGGCATGGTAGCCCAGGCACCCATAGATATTAAAACATGCAGTCTCATGGCTCTTTGAAAAAAAAAAAAGGGGGGGGGGGGGGGGGGGTTTGCTGGGGGTTGTCTTACCTTGTCCTGACTGTGTTCTTTCATATGTGCAGCTATATGCATATGCCTATGCAGCAGCTTATTTTCTCCCTCAGCAGCAAACATATATTGGCTTATATTGTCCACAGGGTGAAAAATTGCTTTACAAATGTATAGCAATAGTCTTTTCAGCATTGCACAACTGTGCTACAAACCCCAAATCTAGTTTGTTAAATCCTGTAAATTATCTGGAAAAGATGTTGTGTGGGGGAGTGCTCTGCACTTTTCTTGTGTCTCCTGCTTTGTTGGGGGGTTATTTCATGTATGTTATATGTGCAGTAGCAGCATGTCTTACATGCTCACAGCCAGAGATGGGCAGTATTTATGATACATGTATTTCAAATACGTATTTCAAATACAAAGTAGTATTTTGTAATTTGTATTTGATAGGGTTGATGAAAATGGCTTCGTATTTTGTATCAAAATACTTTAGTGTTTTGTATTTTTAAAATACTGTAAAATACTTTGTAAGAAGTCTACATGATGACATCATAAAAATGCGGCCTCTGATTGGTGCTTACTCAGTGGTTTGCCCAGACTTGTTCAGATCAGATGTTAAGTTTTGGTGTTCGTTTTTTTAAGCTTTTCTTGGTTCATGCCATGTTTTATTGGCAACCTTGATCGTGCTAATTCGGATTAGCATAGTTGGTTTATTTTAGTTCAAGACTTCATAGCCTAGGTGTTAGTAATCTGTACTTAATCTGTGTTTCAGAAAGCCATTTTTTTTAAACCATGATCCACTATTCTAGATTAAGGCTTACACGTGTTAAACACAATTTAAACACTGTACGGGAAACCGCCCGTTTATGTATAATGCACTATAAATGTATTCATAATGTATGTTATAATGCATTGTCTTTTCATAAATAATTGTGATCAAAGTTAAAATGCATTTTAATATTTGCATATTTCCTTGTTACATCTGAAATTGGTTGTTTGTCATGTAATATACTTCCTAAAGGTTTATTATAATTGTGGTTACAATTATTGATGAGACCATACAATGCATTATTATTACAAGGCATAATTAAAATATTTAAAAATATTTGTATAATGCATTATATATAAAGGTTTTAAGAAAAGTGTTACCATATTTTCTTTGCACTAGGTGCAAATAGTGTTAAATGTAATTTAAGTGTAAAGATGTGTGATTACCTCAGTGAATTGTAGTATATTATAAAACAATATGCAATAATAACAACATTTTTAATATACTGTATATGTTTTTATTTATTAAAATCATAAATGGATGCTGTCTTATTGGGACATTACTTGTCCCTGTTCCTAATGCACCTCCCCAACACCTACCCCTAACCCTACACCAAACGCAATTTCAATTATAGGCCTATTAAATACCCGTTCAACACTGAGTTTGGAAAAAGTCACCACCATGCCACTGCTCCTGTTATCTGATGGGTTTCTTTTGTAATTTTGTCTGGGTCAGTCAGAAAATGGTGTGCGGAATTAGTGTAAATAGCCTCTGCCACAAGGCAGGCTATTTACACCAAGTATAAATAGACATTCTGCATTAAAATTTATTTTATACAGCTTTTTCATTCTCTCCTAATACCATTGGAAATGGAAAACTCATGTAACTCAAACCACATCCAGTAATTTTGTGGTAACTACACACAGTTGGACCTCACCATATCCTTGAAGGCATTCTCCAAGGCACCAATCACAAGGCTTTCATGATGGATCTTCTTCTCCACAAAGAACCGTGTAGGAGGGGTGCAGGGGGAGCCAGGTGCACCAGTGGCCCCACGTAGGGATGCAGCCCGGGTGAGGGCCCGATGTGTGCATGGGGATGGGTGGTGACTGGGTTCATCACCCAATACAGTTGGGGGAAGAGACGTCAGGTTAGACAGAACCTCCAGTACACCTTGGAGCTGCTCCACAATGTGTTGGTGCAGAAGTCTGGAAGCCACCACTGCTGCTCCTGAACCAGCATGACCATCAAACAGTGCCCAGTAATGGAAGATCAGCCCTTCTGAGTCTTGTGGACAAATACAAGCCTACATAACACAACACAGCAAACAACAGCTGCTTAGTAATTTCCTTATATATTAAAGCAATAAGCCCAATAAGGCATGGTTAACGGTGATTCTAGAACAGCTAAGGGGGCATTGTTAGGCACAACATGGAGCAATGCCTAAAACCCCCTTTGCTATTCAAAAGTAACTGTAAACCATGGTTTCACAGGGTTTACTGATTTTACCAAATGGTAAAAACATATACTTTGCAAGGTTTCATAAAATAAAAAGCAACAAAAATATAATAATTTATTGATGTAATGAGGCTATGTCGCTCAGCCTTTCATTTCAAGGACCGGATCTTTCCATTTTATAAAAGCCTTGTTCCACTGCATGAACTTTCTGCAGGGGGGTGGATGCGTCCAATGCAAAAATGTCCCAGGACTTTAATATGAAATTTAATCACTTTAAAACATGCAGACAAAAATGGTAAAAACTGTTCTAGGAATGACAACAACAGCACTACAGTACCCTATGCCCTCCTCATCATTATGACTTTGCATTGCGGATCTATTTCAAAAATGTCAAAAAATGGCTTTTCAACACAGTCCATGATTGAATTCGACCGATTCGACTCTGGCTTTGGAATTTTAGAATGATCATAACATCATTTCAGATGCGATGAGTCTGAAGATTATTCCAGTTATGAATTAATTATTCTGTCACAGACTTTTTTAATGCATGTTTTATTCCTAATAAATAGAAGTTTCTTCTCTAAATATGTTTCCATCACGTTTTATGTGCATTTTATTTCGTTGAATAAAAAGTATCCACCCCAGTGAGTGTACGAGTGCAGTATCTTAAAATGTGCAGATGTAGCTGTTTTTTCAAAAAACAATATGACTCATTTAAAATTCTGTACTACTTACATTACTGCATGCATAAGTTTCAGAAACCCACTATGACAGAAAAGCAAATACCAGTCAAATACAACAGATCATCGCTAAGACATGGCATGGACCATTTTATGGACCATTTATTCAACATCTTAATGATTTTAGTAGGCCTACATTTCATAGGCTATAGCAAGTTGACAACATTATTTCTATTATACTTTATTTTTCTGAACATATGTGCAGAGGTTCTGTCTCGCGCACTGATGCGTGTGCGAGCCTTTGAAAGTATTTGGCTGCAAAAAGACGCGTTCGGCGTGTGCACTGCACGCTATTTAGTGGACCTTTGTTTTTAAGCATTCAATTCACTCTCACATGGGCTGTTGTACAGTACACACACTGTCCATGCCATCACAAAAATTGGGCTGCACGCAGACGGTGAGCGCTGACGTCTGTGAACCCTCCTGGTAACGGAAATTACGCAATGCGGACGGTGCGCAGATGCCCTAAGTACACTTTTGGGTTAAGCCCGTAATAGTGGGCCCCCAATCCGCCAGGGCCCATATGCATGTGCATACCCTGCATCCCCAGACGCTACGCCACTGGTTCCCTTAAATTCGATAAGCAAATTAGTGCAGTCATTGGATCTAGTTTCTTCTTTATTCGCTCTCTATCAAAAATCAAATCTTGTATCCCCAAGCGTTCTTTGGAGACTGCTATCCATGCTTTTATTACCTCGTGTCTGGACTATTGCAATTCCCTTTATTTTGGTATACCAAAGTCCCAAACAGCATGCTTACATGTTGTTCAAAATGCTGCGGCAAGATTCCTCAAGGGATTGAGGAAATTTGATCATGCTACCACCCTTTTGAGATCCCTCCATTGGCTCCCGATAAATTTCAAAATTGAGTATAACATTTTATTACTGGTGTATAAATCATTAAATGACTGCCATCTATGCTAATATTAGTCTCTCTCTGTTTATCCTGAGGTTTGCCGCAGCCTGCCAGATCCAGGCCGTATCCAGATGGATGAAGGACCTGCATCTAGACATGACGATAACGCAGCCCTGACATTTCAACTAAATTATCCCCTGCGAAAGCCTCCTTCCCTTTCCTTTCCCTATATATAGATAAAACGTTCTAAAATTATTCTAGTTTGCATAGATCCGCAGACACAGCTAATTTTTCTGTATTATGTGGACCAGACAAGTAATTTGGCAATAACACTTTTTAAGAAAAAGACCAAGCTTCTGCACACATACACACTCAAACACGCAAACCTGTAGACTAAACACGTAAATGAACGGCAAGAAGCAAGAATGCATTAAAGGTATTCGGTTTTCAGTGGGAATGGTGTCATTTAAGCGGCCCCTAAAGTAATAATTAACAATTTTTACACCGGAAGTGATTCAATCAAAAACCAACTTTAGCTTGATAATAATTTTTTTGTTCTTAGCGCTGCTGTAAATCCAAAACAATCTCTGTCAATTAATTTTCCTATTGTCACTGTGAAGCTGCTTTGAAACAATATGTATTGTGAAAAGCGCTATATAAATGAAGATGACTTGACTTGACTTGACTTGACCTGTTAGCAGAAACACAGTAGATGTTTCAGTTAATACCTCACATTTTCTTTGGTTTGCACAAAAAGAGTCTCATCTAAAAAAAATTATTTTATTATTCTCAGATTTGAAATACATGGTGAGACCTGTGTCTTTAGCTACAATCTGACAAATGTGCCAAAAATCTGCGAGTTCTGTTATTTAGCAAAAGTACAGCAAAACCAATTGTTGGTGAGCATGATGGCACTGGTTTTATGGTGTGTTTGAAACATAGATCAGTCATTGAGGTCTATATAACTTCTGGTTCAACCAATGATAGGATGTTGGGGCAGGCAAATGGGGGTCAGGGTTTAGCTTCAACAGTTACGGTGTCTTCAAGTCATGTCAGAAAGAATGTATTTATGAGATAATATGCATGTGAACATCAGCACAACTCATAATTGTGAGTTTAGGTAACTGGATTTTCTTAAAGGGTTAGTTCACCCAAAAATGAAAATTCTGTCTTTTATTACTTACCCTCATGCCGTTCCACACCCGTAAGACCTTCGTTAATCTTCAGAACACAAATTAAGATATTTTAGTTGAAATCCGATAGCTCCGTGAGGCCTCCATAGGGAGCAATGGACACTTCCTCTCTTAAGATCCATAAAGGTACTAAAAACATATTTAAATCGGTTCATGCGAGTACAGTGGTTCAATATTAATATTATAAAGCGACGAGAATATTTTTGTAGCGCCAAAAAACAAAATAATGACTTATTTAGTGATGGCCGATATCAAAACACTGCTTCATGAAGCATCGGAGCACAGATGAATCAGTGTGTCGAATCATGATTCAGATCGCGTGTCAAACTGCCAACGGCTGAAATCACGTGACTTTGGCGCTCCGAACAGCAGATTTGACACACTCATTGTGCATTCATCTGTGCTCCGATGCTTCTGAAGGATCTGATCTCTGAAGGATCATGTGACACTGAAGACTGGAGTAATGGCTGCTGAAAATTCAGCTTTGACCACATATATTGAACATTTTACATTATATTCAAATAGTAAACAGCTATTTTAAATTGTAATACTATTTCACAATGTTACTGTTTTTACTGCATTTTTTGATTAAATACATCCAGCCTTGGTGAGCAAAAGAGACATATTTCAATTGTACAATTGTAATGTTTCCAAACTTTTGATAGGTACTGTATTTTCATAGAATAATATGATCTTTTTTTACATTGTATAAAATTCATGAGGACTTAATGCACTTAAAGTGTTTGTAGTACATAAAACAATCATAAAATTGTCATAAAATATAGGGACAAATATTAGATATTGTTTATTGTTCAGCAGTGTATTTGATTTCTTATTAAATGCGAATTTAATAATGCCCCTGGCGCACAGAAAACCACACCGTATAGATCTCTCTTTTGTGTCATCATGCACCAAGTGCCAACTTGTCCCGCAGGGTAGATCAGCGCATTACAATTCAAATGTGCCCATCTACAGAGCAGGACATTGGTTCTGACTGGATCACTTCCCAAATCATCTCTCCCTAACATTTTCATGTAGTTTTTATTCATTGACGAAAATGTCAACAGATTTTCATCAGTTTTTGTCATTCAAAGGGTTTTTATTTAGTCATCTCGTTTTTGTCTGTGAAAAGATTTTGTTGACAAAAACAATGATGAAAATTAACAAAATTAACACTGGTTCCCCTCTCACTTAAAACTGCTATTTATAGCTCCTGTCCTGTGCTCAAGAAGCCTGGTGCTGACCCAAGTAATTTTGATAATTTTTGGCCTATTTCAAACTTGCCATTTACATCTAAAATTTTGAAGTCATGATCATCTCTCGGTCAACAACTTATATGAACAATTTAAATTTGGCTTTCACTTATTTCATAGTACTGAGACTGTCCTTCTCAAATTTTCTAATGATTTACTGATAGCAGCTGACTCAGGACTTCTAACTATACTAATTATACTTGATTTAACTGTGGCATTTGACAACCTCCAATTAGGTTATAATCTATAGAAACTGTTGGTACTACTCTGGATTGGTTTAAATATTATCTCTCAGATCGCACCCAATGTGTACAATGAGGGCAGTTCCGATCAAAGTCAGCCAAAATTACTACCGGTGTCCCAGGTGTTATCTTTGACAGTACTCATTTGACAGTTTTCATTTAAAACCCATTTCAATACTGTTACTCAGACAGCGAACTTCCTGTCTCTCAGCTCAAGAGTGTTTGTCAAATGTACAGATGTGGCCCTAACTCCGTTCATAGAAATAGGCAGTCATCTCAGTACATGCATAGATGAAAAGAGTGTTTTAATTCCCAATTACGTATCTGGGACTGTTGCTGAACTTGGTTACAGAGCGTGACTATTGGAGCAAAAAGTACACAAATTTACTCAATGTCTGATCAAGTTTTGGAGGGGAAACAATGTTTCCTTTTGCACATACCTCAAGACCATTAGGGCTAATGGAATCACCCCTGAAAATCAGGGTAGGCAGACTATTCATGAGAGAATTTCAATGCTGGGTAGCCTCTTTGTGAACTTTGCGAAACCATTTACGACACTCCCAGAGGAGGGAGAGTGTGACATCAGCAGCAGTGTTGGCACTGCTTTAGTGGGGACACTCATTAATTCTGGTTCAAGGGGTACCCATGTGCATTTTGCTTAGGCCAAGAAATACTCACTATTAAGTAATATGTCATTATGGTTAGTGTTTGAGGTCTGAGAGATAGTTGGACAGTAAATGTAATTTCAGAGAATGAGTTTGAAGGATGGGTAAGGGGCCTTTCACATATCGCATCTTTGGAAGTGACGCGGTCGCGACGCACATGCGGTGCGTTTATAAATAATAAATGACAGAATTTTCATTTTTGGGTGAACTAACCCTTTAAGTAATATGCTTTTTACATCCACAATAAGCCATGGATTTCAGCTTCCAGCTGTGAACAACTGGGATGCCACTGTCCCAGATGAAACTGGTGCATGTTACCTACACCCCGCAATAAAAACTACTATTTTGCCACATTTTCCATTCTTCAAGTATGACCTCTTTTAGAGACTGGATGCTAGTTGGAGAGTGATGCTCAACTTGTCTCTTCAGAATTCCCCATTAGGTGTTAAATTGGGTTCAGATCAGGAACCACTGAATCACTTTCACCCTGTTCTTCTTCAGAAATCCAACAGTAGCCTTGTGTGTTTAGGATCATTGTCATGTTGGAAAAGTGCACGACGACCAAGGGCACGGAGTGATGGTAGCATCTTCTCTTTCACTATAGAGCCGTACATCTGTGAATTCATGATGCCATCAATGAATTGCAGCTCACCGACACCAGCAGCACTCATGCAGCCCCACATAAGGACACTGCCACCACCATGTTTCACTGTAGGCACCATGCATTTTTCTTTGTATTCCATCAGTTCCAAAAACATTTATCTTGGTCTCATCACTCCAGAGTATAGAGTCCCAGTAGTCTTCATCTTTGTCAGCATGGGCACTGGCAAACTCTAGACGGGCTTTTTTGTGCCTGGGCTTTAGGAAAGGCTTCTTTCATGGACGGCACCCATGCATGCCATTCCTCTGCAGTGTACGCCATATTGTGTCACGGGAAATAGTCACCCCAGTTTGGCTTTCTACTTCTTTAGATAACTGCAGTGAACTTGCATGCCGATTTTCTTCAACCCTTCTCTTCAACCCTTCTCCTGTCGAGGTGTTAACTTCCGTGGACAACCTGGACGTCTCTGTGAGATGGTTGCAGTTCCATCTTTTTTAAATTTTTGTACCACTTTTGCTACAGTATTCTGACTGATAAGTAAAGCTTTGCTGATCTTCTTGTAGCCTTCACCTTTCCGGTGTAAAGAAATTAATTTCTTTCTCAGGTCTTGTGACATTTCTCTTCCATGTGGTGCCATTGCTGACAGCATGAAATGGGAAGGGGTTTTAACAACCCTTTATAGTCAACTGTCTGCTGGACACCTGTGTAATGAATAATTAGACTCACCTGTGGTTGAATTATTGTTAAATTAGACATTTGTAGTCTAAAATTTAGCTTTGCTCACGAGACTTTCAGTAGGGTGTACTCATTTTTGCATCACCCTAATTTGAGTAAAACTGAAAATTTTATTCTCTAAGTTATATTATTAACCTTGCTTTCATGTTATAAGTTACAGATGTTATATAAAGTCTTGTCAACATTTTGGAAATTGTTTTTGTGTTCATTGAGATATTGTTTAAAATGTAACTTTTCAAAGGGCGTGAACTCATTTACGCTGAGCACTGTAAATTGTTAGGCTACATAAATTATGTCAGCTGGAACCGGGAACACTTCCCATAACACCTGATGTACTCACTACATCATAAGAGGAATGACATCTATGCTAATATTAGTCTCTCTCTGTTTATCCCAAGGTTTGTCGTAGTCTGCCAGATCCAGGCCGTATCCAGTTGAGATGAAGGACCTGCGCCTAGACACGACGAAAACGCAGCCCTGAAGTCTCAACTAAACTATCCCTTGCGAAGGCTTCCTTCCCTTTCCTTTCCCTATGTATAAATAAAACGTTATCAAAATTATTCCAGTTCGCATAGATCCGGAGACAACTAATTTTTCTGTATTATGTGGACCAGACAAGTAATTTGGCAATATCACTTTGAAAAAAAGACCAAGTGTCTGCACACATACACATTCACAATGAACGGCAAGAATGCATTAAAGGTATTTGGTTTTCAGTAGGAAAGGTGTCATTTAAGCGGCCCCTAAGTAAGTTAATATTTAACAATTTTTACAACGTAAGTAATTCAATCAAAAGCCTACTTTAGCTTGATAATATTTTCTTAGAGCTGCTGTAAAGCCAAAACAATCTCTGTCAATTAATTTTTCTATTATCACTGTGAAGCTGCTTTGAAACAATCTGTATAGTGAAAAGTGCTATATAAATGAAGATGACTTGACTTGACTTGACTGACCCGACTGGGCACATACGGACCATCCTTGGTTAGACAGCCATTCTCTCTTGCTTTGCTAAGACGGTGAATGGCACACAGATAGTGTGATCATATATTATAAATCTAGACAAAGAGTGTGAGGAAAAGACATTAGCATAGCTACTTCAGGAATTTTTAACGTATAAAAAGCAAATATTAAATCACAGATGTATGATTTTCCCCAACCCTGTTAATAATAATAAAAAATGTCTTGAAAAAACATTATTGTTCAATAGATATTCAGTCTACCTGGTACAGGAAAGAATCACTTACATCATTTTCCCACATTCCCATGTCAACACTATTGGGAAGGGATGACCTTCTTCTACTTGTAGCCATCTTTCTGGGTGTCAAGGGTCCTATAGGTTTCTTCTTAACCAGTACAACCTCACAGCATGCCTGGTCCTCATTCAGAGCACTCTTACCTGCATTTATTACCCTGAAACACAAACACCAAGAGAGATAGCATGACATTAAAGCATTTTCATTTGAATGTTTATAGGGTAAAGTTCAAAAATAGACAATGATACAGTCATTGAAAAAACACCAACAAATATGTCATACTAAATTACTATCCAAGGCAATATTTTACTGGTTTGACTGGTGATCAACCATGGTGAGAAACACAGGCCTATTATAACACATGGGAGATTATGATTAGATTATGATTCATTGGTATTCATCAGGTAAGCGATGTACTCCAACAGAATAAAGAGGGTCACACAGTGGAGAAGTGTCAGTTTCATGTTTGTTTCTGTTGCGTTTTGGTTTGATTTTTCACTTCCGAGGACAAACACTTGGAGATTGTCATGTAAAACAAAACAATATCTTATAAGTTTTCAAAAATCTTTTAGGTGTGTATCCAGCATTAGTTCAATCAACTCCGAGTAGGTTGACTCTGAATTAAGCGCGTGCACCACGACTATGAAAAGCCATGATCAATGGAGCTCCGAAATTACGATTCACCATGGCAACAGCACTGACAAAAAGACATCCGCATACTTATGAGTCAATACGTAAGTTTAATTCTTAATCACTGTTATAATATCAGAAGTGAAAACTGTCAGAATGGTAAGTTATTGAACTAACATTAATTTTAATGGTATCCCACAGGCAAAAAAGAAAGAACATTGCAGCAGCTAAAAATGAAGTATAAAAACATAATTCAATCAGGTAAAGCTTTAAACATAAAAGGTTCATGGGTGTAGGCTACATGACTTTACAAACATTTGACATATTAAATAAATATCATTCAGTGTCTATTTCAATGTGCAGCAGCTTTTTCCACATAGTCAGATGCTTTTTTTTTTACATAATTAAATGTTCTATGATCCAACCTGTTACATTTCTTAATTAGGGTAATGAAATTAACATTTGACTTCTACTCAGTCAGCAGCAAGAAGTGAAAGGCTCGCAAAATGGGGTGAGGACCTGCACCATAACCACTGACAGATGAAGAGATGGCCACAATACCAGGTATTGGAAGAATATTAAATTCAACAGGAAATAGAATAACTGTTGCTTTTGCATTTGTAGGAAATAATGACGGCCAAATAACTTGTGAAAAATTTGTGTTTATTTATCAGCTGTGGTGGTGGTTACAGCATACACTGTATATCTCAGACTACTCTTCCATCTGGCATCCTTCCGTACCATAATCCGTTTCATTTTCGGAAGGTGCGATGATGGGAATATGCGTGTCAATGCATCCAACCACAATGAAATCCAAAAGTAAATTCTAATTATTCGTTTATTTTCAGAGGTTGCAGCAAGATGTTATCAATTGAACATCATTTATTAGCCTCATTTACACTGATTTCTAGACCACTGACCTGCAATCCTGTGAAACTTCTTTTAGATGGTGTTTCATAAAGAAAATATGCACAATGAATAAACGTACCTGCACTACAAAAAATGCTTTTCTTTCTTAGTATTTTTGTCTTCTTGTTTCCAGTCAAAATATCTAAAAATTCTTAAATCAAAATGCATTTTCTACATAAGAAAAAAGACACAAAAGTATTTAGTCTTATTTAAACTAATTTTACTAATTTAAGTGCATTTTTAAACTTTGTTTCCATTTGCATTAAGATTATTTTTCTTACCCCACTGGGAGATAATTTTACTTGTTTTAAGTAAAATGCACTTAATAAAAAAAAAAAAAATAAATAATAAAAAAAAAAAAAAATGAAGAACATATAAACTCCACTTCTTCAACCAGGGAACTTCTTGCTGTGAGGCAACAGTGCAAATTACTGTGTCAGTCACAAGTTTAACTGTGCCTGGCTACATCTCTGTATATTGTAATAATGTCCATAATATTTAAGAAAGCTGCAGTCCCACACAACAAAAATCATATAGACATGTTGTCTCAAGAGACATCAGGATTTAATGAGCTTTATGCTTGCTATAAGCAAATATATCTGGCAATAGAGTCAGATAACTAAAAGTTTATTTTAAAATGATGTGAGTCACTTCATTTAGACAAGCAAAAGGGGTACGAAATCATGTTATTTTAAGTTTGTTTTAGTTTATTTTCATAACCATTGTTTTTCCTTGATTAAAGCATTAATCTCACTAAATTAAAATACATTTCCCTGAAGCAATGTTTGCTTCACAAGTAAATATTTCTTCATACATTCATATAAATATACATAGTTAAAAAAAAAAAAAATCGGTAACACTTCACAATAAAGTGTTGGTGTATGACATGTACATTAGGGAATTGGGGTGGTTAGGTGAAACCATAGGTAGGGAGGCCCTATTTTAAAAAATATTATCTGCTTAGAGCCCCAGGCACTTTCCGCGCCCGGACGCGTCTTGCGCGCAGTCGCATCCGCACATCTTTCAAAATATACTAACCACAGATGCGCGTGGATGACCGAGTTCGACACATGCGCAGTACAATTTTTTATATACTCATTACCAGACATCGTGTCATCAACGGGACATTCGCTGGGCAGGATCGGAGAACAAAAATAGTGCATCCACCATTGCAACATAGTTCAGAAGATACACCAAGAGAACAGGAATCAAAAACGATGCTTCAAAAAGGGATGCTTCTGAGTTTAATCATCTTGTTTTTGAATCGCTCTTTACACACTCTTCTTCAATGACTGCACATTGTGCTCAGTACTGTGCATACTGCCACCTAGTGGACTCTTCTGTCCTGCTTGCGCATACGCTGTTGCATGCGCACCGTCCACACGGTCTCAAAATTTAGGCTGCACGCGGACGGGGTGTGCAGCCGACCGCAAGCCTTCCGCATGACGAAAATGATGTCATGTGGACGGTGCACGAACACGGAGGGCCGAAGTATACCTGGGGCTTAGGGCCCCCACAATGCTAGGGCCAGCCCTGATGTGAGAGGCTTTATATCCAGTGCGACTGGAGCTTTAGGAGAGTTGTCCACTTTTTCAATCGATTCTCACTAGAGGTATTGGCAGGCTAGAAGGACTGCAGCTGCAGTGATCGTGGAGGCAAAAACATATTGGTGGAGACTGGAGAAGGATTTTGGTCTGAGGTTCTGGCGAGCCATCAGTCAGTAAGTTTAGGTGGGGGAAGCATGGGCTGGTCCAGGCTTTTGTAAGTTAGGACAGGGACCTGCTGACCTTCCTATAGTTTGAAAGTGGAAGGGTTGGAGGACTCAGGAGTAGGGCTGCTTGTATATAGGAACAATCATAATCATGATTCAATATTGTAATCACAATTATTTAACACAACCAGGAGTGGGAGATATAACCAAAATTAATTATTATTTTTTTTTCACAATAACAAATGAAGACTTCAGATGCAAAAGCCTCTAAGTGCCGTCTACAGTTTTCTTGTAAAATGAGCATTTTTATCAAGCTTGTATGTTTAGGTTCAGTCATTTCACTTTAATGGCAATTAATTGGTCATTTTCATTGCCATTAATGTGAAATAACTGAACATAAACAAATAAGCTTGATAAAAATGCTCATTTTAGAAGAAAATTTCAGATGGCACTTAGAGGCATTTGCATCTGAAGTCTTCAAATATATACAGTGGTGTGAAAAAGTGTTGGCCCCCTTCCTGATTTTTTATTTTTTTTGCATGTTTGTCACACTTTAATGTTTCAGATCATCAAACTAATTTAAATATTAATCAAAGATAACACAAGTAAACACAACATGCAGTTTGTTTTTAAATGAAGGTTTTTATTATGAAGGGAAAACAAAATCCAAACCCACATGGCCCTGTGTGAAAAATCCTCAAAAGCTACACATCATTTTGAGATCCAAAAGGAATTCAGGAACAAATGAGAAAGTAAGTAATTGAGATCTATCAGTCTGGAAAAGGTTATAAAGCCATTTCTAAAGCTTTGGGACTCCAGCGAACCACAGTGAGAGCCATTATCCACAAATTGCGAAAACATGGAACAGTGGTGAACCTTCCCGGGAGTGGCCGGCCGACCAAAATTACCCCAAGAGCGCAGCGACGACTCATCCAAGAGGTCACAAAAGACCCCACAACAACATCCAAAGAACTGCAGGCCTCACTTGCCTCAGTTAAGGTCAGTGTTCATGACTCCACCATAAGGAAGAGACTGGGCAAAAATAGCCTGCAAAATAGTTCCAAGATGAAAACCGCTGCTGAGCAAAAAGAACATAAAGGCTTGTCTCAGTTTTGCCAGAAAACATCTTGATGATCCCCAAGACTTTTGGGAAAATACTCTGTGGACTGACGAGACAAAAGTTGAACTTTTTGGAAGGTGTGTGTCCCATTACATCTGGCGTAAAAGTAACACAGCATTTCAGAAAAAGTACATCATACCAACAGTAAAATATGGTGGTGGTAGTGTGATGGTCTGGGGCTGTTTTGCTGCTTTGGGACCTGGAAGACTTGCTGTAATAAATGGAACCATGAATTCTGCTGTCTACCAAAAAATCCTGAAGGACAATATCCGGCCATCTGTTCGTGACCTCAAGCTGAAGCGAACTTGGGTTCTGCAGCAGGACAATGATCCAAAACACACCAGCAAGTCCACCTCTGAATGGCTGAAGAAAAACAAAATTAAGATTTTGGAGTGGCCTAGTCAAAGTCCTGACTTCAATCCTATTGAGATGCTGTGGCATGACCTTAAAAAGGCGGTTCATGCTCGAAAACCCTCCAATGTGGCTGAATTACAACAATTCTGCAAAGATAAGTAGGACAAAATTCCTCCACAGTGCTGTAACAGACTCATTGCAAGTTATTGCAAACGCTTGATTGCAGTTGTTGCTGCTAAGGGTGGCCCAACCAGTTATTAGGTTTAGGGGGCAAGCACTTTTTCACACAGGGCCATGTGGGTTTGGATTTTGTTTTCCCTTCATAATAAAAACCTTCATTTAAAAACTGCATGTTGTGTTTACTTGTGTTATCTTTGATTAATATTTAAATTTGTCTGATGATCTGAAACATTAAGTGTGACAAACATGCAAAAAAATAAAAAAATCAGGATGGGGCCAACACTTTTTCACACCACGGTATATTAGTGGTTAAACGGATGTTGTTGATCTGTGATCCGTACGGACCAAGCCCCACAGTTCGGCACGCTTGTGATTCACGGATCAATTGCAAGTTTAACCGCAACAGAGTGAAAGCTTATCATTTGCAAGTGTTTTGTCTTGCTAATTCACACATTGAATAGATATAAAACCATTCCAGTGCTAGAAGAGGCAAAAGAGGATTTCGGTATCACGCGCCACGCTGTTATCGGTGTGCACAGACTCACATACATACAAGGTTAGCGCGTACACGCACACACACACACACAGAGAGAGAGAGAGAGAGAGAGGCGCGTTTCAGATAGCTCGCAAATTCCAAATGGATTTCTCTTTCGCGTTCTCAATGCACTTGGATAGACACACGCATTATGTCAGTCAAAATACCTCTCTCGGCAAGTATTCTTGTTTGTTTGTTTGTTTGTTTGTATATTAAGTTTTATACGCCATGTTAGCATCATGGCTATTTACATGGCAAAAAAGTTCAGTATTATCCATAAAATTTACATTATATAAAACATTTCAACTTAACATAAGATAGAAAATCTAAAATACATTCAGGTGGTACATTTTCAAATATTCGCAAGTATTCTCGTAAACACATTCGATTATATCTTAATTGAACGAGGTGAGAATTCGGATGTGTATCTGTCGGATGTGTGCATGCATGGGGTCTTAAAGTGACAGCAACCTATAAATACCTGCTGTTGTCTGTCATGTAAATCAAACAAAACAGCTTTAATCTATATTAAATTTATACAGTGAACAGTGTAATTTTACATTTAATTATTACATTTCTGTACACAAAAATTAATACTACAATTAGACCTTATATTTTATTTGTAACTTTATGTTGTATTTATCTATGCTTGTAATTGGTGTACAGTATTTGTTCTTAAGTATATTTGCTGGAAATAAGGTTACTATATCAACATTTTAAATACCAGGAGTCACGTGATGACGCCGAGCAAGATGGCTGCTTAGGTTGAGGGCGGCGGCACCATAGTTTACATTTTGTGTGAATATGTAGGCATTCCCAATTTATTACACTGTTTTTTTTCCCCACAAGTTTGCCTATAATAAGCGTCAACCACTACCGATATGCCTAATCCCCGGAAAAACGATAGTGCTTCTATACAGCAGCAAAGCACCAGGGCTACCGCTTGCTCAAAAGCTGCCCACGCCTCTCCGGCATCGCCAGCACGTGAAGATGCGGATGAGTCCATCTCCACTGCTAAAATACACGAGTTACTTCAGAAACTTTCAGATGACCAAGCCAAACACTTCGCAGATATCCGCAAGGACGTTTCAGAAACGAGAAGAGCTGTCGAGGCGATTGAGGGAAAGCTAGCCGATATGCTAACTCGGATAACTAGCGCGGAGGCTCGTCTCGATATGCTAGAAGAGGTGGAGCGGCAGCGCTGTGTCTCCCCCCCGGCTTCGGCTTCAGAGGTTGAAAAACTGAACGCCAAACTAACTGAGTACGAGGATCGGGAAAGGCGAGTGAATCTACGCATTTATGGGTTCCCGGAACGCGTTGAGGATAAAGATGCCATATCGTTTCTGAGAGTCACTCTCCCTGAAATTCTTCATACTGACTTTCAAGGGGGCTTGGATTTGGAGCGCGCTCATCGGTCGCAACTACCAGCTAAACCCGGAGCCCCTCCAAGGCCTTTTATCGTGCGGTTTCTGAGGTTTCAACAGAAGGAGCGAGTGAGACAACTTGCTAGAGAAATTGGGGATGTCCGTTGGCAGAATCATAAGATTAGCTTCTATCAAGACTTCTCCAAGGCCACGCAGGAGCGACGACACTCCTTTCTGGAATGTAAACGATTGCTTCACGCTGCGAAGATCCCGTTTGGTATCGGCTATCCTGCAGTGCTTTCATTCACAACGCCAGGCGGGATAAAGCATCGCTTTGAAGATCCTAAGATGCCTTGATATGCATAAGAGACCTTTGAGTGTCCCCTTTTTTTTTTTTTTTTTTTTCCACGGTGGTGTAAGTTATATGCATTTTGCATTTATGCACTTTGCAGAATGACTCGGGTAAGATAATCTAATCTATGTTCCGATCTCCATCTCTACCTCTGACATATTTGTAAAGGAACTTTTCTGGTTTATAACACTAGAGGTTGGAGATGCCACTTTATTTTCATTATTATTAATTAATCATTTTTTTTTTTTTTTATTCTCTTTGCATTGTTTTTGGCATCGATACCTCATAGACCTACCACCTATTTTCATTTTATTGTCTTTTTTATTTGTCTTTTTGTACATATTGCTATTTTTATATGTACATTCTTTGTTTCATTTTGTAGGCTGTGGGCATTATTATTACCAGGTATGTCTTTTCATTTCTGGGTTGTACCTCATGCGTCTGTTGGATGGGGGGCGTATCCGTGCTTTTCGCGGCCTGTTAAGGGTATACATACCACTTTGTTAAAAGACAGACGTTTTGTCTAAATTGTTGAAGTAAATATTCACACTGTTGCTATTAGCCTTTTTGATAATCGGTGGTGCTGCTACCACACTTGAGTGACCAGCATCTCTTAGTTTCTTGAGTAAGTTATCCAGTTGTGGATTTATCAGGAAGGTTTGACAGGATTTTTTTTTTTTCTTTACCTTCCTTTTCCTTTTTTGGGTGTTTTGGATGTTTTTTGCCTTTTCCTGTTCTTGGGGTGTTTTTCTTCTATGGATCCAGACTTCTCTCTTAGTGTTGTGGGGACAACTTAATTTTATTTGTATAAATTTTCCTAGCATATGACAGCTCTTAATCTCATTTCAGTCAACGCCAGAGGTCTTAACATTCCACACAAAAGGACCACTGTACTAGAATTTCTCCGTAAGACAAATACAGATTTTGCTATGATTCAGGAGACACACTTATTGCGCAAAGATGTGGGTCGATTAGCCAATAAGTTTTACCACCCTATTGCTACTTCTTCTGCTACTACAAAATGTAAAGGGGTAATGGTTTTGTGTAAACGCAAACTGAAATTTGATTTGATTGACTCTTGGGCGGATGATGCAGGTCGCATAGCCATTGCAAAGATTTGCATGGATGGGAAAAACATTGCACTTATTTCTGCTTATGCCCCTAACACATTTGAGCGCACTTTTTTTTCAACTATTAACTAAATCCTTGCTTGATCTCACAGGGTTTTATTTAGTTCTCGGGGCGGATTTCAATGCGGTGTGGGACAGCGGCATGGACAGAACAGGTGGCAGCGAGACTAGGGACCAACATCTTGCATCTGAGGTGTTGCGGCACTGGGCATCCGAAACAGGCATGGTTGATGTATGGCGTTTGTTAAACCCTTCTTTAAAAGATTTTTCATTTTACTCAGGGAGACATAAATCCTTCTCGAGATTAGATTTTATTTTTACCTCAAAAGATTTATTTCAAAATATTCAAAATGCGCATTACATTCCGGTTACCTGGTCTGATCACAAACCCATATGTTGTTCGGTCACTGTCCGCCCATCCTCCACTAAAGCCCCCAGGTGGCGTTTTAATGCTTCCTTACTACGAGATGAAACATTTAAAACTCAATTTGAAATAAATTTCAGTGAATTTCTGGAATTTAATGTTGGCTCTGTTCTTGATCCAAGGATACTTTGGGAGGCGGTGAAAGGCTTCATAAGGAGTAACACCACTCTATATGCTTCAACTCGAAACAAAGAGCGTGCAGCCAGATTGGAAGCTTTAGAATTAAAATATGCAACCCTTGATGCTTCCCTGCAACATCATTTTAACGATTATACAGCCTTACAGAAGGAACTGATTAAAAAGGAGATAAACTCTCTTCTGAGGTGCCGTTCAGAATTCCTCATGCACAAAACAAGACAAACTTATTATTTTAACTCTTCAAAACCCAGTCGTTTACTTGCAATGAAACTCCGGATGGATGAGCACTTTGCTGATATTTTTTGCATTAAAGACAAAGACGGCATTATACAATGTGAACCAAAAAAAGTAAACGATTCTTTCGCCTCCTTTTATCAGGAATTATATAATTCGGAAGGTAATTTTGACAAACATGTTCGCAATATTTTCCTGAATGGCGTCAAACTATCCCGCCTTAGTACTGATGAATCTATAAAATTAGATCACCCTGTCACATTGCAGGAGTGTGAGGCAGCTGCTAGGGATATGCGTAAAGGTAGATGGAATGGAATGGAATGGTAGATGGCCGAATGGAATGGTAGATGGCCGGATGGAATTCCACCTGAATTTTACCTCACCTTTTGGCCCCTGATCGGTCCGCTGTTATTGGATATGATTCATTACTCAATCAGAGTGGGGTCATTTTCTAGGGATGTTAATTCCGCACTAATTTCTCTCCTTCTTAAAAAAGGGAAGGATCCCGTTGAGTGCTCCAGCTAAAGGCCTCTCTCGCTTTTAAATGCAGATTTAAAGATTTACGCAAAAGTATTGGCCCGACGACTCCAGGGTCATATGACAGAATTGGTTAATAGCGACCAGACAGGGTTTATAAAGTCTAGACTTGCTGCAGATAATGTTAGAAGATTATTGCACATTATAGATGGTGTTCAAGGCTTTAGTTCTCCGGCCGCTGTCCTTTCACTAGATGCAATGAAGGCCTTTGACCGCCTGGAATGGCCTTTTCTATGGTCAGTACTGGAGTTCATGGGGATCGGTCTGCCATTTATTAAAATGATTAAGGTGCTGTATACGAATCCAACAGCTGTAGTACTGACGAGCAAAATCCGTTCTTCTCCCTTTGCTGTCTCGAGAGGGTCAAGACAAGGCTGCCCTCTTAGCCCTCTGTTATTCGCACTTTCTCTTGAACCACTGGCGCAAGCCATCCGCGACTCACCTACAATCTCTCCAATTTCTGTTAAGGGTACAAACCATCATATCTCGCTGTATGCTGATGATGTTTTACTGTATATAAACAACCCAGCGCAATGTATTCCACATGTTTTGTCAACCTTTGATCTTTATGGCAAGCTCTCTGGTTTCAAAATAAACTGGCAGAAATCAGCCTTGCTACCTCTAAATCAGGCAATGTGTAATGCTCCCATTCATGCATCTATTCCAGTCACTAAAAACTTTACTTATCTGGGGATAGAAATCTCTTCCTCTATACAGACAATTATCAAAAACAATTTTTGTAAAACACTTAACAAGGTTGTGGCAGATCTGGACAGGTGGTCTAACCTGCCAAATTCGCTTCGTGGTAGGGTAGCCATAATTAAAATGAATATTCTCCCCAGAGTCAATTTTATCAGCTCAATGCTCCCTCTTCCTCCGCCCCCTAAATACTGGAGCACATTACAATCAGCAATAACTAAATTTCTGTGGCATGGTAAATGACCTCGCATCAAGCTCAAAATCTCTAACTGAGATTTGGAGATCTGGATCCAGAGGGTGGGTGGGTATTACATAGGGTGTTTTTTTTTTTTTTTTTTTTTTTTTTTTTTAGTTTAATTGTTTATTTTTATTTATTTATTTATATGTATATATGTATGTATATATATGTATATGTGTATGTATATATATATATATATATATATGTATATGTGTATGTATATATATATATATATATATATATATATATATATATATTTTTTTTTTTTTTTTTCTCTTTGTTAATCATACGCATTAATATTTATGCTTATATGTAGGTATATATGCGAATGTATACGTAGATGTGTATATGTATCTGTATGTATGTGTATGAAGAGTTCAGATGCAAAACCCTCTAAATCCATCAGACATCTTTTCTTTTAAATGAGCATTTTTTACCAGGCTTTTACAATCAAGTTCAGGAGTTTCATTTTAAAGGTAATGATAAGGTTATTAGCTAGTGAATAAAATAACTTTTTTTCAAAAATGCAACTCTAGACAATTTATTGGTTTTTAACGAGTTAGATTTTCTTTTGCGTCAAAACCAGCTAAATCCACTTGTGCTTTTTTTGCAAAAACCTAGAAATCCACCTATTTGTGGCAAGACATAGTAAATAGTTGAAAAATCACTAAAGATGCAACTAGAAACCCTGAAAAAGATGATAGCACAATCATTTCAAAACTAAACAGTAGACAAACCTCTTTACACAGGGATCTTCTATTCAGCCTCCACTTTTTGCCTCCTCCGTTTACATGGCACAGCTTCCATATGAGACAGAATAATAGCATCTTGTTTGACTTTGTCTTTGGCGAAATAGAGCTGTTGTTTGATGTATAATAAATCCGATTCCTTCAAAGTAACGGCACTGCACAAAGAACTGTTATGAGTGCATGATACAATTGCGACCAAGCCATTTCCACTGTAGGCTATTTTGCCTTATGACAGGCGGAGTTTTGAGGTAAATAACGTTTTCTTCTGCCATTCAATGTTAGTAGGACAGGCTGATCCATTTCATCGTACTCCATCTTTTATTTTAAAAAACACAATCTGAATCTAAAAAAATCTCCTCAGTGCGCCGCTATATTGAAACCGCTCGAAATCATATGATTCGATTCGCGCCTTCTGATTGGTTCTCGGAATATAGCGGCTTTTGCTGCCAAAGGGAAGTGGCGTCTAGAGGCTTTTGCCAACAAACCGATATTTCTGAATGGGCTAACGCTGCGATTTAGAGGTTTTGAAGCATGTGATTTGTTGAACGTGTACTACGTGCCGTAAGCATTCGTTCAATGTCATTATCTCATTTTTGACAGAGATGGCGTTTAGCGGCTTTTGCATCTGAACTCTTCATATGTACACATGTGTATGTGTGTGTACATGCATGTATGTATATATTATATACTGTTATTTATTTATTCATTTATTTATTTTTTTATTTATTTATTTATTTTTTTTGGCGTGTATATACCTTCATGTATTGTTCTCTTTAAAATGTATAAAAATAAAAAAAGATTTGATCAAAAAAAAAAAAACATTTTAAATACCAGTGAAATTTCATAATTCTCTATACCAATTTTGATATCTCAACAGAAACTATTTCTAATACTAACATTTATTAAAGACAAGTGAACAGTCAGTAATACAATAAAAACAAAGAACATTACAAACGATAGGACAATTACAACAGAAAAAAAAAAAATATACAAATGAAATAAAGAAAGCTTTAACAACGAGCACACCTGGGCCCTTAAGAAAGCAGCCAGAAAAATGGAGTGCAGCTGGAAGAAAACAAACCTTTTTTCTAGTGGTGGGCATAGATTAATTTTTTTAATCTAGATTAATCTCACTGTAATCTTGGAATTAATCTAGATTAAAATGGCTCATTTGAATTCTGCCGAAGACATTCAGAATATGTGTGCTACCCAAATAATGACTAAAAGTAATCCGCCATTTTGTCCGACAAAGCAGTCAGGAGTTAGAAGATTAACCTCGGTGGAGCTAAACTTGAAAAACTGTGTATATTGACATCTTTCCGCGTTTGAAACAACATTGATTCTCATGTTCATTCATGTTTATTTGATGCTATAAATGGACTAGTAGGAAGAGATGATCGGTTTACAAGCCTCTTGAGCTGAGGCGCTACAGCAATCTGTCACGACCATGGTCACGACACATTAACACTCTGAGGTCTAAAAACGCGCCGGCGCGTTTTGCAGTTTTTTTTCACATTGCAGCAAAACAGACTTAAAATACTCCGTCATTTTTTTGTCATAGAGACATAAGTAATATATCAATTGAAAATATAGAATGTCTTCTTTTTTTTGTGTACACTCACAATCAAAATAAAACTTTGTGCTTTTTAAAAATAAATAAAATATACAGGGTGTGCTGTCCTGCCGTCTCCGTCTCTGCAAACATCGTTCTAAAACGTCACTAAAAGTAACTAAAATAGATGGCTTATACATGCTACATGGACATGAGAGATATGTCTTTGGAAAGCTTTAAGTGTCTACTTTTAAACAAAACAAATAAATTCTAAAACAAATATTCTCCCTTTATGTAATCAGTATAAAAGTAAAGAGAGGTACTGTTTCTCCTGTCTGACCTAATTATCTTTAATGTGTGCCCGCCCACGCGCAGAGCGCTCTATTCATAAGATAATGTGCTGAGGCGATTTATGCAAACTGTAAACGCCCCTAACAGCGTCTTAAAAAGCATCAAGTTTCATCAGATTCATTCGCTTTCCTTTGCGTTTGGAAGATGGCACACTACACAGGTGAGCAGGCTCTTCAGATGGTCCTGGACAGTGAGGAAGTTCACTCTTTCCTCGGAAGAAGAACACGACTCTGACGATGAAGGTCTGCATTTTGAAGAGCGACTTGATCCAGCTGAAGATACAGTTTCTGATGAGTAAGTGATTTAGTTTTACTTAAATTATTTGACGTGTTTTTTTTTCTATATAAGCGTACATATATATTTGCCTTATATTTACATCTATCTATATAACTATATATATAACGTTATCTCATAAAAACGCTTATAAATAGAATGCTTTTCTGTTGATATAGGGCCTACTTAAATTATTTATATAAGCGTACATCTATATTTGCCTTATATTTACATCTATCTATCTATCTATCTATATATATATATATATATATATATATATATATAACTATCTCATAAAAATGCTTATAAATAGAATGCTTTTCTGTTGATATACTTAAATTATTTGACGTGTTTTTTTTTTTTTATATATACAAGCGTACATCTATATTTGCCTTATATTTACATCTATCTATAAATATATATATATAGCGTATCTAAGTACCGTATATGATAGGCGTGAATGTGCTAAAATATGCTTGGTTGTGAAATGCGCGAACATGTTGCTATTTGCTAAATGTGCTAACTGATATAGCAGACTGTAAACGTTTACACATTCGCACACTTTGTCCGGTAATGACCAATTGACAGACATATACAGCATGCTTGTATACCTGTTACTTTCCTGTCAGTTATGCATAGCTAATGGTATGAGAGTATTATCTTATATGCTAATAATAACAGTTTTGTTTTTTTTTTGACAATTTTTTTTTTAGGAATGTGGATCCATCACTCTCACATTCACCTGCAATTCCCACTAGGAGGGCACGCAGCAACACAGGCGGAAATGAGAAAGAGTAAGTACACTTTTACCCACTATATGGTAGGCCTATATTGAAATCTGTAAGATTTTTCATGTTTTTAAAATAAGTTTCGTCTGCTCACCAAGGCTGCATTTATTCAATTAAAAATACAGTAAAAACAGTAATATTGTGAAATATTATTACAATTTAAAATAACTGTTTTCTATTTGAATATATTTCACAAAGTCGTTTATTCTTGTGATGTCCAGCATCATTACTCCAGTCTTCAGTGTCGCATGATCCTTCAGAAATCATTCTAATATGATGATTTGCAGCTCAAGAAACATTTATTGTTTACAATTGTTCAGAAATGTTTCATAAGTAGCAAATCATCATATTTGATGATAATATTTGATGATAATATTCATAAGATTCATATTTGATGATAATATATTTGCAGAGCTCTGTGGTGTGTCGTCACAGAAAGCAGCTCCAAAACAGACCAAAAGTGACCATGTACCGGTTCCAGGAGCAGAGCTGACATCAGATGCAAGGAATAATGCCACCGCTGGTCGTCGGAACTGCATGCTTTGCAAAGTACAGCTTGGTAAAAGGCAAGACACACCTTGGAAATGCCAGGCATGTGACATTTACTTGTGTCTTCAGTTGAACTGTTTTCAAAAATGGCACACAGATGTGTGACTGTTCAGATTCTCTGTTCACCACCTCTCACTGACCATTGGGCTGCAAAGATTATCTATATGTGATCAAGCAGGTTATGTATAGGGTGTAAAAGTGGGCTTTTTTTTATAAACCTTACCTTTATTTGCCTGTACACAAAAAATGTGCCTTTGACCCTAGTTTATATGTGGATTATATTGTTAACTTTATTTTAAATAAAAAAGAAAAAAAACAATATGTCTTGTCTTTGCATTTTCTTAGTTGACTCAGTCACATTCCTGACTGAATGGCTCATTATGCGGCTCATTAGGGGCAGGGTCTTAATCTCCCCAGGTGTAAATCACTTCATTATTCATGAAGAGTCACACCTCTTCGCATATGGCCTACCTAAACAAAAAGTGTCTTAGAAATTTAAAATCAATACAATGTTTTATGTGTCAGAGTAGGGAGGATCATTTCCACATCATTTTGAAGCAAAAACTCTACACTAAAATATACAATTCTCAAAAGTCTTGTGAAAAAACATTTAGTATGCATTTTGAGGTATTGTTTCAGTTACTTTTTTTTTTTGTTTTTTCAATAACCACGCATAAACATTATTCCTTTAAAAACACAAACATGTACATACATGTTCCTCACATATTATTGTAGCCTAGTTTGTGTTGAATACAGTGTAATGACACTTTTGTCATTAATATGTTTATAACCAACTGATAAAAGCACAAATGTCAGGGCATGTCAAAACTTCTCCAGGGCCCAAAATCAGCCTCAGACTCCAGAGGGTTAAAGAGCAACAAAACGTTTTTTATTGTTTGAATTTCTTAAAAAACTACACAGTTTTAAAGCTGGGACTTTGTTTAATATCATAAGTAACCTGCTCTGTCTTGTCTGTCGACGTGTTGTCAGTGTCCTCTTTGCTCCGTGAGGCATTTATCACTGTGTGTGGCGTGACAGTGCCACGGCTTGTCGGACAAAGCAACAGTAACTAAGGGGGGGCGGGTCTTTGCGAAGGGTCAATTCGGCTAGTTATACATCCGCGCTAAAATATCAAGGTGAAAGTCATCATAGCTTGCGTAGTATAGACCCAGCTCCCAACCCAACTTTGAGAATAGATTAACGGCGATATTTTTTTTATCGCCCAATAAGAGTCTCATGTTAACGCAGCACGTTAATGCCGATAACGGCCCACCACTACTTTTTTCACATTTTGTAGAAAGAAAGCATTTTACAGAAAGGCCTTAAAAACTGCTAGATCTGCTTATTTTTCAAAACAAACAACCCTAGGTATGTATTTTTATACAGTTGCTAAATTAACAAGAAATAAAGCTTCAACTTCTGACGTCATCAAACAGCACAGCAGTAGTGACTTTATGAACTTCTTTACTTGCAAGATTGATAATATTAAAGAGAAAATTATAACCATGCAACCATCTACTACAGTACATTGTATTGTAATGTCCCTGAGGAAAAAATCCATTTATTCATTGCTATAGGAGCAGAAGAATTGTCTAAACTCGTTAAATCATCAAAATCAACAACATGTATGTTAGACCCTATACCGACTAAGCTATTGAAAGAAATGCTTCCAGAGGTCATAGATCCTCTTCTTAATATCATTAATTCATTTTTGTCCCTAGGATATGTATCAAAAACTTTTAAGCTGGCTTTTATTAAACCTCTCATAAAAAAAAAAAAAAAACACAACTTGATCCTAGAAATTAGTCAATCTGCTTTTGTCAAAAAACAAAAGTTGGAGTTATCCGCTTTTGCTAAAAAAACCCCTAACTTTTAATATATAAAAACACATACTAATCAATGAACTTTTAATTTTGTAAGCTACCTGTATTTTTTTTAACTGCATTTTGTTAGATATTACTTGAAATGCACAATAAAAAAAAACATGATTTATGAGAATTAATAAAAAGGTAGTAATCTGTTTTTACAAATGAATTCTTCAAATGGTATCTGCAAGGATTTCCAGTCAGGATATAGACCGTACCATAGTACTGAGACTGTTTTTATTAGAGTTGACTGACAGATGATTTGCTCTTATCATCCGATCATTGTATCTCTCTATTTGTGTTACTGGATCTTAGTACTACATTTGACTATCGACCACAACATTCTTTTGAATAGACTCGAAAATTATGTTGGCATTAGTGGAATTGCATTGGCATGGTTCAAATCATACTTATCTGACCCCTATCAGTTTGTAGTAGTAAACACAGAGATGTCATACCGATCACAAGTTCAGTGTGGTGTACCACAAGGCTCAGTACTAGGATCGTTGCTTTTCACTCTGTACATGCTACCCTTGGGAGCTATCATTAGGAAGCATAGCGTTAGTTTTCACTGTTACGCTGATGATACTCAGCTCTATATTCCTTCACGCCCAGACGAAACTTACAAAAGTTCGCCCAGACGATTCACAAAATTAACGGAATGCATAGCTGATATAAAAAAATTGGATGACTAGTAATTTCCTACTGCTAAATTCAGAAAAAACAGAGATTCTAATTATTGAAACAAAAAAACCCACACTTAATAACCTAGAATATTGTTTAACACCTGATGGCTGCTCTGTTAGGTCTTCATCGTCAGTTAGGAACCTGGGTGTGCTCTTTGATACCAATCTATTATTTGAAAGCCACATTTCTAGCATCTGTAAAACCGAATTTTTTCCATCTTAAAAATATATCTAAACTACGACATATGCTCTCAATGATAAATGCGGAACAGTTACTTCATCCGTTCATGACCTCAAGGCTAGATTATTGTAATGCTCTACTGGGTGGTTGCCCTGCTTGCTTGATAAACAAACTACAGCTGGTCCAAAACGCAGCAGCTAGAGTTCTTACTAGAACCAGGAAGTTTGACCATATTAGCCCGGTTCCGTCAACACTGCATTGGCTCCCTATTAAACATTGTATAGATTTTAAAATCTTGCATATGACTTAGAAAGCACTAAATGGTTTATCTCCCCAGTACTTGAGCAAGCTCTTAACGCTTTATAGTCCTTCACATCAATTGTGATCTCAGAATTTTGACCAGTTGATAATACCTAGAATATCAAAATCAACCGCAGGCAGTAGATCCTTTTCCTATTTAGCACCTAAACTTTGGAACATTCTTCCTAGCACTGTTTGGCAAGCAGACACACTGTCAGTTTAAATCTAGACTAAAAACACATCTCTTTAACCTGGCATAGACATAACACATTATCAATTTATATTTTAAATTTATCCATTAAAGCAGTGGCCAAACCGTCGATCACAATTAATTGGTAGATCTTTATCACTGTACCAGTAGCTCCCGAAAATAACAGAAATATGAGTACAAAAATGCATTACATTTTTTCAGTCTTTGTACTGTATTTTTGTATTTATGTTTCTATTATTTTCGGGAGCTACTGCCACAGTGATAAAGGTAAATGGCCCACATCATGCTTTGAGTCTGTAAATGGCTGTTAACAAAAGGCCAGAGATGCTGAAGACAGACGCAAAGAGAAAATTCTGTAGCAGGCAGCTCACTGTTCATGAGTCTTGTCCACCTGGCTACTGTTATAAAAATAAATGCCGTCCGATTGGCCGTGGTGGTGGTGAAGCAACAATCTATACAGATATTCTTAGCGTTACTCAGAAAACAAACTACAGATTTAATTCATTTGAAATTCTTATGCTAAATGTTACACTCTCAGATACAAGTAAAAAGTCGCTACTATCTCTTGCTTTAGCTACCGTTTATAGACCTCCAGGGCCTTATGCTGATTTCCTAAAAGAGTTTGCAGACGTTCTCTCAGACCTATTGGTCAACGTTGATAAAGCGCTGATTGTTGGAGATTTTAACATTCATGTAGACAATACAAATGATGCGTTAGGGGCTGCCTTTACAGATTTACTAAACTCCTTTGGGGTCAAACAAAACGTCACTGGACCCACTCACCGTTTTAATCATACACTAGATTTAATTATACCACATGGAATCGATCCTACCGATATAGAAATTCTACCGCAAAGTGATGATGTCACTGATCACTACCTTGTAACTTGCGTATTGCATACTGATGATATTTGTCAAATTGCACCACAAGATCGACTAGGTAGAACAATTCTCCCGACAACTATAGATAAATCTCCAAATAAACTGCCTGATCTGTCTCAGCTGCTCATCGTACCTAAACACACAAATGATCTCGAGAAAATGACTAGCAGTAAGTGCACCATTTTCACTAGTACATTAGATACTGTTGCACCGATGAGATTTAAAAAGGTTAGAGAGAAAAATACTGTACCATGGTACAACAGTATTACTCGCGCTATCAAAAGAGAAACCCGTAATCTAGAACGCAAATAGAGACAAACTTGTTTAGAGGTCTTCAGAATCGCGTGGAAAGACAACTCGTCCCATTATAGAAAGACTCTAAAAGCAGCCAGGGCCGAGCATCTCCGCAAACTCATAGAAAATAACCAAAACAATCCAAGGTTCTTGTTTAGTACAGTGGCTAGATTAACAAACAGACATCACCAGAACAAAACATTTCATTACAGTTTAGTAGTGATGACTTTATGAATTTCTTTACTGAGAAAATCGAAAGTATCAGAAATACAACTGTAAATGTACAACCTTTAACAGAGTTTTATGATTCAGCCTCAGTTATCACCCCTCAAGAACAGTTGCAGTGCTTTACAACTATAGGACAGGAAGAGCTAAATAAACTTATAACTGCGTCTAAACCAGCAACATGTTTATTAGATCCAATACCCACTAAACTACTGAAAGAATTGTTACCTGTAGCAGAAGAGCCTCTTCTCAATATTATCAACTCATCTTTATCTCTAGGTCATGTCCCAAGACCGTTTAAGCTAGCAGTTATTAAGCCTCTCATTAAGAAACCACAATTAGATCCAAATGTATTGGCAAATTACAGACCCATTTCAAATATTCCATTTATGTCTAAAATACTAGAAAATGTGGTGTCGGTCCAATTGTGCTCCTTCTTGCAAAAAAACGCTATCTATGAAAAATTTCAGTCAGGATTCAGATCTTATCATAGCACAGAAACTGTGCTCGTTAAAATTACAAACGACTTACTTCTAGCTTCTGACCAGGGCTGTATCTCAATACTAGTGTTACTTGATCTCAGTGCTGCGTTCGACACTATAGATCATAAAATACTCTTAGACTACAAAATTATACTGGTATTCAGGGCCAGGCATTACGGTGGTTTTGGTCGTACCTATCAGACGGTCACAATTTTGTTTATTTAAACGGGGAAAAATCTAAGATAATGATAGTAAACTATGGAGTGCCGTGTCTGTGTTAGGCCCTCTGCTATTTTCAATATATATGCTGCCACTCGGCAATATTATAAGAAAACATGGAATTAGTTTCCACTGCTATGCCGATGATACTCAGTTATACATTTCAACACAAACAGATGAAATCTCTAAATTATCCAGTCTGACAGAGTGTGTTAAAGAAGTAAAACATTGGATGACTAGTAAAGTTTTCTTCTATTAAATTCAGATGAGACTGAAGTATTACTTATTGGGCCAAAAACCTGTACACAGAATCTTTCAGACTACAGTCTGCATTTAGAAGGATGTACTGTTACTCCATCCTAGACAGTTAAAGACCTGGGTGTTATATTAGACAGCAACTTATCCTTTGAAAATCATATTTCATGTTACAAAAACAGCCTTCTTCCACCTCAGAAACATTGCTAAGATACGGAATATGTTATGTATTTCTGATGCAGAAAAGTTAGTTCCAGAGGTGTCAAGTAACGAAGTACAAATACTTCGTTACCTTACTTAAGTAGAAATTTCGGGTATCTATACTTTACTGGAGTAATTATTTTTCAGACGACTTTTTACTTCTACTCCTTACATTTTCACGCAATTATCTGTACTTTCTACTCCTTACATTTTAAAAATAGCCTCGTTACTCCTATTTCATTTCGGCTTGTTTTCATTCCGGCTTAAAAAAAAACAATAACTATCCAGATAAATCGCGCCATCTGGATAGAGTGAATTTGATTGTGGTTGGATGAGAATAAACATATACAATTCTGACACCCTATTGGGTTGTACGCGATCCAGCGCACCTGCACGTCACAAATCACGTCAAATCACAAATCACATCACTCCAGCAAGGACGACAGTGTTGGGGGTCGTTACTCAAAAAATATTATTTCTTAAAAGTTATTATTTCTCTACTACTGGCTCATTTAGGCTATCAAACGGGTGCTTTCAAGTTCAAGTTCAAGTTCAAGTTACTTTATTTATAAAGCGCTTTAAACAAGGTAGAACCTACCAAAGTGCTGAACAAGATCAAAAAACAAAATAATAAAACATATCATAATTCAAGATCAAATCACATCATAATTCAAGTAAAAACTGAAAGACCATGCAAACAATACAAATAACAAAATACAAATAACATAAGGATGAAGCAAAAAAAAAAAAAAAAAAAAAAAAAAAAGTAATTCAATTAAAAGCCAAATTAAAAAGAAAGGTTTTTAACCTGATTTTAAATTCTGATACAGTAGGGGCCAATTTAATTTCGAGGGGTAGTTTATTCCAGAGAGTAGGGCCGGCTACAGCCAAAGCACGATTTCCTCTTGTCTTTAAACGGGCTTTTGGAATATGAAGAAGAAATCGATCATTTGATCGAAGGCTCCTATTTGAGCTATACAAATGGAATTGAGTAGATAAATATGGGGGAGCAAGATTATTTAACGATTTGTACACTAATAACAAAATTTTAAACTCAATACGGAACTCTATAGGCAACCAATGTAATGATCTTAAAAGAGGTGTAACATGATCAAATTTTTTGTAACCCTTTAAGAATTTAGCTGTGGCGTTTTGTACTAACTGAAGTCGGGAGATTTGAGACTTTGTGATACCATAATATAAGGAGTTACAGTAATCCAGCCGCGATGTAATAAAGGCATGGATGACAGTTTCAAGGGAACGCTCAGAAAGAAATGGTTTAATTTTTGAAAGAAGACGAAGATGAAAGAAACTAGAACCAACAACTGAGTTTATTTGTTTGTCAAATGACAGATTAGTATCGAATATAACCCCAAGATTTCTAACATGGGGAGCTGTAGTAGAGCAAAGTGACTGAAGATCAAGGTGGTGGTGTGCTTTGGCATTGGGAGGGCCAAAAACAATGATTTCTGTTTTATCAGAATTTAAAAAAAGGAAGTTAGAAGAAAGCCACGATTTTATCTCATTTAAACAAACGTGCAGGGTGTTTAAAGTGTTTGGAGAGTTTTTCTTAGACACAGGCAGATAAATTTGCAGATCATCTGCATAACAATGGAATGATACATCATACTTCCTAAAAATAGAGCACAAAGGAAGAAGGTATAGAGAGAAGAGCATAGGAGATAAAATCGAGCCCTGAGGAACTCCACAGGTTAATTGCCCCAGAGAAGAAGTGAAACTACCAATTTTAACAGAGAAACTGCGATTTGTGAAAAAGGATTTAAACCAATGTAGGACTTCACCACCTAAACCCACATAATATTCTAGCCGAGAAAGGAGAGTTTCATGATCTATGGTATCAAAAGCTGAAGATAAATCTAACATAACCAAAATCACAGAATCACCCAAGTCTGTAGCCATTAAAATATCATTAAGAACTTTTACCAGAGCTGTCTCGGTACTATGTAGTGCTTTGAAGCCCGATTGAAAAATCTCATGTATATGATTATCATCTATATAAGACTGAAGTTGGTTAAGCACAATCTTTTCCAATAATTTAGACAGAAAAGGCAACACCGAAATAGGACGGTAATTTGAGAGAATAGAAGACTCAAGATTAGTTTTTTTAAAAATAGGAGTTACCGTAGCTGTTTTTAAAATATTTGGGATTTCTCCAGATTTCAAGCATTTATTTAAAAATGTGACCAGCTCTGGACCTATTGTATCAAGTATTAACTTAAAATATCGTGGGTGAATAATATCATAAGGAGAAGGAGATGGTTTTAAATTTGCTACAATCTCTTTGACTGTTTCCAGGGAAACAGGAGCAAATATTGACCAGCTGTAAGGTGGAGCAGCAGTTATCAGGGGTTTACTATTTGGAATCTGAATTTGGGCTCTCAAAGTTGCAACTTTGACCTCGAAATAAGACCTGAAATCATCACACAGAGCAATAGAAGGATTATGAAAGTTGTTAACAGGAGGATTCAATGCAGAGTTTATAACAGAAAAAAGTATTTTTGGAGTGTGATGATGTTTCTCTATGAGATTTGAAAAATAGGCATTTTTAGCCCTCTTTACTGTGTTCTGATATCTTGTTAAACAGTCCTTAAAAATGTCATAAGACACTTGAAGTTTATTCTTTTTCCAAAATCTTTCAGCTTTTCTACATTCTTTCCTCAATGAGCGGATATCTTGATTGATCCAGGGCTCAGATTTGAATTTCGGTTTAAAAAGTTTATAGGGTGCGATAGAGTCTAATATCTCAGTCCAGGCATTGCTTAAAGTAGAAAGATGTTTTTCAGCATCAAGGACAGACAAGTGGGATTCAATCACAGGTGTCGAACAGGATTCCTTATAACATCTAGTGAAGTCCTCAGTGAAAGAGGGGGTATAAACCCGAGCTCTTCTTAAATCATTTCCGATTTTGAGAGGAACTGAAGGAGAGTCCAGTTTAAAAACAATGGGGAAATGATCAGAGATTAGAGTTTCAATAATTTCAGTATCGGAGATCATCAGTCCAGAGGATAAAATTAAATCCAATGTATGTCCTCGGATATGTGTAGGATGCTTAACCCATTGTGTCAAATTAAAAGAGTCAATAATATTCTGGAATTCAGATGTGAGAGGTTTAGAAGGGCAACACAGATGAATGTTAAAGTCTCCTAGTAGAAGGATACGGTCATATTTAGTAAGAAGACCTCCAATAAACTCAGAGAATTCCTCATTAAAACCTTTGGATAAATGAGGTGGTCGATATAATAGTGCTAGAACAGTAGGAGCGGACCAGTCAAATAGCAAAATCTGTGCTTCAAAGCTTGAGTAAGAGATGGATGAGAGTGTCCGGCATTTCTGTTTATAGCGTTCCCTCATAATAATAGCTAAACCACCACCTCTACCAGAGAGGCGGGGAGAGCTATAAAAACAATAGTCTTTTGGTAAAAGGTCCGAAAAAGGGCTTTGATCTCTTACTTTTATCCATGTTTCAGTAACAAACAAGAAGTCCAATTTCCGCGTTGATAAACTCATTTAAAATAAAAGTTTTATTTACCAGGGATTGAGCATTTAATAACCCCATCGTCGGGGAGCACCGCACTTCTAAGTCATTAGATTTCCTCAGGAATTGAAGGTTCGAACTATTTACTCCTCCAGAGTGACGCCGAATTATAGGCCGTCGGTAAAGTTCCTTGGAAGGGCCGACGGCGTAGTATGGAGAGGCCGAAGGGGCTAATATGACGTGTTTTAGCCAGCGAGACGAGTGAGACGGCCTTACCACGAACACATAGCGGCCTGGATAATGCCTCAAGGGTCCATTTGCAGCGACGCCATCGCGCAGCCAGGTCCTCAATCTGACGACCGATCCGCTGCGTTTGCCCCGTCTTTTCCGGCGCCTTCTCGGTACAGTCTCCAACGGCCACCGCCGAAGGAAATCCGGGATGTCGTTCACAGGGCTCCCATGTATGTTGTCGATGGTATGTCCCAGGTTAGTGTCGCGGATGTATAGACTCCTTTTTCGAATGTCTAAAAGAGTCTGACGGTCATAAACGAGAGACTCCACATAAAATGAAAACAAGAGAACGCAGAAAGCCCAACAGGGCCAACGAAAGACAAAGCGGAACAAACGAAGTGCTGCGAGACAGACGGCTTGCCATGCACACCGGCGCCATCTTTGTCTGTGCTATTGCTCTAGAGCAACTAGAGGGTGCTTTCTCTTCGTCCTCCGCAAATTAAGCTAGGTAGTTCGGTAGAGAGACGTTTGAATAAATTAGCGTATACACCGGTTTTTAAACTTTTTTTAGCGCGACCCTTTTTATTTATGTGACCCATAGTCATAGACAACCATGTAGCTAAACAAGCCAAAACTAATTAATATAAAACGAAACTGAAGGTAAACCTGCGTTGCTCTCATGGTGGTTAACGTTACCTCTCTCTTTCGGTGAAGTGGAGCAGTGCTCTTGCTGAATGGCACGGATTGCACTACGGACTATTGTACATTTGATATGTTTTTTTTTAAACTGTATTTTATTTTTTATAACGAACAAGCTGCGATGTCACGTTTCCAGTGCTTTGTTGTGAGCGCGTGAGGCGCGGGCGCGATCAAACAGCTGTATTTGCAGGGGACTTGCCTCATCGTCATGGCAACGGTTCATGGCCAGGTCAGATTACGTCAGGCCCTGCGTTCCATTCGGAAGGGCTCATCCCTGTGCCCTAATCCCTTCAAAGTGTTTACCCTCCAGAGTGAGAGCTTCGAAGGGATGAAGGGTGTAGGAGTTAAATTACTCCTTTTTTGGAACGCACTTCTGCGTCATCTTAACGAGACAATCAAGGAGGATAGATTGCGCAAGCTGCGCCCTTTGTTTAACGTTAGTTTATTTATTTATTTTTGGTTTATCGAACCATAATGTATATTGTGTCTATGTATTTGAAACATTTTAATGAACTGATAAAGGGAGCTGTAAAGTATTTTTGTTGAAGTACAATGTCATTTTGATCATATTAATGTACTAAATCTAACTTGTATAAATATTACAGTAGTATAGAAAAATACTATACATACATTTATAGGTAAAATCGAACTCCGAGCCTCCTGTACCTATTCTGTGACGTCAAACAACTTCCCTGTGCAAAGGATTATGGGGGCCCGAAGTGTCCATCAGTTATACCCTTCGAAATCCTTCATTCTGAAGGGCCCATTAAAGTGGCCAGTTTTGAGCACTTCGGTTTGGAACAACCCTTCAATATGGCGGCCATGATTGTTTTCACTCCGAAGTGCTCTTCAGAGGGCGATATATCCCGTTTGGAACGCACCGAGAGTTTGTTGCCGTTTGTTGGATGCTCAGACGACCAAACAAACGCCGATTAAACATGTTCAGTCTGGTAAAAACAGACTCCAACCAACGCCAACAGGGTTATCACACCTATCCAACAAACTCCAACAGACGAGTGCGGTGTGAACTGAAACAGCTGAAAACTACCCGCATTTGGCAGGTTGGCGGGTGTTAATGTCAAGCCCTGATTGTTACTAAGCCTACCCTGGGTACACCAAAACTACCCACATTTTTCTTGTCCATTGCCCTCACAGATTCCTGCAGTTAAGCTTGGATGTACATTTACATTCCAATAAAGGTTATTGATGACATTTTGAGGAGGTGGAGTGCACAATAGGCTCCTGTGGCGCGGCCTAAGCTTTTGTCCTTAATGGCATTTTTTCCCCTACATTACTTTTACTTTTATACTTTAAGTAGTTTTGAAACCAGTACTTTTACACTTTTACTTGAGTAAAAATCTTGAGTTGATACTTCAACTTCTACAGAAGTATTTTTAAACCCTAGTATCTATACTTCTACTTGAGTATTGAATGTGAATACTTTTGACACCAGTGGTTAGTTCATGCTTTCATGACGTCTCGACTAGATTACTGTAATGCATTATTAGCTGGTTGTCCTGCTTCCTCAATAAATAAGCTACAATTAGTACAAAATGCAGCTGCTAGAGTTCTTACCAGGTCAAGAAAATATAATCATATATATCACCAATTTTATCATCTCTACACTGATTACCTATTAAGTTCCGTATCGATTATAAGTATTGCTAATGATCTATAAGGCTCTAAATGGTTTAGCTCCTGTGTACTTAACCAATCTTCTATCGCCCTACAATCCTTCACGCTCTTTAAGATCACAAAACTCTGGACTTCTGGTTGTACCTAGGATAGCTAAGTCCACCAAAGGAGGGAAAGCGTTTTCACATTTGGCCCCGAAACTCTGGAATAGCCTTCCTGATAATGTTCGAGGCTCAGATTCGCTCACCCAGTTTAAATCTAGATTAAAGACGCATCTCTTTAGCCAAGCATTCACATAATGCATCTCATATCAGATCAATTGCACATGACTATCTTTGCTTAATGTTATGAACAGCAGCTACGCTAATTATTCTGCATTTGCTTTTCTGTTTTACCTCGGGACAGGTGACTAGAGAGTACATCAGCTTCAGTTTGGATCCAGCCTCTTAATAAGACCTCAGATGACTAACACCTGTGAAGAGACAGCACCAACTCCTGCGAGGACTTCAGAAGACGCAATCATCTGGATCAACATGCACATTCCCAAATTTCTATATATCCTAATTATTGTTAATATGCAATTCATTTTTCCAGGAGCTCATTGCTTCTACCTTCAGTTAAACTGCTAACAGTGATTGTAAATTAATTCACCAGGGCGGCCTATAGTAGCTGGTAACAATAGTTTGACTGAACCACTCTTGAATTTTGTTGATTTTGTTCTGAGACAGTTAGTCACATCTCTTTCCAGTTATCTGAGAGATACAGCAGATTTCCTCCAATGTCTATCAACTATTCAATATGTTGAGCAGGATGTTATACTGGCAGCTATGGATGTGACTTCACTGTATACCAATATTCCACATCATGAAGGCCTATTGGCCCTTAAACATTTTCTTGATTTACGCGTGGAAGACAATGCCCTTCCATCTAAATTTATCATTGAAATGGCTGAAATGGTTCTCACTAAGAATTATTTCCTATTTGAAAACCAGTATTATTTACAGATTGAGGGCACTGCTATGGGGGCCACTATGGCTCCCGACTATGCCAATTTATATCTGGGCTTTTTGGAGGATAGATATGTTTTTAATAACAATCCTTTTTTTGACAATATCATTCTGTTTAAGAGATACATTGATGATTGTTTTGTTATTTACAAAGGTTCTGCAAGTGATTTTGAAGCATTTGTTCTATATATGAATTGCCTTAGACCTTTGATTAAGTTCACACATGATGTTGGAATTACAAATGTCAATTTCTTGGATACTTGTATATCAATTGTTGACAAACAGATTGTTTCCTCTCTTTATAGAAAAGATACAGCTAAGAACAGTCTCCTTCATGCTACCAGTGCCCATCCAACTTCTCTAAAACGTGGGTTACCCTATAGTCAATTTTTAAGACATCGTATCTGCTCTAGGAAGTAAGATTTTGATGTTAAAGCCCATAATCTATATACAGATTTTAAATCACGTGAATATCCCAATAAGTGGCTTCACAGTGCACTTGAGAAGGTGCGCAATTTACAAGAACGTGAAGAAAGTAACTTGATTGCAATTAAAAGCAAAAAAAAACTATTCATGTGTTTTTAAATCTACATTTAGTCCATTGAGCAATGATATCAGGAGGATTATTAAGAGTCACTGGCACATCATTCAAAGTGATCCTCAGTTATTGAATGTATTTAATGATCCACCACTCTTTGTTTCTTCTAGGAGTTCTAGTCTGAGGGATAAGCTCGTTCATGCAGACACTCATGTCTCTTCTCCGACCACCCTAGTTGATGCCCAGGGTAATTTTACATGCTACAGGTGTACTTCTTGCACAAAATATGTCAAATGTCAATCATTTGTACATCCTTGTACACAAAAAACACATAAGATCAAACAATTGATAACTTGCAAGAGTACATATGTGATTTATATTATCATTTGTCCATGTTCTCTGTTATATGTTGGTAAAACCACACGTGCTTAACACAAGAATGATTGAACATACAAGTGCAATTCGCAGATGGGATGATACATCTTTCATCTATCATCACTTCAATCTTGCTAAACATTATTTGTCTGACATGAAGTTCCTGGGCATTGAGAGGATTTTACCTCATAGAAGAGGCAGAGATAGAGACAAGAAATTGTTGCAAATGGAGGCATTTTGGATTTTTGAACTTAAATCTTTATTTCCTGATGGCATGAATGAAGAACTTGAACTTTCTTGTTTCTTGTATTTTTTTTGTTTGTTTTTGTAATACTTATTGTTTTCATAGCTTTGAATGTATATTTCATGTAGTTTGTGCTATGTTCATTGCTTTTCAGACTCTCTTGCTGTGACACTTGTGATAATTGATTGTTATTGGTGCTAATTGATGATTGTGATAATTGGATTAAGCTGATGGCTCTGAATTGCTCGTCTTTCTAGAAAGAGGGTGACTGTTTGTTGCATTTTGAGCACTGAGGATAGCAATCTGCTGAAACGTCTGCTCCTCTGTTTTTAATTCACTTGCACTTTGCACTTTATTGCACCATGCAATTGATATAATAAAATTTGTATTTTTCTAGACTTCAGTCTTTTTTTTTGGATTCAGTGTGCGGCCAGCCACTTTTTTCTGTTTTGCTTAAATTAATTGCCTAAATTATTACATTATTTGCTAACTGCATTCTTTAATTTGTAATGTTGACATGCATTCTCTGTAAAGCTGCTTTGAAACGATATGTATCGTGAAAAGCGCTATACAAATAAATGTGAATTGAATTGAATAGTAAAACCTTCTGCAATAACTACAATTAAACAATAAATAAAATAAATGTTCAATAACTATCTAAAACTGAACATTAGGAATAAAAAATATGCTGAAAACCTAGTGGTTCAACGGATCACAAAACTCACGGTTCGGATCATATCACGGTTATTAAGTCACGGATCGCAGCAGGAGAAACTACTAGCCTAGAATACATTATTAAAGGCAAGTGAACAGACTGTAAAAAGAACAAATACTGTACACCAATTACAAGCATAGATAATTACAACAAAGTTACAAATAAAGTTTAAGGTCTAACTGTAGTATTAATTTTTGTGTACAGAAATGTAATAAATTAAATGTAAAATGACACCGTTCACTGTATAAATTTAATATAGATTAATCTTTGTTAAAGCTGTGATTTGTTGTTTGATTTACATGACAGAGAACAGCAGGTATTTATAGGTTGCTGTCACTTTAAGATGCACGCACACATCCGATAGATACACATCCGAATTCTCACCTCGTTCAATTAAGATGAATAATTAACCGAATGTGTTTACGAGAATACTTGCCGAGAGAGGTATTTTGACTGACATAATGTGTGTGTGTCCATCCAAGTGCATTGAGAACGCAAAAGAGAAATCAATTAGGAATTCGCGAGCTATCTGAAACGCGCCTCTCTCTCTCTGTGTGTGTGTGTGTGCGCGCGCTGGCCTTGTATGTATGTGCGTCTGTGCGCACCGATAACAGCATGACGTGCGATACCGAAATCCTCTTTTGCCTCTTCTAGCGCTGGAATGGTTTTATATCTATTTAATGTGTGAATTAGCAAGACAAAACACTTGCAAATGATAACCTTTCACTCTATTGTGGTTAAACTTGCAAATTGATCCGCGAATCACAAGCGTGCCAAACCGTGGGGCGGTCCGTACGGATCACGGATCAACGATCTGTTTAACCACTATGAAAACCCAAACAAAAGCATGAAACATGACAAATGGTTTATTATGCTGTTGTTATAAAAATAAATAAATAGCCTAAATAAACAAACAACAAACTACAGTAAACTATAGGACAAAATATTTTTTTGTGTTTATTATAGTTCTTGTGTTTGCAGATAGCCTAATTGTATTATTTTGGGTATCAGACATAATCTAGGCAATTGTTTTTCTGTTATTTACAGGATCTACAGAAACAGTCTCAGATCTAGACTACCAGTTGACGCGATTGCGATCGACGGGTTGGTGATCACTGATGTATAGCAAAGTGCTGTAGCCTACATTAAAATGATAAAAGATAAAAACAATAATAACCCCAACAATGAACTTTAAAAAAATACAATATATCAAAAAACTTACTCTTTGTGGGGACATTTAGTTTTTTAAATATCTTTGTGGGGACTCTGTACAGTATAAAATACATTACGCCTATGCAAACTGTATATCATATCCCCTTACACTAACCCTAAACCTACCCATCACACAAAACTTTCTGCATTTTCGAAAAAAAAAACGTAATTTAATATGTAATATAAACCTGTACACACACACACTCAGACGTCACGTTTTAAGACAGATGCAGATGTCACGTTCATTGAGAGGAATAGGTGAAGACAAAAGTTAATTGTGCAGTTGCTGACACACTGCATTGAGTCATGTTAGCGTGTTGCAATACGTGTTAGAGAAAAAAAACCTTCACTGCAACGTCTGTGTGATGTCTACATGACGTCTACGTCTCGTCTGTGCCTTAAATTTAATGGAATAAATAGAAGAATAAAAAAAATAAAGACATCGAGTGAGACATTCACTGTGACAAGTAGTAGCAAAAGTCATATTAAAGACCCCATCCAAATGCCATAGAACTTGCACGCTGTAGCACACTCACAAGCGCGCAAGTTTTCTTCCACAGCATCTTGTGATTGAATAGCTTAAATATCACATGAATGTTTAAACTGACAAGACTTAGAAACACATGAAAACAATATACTTTCTTGAGGAAGCACCACTAGCCCGATGTTCACCTATCATTCAGATAGGTGATTATAGTTTTAGGGGGGTTAAAAAGCCCACCTAAAAACAGCCTAGAACCGCCCCTGCCATTGACCCTCACTAACTCCTCCAAAACACTTGGCAGACATGAATTTTGACAATCTTGCGACCATACTTAAATGTGTTTGTGCAAAAATACAATGTTATGTGCGCTCTCTGTGATAAGCGTGCAGAAAGCGCACATATAGCTTATTTGCGCATTAAAAATAATGGACTTATATGTGCCTAATGTGATTTTTTTTTCAACTGAAAGTTGTAGAATGCTATCTTAATGCACAGGCATCAGTTGGATGTTCTGACCTACAGTTGTGTCTGTACACAGCGCTGTGACGGAAGACTTGCATGGCTCAGAAACAATCTCAGAATATAAGAAAGGTTGTTTTTTTAAAGCTAAACACTGGAATGAATAATTTTTTGAAAACTGGACATGAGTCCCTATTCTCTCTGCCATCTCTGATGTAATCTGCTGAGTTTTCTCAAAAAAGAACATGTCAACATCACCCAAATCCAGATGGCAAAAAGAGAACACCTAAGTAAAGGGGAAAAAAACACCAGAGAAAGCAATGGAAAAGGGCGACATCAGAAGAAAGACGGGATTAATATCCTTTAGTAAGATATGATAGAATAAAGAACTAGAACTTCCTTCTATAAAGACATGTTTAGATTTGTGAAAGGACTTTTAGAAAAAAAAGACATACACGGATAATCAAAGGTATGAGAACAGGTTTTACGCTTAGATATGCCACCAATGTCTATATCTAGATATGCTCTACCCATTTGACAGCAGTCCTTCCAAAATGAGTAGGCTTGGAAAGGCAGTAAAGAAGGCAAGAACATCTTCCACCCAGGTCCTAACGGTATAGAAAGTTGGTAAAAAAAAAAGTGACATGTAAAGGCCAAGTATGGTAATAATAATAATAATAATAATAATACATTTTATTTAAGGTGCCTTTCTAATCACTCAAGGTCACCATACATCAAGAAGAAATAGCAACAATAACAATATTAAAATAATAAATAACAGTAAATAACAATGCCAATAAACCATAAATAAGGGGAAAGCAACAATTACAAACATGACAGCTATAAAAATAACAAAAACAAAAGTGCTAGATTTGAGTGCACACAGTAATCATAAAGGATTAGCTAATCTGAATAAATGAGTTTAAAGTTTAACTTTAAATTGAGATAACGAGTCTGAATCACGGATGTTGACTGGGAGAGAATTTCAAAGGTGAGAAGCAGCATGGCTAAAGGCTCTATGGCCCAAGGTGGTTAGATGAGCAGAAGGTGTATGGAGGAGACCCAATGAAGAGGTCTGGAGAGTTCAAGAAGGAATGTAGGTCTGTAAGAGATCTGAAAGTTAAGGTGGAGAGAGGTTATGAAGAGATTTGTAAGTGAGGAGAAGAATTTTAAATTCAATCCCGAATTTGATAGGAAGCCAATGAAGCTGTTGGAGTGATGGGGTAATATGTTGTACAGATGGAGTCCAGGTTATGATACGAGCAGCAGAATTCTGAATCAATTGGAGCTTATAAAGAGATTTGTGTGGAAAACCAAATAAAAGAGAATTACAGTAGTCAATGCAAGAGGTGACAAGCAAATTAACAAGAATAACACAATCACGCGGAGTGAGAAATGGACGGGGGCAAGCAATATTACGTAGATGAAAATAACAAGACCTGGTTATACTATTATTGCGAGCTTCAAATGAAAGGGTGCTGTCAAAGATGAGAAACTGCAGGACCTAGAAAGAATAGAATTAGCGCCAATAGGGAGTACTTCAGTCTTACTGCCATTAAGTTTGAGAAAGTTGGTAGAAAACCAAACTTTTATTTTGTGAAGGCAGTTGGTAAGACAGGCAGGCGGAAGAATGGAATCAGGGTTTGTAGATACATAAAGCTGTGTATCATCAGCGTAACAGTGGAACTTAATACCGAATTTGGAGAAAATAGGGGCTTTCACACAGAATTGTTCTAGGAACTCAGTTATAGGAACTAGCCACTAGAATAGTTCCCTGTGAACTAATTTCTCCCCTGGGCAATGTTCCTGGTTGCATTTACACCGGAAATAGGAACTCTGAAGCGGCTGACAGCGGCGTCTTCAAGCGCGGCATTTACAATCGCTAAAAACCGGTGGATGGAGGATGCTGTGATCGGAGCTGTGTTTGTCGGGCTAAGCGACTAAATCTCCTATGACAACTTTCAGTATTGCATATCATCAAGGCAGAGAAAAGAACACAACCCTGCAGACAACAGGTAAATGCCGTTATCACTGTTTTCCATGTTCGTGAAGTAAATATGTTTACAAGGCTTTTTAAATATGTTTGACCAATCAACATACACTTAGGTCACTGACAGTTCCTATAGTGCTGGTTTAGACCCTACTCTGAAGTAGGAGCTAATTTAGTTTCCCCAAAAGGAGTTCCTAGAAATAAAATCGTTCCTAGTTCCTGCGGTGTGAACACGCCAAAATCTGGGTACTTCAGCCAATAGTTCTAGGAACTATGAGTGAGTGAATGATACAGTCCGAGTTTTAAGAGGTGCGAGAGTGTCAAGGAGCTGCCGTAATTCAAAGTTATAAAAGGAGAGCAAATCCTCAGGAGAAGCTTTGAACTTTTCCACCCAGTAAAGAGCTAGCCAGTTTGGCTACGCTAGTTAGCGTGCTCTGGTCAACAGTCCGCCATGTTTTTCTTGCTGCTCTGGGAGCCAAAGTCCAGAATGATCGTATAGCCTTTGAGTTGTCGTACCTAAAACCCTGTCGAGACCCGCGATGGATGTATTTCGGACGGGGACAATGAACAACATCCTGATGGGGTAGAGCAGTGGTCTCAAACTCAATTCCTGGAGGGCACAGCTCTGCAGAGTTTAGCTCCAACCAGCTCCTACTCACACCTGCTTGAAGTTTCTAGTAATCCTGAAGACCTTGATAAGCTGGATCAGGTGTGCTTGATTAGGTTTGGAGCAAAACTGCAGAGCTGTGGCCCTCCAGGAATTGAGTTTGAGACCAATGGGGTAGAGTGAAGGCGGAGGCTCGACAGAGTAGCACCACAGCCGGTGAAGTTCAGTCACTGTATACAAAAACCGTGAAGTCGCTGAGTGGAACAGGAGTAGAGAATTATAAAATAAAATGATAAAATAGCTATTTAACAGGAAAAAAAAAATGTTAAAAACACCAGAGAGCAGCGGCAGCCAAACGCGACAGCATTCACCCAAAATTCACCCAAGTCTTGGATTCCATACTCAGAAGTTGTCCTCTGCATTTAACTCATCCAAGTTAATGCACACACACAACCTTTGGGTTACCAGTCTGACTCTCTAATCATTAGGCCACGACTGCCCCAAGCAGCATTTTTGCCTATACAACAACACTCCACATGTGGTTAAGTTTTGGTGGAAGAAACTTTTGAAGATCATTTGAAAAATGCATAACACATCAAAAGCGTGGCATAGGGCAGAAAGTGTGTTAATTCAGAAGAAGAAAAATGCCACCAACACTTACCAATTTAGGCAAAATTGAATTCATTCCCACAATTTTTTTTGGCATTGTCGCACAAAGGTTGGCAATGTATTTACAACAAAACAACATAATAGATACATTGGAAAAAGCAGGAATTCCAGGATTCTTGGGATGTATGGAACATTCCAATATGATTTGGCACCAAATTTAAACGGCAAAAAGAGAAAGAAGAGAATTACAAGTCTTGTTCTTGGACCTAGCTTTGAGCTCTTTCAAGTGCCGATGATCATCATCACCAGTCTACATTAATGACATTATATATAATATATATTATATACCCAAGGAGGGTATACAGGTGCTGGTCATATTATTAGAATATCATCAAAAAGTTGACTTATTTCACTAATTCCATTCAAAAAGTGAAACTTGTATATTATATTCATTCATTACACACAGACTGATATATTTCAAATGTTTATTTCTTTTAATTTTGATGATTAGAACTGATAACTTAACTTCAGTATCTCAGAAAATTTGAATGTTACTTAAGACTAGGGGTGTGACGAGACAGGTATCTCACGAGATGAGACGAGACTCGAGATTGAGTTCACGAGACGAGACGAGACAAGATTTTTACACACTATTTTTAAGAAATCCTCAATGGCGAAATACATGACTAGAAAAAATATTCTGCAGGTGTCTTTAAAATGTTTTAACTAATCATCTCGTAATGAATGTCATTTCAGTTCTACTTTCTGAGTATGAATTATCATATGCAGTAAAAGAGAACAATACTCAAGTACTGTAAAAGGTTTTGCCACTAATTCAACTGACTGACTTCTCTTCTGTATGATTTCAGTCTCTTCAGACCTTACTGTACATGATTTATGAGCTTCTACAACTTTTGACCTCCTAACTGAAATCCTTTCCCCAAACTGATCATAAAAACAGTATAAATAAAAATGGTAACACTTTACAATAAGGTCTCATTTATTAACATTAATTAACCAACATCAACTAACAATGAGCAATATATTTGCTACAGTATTTATTAATCTTTGTTTATGTTAGTTAATAGTCATTCATTGTTAGTTCATGATAGTTCACAGTGCATTAACTAATGTTAACAAATGAAACCTTACTGTCTGTGCTTAATAAGATTAAGAGAAAACTGTTATTCATTTTTTATGGTAACACTTTACAATAAGTGCAACCAAAGTGCAAATAAGACCAAATTTTTCTTTGATACAGAGCTAAGAGATGATTACAACTACACTGCCCAGCCTAAGATAGCTTTCATATTGAGAGATATTTGCATTCATCAGGGAGCCGCTTTCAAAATGCGGGTATTGACATCGCGTTTGAATGCGCGCTCGCGTTTACTTTCACTTTTAGCGATCGCGCGTAACTCTGTAAATATGTAGCGGCGGCAACCGTTATCTAACTGAATTAAATGTTTTTTATTTAAATACAAAGCAAAACGACAGTGGAGGCTTAATGTAAACGTAGCGGTGGCATATTCTTTCCTAATCATCCTAACACTCTGTCATGGCAACAACATCACGAGACTACTTTTCGCCTCGACGAGAAATCTCGTCACACCCCTACTTAAGACCAATACAAAGAAAGGATTTTTAGAAATCTTGGCCAACTGAAAAGTATGAACATGAAAAGTATAAGCATGTACAGCACTCAATACTTAGTTAGGGCTCCTTTTGCCTGAATTACTGCAGCAATGTGGCGTGGCATGGAGTCGATCAGTCTGTGGTACTGCTCAGGTGTTATGAGAGCCCAGGTTGTTCTGATAGTGGCCTTCAGCTCTTCTGCATTGTTGGGTCTGGCATATCGCATCTTCCTCTTCACAATACCCCATAGATTTTCTATGGGGTTAAGGTCAGGCGAGTTTGCTGGCCAATTAAGTACAGGGATACCATGGTCCTTAAACCAGGTACTGGTAGCTTTGGCACTGTGTGCAGGTGCCAACTCCTGTTGGAAAATGAAATCTGCATCTCCATAAAGTTGGTCAGCAGCAGGAAGCATGAAGTGCTCTAAAACTTCCTGGTATACGGCTGTGTTGACCTTGGACCTCAGAAAACACAGTGGACCAACACCAGCAGATGACATGACACCCCAAACCATCACTGACTGTGGATACTTTACACTGGACCTCAAGCAATGTGGATTGTGTGCCTCTCCTCTCTTCCTCCAGATTCTGGGACCCTGATTTTCAAAGGAAATGCAAAATTTACTTTCATCAGAGAACATAACTTTGGACCACTCAGCAGCAGTCCAGTCCGTTTTGTCTTTAGCCCAGGCGAGACGCTTCTGACGCTGTCTATTGTTCAAAAGTGGCTTGACACAAGGAATGCGACAGCTGAAACCCATGTCTTTCATACGTCTGTGCGTAGTGGTTCTTGAAGCACTGACTCCAGCTGCAGTCCACTCTTTGTGAATCTCCCCCACATTTTTGAATGGGTTTTGTTTCACAATCCTCTCCAGGGTGCGGTTATCCCTATTGCTTGTACACTTTTTTCTACCACATCTTTTCCTTCCCTTCGCCTCTCTATTAATGTGCTTGGACACAGAGCTCTGTGAACAGCCAGCCTTTTTTGCAATGACCTTTTGTGTCTTGCCCTCCTTGTGCAAGGTGTCAATGGTCGTCTTTTGGACAACTGTCAAGTCAGCAGTCTTCCCCATGATTGTGTAGCCTACAGAACTAGACTGAGAGACCATTTAAAGGCCTTTGCAGGTGTTTTGAGTTAATTAGCTGATTAGAGTGTGGCACCAGGGGCCTGTTTCATAAAACAAGTTTACCAGATAATCCAGGTTTATTTCAGTAAGTCTGGTTTATTGTCAGTTGATTTGGTTCAAAATAATCAGAATAACTGAAATAAGCCAAGCTTATTTGGTAAACTTGTTTTATGAAACGGGCCCCAGGTGTCTTCAATATTGAACCTTTTCACAATATTCTAATTTTCTGAGATACTGAATTTGGGATTTTCCTTAGTTGTCAGTTATAATCATCAAAATTAAAAGAAATAAACATTTGAAATATATCAGTCTGTGTGTAATGAATGAATATACAAGTTTCACTTTTTGAATGGAATTCGTGAAATCAACTTTTTGATGATATTCTAATTATATGACCAGCACCTGTATATGTCAAATATTACAAGAGGGGCCGTCATACCCCTCTTTTAATATTTGACATTTTGTGCTATAACAACTAAATTAGAAAATGTTTAAATTTATTTTCTATAATAACACATTGGCTGACACATCATCCTGCACATGCTAAACTTATCTAAATATATTACATCTTCCCCCATCCTACCCTGTAAACATTGCTAAATTTGACATTATACCTATAAAAACTGCACAGAGCAAGAGTGTGTATGAATGCATGCTTGCGACAAAAAGCTGCATGTGTATTACTTAATTATTAATTATTAATTATTATTATTATTATTATTATTATTATACATCACTGCATGTTAACCATGCCCCGCTGGTGCATTAGCGTTCATTTAATAGTGTTATTTTGTAAGGCGCATGCATAGGAGTTGCTCTTACTCTGCGTATCCCGTCGCCCACGGCAACCTGCAAGTCTCTTTCAGGATCAGGATAGGTCTAGCGATGTGATCCGCCGAGCACTCGATCTCATCCGGCGACAGTCCTAGAAACTTCGGTCTCATGTAGGGGTATTTGAGCGGCAGGTCCGAGCCACCCGAACGTTCATTATTATTAATAGACGATACAGCCATGATTCCACCCATGAAGCTGGCAACTGCTGATTTGACGCGCGTGAGCATGTCTGCGGAGCGCCGTTTGTTTGTGCGTCTCCTTCTGCCCGATGGTCCCCTGCCAGCACGATCCACAGCCCTGAGATGCGTTGAATGAATCGTGCTCGCTTCACAAATTTTCCAGTCAGTGTCTGAACCAAAGCGGAAATAGTCCAAAGATTAGAGGTCATGTGATCTCATGGATCTGTTTTCTGAGCGGCTTAAACGATGACAGCTTGCGTGGGACTTGCGCAGGACCTGATGATGAATACAGTAATCGCAATCGCTCGCGCTCGACGATTTTTGCAATTACTAAAGTGTGTGTGTGTGTGTGTGCACATATATACATAAATACACACCCTCTATTTATTTATTTATTTATTTATAAGCTGAGGCCTTTAAACAATCTAAGGGGCCCAAAGTGTGGCCCAAAATCTAATAAACTAAAACTAATATCCATCACACCATTACACCACCAGATGGTACAAGACAGGATGAATCAGCCTGTGTGAATTTTAGCCTCAGTTTCCTGTTCTTAGCTGACAGGAGTGGCACCCGGTGTGTCCTCTGCTGCTGTAGCCCATCTGCTGGTCATTCTCCTCTGACCTCTGGCATCAACAAGGCATTTTGCCTACAGAACTGCAGCTCACTTTCTAGAGATGGTTGTGCATGAAAATCCCAATAGATCAGCAGTGTCTGAAATACTCAGACCAGCCCGCCTGGCACCAACAACCATGCCACGTTCAGTCACTTAAATCACCTTTCTTCCCCATTCTGATGCTCAGTCAGTTTGAACTTCAGCAGATCATCCTGACCATGTCTACATGCTCAAATGGGTTGCTGCCATGTGATTGGCTGATGAGATATTTGCGTAAACAAGCAGTTGAACAGGTGTACCTATAAAGTAGCTGTTGAGTGTAGATGTGCATTATAAGTAATGTAAATGCAGACTAATAGATTCTAATTTTCAAATCCATATATATATATATATATATATATATATATATATATTTTTTTTTTTTTATTGACAGACAGACAGATGTACAGACTATAATAGTGCAGTGACCAACAATCTAGTAGTTCTATAATTCCAGAAGTGAAATAAAAATGTGTAAATGTATAAGTGTGTGCGTGTCTGGGTGTGTGTGTGTGTGGGTGGGTGGGTGTGTGTGTGTGTGTATATGCGCATTTATTACCATTGTCATCACCATTACCACCACTCACCCACCATCACTATTGTTGCATTAGTTACGTTTTTTTTTTTTTTTTTTGTCCGATGTAATGATTACCATTGTCACACCACTCTCAATGAATCAATTAATTTTAGCTAGTGATATAATATAATATAATATAATATAATATAATATAATATAATATAATATAATATAATATAATATAATATAATATAATATAAGAGAACTCTCCCCCCCCGCATCTTTTTGGTACCTATGTTCTCCTATTCTTTTTTTTTTTTTTTTTTTGTATGTAATGTGTAGTGTCTAAGGTGCATTAAAAGAAGGGGGACATTGTGCGAGTGTGTCAACCTGGGACAGAGCTGCTGTTGATAAGAGCAACAATAAATAAAACAATAATGACTATGATAACAACAAACAATAATAGCAATCATAACATTAACATTAATGAAAGTATGAAAATAATGACAATGATGACAACAATAACAGCAATGCAGTAATATCTGTGGTTTGATTATAAGGTGGGAGGAGTTGGAGTTGAGGATAGAGAAGGGATTCAGAGTTGTAAGAGGTCAGAAAGTGTTGGATAACAGAGGTCGGTTTCAGATGAATAATTATAGGAGGGAGATGTATATTCAAATGTAATGAAGTCAGTAAGGAGATTTTTCCAGTGGTTAATGTGTATGTTGTTGCGAGTTTTCCAGTTCATGAGGATAGTTTTCTTGGTGATGGTTAGAGCTATTAGGAGAATTTTAAAGTTTATAGATTTATCAGTAATTATTGTGAGGTCCCCTAGCAAGCAGAGAGAGGGCGATAGTGGGATGTGGCAGCCCACTAAAGTGGATAGTGACTGTGTGACCTCTTCCCAAAACTGTTTGATGGGAGTGCAGTGCCAGGTTGTATATGGATGTATGTATCTGTGGATTTCTGACTGCAATGTGTGCAAATTTCTGATGTAAAACCCATTTTAGCTAATCTATTGCCCGTGTAATGTGTTCCGTGAAGTGTTTTGTATTGTATTAATTGAAGATTAGCAGATTTGGGTCCAGAAGTTGGCATCAGGAGCTATTGAGAGATCATTTTCCCATTTTATTGTTGGCAAGTATATGGTCTGAAGTTGATTTGAAATGATTTTGTATATTTTAGAGAGAAGTTTCTTTCGGGATGGAATGTTACCCAAGTCTGATATTGCGGGTGGAAGTTCTAAGTTTGTGGCTCTGATGTTTATTTTTGCCAGAACAGAAGATTTGATTTGTAGGTATTTTAAAAATTCATTGCTCCTGATGCCAAACTCCTGGGCCAACTGCGGAAATGTTGTTAATGTGTTGGATTTGAAAATATGTTTAATGTGAGTGATACCTTTTTCAGCCCATGTGCGGAAGTTCAGTATTTTTTTTATTGCTTATGAAGTCAGGATTGTTCCACAGTGGGGTGAGGTTAGATGGAGCTAGTATAGAATTTGTGATTTGGTGAAATTTCCACCAGGCTGTCAGAGTGGAAGTTATTGTTACAGTGTTAAAACATGTGTGTTGTTTGATTTAGAAAGGAATGGTATGTCGGCTATATTTAATTCTTTGCATAGTGACTGTTCTATATCTAGCCATATAATATCGGATTGGGTGGGGTGGATCCATTTGTATATGTATTGCAGTTGGTTAGCCATTAAGTAGTAATGAAAATTTGGTGCTTCTAGTCCTCCTTGAGCCTTGTTTTTTTGTAGTGTAGCGAGTTTTATCCTTGGCGTTTTATTTTTCCAGTAGAAGTGAGTGATAATGGAGTCTAGTGATTTAAACTAGGTGAGTGTGGGGTGGGTTGGAATCATTGAGAATAGATAATTGATTTTTGGTAAAATTGTCATCTTTGTTGCCGCTATCCGGCCAATTATGGAGATTGGAAGGTTGAGCCATCGAAGCAAGTTGTCTTCTATTTTTTTTAGCAGTGGTGTGAAGTTGAGTGTTACCAACTCTGACAGTCTGGAGGAAATCTTGATGCCTAAGTAAGTGATGTGATCATGACATATAGATATAGGTGATTGGTGGGGTGCCACATCCCATTTGGTTTTATGTAAAGGGAGGATGGATGATTTGTTCCAATTTATTGCATAATCTGAGATCTTTGAAAAGGACTGGATTGTTTTAATTATTTCTTGAGTGGATTCTAACGGTTTTGTATAAATAGTAGAATATCATCTGCATAAAGTGAGATTTTATGTGTTTGTTGTGGTGTTTCAAAAATATATATATATTTTTTTATAAAAGATATGCAAATAATCTTGTAAATCCCTCACTAATTTCAGAATCTCAGTGATTTCTGGCACAAAATATAACAAAACATATATTACATCCATATAATAAATGACTGAATGAATGAATGCAGTCATGGACTGGCCAGAACCACCGCAAGGGCAGTGCGAAGCGTGCATCCACACAGGGCCAAAGAGGGACCATGTCTGAGACAGATAGTGATGTGTGTGGGAGATGCCCTGAAAGGGATTTGAGTGATTAATAATCAATATCTATCCTATCCTGCTGAAAAATTGAATGTGTTATGTTTCAAATGCAGTAATATTGTATACTTTTTCTCTCAGTTCTCCACATGAAAGGCCCCCAAACTGGCAGATCAGTGTGCTACTTCTTTTCTCTCCAGTACGGTATAGTAGCATAAATTAAATTACATTAATTGTGGAATGTGTATATGAGGACATTAACTATCATAAGATGATTGACTTCTGCTTCACACTCAAATGTATGCACTTTTTCTTCACAAAAAGACTCCATATTTCAGGGCATAGTATACGTAGGCAATTAGGGACACGGCAAGATAATTTAGATGCTGATGTATCTCACCTTTTTCTGAACTAACCTACTGAATTTTAAAATATGTGGCACTTTCAGTTTTGGAAACTGCCTCTCAAAAGGACTGAATCAAATCATTTTAAATAATAATGTTGTGCTACAAATAATCCTTATTTGTCAGTTTGTTTGAATAAGATGTTGTAAATAATGTTGTAATGTTTAATCAAAATGCCACAACTACCTTGTGGTAAAAAGGAACTTCTTTCTGTTGATATGCAGGATTTCTCCATTCCGTTTAAACCCTCCACCTGCAAGCTACATGTGACTCCACTTTTGAGTGCAATGCCCAGTCAACCAATGAGTCGATAAGTGCGGTGTCTATTTGAGTATTTGATTTGACGTTTGCGATGTCGGTTTGAGCATTTGATTTATCATTTGAGCATTGCATTATAGATTTAATTGTGACAGGTTTACAGTGGATCGATAATGAAAATTAAATATCAAATACAAATAATTTTTAATTTTATTTTTGGTACAGTTCATGCTTCTCTAAATGAGAAAATGAAATTGCATTTGATTTCTCATTTGAGCAGCTGTTTTGAGAGTTTGATTTATAATTTGATCCATTAAAGCATTTAATTTTTCATTTTAATTTTGTTAGGAAAAAACTTCCATACCATACCACAGGGTCAGGTGGATACTAGTCTCACGTAGCCAGACCTTCAGACTGACGGCAGAAGGTCCGTGGGCGTGACGTCTGAGGCTGAGACTAGGGGGATGCTGGAGACTTTTCCAGTGGGATACCATAGACAGAGGTAGATGGTATATTAATACATAGGTAGATGGTATATTAATACAATGCTTAATTTGTGTTTATAAGCAAAAAAGTATATATAGGAATTAAAAACTTAACTGAATCTTGCGCTCAGATAAGGTGACAATAGATGCTTCACGAGTTCACTCTTACAAATAAGTCAGATTAAATAAATGGTATGCATATTTGGCATGCTATCTGAGGAGAGGACTCCGAGCTCTGTATTTTTCTACTCCAACTGTTGAGGAATGTAGGTGAGTTGACTGTGTGTGTGTGTGTGTGTGTGTGTGTGTGTATATGTATATGTATATATATATATATATATATATATATACACACATATATATATATATATATATATATATACATATATATATGCTTCCTCTCAAGCTGATAGGATAGACATATGGTAATTGCTGACGAGTTGATTGTATAGATAATTTGCTAGTGCTCCTCCCGAATTTTGTTAATAAAACATCATATAGCACACTCAAACGACTGTGATGATACATAACCTACAGGTGATTACAAAATATTTGTGAATCATCCACTAAAGTCTCATTCCTTCCTTTCAGCCTTGTTGTCACCTTTAGATTTGTTTTCAGTTTAGTTTTCATGGACTCATAGTTTGTATATTATTGTTTCCTGTGTTTCCTTTCTGTTTCCTTGGTTGTCACGGTTTAATTTTGTTGTCATAGTTAATCATTGTTTCAATGATTCCTTTAACCTGTCTGTATAGTGAAGAAAGTAAGCACTTGGCATTAAACTGGGATATATTGCCTAAAAATATCAACAATTTACCTTATTCATATTATTTTATTCAATTTTAACATTTATCTATAAAATTTTGTATCTAGGGGTGCTGGTACTGGTAAGTACCTGGCTGATACACATTGGGACACTCAATTTTCAGCGACATGATTCAGACAATATTTGTATTCAGATAAAAACGGAAGTGGATGTGGCTTTGGCTGGAAGTTCGTAAAATTACATGAGAAGCTGTTTTAATTCTGTTCCCTTCATACGTTTTCACATAAACCACGTTAAATCTGATCAGAGCAGTCAGACTCAAAAACGAATTTCCAAAAATATGATTTGAATAGGATTTCACATATGAATGTAACTCGAAACAGATTTGTTCACACTTGCTAAATCTGTTCGGATTTTAATTGGATATGCACAAAAATCTGATTTGGACTAACAATCTGAACATAGCCAATGTGGACGTCAATAATTTTAGATCAGATTCCAATTGGATACACAAATAATTAAGCTTGATGCTTAAGAATAAGTGATCCTGACACAGGGTGTTCCGTTTAAACAAGGGTTCCGCCAGTAGTGGGCACTCATGCAACGCAAGCAATGACATACGTCCGAGTGAATATATAAATCATTATATAACTTATATAAATCATTTTAATATAACATTTCCAATATTTTTAATATAAAAAAGTCTGTGCTTAGTGTTTGTAAATATAACCTCTTTTGACAATTAAAGAAAATTGATGTTTTAGTTTGACTTTATTTCATATTCAAGACAAACAAACAAAATGAAAAACAACATCCAAATCAGCATATAAGTTAAAAAAACCCAGATATATCTGTAAATGCATCTTGATTAAATCTTGCTCACTGAGAAGTAAGTTTAAGTGCCTTTCAGTTATGATCACTGTAGTTGAAGAGCTAACAGTATCTACTAGTATCTATTGGTGCAGGTACTAGTGGTCCCTAGGCTAATTTTGTGTCCTGGTGGTTGTTTTCTGCATCCAAGCCATGTGACATCAGAGGTCCTCATGTTTTTCAGGTGAGTCGCCAGTTTGGACACCCTCAGAATTAAATGCAGGCTCGTCCTTGTTCTCTTCTAAAATGAAAGAGCAAATTATAGAAGTAGGAATTTATGTGTAAAACAACTTAGGAATTTATTCATAGGGTGGATATCTGCCCACTTACTATAACTAGTAATAATTCCAAGCAAGCTTGTAGTATCTGTGTGGTTCCCAGATATTGAAAAAAGGCTGAACATTACTGTAGAAATGTTGAAAACCTCAGTGGTGGTACAACCAAATGCCAAAGGAATTGCTTACTCAAAAAATGAATACTATCATACTATGACTATTTCTGCCATATCTTCATCTTTTAGGAATATGGCATTTCAAATTTAGCCTTTGTTATTATTTACTCACCCCCATGTTGTTTAAAAGCTGTATTATCTGCATGAATATTTATTTGGGTGAATTCAATGCAAGGCAGTACATTCACTTAAACACTTAACGCACCCAAGACTGTCAGAAATAAAGTACATGTAGCTTACTTATAGTTTACCAAACGCCCTGATCGGTTTTGGTTAAAAAAATAACCTGATAACAAAGCACTTGGAAAATTATCAGCGATATTATCATACTCATGGGTAATTTATTAAAGGAAGTGTTTAATTATGACACCATCTACTGCCATTGTATTGAATTTATCCAAAAGGATATCCATTAAATGACCACCTTTTGTATTCTGCAGAAGAAAATCAGATGGGTTTCGAACAACTTCAGGTTAAGTAAATAATAACAGAACTTTAATTTCTGGGTGAACTGTGTAAACAGTCTAAGTACCTATTCACACCAAGAGCAAACATTCACTAAGGATTTGCTCTAAAACCAGTTAAACAAGCACATAATGCTTCCTTCAACCATAACACACTCCTGCTGTCTTTAATCTTTAATACATACTGCTTCCAATTGCTCACATATCTACAAAGCCATGAAAGAGTGTATGGTCCAACTCCGATCATTGCCATTAAATGTGCCCTAGAATTAAAAATTGAATTTACCTTGGCATAGTTAAATAACAAGAGTTCAGTACATGGAAATGACATACAGTGAGTCTCAAACACCGTTGTTTCCTCCTCCTTATATAAATCTCATTTGTTTAAAAGACCTCCGAAGAACAGGCGAATCTCAACATAACACCGACTGTTACGTAACAGTCGGGATCATTAATATGTACGGCCCCAATATTTGCATATGCCAGCTCATGTTCAAGGCATTACACAAGGGCAGGACGTCTGGATGTGCACAGCTGAATCATCAGACTAGGTAAGCAAGCAAGGACAATAGCGAAAAATGGCAGATGGAGCAATAATAACTGACATGATCCATGATATCATGATATTTTTAGTGATTTTTGTAAATTGTCTTTCTAAATGTTTCATTAGCATGTTGCTAATGTACTGTTAAATGTGGTTAAAGTTACCATCGTTTCTTACTGTATTCACGGAGACAAGACTGTCGTTATTTTCATTTTTTTTAAACACTTGCAGTCTGTATAATTCATAAACAACTTTCAACATTCTTTAAACATTCTTTATAAATCTCTCCAGCAGTGTGTAACGTATGCCACGGAGCATACTATCAAACTCATTTAGAATCAAATGTAAACATCCAAATAAATACCATACTTACGGGATTAGACATGCTGCATGACGAACACTTTGTAAAGATCCATTTTGAGGATTATATTAGCTGTGTGAACTTTGTTTATGCTGTTTAAGGCAAGCGCAAGCTCCGGGGGCGGGGAGCACGAGAATTTAAAGGGGCCGCAGCCTGAATCGGCGCATATTTAATGATGCCCCAAAATAGGCAGTTAAAAAAATGAATAAGACACATTCAGGGGACACCTTAGACTTATATTACCCTTTTAAAAAGACGTTCTACGGCACCTTTAAAGTTCTACAACACAGGTAAGGTATATTACACAATGTTTATGAGCATGAAGATAAGTGATACCCTTGCAGGTGCCTTCTTCATCCTTATAGCCATCAGCACAGGTGAGGCAGCTATCGGCACCAGGTCCTTTGCAACCAGAGCATCCAATATTGCATGCTGGGATATAAAATAACAGTACACTTTATTTTACATTGTCCATGTTACATGTTACATGTACTTAATACAGTAATTTAAGCATAAATACAAGCAACTAACCTAAACCTAACCCTTAACCTACTGTAAGTACACTTAAATAATATTAGTAATCACTCAGTACTAATTTGTTTAATTACACTGTAATAACGTGATATCTCACACCCCTAATTCACACGGCACCAACAGATGCAGAACAATGGAAAAAGACACTTTGTCTGATCAGTGTTACCACTGTCACCATCTGTTGCCGTTTGTCGGGTTTTGTTGGATTAGTATGTTACCCCGGTCAGCATTGGTGAGCACTTTCTTTTCATGAACTAAACATGTTCAATCAACGTTTGTCAGGTCGTGAAATGTCTGAGAAGTGAAGTACGGTAATCTGGTGATTGTCTGCGTCTGTCGGCGCAGTGTGAATTTGCCTTAACAAGGACTTAAAATAAAGCATTACTAAAGTAATACAGGCTAGATAATTAACATTACTTCAACAAACCTTTACAGGAGAAAGAACCATCTGTGTTTAGGCAGTATTGGTTATCTTTGCATGGAGCTGAATCTTTTGTGCACTCATTGACATCTGCAATGGAGAAAATTTGTAAAATGAGGAAAATGCAGGATCAATAAAGGGTAAAGGCAAAATATATGAGAATTACACATCACACATATTAAACATCCAAAAAGTCTTTAATAAACTGGGCCTCTTACAAGGTTCCAACACAAGAGCAAGGTCACATTTTGGCTCAAAATCAATGGTTCTCATTTACTAAGCTTGCGTGCACACAAATTTGTTTGTGAAATCTGTGTACGAACATTTTCACAAACAAATCATGATTCACCAAAAACATTCATATTACATTTTATTCTAAATTTACGAAAAAAAAAAAAAAAAAAAACACAACCAAAAACACTTTCTCTGTGCAGCCTTATAATCATGTTAAGTTACAGATGGTACTCAAACTGAATGGATTTTTTTTTTCATCCCGGGTACCGTAGTGGTTTGCAGCGGAAATTCATTTCTGCTCTTGAACGCTAGTGGTGCTATAACCATAGATTTTCACATTATGAAGTGTACGTACGCAGCTCATTTTCGCGAGTAGCAGTCAACTGCACATTGTGGCGATTAAAAAAAATACTATCAATAAGATTAGTAAATTGTGTTTATTTTCATGGACTGCACTTTAATGCAGTAATGAATTAATTAATTATTAATTCATTAATAATACCCCATATTTCTTTTTAAAAATATTTCTTAATAGGACTATGTATTATGTTATTTTCTTCTTGTGTTCAGAGTATGAAGAAAGTGTATAATTCTAAGTTCAAAAAGCTTATGCTATGTCCTACGCCTTCCCTATTCAACTAACGCAACCCCAGTTTACACTTTCTTCCTAACTTGAATATGGTAGGCGGTCTGGCGGAAGCTAGATATTTTACTTCATAACTTGTTAAATATGTTTTTTTTTCTTGACACAAATGAATCGTTTCGCTTCAGAAGGCCTTTATTAACCCCCAGAGTCATGTGGAGTACACGTTTATGATGGATGGATGTGGACGGAAGCACTTTCTTCAGCTCATACTCATGAACCCTGTTCACTGCCAATATAAAGCTTGGATGCATCAGGATATTTATTAATATTTCTCCGATTGTGTTCATCAGAAAGAAGAAAGTCATATACACCTAGGATGGCTTGAGGGTGAGTAAAGCTTTGGCTAATTTTCATTTGAAAATGAACTAATCCTTTAACAGCAGTGAAAATAGGCTAGTGGACAATGCTGCAACACATGGTGCAACTGTGCTTTAAGAGATCCGGGTTCGAGACCTGGCTCGAGATAGCGTTCTCAAGCCAAAATATTTCGCTTGAAATGTTATTAATTTTCTGTCATTTTTATTAGTATTAGGCTTTTAATTTTTAATTGATACTTAATGATAACAACATTGTAAACATTTGCTCTTAACCGATTTTGTGTGACAGTCTTTGTTTTACTTAAGAAACAGCAGATTGGTCAAGCATTTGGTTTTGTGAATCACTCATGGAACTGGGATGACTGACAAAGATAAACAAATAATAAATAAATGATAAAGCAACAAAAAAAACAAAACAAAAAAAAAACAAGATCCGTACGCAATCAAACAAATCAGTGTTGGCTGAATATGAAAATATATTATGGCTTTTAAAAGACTTGAAAAATTTTTGTTGACTAAATGGAGAAAAAAAAAAAAAAGCCTACTAACTACTAAATTAGGTTTCCTTTATCTTCAAGGAAAGGACTCGGGACAGTAGCCTATTTATTTAGCCTATTACAACTTTTATTTTATTCCCTTTGCAATTTTATGTAAAATGAGGAATAAAGAATCTTATTCTTGCAAACAAATTTACATTTGCCAAATAAGTTTCTGTCAGCAATTAAAACAGTGCAAAATGAAAATAGTACAGGCAACAAGTTAAGAACAAGTTTTTTTTTCGTCTCTCTCGCCGACATGCTAGATCTCATGCTAGATCTCTTTCAGCAAGTTTATTTGTCTCCCTGGCTGATGTGCGATTCACACCTTTAGCTAGTATTGTCCTGCACCCCCACCGTGAAGCTACTAAACTGTCCTATCCCAAACCCCATATCTGAGCATCTGAGACTGACTAAAAACAAGAGAAGTCGCAAAAGAGCAATTTAGACTTAAATTGCTATTCTATTAGCCTAATATTTTAAGTGTATAGAAAAGGAATTAGTGCAAATCATTTAGATGTCATAGTATTTTTGACAGAAAAGTTAATTAAGTTAAATATTTCATTATTCAATGATTAAATTTACTCCGTTTCACATTTCAAATGATCAGAATTACTCTGTTTCACTATGCCAGCTTTTCCCCAAGCAAAACGAAATGGTACAGAGTACAGACCCACTCATGTTTATCACTATTGCAAAGTAAAAATAATCAGCTCATTTCACATTATTTGTTGAGGAAATTTCTGGCACTGACTGATATGATGGTCTTGAGGTGTATTTTTAAGTGCAAGAGGGCCGTGTTCAAATCTTGATCAGGGATCGCGCTGCATTTTGGGGAAAACAGATTTTTTGCAAATAACACAGTTTATGCTTAATGGGGAAAACCTAACACAACATAAAACAATTGTTATTTATGATAAAACAACTAAAATTTTCACTGTAATAACTACAATGTCTTTTTGAATTTGTTCTGAATTATAGACCAAAGCGCGTTCATATTAACGTCTTTGAGGCTGCATCGTTAAATTTACATCCCAAAATTTACATCGTTAAATTTACATCCCAGACACAGCAAATACAAACACCAATCTCTCTATTCAAACCCAGGACTTTATGTAGGCCCGTGTTGAAAATGTTTAGGCCAATTTACAAATGTCACAGCAGCCCTATGCAATGTTGCAAACCACCTGCGCCACCTGGTGGTGATTTCGCGACAAGTGTCACTGGTATGCATTTAACACTGCGGCGTTACATGCAGGGATAATAGGCATTTTGGTTGAGTACCTACTGTATAATTATAATTGTATTATATTAATATTATATAAAATTATATAATAAATTGTAGGTGTCAGGGAGACATCCTGACATATAAAATAATATAAAAATATAAAAATAATAATATATGACGACTCCATGAATTTTAAGTGTTCCATGCGTTTTCCAGGCATTAAAAAAAATAACATAAAATTCCCTTGAACCACGAGTTCACGGTAGCCGTGGGAAACTTTTTCTTACCGATGCATGCTCCTTCTTGGTCTTCCTCCCAACCATTTCTACATTCTTTACAGTCCTGATTGGTTCCTCCAGTGCAGGTAACACAAGACTCATGACAATCTTAAAAACATAAATTAAATAAACAGAATTACAACTATATAACTGCAAAAAATTACATGCTTCTCAAATATCATCAGCATAAGTCATAAAACTTGCATTGACAAATTTACATCAAAATGGCTTTAGTATATACCATTTGCTTTAATAACAACATGCACAATGCACCTATTCTTTGTATTTGATTTTTCAATATTCTAAAACCTTTTCCAGATTTTAGATTTTAAAATCCATATTTTCAAGGTGGTCTCAGACTTTTGGACCCCACAGTATACGGACAAACTCCGTTTTACAAAAATTATAACTACAGAACTTACAGTGGATATTAAAAGTATACATTTCTCTGTTAAAATAGCTGGTTTGTAAAAATGAAAAAGAAACTTTCGCACTAATCAACAAACTCATGTGAAATAGTCACTTCAGGTCAAGACAGGTATACTCCAAAGTCAGTTTTTCCTAGATTTTTCTGACATCTTGCTTGCATGCATGCATGCATGCATGCAAACACGCACACACACACACACACACACACACACACACACACACACACACACACACACACACACACACACACACACACACACACACACACACACACACACACACACGTATAGTTAAGGAACATCACACAACCAGAAGTGCCATTTTCACGAACATCAACAACACTGCAAATGTGACATTGATTTTATACAACAGTTTAAACAAGTAGTCAATATTAAGTGACATATTTTTGACACTATATTGTTTGTTCTTGCTCTGTATCTCCAACAAACATTGTTCCAAACAAATCCACAGTAGAACAGCTGCCTTCTCTGTGCAACACAGCTGTATTTTGTTACTGAATGATTCAGTGTTTTTAAACAAATTGGGTGAGTCAGTGATTCAATTACATTTAATTCTTGAATGAAACAGCCACTGTGTTTCCTCTGCATTGTAAAGATGGATTTTGATGATACTGATTTAAAAAAAGCCCTATTGCATCTGGAACGTTTTTGCAAAGAGTGGGAAATATTATAAATAAGTCAAGATGTGCCCATCTGATAGACCTATATCCAGTGTGCACACTTATGCATATATATTTTTTCTTCTCAGAAATGTGTCACTTTGGGTTTTAGTAGTTCACATTAAAAAGGTGCAAAAGTTCTGATATGATTTATATTAGTTTCATTTTTTTTATTACATAAACCAGCTGTTTTAATAGGTGTATGTATACTTTCCATAGCCACTGTATGAGGGTAATCAAGTTGTTTATTTTGTGTACCTTTGCACAAGGAGAATGTATCATTCCTAAGTGCACTAAAATATCCATCACTGCAGTCCAGACAAAACTCCCCTTCATATCCCTTATCACAACTGCACTTCCCGTTTCCAGCCCTTGTTCCATCTCCATCACATTTGCCATTACCATGGCACGGTATGTCAGCTCCTCCAACACAAGCTTAAAATACAAAATAAGATACAATTTTACAAGATAAGTTTTCGTAATTAAGACGGGGAGCAATAAAGTCTCCAACAACATAAGTGCCTGAATTGTAACTGTTCTAGCTACACAAACTCAGTTCCATGCATTTCAAGAAATTTTGCATGCAAAAGCACTGTAATATGTTTTTTGTCTCTTTTCCATCAGCTTATAGCTAGCTACCTGAATCAAGTTTAATGGATTAGAAGATTAGAGATTTAAAGGTTACTCTTTTGTCTCTGTTTAGTACTGAGATTAAAGTAATACAAGAACATGTGAAAGGGACAGTTCACACAAAAATGAAAACTCAATCGCATGCCATTCCAAATCCGTAAGGCTTCTGTTTATCTTTGGAACACAAACGAAGATCTGAGAGCTTTTTGTCCCTTCATAGACAGCTACACAACTGACACTTTGACGCTTCAAAAAAAAAAAAAAATAATAATAATAATAAAGAAATCGTAAAACGAATATGAATTGAGCGGTTTAGCCCGAATTTTCTGGAGAAACGCAATCACTTTATATGATGAACAGATTTAATTTAGGATTTTATTCACATATAAACATTGATCAGCGAACATAAACAGAAGCTCAACTGAGCCTGCTTCACGTGCGAGAACAAACCTCTTGTGGAAGCTCAAACAGGCTGCGTAACACATGAGAATGAACCTCACTGGTTCTTGCAGAAGCTGAAACATGCTGTGCAACACAAGAACAAATATCACTGGTTCTTGCACATGTCAAGCAAACATGTTTGAGCTTCTGTTTACCACAACTGATGTGTGAGTTGATGAATGTTTATATGTGAATAAAAGCCTAAATTAAATCTGTTCATCATATAAAGTGATCGTGTCTCTTCAGAAAATTCGGACTAAACCGCTCAATTCATTCATATGGATTAGTTTTACGAACTTTTTGAAGCATCAAAGTGTCAGCTGTGTAGCTGTCTATAGAGTGACAGAAAGCTCTAAGATTGCATCAAAAAGATCTTCAATTGTGTTCCGAAGATAAATTAAACTCTTACGGGTTTGAAACAACATGAGGGTGAGTAATTAATGACAGAATTTTCATTTTTGGGTGAACTATCCCTTTAAGTATGTACAAATTACTGTGCACTTGCAATGTGTTGGCTAAGCATTTGTATTTGCATTTTGCATACTTTGGAAATTTTTTTGTGGCCTAATACAGTAAGGCTTTAATTCACTTACTGTTGCAGTCAGGACCAAATGAACCTTTAGGGCAGCACACTTTGATGGTCTCAATACAAAACCATTTAAACAGATCTGGGTGTTTTGTTTTCCTGCAACAGAAATGCAAACAATTCTTAGACTTCTTTTTTTCTTAGATTTCTTAATTCGATTAAATGGATGTTTTCCATAACGAGATAGAAGTCCAAAGTATACATCCATTGTCGGCGTGCCGTACTGTATCGCACAGTGCGCATGATGTAAATTAATTGCACGTAAAATGATTACACACAATAAGCAGCAGAGGTCTTTATGAGAAAATTTATATTTTGAGGGGTGTTCTGTTTAACCCATCCACCATGTAATACACACACACATTGTATGTGTGTATATATATATATATATATATATATATATATACACACACACATTGTATGTGTGTATATATATATATATATATATATATATATATATATATATATATATATATATATATATATATATATATATATATATATTTATACAACAGTTCTGTCTGGTTCTCGAATCTGATTGGCTGATAGCCATGCGATATTTCAGTGATAACAGCACTCCTACTGCCTTTTCACCGTTTGTATCACTCCGCTTGAAGTGACCGTCATGGCGGCCGATCAAATCAACCGTAATTTTTACAAATACTACTTCTTGTACCACGAACTGTAGTTTTAATAGTTTTTTAGGCGAGAATGTAGTTGTTTAGACCTGAAATATGTGACTCATATTTAATAACAGCACCTATTTTACAATTTGTTTTGGCGTTTTCGGAAATGCGAGCTTGAGTGCTTCAGCGGCCGTTCAGTGATTCTGTAACCGCCGAGAACAGCTTCATCTCGGCCAGTGACTCGGGGATTTGCCGCTGGCTCTTATAGTGGTTAAACACGAGACATAATTCAATTTACATAGAACGGGCAATCTTTGGTCTTATTAATCTATTATTTGTTACAGAGCAAGTCGAATTGTGCTATATTAAATTTGATAATAAACGTTACGTTACATATAGCACATTGACTACAACTAGACGGGACATATCAGACTCTTCTCTGCTTCAAATATGTAAAACATTAAACTTTATAAACATATGTTTTTTTGAGTAAAGAAAACGCTTTACATTTTTTTTTTTCAAACATCAGATCTTTTATTTACCTTTGCATTGCACAGAGGAGATGTCCAAACTGCGTGCGCACTTCATTCACGAGGGGAGGCGGATTAATGAGGCTTGATTGACAGTTTGAGGATCCAATGGAGTTAGGAGGTTTTGTCACAAGCTCTTTAAAATCATTTTCATTCGTTAAATATTTGTAAAACCCACATACCAGCGTAAATGGTGACCTATTTTTTTTTTTTTTAATAACTAGTGCTTCATGTTTGACTGAACTGTACAATTGTGCTTATATGGTGTTCAATAAATATTATTTTATATAAATATGTCCATTAAGTAATATGGATTGAGTGAACATTACATTAATACGCCATTAGATGGCGGCAACACTTTACAGGAGAATTAGTCAGGGAGTCACAAGAGACTTTTAAATTGAAAGGAACTTTTTCAAAAGGAAGTTGTTTTAGCGCTGTGGTGCTATGGAAAATTCCCAAAGCCGAAAAAAAAAAAAAAAAAAAGACAAATACAAAGATCGCTTACCTCAGCGGACATTCAAACGGACTTGTTTAAAGGATGTAATATTATGGACATCGACTTGATGAATGAATGTAATGCAATATACCAGACAGGTAATAGCTACTCTCTCTCTCTCTCTCTCTCTCTCTCTAATACTGTAGAAAATTCAATGTGTTTCAATGAAGCGACTCAACGTTCCTTCGTTACTAGTTCTAAAGTGACATTTTAGAGTTAGCAACGGAGGCTTGGTTTAACTGACAACTTGAGTTTTGAAACGTTCCTTCGTTACTAGTTCTGAAGTGACGTTTTAGAATTAGTAACGGAGGCTTGGTCCAACTGTCAAATTGACATTTGAATCCGTGGCGGAAGGAAGTAGTGCTGCACAAAAGAGGGTTTTAAAGACACTCCGTTGTTGTTCTTATTTATTTACACACTCGTGCCGTCGAACTGTTGTATAAACGCAATATCACACTCGTAGCCGTGCGATATGGCTGTATATCAGCAAGCACATATCGCACGGCTGCTCGTGTGATATTGCTCATTTATATATATATATATTATATATATATATATATATATATGCATCGCAGTTTGTTGTATATAGGGCTGCATAGCCGCAGACCAGTCAGGGTGCCCATGCTGACCCCTGTCCACTGCTGAAAGCGACGGCAGTGGGCACGTGAGCATCAGAAATGGACCACGGAGCAATGTAAGAAGGTGGCCTGGTCAGATGAATTACATTTTCTTTTACATCACGTGGATGGCCGGGTGCGTGTGCGTCGCTTACCTGGGGAACACATGGCACCAGGATGCACTATGGGAAGAAGGCAAGCTGGCAGAGGCAGTGTGATGCTTTGGGCAATGTTCTGCTGAGAAAACTTGGGTCCTGCCATCCATGTGGATGTTGCTTTGATACGTACCACCTAACTAAGCATTGTTGCAGACCATGTACACCCTTTCATGGAAAGGGTATTCTCTGGTGGCTGTGGCCTCTTTCAGCAGGATAATGCACCCTGCCACAAAGCAAAAATGGTTCAGGAATGGTTTGAGAAGCACAACAACGAGTTTGAGGTGTTGACTTGGCCTCCAAATTCCCCAGATCTCAATCCAACCGAGCATCTGTGGGATGTGCTGAACAAACAAGTCCGATCCATGGAGGCCCAACCTCGCAACTTACAGGACTTAAAGGATTTGCTGTTAACATTTTAACACAGCACACCATCTAGTGCAGTCCATGCCTCACAATATTAGGAAGGTGGTCATAATGTTATGCCTGATTTATTATATATATATATATATAGTATGGCATCGTTTTGTTTTGTTGTAAAACAATCACAATGTTAAACTGCCAATAATATAAACCAGTAGGAAATGACAGACAGTTGTCATTCACTGTATTGCATTAATACAAAGTCAGTTAATATGATTTTTTTCTCAAAATTAATTTTAATAGTATTTTTGTATCGTGACTGCAGAGGAAGAAACCTTTATGGCGTAGCCATGCACCCCTAGTAGACTGTCTCATTCAATGCCGAGGAGGACTCAGAAGCCTCAGAAAGAACATGACAGCCACACAAATGGATTTTTAAATGCAAATTATTTTTTTGTTTGTTTGTTTGTTTCCAAGAAAGAAAAAAACAACACAGCCATAATTGAAATGCAGGCTCCTAATTTTTGGGTCTGTCCTACAAAATGCAAGACGGCTGGTCACCCTACCCAAGTATATGATGCTGCTTCTTTGTCTTTCAGAGCAGTAGACTAATACTGGAACACAACAGCTATAGTGCAAACAGGTCTGCCTCGCACACAGTCAAATGAAGAACGCTCAGAAAGGCTTGCCTACTCAACAGTGCACGAGACGTAACGGCACGCAGAAAAATGAAGTATACCTCAGCCTTGAGAATGAAGTCTTCAGTTATTATGGCACAAATTCTCCATCAGAGTTCCTGACCTCTTGAACCACCATGTCTCAAAGTGTTCCTCATTTTCTTCCAACATGTGGTTGCATTCAAAACTGCTGCTGTAACACACGCCCTCCAGTATCTCCATCAGCCTAATCTCACTGAAAAAAAAAAAAAAAATTCACACATTTTAGAGAATGACTGTAAGCAGTCTATCTTGACAAGTTACAAGTGCATTTTCATTCGCTGATTAGTGCATGCAAGTAAATGTTTTGAGATGTTTTGTTAAATTTTATTCTTCTCACCTCGACTCATATTTGGAGAGTTTTCGCTCTTCCCATTCTGTGTTTCCACCACCAAAATTGTAATTCGCAGTTTTTTCAAGACCCTGTGAAAAACGCATAAGTTAAAACTTAACATATCTAAAGAGACCCTAAAACATATTCGGACACTTGCCTCACATTTAACAGGGTTTTCAAGATCTTTTCAAGACCAACTAAAGGAAATTTAAGGAGCAAATTGAAGGGAACACAATACACCATTCAATTTTTCAAGTCTTCATTTTACATTTGCCTCTCAAGTCAAGTCACGTTTATTTATATAGCGCTTTTTACAATGCAGATTGTGTTAAAGTAGCTTTACAGTGATAGAGGAAACATCATTTTGGCTGTACAGCAGCTCTAGAAGAAAATGGTGTCATTGTCCAGCTTAAGTAAATGCATCAAAGATGCTTCAATATTTGTATTGGAAAACAGGACAAAAGTACTGAAGATGACAATTTTTTGCAATGCATGCAACATTTAATGCCATAATGAATTTAAGGCTTTCAGCTCTGATTTAAGACCTTTTTAACGCCATAATTTGTGTAAGGGCTAATTAAGACTTTTTAAGACCTGCAGAAACCCTTTTTAAACATGTCTGAATGCCACTACAATGAATGTATAATTTCTGATGCTAGAGACTTTCTAAGAACTAACACTTTTCTGAATAGCATATGTATTGTTTTGTCATTTAAAAACTAACACACTTTTTATTTAAAGAAATGTGTCACTTTAAATGTACTATCTTTCTTTAAGAGAGAAAATACATACCTTGTCAAAATTGTCGACTATTTGTCTGCATGTTGAGCATAACGCGCTAAAGTCCTTTGTATAGATAAATCCAAGTGGTAGAAACAAAACAACAAACATCAAGTAAAAAATACTATATGAGAGTAACATGGTTTCGTCAAGTGTATTGTCTAGCTCCAATGCTGTCAGGTAAGAAAACACTGTTTTTTCTGGGTTTGTCTCCAGCTAGTTAGGATGCCCTGAATCAACATCTAGTGCCTGAAATTATGACACGTTAAGTATAAAGATGTGTATAATGTCATTTTTACATATCTCCATGCCGCCACACCAGCTAGACATTCAATTCGGATTTCCGCGTCAGCCCTTCGGTAACATTGTGTCGTTATGTAATTGGAGAGTTCTCCTGGCCATCAACGTATAAGCCAATGTTATGCCTCCACGCGCAAGTGTATCCGACTGTGTCCCGCAGTGCTACAAACCCCGCCTCTACAAGTTACGCCCCTCCAACAAAACAACCAATAGGGAATCCCTATGATGTCGTCACTAGTACCGCTCTTCTTCTATTTCACGTTCTTCGCTTTTTTTCTTCTTACTTTCGCCACCTAGCGATAAGGTGGTATGACTGTCTTAGACAAGTCTTGAATCAATTAGAATCACTTTACTTATCATAACTTATGCTGTGTCCAAATTCGCCTGCTTATACTATGCCCTAAAATATAAAGAATATCAATATAAAGAATACATAGAGAAGAAATAATACAAAGAAACTGTGGGATATCATGAAATCCATTACAAATATGATTTCTACCAGGAAACCACTGCACAAAATAGATGACATTATGACAAATGATTTTAATAACTTCTACATCAGGTTTGATTAACATGATTTCTCTCTAGACTGGGACAGTGTCATTAATACCATAACAATTGATGAGTGTGTTCCAAAGATAGACATAGTCCCAGGGAAGTCATAAGACTTTTTAAAAGAATAAGTACTAATAAGGCAACAGGCCCTGATGATGTCTCAGCCTTTCTTTTGAATATATGTGCAGAGGAACTTACACCAGCTTGGGTCCCTGTCTTTCAAAGGTCAGTTGACTTTCATACAGTTCCATCACTCTGGAAAAAGGCAATCTTTACTCCTCTTCCAAAACAACATGTTCCCCAAGAAAACAATGATTATAGACCAGTAGCCCTTACTTATGTTGTAATGAAGTGTTTGGAAAAGCTTATGGTGTGGAAGCTGAAGTCAAACATTAAGGGACAGCTATACCCATATCAGTTTGCCTATAAAGACAATCGGTGTACTGATGATGCTACACTAACCATATTACAATTTATTGTGCAACATCTTGAAAACCCCAAGGCCTGCGCTAGACTGTTATTTGTAGACTTCAGCTCTGCTTTTACTCTGCAGCCACATGTCCTTCTCAGTAAGCTCAGACAAATGTCTGTTAATCCATATATTATTAGGTGGTATCACTCTTTTTTGACCAACAGGACCCAGCAGGTCAGAGTGAACCAGACATTATCTGAGTCTAAAATCATCAATATAGATTTTCCTTGGGGATGTGTGAGTTCTCCCATTTTGTTTACATTATATACGATTGTACAAGCAGTCATTCCAGCACTTTTATTGTAAGGTTTTCTGATGACACTGCTATTTTGGGACTTATGGACATGGATACTGACATTTCTGTTTATAGTTTGGAGGTTAAAAATGTACTGTGGTGTGGGGATCATCATCTCATTGTAAATACTAAGCAAACAGAAATTATTTTCGACCCGGGACATGTGGGGGATCATTCTCCATTACTGGTCCAGAACACTTGTATTACCCAGGTTCATTCTTACAAATACTTGAAGAATGACTGTAATCTGTCTTGGAACATCCATGTGAGTTCTGTATGCACTAGGATCCAACAGAGACTTTACTTCTTGCGAAGACTCAGGGTGTTTGGGCTTGGACAGAGGGTACTGATGTCATTTTATCATGCTGTGACTGAGAGTGTTTTATGTTATGGAATTGTATCTTGGTTTGGTAACATATCAGTTAAATTTGAAATCACAAATAAACAGATTGGTTTATACAGCAATGAAAGAGAAGTTTCCCTCCCTCCTAATTCTCTTAGAGAAGGCCATAGAAGGCCAAAACATGCAAAGAAAATTCTAGCGGACCCCTCCCATGTCCTGTACTCCGAATACAAACTACTCCCTAGACACTATAGGGTGCTGGTTAAATACAGAAAAAGATACCTGAATGTTTATAAAAGTTCTTTCATTCCTCTATCAGTGAATCTTCTAAATTCAGGATGTAAGGCAGTATGAAATGAGTAGTAGTGTCTGTATTTGTTTTTGTGTTTGTTATTATATTATAATTGTATGTTGTTCATGTGGCAGCCTTTTGTCCAAGACAAATTTCCTAAGGGACAAATAAAGGAATCTTGAATCTTGAAAAGAATGCACTGTTTTTGTGAAGAAAAAGTACACACTTTTGAGTGTGTAGCAGAAGAGTAGGCAAGCTTTGGACATACTACTTTGTGATAATTGCGTCTTTTTTTTTTTTAAAGTAATGTTCAATAACATAAGAACATTGACAAGGAATTACATACAAAATACATATAATAAAGCAAAGAAAAAAACAAGGATTATACAAAAAACAATAAAAAAACAAAAGATGAGATGACAAAGAGACATGGAAAGAATGCATACACTACAACTGTATTGATCCATTAACATACAGACATTAATTTACAGGGAAAGCTTCGTATTTTCTTTACACATTTCTTCATAATAAATCTTAGGGATTTTTTATTATTTATATAAAGAAGAGATTTAAGAAGTGAGATTAATTCAGTTTCAAAGTGGGGATAGGATGGAATACCATTTGCAAACTTTTGTTTATGAATTTGCCATATATTGTCTCTATGCAGATGATTTATTATTATGCTTATAGGATCCCTATCACTCACTACAAAAAACCTTCAAAACTATTAATATTTTCTCCCAAATTTCGGTCTACACAATAAACTGGGATAAATCAATTATACTACCACTTTCTGAAGACGCCTGGGATCCTACAGCTCATAACACATCTCTCCCATTCCACACAGGTAACATCACATATCTTGGTATCAACGTTTCCCCCAAGCTGTCCGTAGTTGCTGTACAACTACATGATCTCAAACGCTGGACAAACCTTCCACTATCACTTATGGGTCGCATTGCTACAGTTAAAATGAAAACATTACCTCATATGAATTATTTGTTTTCAATGCTTCCAATAACACCCACAGATAAATGGTTTAAATCACTCGATTCATTAATTTCTCACTTTTATTGGAAAGACAAAACACCAAAAATATCATTGACAAAATTACAAAAGACAAAACTACAGGGTGGTTTAGAAGCCCCTAACTTTTTCAGTTTTAATTCTTAGTAACACAATTACAATATCCCCTGCAAACATGCACCTGCGGGGCCCATGCTGGCTTTTTGCGGGCACAGTGGGCTAGGGCCAGCCCACACCAAACCTAAACAGGCCCAGTGTGGGCTTGCCCAGGCGAGGCCCACAGCTTTGGGCTCACTGCGGGCTCTATGTGAGCAGCCCACACTAGCAAACTGCCCACATTAAGCCCATGATGGCCCAGTGTGGGGCAGCCCATTCAGGCCCAAAGCAACTTTTGTACCTTTGGGCCCATGCAGGTTTTGTGTAGGCAGCCCACTTCCGTTTCCCATGCTCTGTTTGGCTGTATTTTTATATAGTATTTTCTGTTTTCTTAAATTACATACAAATGTATGTAAAATAACAAAAATAATCTATAATTAATACAATAACAAAACAGATGATAAATTGATCAAATGACTGGCAGTAAAGTAAAATCTCCTTATATAAATAAGCTGAAAACACTATCACATGACCAGCAGCAACAGAACATTAAATGCTAACAGATCTGTCTAGATCTCAGCATCTTTACTTATTACAATCCAGTTTGACTATTTCTTTCATACAAAACTTTTTGATGTTGATGTTTTATTGAAAATAGTCAATTTTAAAGTCACCGTTATGGAGGTGAGCGTTTGCTTTAGTTGGGCTCTTGACCTTTGACCTGTTCTCTGGCTGCTGTTACTGTGTGTTTTTGAAACACATTTGTTTCAGCGAAAATTGTAAGAGAAATTCTAGTTAGGTGAAGTTGATTACTTATTGAAGAGTCAGTCATCTTGCAGTGATCAGAATCAAAGAGATTTACATTTTACAGAGTATAATTTAGGAAATATTTGAGTGGTAGACACCCCAGTCATTGACCATTTCTTTTTTTAACGATCATTAACCGTTATTTTCATTAATGGTAATTGTGTGGCACCCTGTGCTGCCAGATTTATTGTTGTAGATTAATAGTGCGGGCCCTGTTTGGGCCCAGTGAGGTATTCCTGGGGGCTAAGTGAGGGCTGCCCGTGCTGGGCCTGCGCTAAGGTTTGTTTGCAGGGTTCAGTTTAATGGATTCACAAAAACAACTATAGTAACTCATGCATAGATCTGGAACAAAATCAATGCAACAACACTTTACTACCAACTTCAATTAAGAAAATGAATTACTTCAAGAATATTATAATTGTGAGAATGCTGACAGCTTGGTGGATAGTGAACAAGATTAATAATTTATCACTATCACCATGTACATGCACCCCAATCTGGCTCAATTCGAACTTTCAACTGTATAATAAACCTATCCTCTTTCAATCTTGGCAACAAAAAGGAATAACTAATCTCCATCTTTTATTTAAAAAAACACACTGGTCCAGAAGTCTATGGTCTTGGGGGAGAACAGTATCTCCATCAACAAATAAAATCCATAATCAAATCCAGGATTAATATAATAAATAACCTATTACATCCCTCTCAACTGAGGATGAGATAATGAAAATAACTAATTCTAAATAATTAATATCCAAACTTCATAAAAATTATATCAAATACCAATACAACAATGGGAAAATGACTTGGCTTTCTACCCCAACACCAACTTCTGGAAAGATATCTGTAGTAATATATTTTCTATGACTAGCAACACAAATCTACAACTTATACAGTACAAGATAATTCACAGAACACACATCACTCAAAAGAAAAAGTTTAAAATGGGTCTAAGCGACAGACACAGACGATTTGTTCACAATGCACATTGGTTAGAACTGATGACTGTTTGCATGCCACATGAGTCTGCCAACCTGTTTATTCATTTTGGATATCAGTGACAGTTAAGCTTTCCATCATTTTGGGCTGTAGGATTCCTCCATCTCCACCACTTTGTTTATTGGGTAATACCACAGAATCTTAATCTTCTGATTAAATACAAAAATCCACTCTTCATCTCTCTAACTAAGAAAATAAGAAGAAAATAATTCTGTTAAAATGGAAATAAATAAAATATATACATATTAATCACTGGACTAACCTTCTTATAGAATATATCACATTAGAACAAATAACATACATAAACAAGAAAAATATATTTATATTTACTGACATTTTGAGATATACAGCTCTGGAAAAAATTAAGAGACCACTCCAAGTTCAGAAATCAATGTTAAGTGGTCTCTTAATTTTTTCCAGAGCTGTATGTATATCTCAATATACATCAGAAAACTGGCTCCGGACCCACGCACTCTTTAAATTCTCCTAAAAGCAACTTTACAAATTTATAGAGAAAGAAAGGGAATAAGGGTAATATATTTAGATATATAAATACTTGAATGTATGTGTATGGTTATGTATAGGTGAATGTGTACACATGTACTGATCTACATTATTGACATAATGTATAGTTTTATTATTATATATTCTGTTTCTACTATTATAATAGCACCATTGAATGTATATATGCAATCTATACATCTATTTTCTTTCTACCCCTCCCTTTAATTTAGTTATTTATTTCTATTTTTTTTTCTCCTTTATCCATTTTCTCTATTTATTTATGCATTTAATTATTTATAGTTTTTTTCTCTTTTTCTCTTTTCTACTGTTTTTTTTGTTTTGTTTTTTTGATGGGGTTGGGGGATCTAACCACTCCGCTGGGGCTTTGAATGAATGAGTGAACAGTTTGGGTGTATCGAACACACACAGAACCGGATTCACTCCTAAATATGCTGATTCCCTCTCAGGGCTTTGGAAAGGTTTTGAAGAAGACCGGGCAGTAAATGAATTTTCCCCATCAAGGATGAGAGGATGACGGTCCAGTGGGTACACTCTCACTGTTGAACCACATGCTTATTGAAATATTATACTCAAACGGAGCATTCTCGGCTGTTCCACTCTGGTGCCCCTAAATAGCGACCTGATCCAATACCACCTCTGTGCCCCATACAACCTCGTCCTTTTTTTTCAAAATATATTTTTGTTCTTTTGCAACTTATGTACCTATTTATTTATTTATTCTTTTTTTCTTTCTTCTTTTTTCTCTTTTTTTTGCTTCTGCTCTCAACTACCTCACATTTCTCTGATAATTTACTTTTCTCTCCCCCCCCCTTTTTTTTTTTTTTTTTTAGTTTTTTCTCTTTTCTTCTTTTTCTTTTTTCTTGTTTTCTTTTTTCTCCCATTTGTTTTTTTTTTCTCTCTCTCTTATTACATTTCTGATCATTACTATTGCTGTATATATATTATATATATAATGAGCAATGTTCTACATATATATTAGGAAACTTAATAGAGATATACACATCCTTAACACAATTTTACACACACACTTCACATAATTATATGTACATCTTACTTTCTGTTTTGTTTTGTTTTTTATTGATGAAATCGTCTGACTGTGCTTTGTCTTTATGTCCTGCTTTAATAATAATAAAAAGAATTTGCATATAAAATAAAGAAATTAACAATGTACTCTAGGGATCTATTTTTATCATCAATATTATAAAAAAAGAATTTCTTTTAGACTGAAAGAATGGGTAACATTGGCAGAATTGAATATGCAGGAACTAAGGTCAGACCAAAATTGTTTGGATATAGGGCAATCATAAAACAGATGTGCAAATGTCTCCTCTGCTTGTTTACAAAAAGCACATGAACTGTCAATGTCCACATATTTAGAGATATTGACACGATATATTTTATGTAAAATTTTGAAATTTATTTCTTTAGTGTTAATGGTATTTCTCCAGGTAAAAGCCAGGCCCTTTTCCAATCTATATCTTCTACCAAAGACCTCCAATAGAACTTTCCTCTTGGAGAATTTTTTTTCTTAAATTGACAGATTTGGCATACATGTCTATTGGTACATTCCTTGTCCAATAGATCAATTCCATCCAAGAACAAAGTAGATTGTATTGTGACTGTTCTCCTTGGATTATATATGGAGTGGCTTTAAAGAAGATGAATTAACCCAGGTGAGATTGGTTTAACCACTGTATTAAACTCTTTTGAAGGAATCGGGAAATTGTGGTAAGTCATAAATTGCTCATAAGTAGAGTGCGTGCAGAATTATTAGGCATGTTGATTTTCTGATCATATTTTTTTCCCAGGCACATCTTACCAATTCCAAACCACATTAATCTTAATAACTACTATTAATTTTGTATTTAATCATTTATAAGTGATATATAATTGTTCATGAAGGCTGGAAATGAAAAATGCCTTATATTCAGGTGTGCATAATTATTAGGTACGTTTTCTTTTACAGATAAAATGAGCCAAAAAAGAGATTTAATCAATGAAGCTGTCTACACTGTACAATGTATCTCATATTTACATAATGTGTACACTTTGTTATAATGAGAGAATTTGCAAGCATGCAGAATGCAGAATTGGACAAAAAATCTGGCTTTGAGCAGGGAGTGGATTATAATTAAACACCTCTGATTGGCCATTGTGTTCAAGAAATCAACAGACTTGTCTGTGATTGGCTACATTGCTCAACGCTGCAAAACACATTGTAAATAGAAACCTTTGACGCTCTCCAGAGAGCAAACACAGATACGCACTGGATTGTTTGCTAAATCGCCAATGTGCTATTATTAAGGAGAAAACTGATCCTAGACCAGCAGTTATGATGAGTTTTTTTTTTTTTTTTTTAAATGAAGATCATTTTGATGAAATCTGAGAGATGTCTGTCCCTCCATTGACTGCCTTCGCAATGGCCACTTTGAAGCTTGAAAAAGTTCATAAAGAGATCGGAAAACTAATCCATATGAATTGAGCAGTTTAGTCCAAATTTTCTGAAGACAAAATGATGATGAACAGAATTAATTTAGGCTTTTACTCACATGTAAACATTGATCAACGAACGTAAGCAGAAGCTCAACATAACTTAAATGACGCACAAAACAAACCTCTTCCGGAAGCTCAAATGTGCTGCGTTGGTTATGCAGAAGAGGTTAGTGGTCATTGCGAAGGCAGTCAATGTAGGCACAGACAACAAAGAGAATAAGCTTGGACCAGGACTGGGTGCATTAACATCTGTCGAAAATTTTCTTAAGATTATGTCTTAATTAAAGACTATTTTCACAACGAAAATGTGTACATGAATAAAATGTTTCTATACATCTTTGGTGATAAGCACTCGGCTTGTTTTATGGAAGTCCTAAAAGCAAGAAGCATTTTTTATTTTTATTTCTCATGATTGTGTGAGTTGCGCACAACAACAAAACAAACAAACAAACAAACAAACAAACAAAAACATAAAAAAAAACAACCAAAAAAAAAACTAAGAAAAAACAAGAAGAAAATATAAATGCATATTTTCTACTGGATATTTAAAAAACGCCTATCCCGGTGTGAAAACGTCCAACTGTATTTTTCTACAACGTAAATTAGCCTACACATACTCACACGCCAAACTTTCTTGCTTAGATTTTTTTTTTGAATAAACATAACAGCTTCAAAAATTGTGTTTTCTATATGGGTGTTTGTAATTTACGTTGTAGAACAATACGTCCGAGTATCGTCAACTTATGTTTACCACAAACCTTACTCATAATAAATTGAAAAATCCATTTTCTCTATGGCTCTCATAGGGCTCTGGATTCAACGTACCGGTTCAATCACAGCAAACTTTCGAGCCGCTAAGCCCCGCCTATTTCATAACTTGTTTTGCTGTCGAATTTCTATTCTACCCACTCATTTCTGTAGCTCAGACGTTTGCGCACGCGCCTGAGGACGCGTATGACGCGTTATGATGGCGCGGAAGGAAGCTGTAAATGAGCATCGTCTCCTAATTTTTATGATCGGTGTTGTATTTCTACATTTGTTTATCTGTCCCTACACTAAAGTTGAAGAAAGTTTTAATTTACAAGCAATTCACGATGTTCTGTATCACGGATTTGAATTTGAAAAGGTAAGATCATATCGAAAGCAACGCTTTTTTTAGGGTTAGGGCTGTGTTCTGTTTAACAAGTTGTGTTTTAGTTCGTGAAACTCAAGTCTCGTGATCATTGATTACATGTAATTAGATGGATTTTTAACAGTTAAGTGAAAGCGTTCCGTAAAAGTATGGAGGAAGGCTACTATAGTACTATCAAAATTGTAAAACCATGCTCCATTGATTAATTAATATTCATATACCATGATATGTGTACGTTATTTGAAAATAAGTAATGTTAAAAGAACATTACAGAGTATAACAGTGTAACATGTCCAGAGACATGTACAAAGAACAAATGCACTTTGACACTTTTTTGTCTTGCAATAGCATTAGACTATCTAGACCCACATGAGGACTAAAGTTGTGTCCAAAATAACATACTGTACACTATGAACTAACTGTGTCCTCTAGCGTATGAAGTTTAAAAGGTTATTTTGTCATCTAACATCAGAGTCTTATTGCTCCCACCCTCCCTTTCCCCTGCAACTTACATACTACAAAATGGCATGTACGCAAATTGGGATGCATATTAAGTCTCTATTTATTCCTTATTGCTTATTATGGTTTCTCCAGTATGATCATCATGAGTTTCCTGGTGTGGTTCCACGGACGTTTCTTGGACCGCTGTTCATATCAGCACTCAGTGCACCAATGACGTGTGTGCTTGCTCTCCTTCAAGCACCAAAGTTTTACACTCAAATCCTAGGTATATCCTGGAGATGACAGTTTGTAGCTTAACATTATTCTCATTTCTTTCCCCTTCAGTTTCATCACCTTTATGTTCTTCTCTGTTCCGCAGTGAGAGGAGTTCTTGGAATATGTGTGATTCTGTCACTGTGGCAGATGCAGAGAGAGGTCCGGAGGCAGTTTGGGTCAATGGTGGCCAGTCTGTTCTGCTTCATCTGCACTACACAGTTCCATCTGATGTTTTACAGTACCAGAACCCTCCCAAATGTGATTGCTTTTCCTTTAGGTACAGGCTATAAAGTACAAAGTCCACATATAACACAGCCAGTAAATATGGTTCTTAGGTGATCATGGAGCAATATTTAGAGTTGTCATTGTACTTTGTTAGGCTTTGAGTGGTTGTGAGAACAATATTTATATTATGAGAGGGAGTTAAAGGGTTAGTTCACCCAAAAATGAAAATAATGTCATTTATTACTTACCCTCGTGTCGTTCTACACCCGTAAGATCTTCGTTCATCTTCCGAACACAAATTAAGATATTGTTGATGAAATCCGATGGCTCAGTGAGGCCTCTATTGAGAGCAAAGCCATTCAAACTCTCAAGGTCCATAAAGCTACTAAAAAAATATTCACAGTTCAGTGGTTCTATCTTAATATTATAACAAAATAAAGACTTTTCAACAATATAATGATGGGGCGATTTCAAAACACTGGTTCAGAGCTTTACGAATCGAATCAGTGAATCGGAGCGTGATTCGAAATTCAGTGAATCAAAAGTCACTTGATTTCAGCAGTTTAGCCATTTGATAGGAGATCCGAATCACTTATTTGAAACAAATGATTCATAAAGGTCATAAGCTTCATGAAGCAATGTTTTGAAATCAGCCCATATAGATATTGTTAAAAAGTTGTTATTTTGTTTTTTTTGGCGCACAAAAAGTATTCTTGTAGCTTTATATTATTAAGATAGAACCACTGAACTCACATGAACTGTTTCAAATATGTTTTTAGTACCTTTATGGACCTTGAGAGTTTCAATGGCTTTGCTCTTAATAGAGGCCTCACTGAGCCATTGGATTCCATCAACAATATCTTCATTTATGTTGAAGAAGAACGAAGGTCTTACGGGTGTAGAACGACATGAGGGTGAGTAATAAATTACATAATTTTCAATTTTGGGTGAACCCTTTAAAGGTGCCCTAGAACTTTTTTTTAAAAGATGTAATATAAGTCTAAGGTGTCCCCTGAATGTGTCTGTGAAGTTTCAACTCAAAATACCCCATAGATTTTTTTTAATTCATTTTTTTAACTGCCTATTTTGGGGCATAATTAGAAATGAGCCGATTCAGGGTGTGTGGCCCTTTAAATCTCGTGCTCCACACCCCAAGCGCTCGCGCTTGCCTTAAACAACATAAAAAAAAGTTCAAACAGCTAATATAACCCTTAAAATGGATCTTTACAAAGTGTTCGTCATGCAGCATGTCTAATTGCGTAAGTACAGTGTTTATTTTGATGTTTACATTGATTCTGAATGAGTTTGAGGCTGTGCTCCATGGCTAACGGCTAATGCTACACTGTTGGAGAGATTTATAAAGAATGAAGTTGTGTTTATGCATTATACAGACTGCAAGTGTTTAAAAAATGAAAATGGCGACGGCTCTTGTCTCCGTGAATACAGTAAGAAACGATGGTAACTTTAACCACATTTAACAGTACATTAGCAACATGCTAACGAAACATTTAGAAAGACAATTTACAAATAGCACTAAAAATATCATGTTATCATGAATCATGTCAGTTATTATTGAACGATCTGCCATTTTTGCTATTGTCCTTGCTTGCTTACCTAGTCTGTTGATTCAGCTGTGCACATCCAGACGTTCTGCCCTTGTCTAATGCCTTTCATAATGTTGGGAACATGGGCTGGCATATGCAAATATTGGGGGCGTACACCCCGACTGTTACGTAACAGTCGGTGTTATGTTGAGATTCACCTGTTCTTCTGAGGTCTTTTAAACAAATGACATTTATATAAGAAGGAGAACAATGGAGTTTGAGACTCACTGTATGTCTTTTCCATGTACTGAACTCTTGTTATTTAACTATGCCGAGGTAAATTCAATTTTTGAATCTAGGGCACCTTTAAGGAGATGTTCATGATTAATGGTTAGTTAAAGGTGCAATGTATAAAATGTGGGAGGATCTATTGACAGAAATGCAATATAATATACATAACTATGTGGTCAGTGGTGCATAAAGACCTTACATAATGAACCATTATGTTTTTATTACCTTAGAATGAGCCATTTCTATCTCATACGCCACGAGTCCCCCCTCCATGTCAAGTCGCATTATGCGCCGGTATGTTTCTACAGCAGCCCTAAACGGACATACAGAGCGTTTTTTAGTCAATATGTTGTTGTTCTTCTAATCTAAATCATTCCTGTTGTTGGAGGCAGTTTACATCGTCACTATGTTAAATACACATGAAGTAGTAGTTGTAGTAGTCATCTGGTTTATTAGAAGCAGAGACCGTTTTTTGTTAGAAGTAAGAAGAAAACTCATTGCTTTACACAGGCTACTCTCTGCTGTCTCAGACAACGACATCTTTGTCTTGTGACGGCCAGACGGCCACGGTATCTTCTCCGAAAGGGAGGGGTGTGAGGGTGAGGTGCCGTTAGTTGCAGTTTGCAAACCTCACCGCTAGATGCTGCTAAAATTTACAGATTGCACCTTTAATTGTTGTTAAAGGGATAGTTCACCCAAAAATGATGAACTACTTTCAGACGAACACAATAGAGATATATTAAAGGGTTAGTTCAAAAACACTGCTTGAGGGTGAGTAATAAATGACATTATTTTCATTTTTGGGTGAACTAATCCTTTATTAAATATCCTTAGTCCTCCAAGGTTCTGAAGCGAAGCGATGCGTTTTTTTTTTAAGAAAAATATATCCATATTTAAAACGTAATAATTCAAATAACTAGCTTCTGGCGGACAACAATATGGATATTTTTCTTAAAAAATGCTTTGCTTCAGAAGGCCTTTAATTAACCCACTGGAGTCGTATGGATTATTTTTATTTATTTTTTTTTTAATGGATGGATGCATTATTTTTTACTTCAAAACATGGCCCCCCATTCACAACCATTATAAACCTTGATATTGTGATAAATATAATGATATTTTCAAATATCATATCTCTGATTGTGTGTGTCTGAAAGATGATAGTCATATACACCTTGGATGGCTTGAGGGTCAGTAAATCATGGGATAATTTTAATTTTTAGGCGAACTATCCCTTTAAGGTAATCGACTGAGCTTATCGATTAATTGCAGTTAGGATTGTAAGCACATGGTGAAATCACTGCTTTTATAGTCATTTATGTACTTCACTCTAATAAATGTGGTTGTCACTTCCAAACCTTTGCAGTACATGGCTAAAACAACACAATAGGAATCATATATTCTTATAATATATAATAGAATTATATATTAATAAAAATTTCATTGTAACAGCATGCCTTTCTGTTAATATGTTTGCATTATTCTGCACTTTTACCATAAAAACTTCTCTCCAAATTGTGTTTTATTGAATAGTTCTGCTGGCGTTCACATCTTGGCTGGCCCAGAGACACGGTGCCTTCATTTGGCTCTCTGCTTTGGCCATTATTGTGTTCCGCTCTGAATTGTGTCTCTTCTTTGGCCTGATGATGTTGATGTCACTCCTGAGCAGGAAACTCCATTTTCTGCAACTGCTTTACCATGCCATACCTGCTGGTGTTTTATCTTTGGGTCAGTTAAATGCTTTTCAGTCAATATTTTTCTGTCTACTTTTTTTTTTAGCTTTTTTATACACTAAATTTAGACTTTTGATGTTTTATTTCTCAGCAAAGCATGGACACAGCCCTTTACAGTCTGAAGTGTGTTTGCTTTCTCTTGTAGGTCTCACTGTCATGGTTGACACATTTTTCTGGAATAAGCTGCTCTGGCCTGAGGGTCAGGTACTGTGGTACAACACAGTCTTGAATAAAAGTTCAAACTGGGGAATATCCTTTTGCAAACTGCAACATGGAGATGTCAACATTTACTCAGAATTTTCTTTTTTGGACCAACTAATCCTTCACCAAAAAAAAAAAAAAAAAAAAAGAAGGTATTTCTGCATGATTCTGTCTCCTGTCAAAATTTTGTATGTTTCCTTGACTCCCGTGCCTCAAACTTTCCCTTTTCTGTGGTACTTCTACTCTGCTCTTCCTCGAGCACTTGGCAGCACAATACTTTTTATTCCACTTGGCCTATTGGACAGACGAACAAGAATACCACTCAGCGTAACTGTAGGCTTCATTCTGCTGTACTCCCTTCTGCCCCACAAGGAGCTCCGTTTTATCATCTACACCTTCCCTGTGTTCAACATGATTGCTGCCTGCGGTTGTTCCTTCATGTAAGTTGAACATATTTTGGTAGTAGTTGTTATAGGGGTCATGACATGGAGAATCAAAATGTTTTTGATATTACGCATAAAAGGTTACTCTACAATAAAAACATACTGCAAGTTTCAGAACTGAAAACTAACTCTCCAATTTAAAATATGAATTATTCTTCTTTTTTTTTTACCCTTCAGAAAACGGAGATGTAAACATGTAGTAATTAAGATTTTTAAATAGTTTTCAAATACATGTACATATTTATGTACTTAATACCCTGAAAATGTACTTTTGGTGTACTGAATTTAAAGTCTGCTAAACTGGAACAACTAATGTTGTACTTAATGCACTTTAGTTATCCGGAAGTAGTGCTGAGGTCTAACTAAAGATATACTTAAGTATATTTGATTGTGCTAAAATGGTCAAATTCTTGCATCATGTGACTTGAATGATGCAGAACATTTTTCAAGTTTTTCTGCTCCTTCGCTAGCCATGATGACTGTTGTCGACTGCTTAACATGCCTTATTCACATGATCATAGACTGCTTTGTATCTTTTCACTGCAACTTATTACTTTAAAAAGTAACATTGGCAGGAAAACTCTTTCACTCTATGATAGTTAAATATTTCAATTAATCAATGGATCACATGCATCCCGACCCTTGGGGTTGTGCCCGTACAGAATCAGTTTATGGGTCAATGTAACTATGATCCGTTACACCCCTATTTAATAGTAGTAGTGAGGTTTCTTGCATGAAATCAACTTAAAGGATTAGTTCACTTTCAAATGAAAATTAGCCTGAGCTTTACTCACCCTCAAGTCATCCTAGGTGTATATGACTTTCTTCTTTCCGATAAACACCCTTGGAGATATTTTAATAAATATGCTGACGCATCCAAGCTTTATAATGGCAGTGAACGGGACCCACGAGTATGAGCTGAAGAAAGTGCTTCCATCCAATTCCATCCATCATAAACGGTTTTTACTTTCTACGTACGTTGAATAGATAAATATGGTTACCACCATAATCATATAGAACCTGTTACATAAATGCATTACTGCTAATTAAACTAAATACTAATTAGAAAATAAAATCAGTTAAAACATCCCCTAGTAATAATATGTTGCCTAACTTTTACTTTATATTCTTTTTAGATTAGGCTGTTCCATTATTGGTCTTGCACTGCTTATTCAGCTTATTTTCAATACATATGCCTATATTGGCAAATGTTGATATAGTGACATTTCATGCATTTCGAACATGTGACTAAGACTAAATCTAGAGATATTTAAACAAGCCAATCAGCAGATTACAGCTGATCTGCTGTACTAAATGTGTTTTTAGCAGACCCTCTTCTTTTGGTATTTTTGGCATTGTCTTTAATATCCAATTCTATGGTATTTAATTTTAACAAATGTTTTTACTTTCTCTTTTGTTTTGATAGTTTTAAGAACTACCACAAGTCATGGATGTATAAAATTGGCTCCATAGTTGTGGTAGGACATCTGATGTTAAATGGAGTATACACAAGTATTTCTCTGTATGTTTCCCATCACAACTACCCAGGAGGGAAAGCAATGTATGAGCTACATAGGTTAATGCCAGCAACAGCAGGTAAGTTGATTTTGATTGCTCATTTAGTATTGAATTATTGCAATCCAAGCAATCTGATTAAGTTTCATATTTGCCACACAGATGTGTCATTACACATTGATGCACTAGCTGCACAAACAGGAGTCTCACGTTTTCTGGAGCTAAATAGTAACTGGAGGTGCGTGACCATCAAAGATAATTTGATAATTATGTGCAATAAATGATTTGTCTGAATGTATTTCCCTTTCATTTCCTAGATATGACAAGAAAGAGGATTTGACCCTTGAAGATCCAGTTATGAAGACATATTCACACCTGTTAATGGAAGCGAATACAACCAAGATATTGCTGCTCAAAGACTCTCACAAACCTCTTGTCTTCATCCCAGGATACCAAAGCCTTGCATTTGAGGTGTCCCACTTTCCACCTCTCAAAATCAAGCTAAACAACAAACTTATGCTTCTAGAAAGACATTTAAATAATGAATCTAGATAATAAACACTGAATAAAATATTTCATTAGCTAAGACCAATAAATGTTTACAGAAGTGGTTATCTGAATTTTGTTGTCTTTTTTTTTTTTTTAAACTTAGTGAAGAGTGTTAAACTGCATTGAATAAACTGAGGCTTAATTTCAGAGTAAATTTCAAATTTTAACATCCATTACTATGCCTACCAGTGGTTTGTCAACCGCATCTTTTGCATGAATGTAACTCTGGATTCATAAAGACACTTAAAGGGATAGTTAATTCAAAAATGAAAATTCTGTCATTTACTTGCCCTCATGTCATTTCTAACCTGCATGACTTTCTTCTGCTGAAAAAAAAAAAAAAAAAATTATATATAATGTTAGTAACAAAACCATTTTGGAGACCAATTACTTAAATTCAATAGACCAAAAATATTTTCTTTAATGTTTCACAGAAAAATGAAAGTCATACAGATTTGCCACTCAGACTGTCCTCTCCAACAAAGGCCAAAAAATTACATTCCCACATTTTTTTCAGTTTGAATTTGAATAGATCACCCAGATTTGGGAAAAAAATATGCATCTGGTGACAATAATTACAAGGGGGGGAAAAAAAATCACATAACCTGAAACAAATTTAAAAGCAACATGGTTTCAAATGTAAAGTTTTATTTACAAATTACCACCAAAAAAAAAAAAAAAAACTAAATTATTCCAGTTTGAATTTTTCCTCTATCAAATTATATTTGGGAAATTATTTATAAAATGTACAGTACATTTCCTTGATGTCCCATAATTTAACCCTTTAGATTTATATAAAAAAGATTTGTGCTTGAGACAAATTTTCAAATAGATTTCAACCTGAAAGTACAGCATTATGTACATTTTTTTTTAAACAAATACAAACAAAACAATCAGCAAAAAATATATATTAAAAAAAAAAATTCTAACAGTACCATGAGCCACAAAAAATAAAAAAAAAATAAAAATAAATCACAATAAAAGAATTAAATAAAATACATTTAAAACATCTCTCAGTCACAGCATTTATTTTGGGCCATGTATTTATATAAAAACAGTATTCAGCATGTAGTTTCAATTTTATAAAATCATTAAAATCAGAAGACTACGACTTGCTTTGCACATCAATTAATATTTACAGCATGTTGACCTGAAGTAGTTTGTATAAGGCACAAGGAGAGAGAAGACAGATAAATTTTATAAAATAAAAAGAATCAAAGTACAGCAACAAACAATAACTACCCCTATAACTAGATAACCCTCCCTCCCTGAAAACACTTTTCACCAGGAATAAGACTCCAGTTATCAAGTGTACTCAACAGTAGTACTCAAAGCAGTCTTTTATTCAGTTAAATATCATTCAGATGCTCTGTGTATTGAATATGAACCATAATAAAATGAATTGTGGTTAATTAGGCCTTCTCAGAAAAGTTACTCGAGTGGTCCTAGGTTGAGGTTCATCAGAGTCTTAAGAAACAGCCTTGCAAATATAAATACATAATCATCAGTACTGAAAATATATCAAAGGAAGGTTGACCTTTAAAAATAGAAGTCCTTCAAGATTTTCTAGCAATGGTCGGGACTGATTCAGAGCACAGTTGACACTTGATGTGCTAAAAAGTGTGTCTGCTGGTACAATGCTGGGTGGACAACCCACATAGCGTACAGCTACTTTGGCAAGGTCAGGCCACAGTAACTTCTTCAGGTTCCAATAATCTAGAGGATCACAACTCTGGTCAAGAATGTCTTCCTCCAAATACTCAAGCACAGCAAGCTCCAATGATTTTGGTCTATCCTCTTGCTTGATTTTCTGTCTAATGTCATCCATAAGAGCCCAGAGGTTCTCTTTGTTTGAGGCCAAGCTGTTTGATGAAGCTGGCATTTCACTACATCCGTTTGACAGTGGTGGCTTAGTCTCAACAGAGTTAGATGTAGACACCTCAAGTTCTTGTATGAGGTCATGCTTACACTGCTCTGCTTCTTCCTCAGTAAAGAGGGACGTCTTATACCTTGGGTCCAACATGGTTGCCCATATGTACCTGGGGTCATGAAGTGTAGGGGACATTCTAGTCACCATTGCCTCCTTTAAAGACTTGAGCATATTATCAATACCCATTGTCTCATCAAAAAGCATATCTATCTTTCGGTTGAGTATGTGAATGAGTGGAATGACCTGACCTAGTGTTGCAGTGCGATTGCTCATCTCCCTGCAGGCTACCTCAAAAGGCTTAAGAGCATTGCAGACTGACTGCATGACTTCCCACTGGTCACAGCTTATCAGTTCCCTGAAATTACACTCTATTGACATCTCATCAATGGCTTTCTTTTGCTCTACTAATCGCTCAAGCATAAAGTATGATGTTTTCCACTTAGAGGGAACATCCTGAACCAGCTGGTTTTCAGGTAACTGATAAGCTTTTTGCAGCTCTGCCAACTTCTCCTTTGCTTTAGCAGAACGATGCACCCTTTCACAGATTTTTCGAGCAATACTAAGCAAGTTCTGAACCATCCTCTGACTTTTAATGGCTTCGTTAACAATGAGGTCTATGTTATGACCAAAACACTGCATGGTGGTGTGGTCACTGCTCTCTAGTATGCTTCCAATAGTTTGATTATCTGTTACAGTAAATCCAATTTTAAGGCCTGAGGAACCAATCCAGGTGTCCCAAAGATATTCAAGCTGTTTCTGTATGTTCAGCATATTGTAGTCACAGTCAATTGAGGAAACACCAAGGAGGGCCGAGCAGTGGAAATCTTGACCCTGAGGCAGAACTTGAGACTCAAATGTTACCCAGTGGGCTGTAAGAATTAAGTACTCTTGAGTTTGGCTGCTCACCCAAACACTTGTTGTGAAATGGATAATTCCACCTTCAGCCTCTTTTAGGTGGGTCAGAACTACTTCTTTCACGCTTTCATACATTTCTGGGATTGCAGTGCTGGTAAAGTAGGATGAGGAAGGTAGAGAATACTGTGGTTGGAGGTATTCCAGTAACCGGTTCAGGCCAAGATTTTCCACTACAGTTGATGGCTGAAGATCCAGTGCAAGCATTTCTGCAATGAGTTTGGTAATTTTTTTGGCAGCTGGGTGGCATTCACTGAACTTTTCTGCATTCTCCTCATAAGTAGAAATGTCCATTAGCTCCTGCTTAACTTGAATTTCAGCAGATGACACATCACCTGAGATATGACTATTATTTTCAAGCACATGTCCATGAAATCTCTGCATGTGCCTAAATAAGCAACTAGTGCCTAAATTGGTTGTCTTTTTGCCCCTGCTAATTGTGCGGCTACAGTGCAAACAGACCACCTTTGTTGGGTCCGCAGAGGAAATAGAAAAGTGATTCCATAGCTTTGAAGTCTTTTTGCTGAAAACAGGCAGGTTATGGGGTTTGTTCTCAACAGCAGGGCTGTCCGTTGCATTTGTTGTCATGTTGTCCTCTGCAGCAGGAGTAGAATGAGGTGACTGAGGTGAGGAAACTTTGTCACTTGTGCTTTTTTGGGTTTTGAGAACATCAGGATGCCGTCGCATCAAATGTCTCATTAAACAGCTTGTGCCAAAGTCGCCTCGTTTACCACGGCTTATGACACAGGGACAATATCGACACAAAGCTTTGAGTTGGTCAACAGGAGAGACAATGAAATGATGCCATACTTCTGATTTCACCCGTTTCATTATTTTTTTGTTTTGTTGAAAAACTGAACTTTGATCTTGGGATGCACTGTGCCCCTCAGTGTGTTCCTCTGGAGAGGATGACAGAGGTGTATTTTCCCCTTTTAGTCTAAAAGATGCATCAAGTGAGGACTCTTGTCCAGATTGATATGTAGCATCGTTTGCCTCATCTTCAAGAATCATGTGCTCACTGTCATCATTGGGCACTTCATCAGATATGGTATCAGGGCGATGTGAGATACAGAGGAAATCCTTTTTGACCTCTGTGGATTCCTGTGTACGTGACAACAATGTTGGTGGAGTGGTGTAAGGAGGAGGAATGCTTGAGCCCTGTCCGTTTTCTTCAATGACTATGTCTCGATGGGCCCGCCACATGTGGCGAATAAGGCAGCTTGTCCCCAAGTCTTTCCCATTTTTGCCACGACTGAACTCATTCATGCAGTGAATACACACTGCTTTTGAGCTGTCAGCAGGTGATAAATAAAAGTGTTTCCACACTGCTGAGCGCCGCCGAGAACTTGAGCTTTTAGGGGCTGATCCAGGGCTATCAGTCAACAAGTCTGTGGCATCGTCATTATGGTTGTTAAAGGAATGTGGGGAAGGAACTGCACTAGAGTCACTTTTGACACTCTTTTCTGCTTTTGGTTTGACCTTTTGTAAAGAGTCTTTGGACACTATATCTGTGGCCTCAGCTAGAAAGGTGGACAGTGGAGTATGGTTATCTGTTGGTTGCTTGATGCTTACAGACAAGTCTCCATTGTTTGGTGATATATTGGGAGGTATTAAAGATGAAGAATTGGACAAATTATTTAATGAATCACCATCTTGCAGAAGAACAGTGGGATGAGCCCTTCGCACATGCCTCATTAAACAACTAGTACTGAGGTCTTTCTCATTTTTACCCCTGCTGAACTCTTTCATACAGTACATACAGATTGCTTTGGTACTATCACGTGGTGATATGAAAAAATGGTTCCAAGCAGGAGATTTTTTTCTAGGGTTAAGAGGACTTCTTATGGATGATAGAAGGCTTTGTGTGACAGCATCCATTGCAACATCATAAAGAGTACTTGAGTACCCACTGAACAAGTTACCATAATCATCGTCGTAACCTCTAGTGGCAAAGGGGCCAAAGGCCCCATCAAATGATAACTTTTCATCATCCTGAGTGATTTCACCCGTTTCATTTGGTTCTGCTTTGATACATACACTTGTTTCAATTTCTGAATTATTTATTTCAATGTTCTGGCTATTATTTGAAATAGCTGGAGATGTTTGAGACTCATGCTTTTCACAAATTTCTGCTGCTGAATCCTCTGTTGAATGCCCATCGACCTCAGAAGATCCATCTTCCTCTGCGCCCTCAAATGACAAAGACACCAAAGAAGAGTCTTTTGCCAGTGTCTCAGAGGGAGAGGTATGGGGTTCTGCTTCCAATATCTCTTGAGGAGTAATTCTGTATGATTTGAACACATAACCATCTTTCCCTTCAATTTTTAAACAGGTTCCTTTGGCCTCTATTCTCTTGTTATCTTTGGAGCCATTATGCTCGTGGCTTGCATCCTCAGTCTTCTGTGAGAGGCTGTCCTCTCCGTCCATTATTGCAGAAAGAATTTCTGCAGTGAAAGAAAACTTTCTTTATTCAAAGCAGCTTTTTAAGTGTTCAAGTGTCATGGGTGTGGCTCTTTCTTCCATCCAGATGTTTACTTTAACATGTTATATCTGAGCCCAGATGCAACACATATATTGACCTCCATTTAGGATAGTGTAAATCACTTGTGTTCATTTGTAGAATCTGCAAAATTAGATAAGAGATAGAAAAACATTAAGGTAACTAAAAATACAGTTAACATTATAAAGTACTCAGCATAATCGCAACTACATGTGTGATAAAACATGATACAAAAAAAAAGAAAAAAAAAAAAAAAAAAGGGAATAGTTCAAAACATACCAGCATGGCCAGCATTACTATTGGTGCAAGTCTCGAGTCAAGTCCTGAGTCAAGACAGGCAAGTCCAAGTCTAGTTGCAAGTCCTCAACTTCAAGCTTTTAAGTCTTAAACAAGTCATTAGTGCTCTTTGTCCAAATTAGTCTCAGTATTAATTACTCAAGTAAATTTATACATTTATTTTCCCCATAATTTCATGTTTCTTTTTACTCAATTAATGATCTGTATTATATATTTTAATATTCAAAGTGCCATAAATGTTTTGGAAATACTGTAAAACTATGACTATTTCCAGTGTTTCACTGTAAATGATTCTGTGTTTTTAACGAATCAGTTGTCAACAACTTTGCTAATAACATGTACAGCACACTCATTTATCGTCACCTACTGACAGGTCTACAGAAATAGCATAGAGTCAAAGCTTTGTTGGCATGATTGTTGGGCATTTACAGTGCAAATCATTTTTGGTACTTATACAATACAGAATGTTAAATGGGCAAAGATACATGACATGAAGGGGAAAATAAATAAAAATATAATAATGATAATAATAATAATGAAAATATAACAAATGTAATATATACAAATATTAAATAAAAATAAGAAACCATCAGTGAAAGGATAAAATTGTTTTCTTGTAGGCCTATATTATTTTATGTTCAACAGGCATTGCATACATTGATAAATTATAGAATGAAGACATTATAGAAGAATGTTTTTAATGTGACCATTATTTCAGAAAGTATTACATTCCTATTTCTATGGCGACATATCAAGTCGCAGTCATGTCACTGTATGCTATGGCTGTATGACTAACGTCAGTTCTCAAAATATTCATAAACTTGTAAACTAGTTTGTAAAATATCTGATATTCAGATTCTCAAATATATGCAAGTAAATGTATTTTGTGTTTTGAAATAAGTTTATAATGATCATAGTTGATCACTAAGTTTAGGGGTTATACGTGTTACCATGCAGTCCAGGGCCTGACAGATTCACAACACGTAAATTCATACATTTCTCTCAAAAGACATGAAAGTGAAAGAGCAGAACAGGGAGAAGAACAGTGTAAGCTTTAAGCCAAGAATCAATCTTTTTTACGCATTTATTTCTGCAAACACTGAACATAATGTCTGATTGACGTTAATCTTATTACTAGTCTTCTTCACTAGATGTCAGCCTCTTATTTACCTTGCACAATCTTACAGCGGGGAGCCTTGACATTCATTCAGTGCTTATTGCTTAACATGGCAGATACAGGTGCACCTTTCAGCATGAAAGATGTTCCCGACAGCTGAAGGAACTGTCACTGTCCCAATTAGGCCGGTGTTGCATGGTCACAAAAGTTTATCAATTGGATGCGTTCTCACACCTTGCCAATTTAAGCATTCAAGCGCAAGAGGACGTGAAAGAGAACGCACGCAATGTGTGAGAAAGCTGCGCGTGTCAGACAGTGTGCAAATACCGTATTGTGTCGAATATAACCATTTTTTTTTCTTAGGAATACATCTGAAAAAAAGGGTTTGTCTTATATTCAGGGTTTAGACTTTTACGTCAATAATACACCCACAACAATAGATGGCGCCAAATACAGTTGTGCTAAAAATTATTCATACCCTTAGTAAATATGACCAAAGAAGGCTGTGAAAATAAATCTGCATTATTAAAAATTTTGAGCTTTTATTTTAAAAATCTACAAAAATCCAACCTTTTATTGGAGAATAATAATTTTAAATAAATCATTTTAAATTAATCATACCCTTTTATTCAATACTTTTTGCAACTTCCTTTTCCCAAGATAACAGCTCTGAGTCTTTACCTATAATACCTGATGAGTTTGGAGAACACCTGACAAGAGATCAGAGAGCATTCCTTCATGCAGAATCTCTCCAGATCCTTCAGATTCCCAGCTCAATGTTGGTGCTTCTTCTCTTCAGTTCACTCCACTCATTTTCTTTAGGGTTCAGGTCAGGAGACTGGGACGGCCATGGCAGAAGCTTGGTTTTGTGCTCAGTGACCCATTTTTGTGTTGATTTTGATGTTTGTTTTGGATCATTGTCCTGCTGGAAGATCCAACCACAGCCCATTATATGACTTCTAACAGGGACAGTCAGGTTTTAAATTTTTGTTGGTATTTGATAGAATCCATTATTCCATGTATCTGATCAAGATGTCCAGGACCTCCGGCAGAAAAATAGGCTCACAACATTAAAGATACAGCCGTATATTTCATTGTACACATGGGGTACTTTTTACCCCTGTGTGCACCAAACCCATCTTAAGTGTTTGCTGCCAAAAAGCTCTTTTTTTTTTTTTGTTTCATCTGACCATAGAACATTTGAAAAGTAACTGACACTACTGGAACTTCAAACAGGATGGGTTCTATGGTCAGATGAAACAAAAAATTAGCTTTTTTAGCAGCAAACACTTAAGATGGGTTTGGTGCACACAGGGGTAAAAAGTACCCCATGTGTACAATGAAATATACGGCTGTATTTTTAATGTTGTGAGCCTATTTTTCTGCCGGAGGTCCTGGACATCTTGATCAGATACATGGAATAATGGATTCTATCAAATACTAACAAAAATTAAAACCTTACTGTCTCTGTTAGAAGTCATATAATGGGCTATGGTTGGATCTTCCAACAGGACAATGATCCAAAACAAACATCAAAATCAACACAAAAATGGGTCACTGAGCACAAAACAAAGCTTCTGCCATGGCCATTTAAAATTTTTATTCCCCAATGAAAGCATGGATTTTTGTAGATTTTTAAAATAAAAGATCAAAATTATTAACGATGCAGACTTATTTTCACAGCCTTCTTTGGTCATATTTACTAAGGGTATGAATAATTTTTAGCACAACTGTACATGTAAAACGAGTGTGTAAGGAAATACAGTGTGTCCAAGTGTAATGTTAGAAAATCACGAGCGTTTTAAAAATGCTAACAGGCAAAGAAAAGCTCATGTTTGCGTGCCTCATTGACGGGACTGAACCTCCCCTGTACGCGATTATAAAACGTAAGATGGTACCCAGATTTCAAAACTACAGTAAGATTTCAATTCTACTGTTAATTAAATTTTGGTAGGCTACATGGTTTTCACTACGAGATGAATAGCTTAATTGTTATATAATTCAGATGGACTACATGTTATTTGAATGGTATGCTGAAAAGTATTTATTTTTAAATGTGATTGTTTATTAAAAGGCAAATTCTGAGGCAGAGTGAACGCCCGCATCAGCTCGAAAAAGTGCCATCAAGCTTAGTCAGATTCATGTACATCGTTTTGAGACGCAGTGAGGAATAATTCTGGAAGAATTCAATTTCATTTCAACTTTCAACTTTCAATTTCATTTCAAGGATCAACTTGATCAAGCTGATGACTGTGAATGATAAGGTTTTTTATTCTTAAGTTCATTATTCTAATCGCGATATAGTACCTGAGAATATTAAACCGCAAAAAAATACTGTTTAAATATGAATCCTGCAAGTATTGTGTGTCTCTGTGTGAATGAATAGGGCAGACGCGCATTTCGTTTACTACGCATAACTTACATCAGTAAACATGCCATATTGGCTATTCCCAAACTATATTACTATACTGAGATGAGTGAAATCGACAAAAATAAGTAATAAATACTGAAATAAAATGTGTAAGCAATGTACTAAACTGCACATTAACATTTAGGCTCTATAATATAACAAATATAATACATAAAATGTCATAGAGGTAATATGAATGTTTAGACCAGTGGTTCTCAAATCTCTCCTGGAGGACCTCCAAGCCCTGCACATTTATGTCTCCCCATTTCTGACACACCCATTTCAGGTCTTACTGTCTCCATTAATGAGCACATGAGTTTAATCAGGTGTGATATATGAGGGAGACATACAAAATGTCCAGGACAAGTTTGGGAACCACTGGTTTAGATGATTTTTTTGGCCTGTATTAAACAGATTATGAAGCGTTTACTGTGAAATAGCCTAGTTCCACATCAGTGAAGCTTTTGTTCACAATTAATGATGAAAATTCAGCTTTGCATCACAGAAATAAATTATATTTTAAAGTACAGTGGCATGAAAAAGTATGTGAACCCCTTGCAGAATCTGTGAAAATGAGAATTATTTTAATAAAATAAGAGGGATAATAAAAAATGCATGTTATCTTTTGTTTAGTACTGTCCTGAGTAAGATATTTTACATAAAAGATGTTTGCATTTAGTTCACAAGACAAAACAATAGCTGAATTTATTAAAATAACCCCATTCATAAGTTTGTGAACCATTGATTCTCAATACTGTGTGTGGTTACCTGATGATCCACGACTGTTTTTTTGTTTTGTGATGGTTGTTCATGAGTCTCTTGTTTGTTCTGAGCAGTTAAACTGAGCTCTGTTCTTCAGAAAAATCCTCCAGCTCCTGCAGATTCATCAGTTTTCAAGCATTTTGCATATTTGAACCCTTTCCAGCAGTGACTGTAGGATTTTGAGATCTGTGTTTTCATACTGAGGACAACTGAGGGACTCAAACACAACTATTAAAAAAGGTTCAAACATTCACTGATGCTCCAGAAGAAAACACAATGCATTAAGACCCAGGGGGTGAAAACTTTTGAACAGGATGAAGATGTCACAATTTTTCTTATTTTGTTTAAATATCATTGTTTTTCATTTAGTACTGCCCTTCGGAACCAACAGAAGATACCTGCATGTTTCCCGGCAGAAAAAATTAAGTACAATTTACCTTGATATTTGAATTCAAATGTTTTCACCCCTCGGCTCTTAATGCATCGTGTTTCCTTCTGGAGCATCAGTGAATGTTTGAACCTTTTTTAATAGTTGTGTTTGAGTCCCTCAATTGTCCTCGGTGTGAAAAGATGAATCTCAAAATCATACAGCTACTGCTGGAAAGGGTTCAAATATGCAAAAATGCTTGAAAACTGATGAATCTGCAGGACCTGGAAGAATTTTCTGAAGAACAGAGCTCAGTTTAACTGCTTAGGACAAACAAGAAACTCATGAACAACCATCACAAAACATAAAAACAGTTGTGGATCATCATGTAACCACACACAGTATTGAGAATCAATGGTTCACATACTTATGAATGGGGTTATTTTAATAAATTCAGCTATTGTTTTGTCTTGTGAACTAAATGCAACCATCTTTTATGTAAAATATCTTACTCAGGACAGTACTAAACAAAAAATAACATGTATTTTTTATTATCCCTCTTATTTTATTAAAATAATTCTCATTTTCACAGATTCATGCCACTGTATATTAAAATAGAAAACCATTACTTAAATTGTAATAATATTTCACAGTGTTGCTGTTTTTTTTTTTCTGTATTTTTGGTCAAATAAATGCAGGCTTGATGAGCATGAGACTCCTTTCAAAAACATTAAAAATAGTAATGTGTCCAATCTTTTGACTGGTACTGTAATTTAAAATACAATGGGCCTATACAAAATTTTGTGCAACATGATGTGCAATAATACGTGCATGCATGAGATCACAAAAATCATGTTTTCTGTTAAGAGTGGACATTATATTAACGTTACAATAGCTGATATGATCCTGTTATCAGCATGGTCACAGAGGGGTTTTTTTCTTTTATCTCACAGATTTGAAAATCATAGTGACCAGATATTGACCCACATTGGACTGCATGCATATAATACTGAGATCACTGACTGGAAGCAGGAAAGTTTTTTCTTTTTTTTTTTTTCTCCAGTAGATAGAAACACCAAACAACTTGGAAATGTCAGGTATGTGATGTTCACATATCTCTGAACAGGATTTATTTTAGGGCTGCACAATTAATTGAATTTCTAATCGCGTTTACGGATGCCACGATTTTGTAATCATTCAAAGGCGTGATTACAAGGAAAAATATGGTCGTGATTTTAATGGTAAAAGACTGTAAAAATGCTACAGTGAAAAACTATTAATTGGGTAACTAAGTTTCCATACTCATATATATATATATATATATATATAGAGAGGAATAACTGTAATAGATCTAACCGTATTTTTAATGTAATTTTACAGTAAAATACCATAAAGTTTACAGTTTTTTGGAAGTGAAAAAGAACACGTACTTGTATAATTTACTTATTACTTTTTACTTGTTACTTTTCTATTTTGATATTCCCATAATTCCTTGCGTAACTTCACATTTGATGTATTTTCATTGAAATAACGGTTTCTTCTTAGTTTTTTTTTTTAAATAGTTTTTTTTCAAATCAGCTATGTAAATTAGGGTTTTATGTTACATCTAATGTTGTTAAATTAATGTTTATTGCATTTTTTTTTTTTTCATGTGCGTTACCATGATTGTGTTTAGTGTTTGTGTGAATGACACTATGCATATATTAGTATATATTAGTATTGTCCTTCTCAGCTGGTGGAAAAGCTGCTTGTGATGAACTTTGATTCATCATGTGACTCATCACCATTGTGTTTGATGGTTGTCAGTGTATATTATAAAAGGTACAAAACAGATATTAGTTCTTCAATAGTATGGTAAATTAACATTATCAGTTAATGAAATACAGTATTTTACTGTCAAGTTAAATCCGTAAAACTTATTTTAAACTACATTTATTGCAACCACAGCTGCCCTTTTAACAGATTTTTTTACAGTGTTGTTTAATGTGAATGAGTAGGCAGGATGGTTTTCACATCATTTTGATGTTACATTCAGTACACAGTCTTGTGAACACATATTCAGTATGTGTTTTGTGGCCTTATTTCAGTGACTTAAATTTTATGTTTTTTCAATAACCACGCATAAACGTTATTCTCTCAAAAATACAAACGTACATACATGTGTTCACATATTATGGTAGCCTAGTGTGTGCTGAATACTTTTGCCATTAATAGGTTTATAAGCAACTGAAAAAAAGCACAAATATCAGGGCATGTCAAAACTTCTCCAGGGCCCCAAAAACCTCAGAGGATTAAAGGGACACAAAAACTGCATGTTTTTGCTCACACACAAATAGGGGCAAATTTGACAAGTTAATAAATGATCTGTGGGATATTTTGAGCTGAAACTTCACAGACAAATTCTGGGGATACCAGAGACTTATATTACATATTGCAAAAGGGGCATTATAGGTCCCCTTTAAAAGAACTGAACTCAGACACCTTTAAGTGGACCACGAGGTGAACCAAGTGAAAAAGGACCCAGTTCTCTTTATGTTCACACTGTCCCTGTCCCTGAAAAAGGACTCAGATCCTTTTTTGGATCACGTGCCAGGTAACGGCTGTGCAACTCTGTGAAGCAATGTGTGTATAAGATAGTAAACTAATAAAGCCTATATCCAGCCTTAGCTTGGGTTCAACATATTTAGTGTCTTGTGTGTGTGTTCAGGAAGTTGCAGTGACGAGAACAGTGACAATTTAAGATTGTGTTTAGACTATTAAGGAAATGTAATTTTGCCAAAGAAGAACTTTTACTTTAAATAAATGTTCATTTAAAAGTGTGTTGCTAAAAGTGTGTCACTCTTAATTTAAGTCTCTATCTCTATCAGATGATAGAGTTATAGGGACATTTATAAACTGGTCAGTGGAGAAAATTGTGAAATTCAATTATACTTGTGTGTGAAAATGTTAAGAGGCCCATGGATTTACACTGGTATTTCAGTTCTACTTCTTAAAAAGACAGGTCAGAATAGAAATTCATAGAAATTTCTGTGCAGTTAGAACCAAATGCACATTTGTGTTTTTGATTGATATTTTGACTCCTAATTTTCTACATTAAAAAATTGTCTTTTTTATTGGGGCTAGTTATATTCTGCCTGCCCGAAGTAATGTGATGTTTGAAATGTGATGTTTATCATTTTATAAAACTTTTTGTTTTGAGGATGTTACCATAGACATTGAGTTTTTCAAAACATTGCTACCTGAACATGCAGTTCTATTATAATATTGCCTGAAATAATTTCAACTGCTGATTCTATTTTTCTATTCAATTGTCAAATAAAGATAAAGAAAATAAAAACAATCTAACAATCTAATCTACAAGAAACAGCACAAATAAATACATGAGAGCTAAGATACAAATAAAATAAACAATGCTTTACAGGTTTTTCAGGTATCCAACAGCTTTCAGGTACAGAAATTGAATAAAGTAATCAAATATAAAATAACACTGAGATGGTCTCCGTTCGGTTCGCTTTAAAGTGGTCTGAGATCATTTGGAGCGTCACATATGGGCCAAAAATCATGCAAACCGCACAGAGACCCCTGAAAAGGACCAAGGGCCCTATAATACACCCGGTGCAATGCGACGCAAGGCGCAGCGCAAGTGTGTTTGCTAGTTTGCGTCCGGCGCCGTTCGCGTTTTCCCGTTCAGCGCCACGTCCTTAAATTAGTAAATGCATTTGCGCCAGTTAGTGCGCCCATGGGCGTGCTGGTCTAAAAAAGAGGTGTGTTCAGGCGCATTGCCAGCACATTGCTATTTTAAGGAGCTGAAAATAGACTGTGCCATAGACCAACTCAAACCTGGTCTAAAGTCTAAAGTCAATGGCGCAATATTTTTTTGTTAGAGCGCGTTGGTAGAAACTGCGCCTCTGGGCGCGTCCACAGTGCGCGTTGACTTTGCTTATTACACACAGGGATGCGCATCACACAAACATGCCAAATATTAAAAACAAAAGGATTACAGTGTAAAAGAATATTATTGTGTAGGCTACATAAATATAAAAATGTAATGATGAATAGTCATTGCGTGTATTAGAATTAGGCTACCTATTTTCAATTCAGCCTATTACTACTTATAACGGACACAATCACTGTTAATTCATCCCACGCCTTCTTCACCTCGGGAAGCTTTGGTGGATTCCTGCTTGTCCCGTAGATGATCTGCTCGCGCGCTTTAACTTCATGCACGAGCAGATCGGTTTCTTCGCTTGAAAAGCGTTCAGCTTTTCTGCCAACAAATTCCACCATGTAAATAGCAATCCGCCATGGCGCGAGCGCATCTCGCTCTTAAAGGGAATGGGAAATGACACTCTGATTGGTTTATTGAACGTTACGCCCATTACTCATTAAGAGAATAGGGACAACCCATTTCAAAAATGCGCCCCGGCGCACGGACCGTTTTTCCATCGTTAAAATAGCAAAAGTGGATTTGGACACGCCCTGAGTGCACCTGCGCTTTACACTTTGCGTTTAGATCGTTAAAATAGGGCCCCAAGAGTGAAAACACCCAGAAAGATCAACTGAGCTTGTGTGATTACCTACGTCTGTCCTTCTTCAGGTCAAGTCATATTTGTGAAAAAAATATGTTTGCCATGTCTCAAGAGGAAAGCGGTCTTTGTCGTAGCATCTTTTCAACATTTAAGGGTACACATTGCTGGTTGTTTGAGCCTGTGCTCAAAGTTTAAAATAATTTCAACACCTTGATTCATTAATGAATGAATCAGTGTTTTTAAATATATTAGTTGAATGAAAGGTTTAATGACTCACTCAAAGACAGCAGTGCTCAAAAGCAGTGCTGATGCTGGATACTATTGGGAAATATCAGCACTCTTAGACCCCGATCAGACAGAACTTGTTTTTTGCAGCGAGAGGCGCCTTTTTTAAATTGTTTTCTATTGGCAGTGAGCGTTTTGCACGCTGTTTATGTGCCCCGGGTGCCTCGCGTTTTAGCTGCCTGCCGCACCTCGCGTTTTTGCAGGAGCGCTCTAAGCGCTTAAAGTTGAAAAAAAAAAGCAACAGAAAAGAGCCCGACGTCATTCGCGTTTTTTTTTTTCATTGTCCAATCGAATGAATGGAGAGACGGGTCTTCAGTTGTGCTGATGAAAGTTTACAGTTGCTTGGACACTGCAATGATGGAGGAGAAACTTCTTGTGGCTGTCGCAGGTTACCTGGAGCTCTATGACTTCACAAACTGAAAGTAAATAATATAACAGTTTAACAGCAAACCAAAGAGCGCTCGCGCTACACTGACAGGACAGCTGATTCAGTGGTTGCCTAGCAACATAGAAAAATGCAGCGCACTGCTCTTTTTTTTCTAAAATCGACCAAAAAAGGCAGTGTGGTGCGCCTCACGTTTTCATACCTGAAAAACACATTCTTTCTGATCGGGGCCTTAGAAAGCCTCTCGTCCAGTCAGATTTGAGGATTGTAACCAACAGTTATATAATAATATTAGCCCAACGAGTGTACTATCAGGTTTATGTTATGTTGTGTGGACCCTTATTTTGACATTCTGTTTCCCCACTGGTTTCACTGGTTAATGATTATGTCCAGTGCTTCCCACACATAGACTTTACCTGACTTTACCGCCCAGGTATATTAACGGATGCCCAATTATATTTGGTGGCACATTTTTGCTTTTATTGTTTTTATCCCCTTATACTTTTTTTATCCGCCCGAGATAATGAAACCATCCACATTCAACTTAGAAGCTGTCCACATGTCGCGTCTATAAACGCCAGCCACGCCACTTTCTCCTCTTTTCAAACAGCTCGTTGCTAAGCATTCATGAGCCACATTCTTCATGAAGACGAAGAAGTTTCAGCAAAGGATAAATGGATTTCCAGACCTTGCATTAGCTCGAATACTAGATTATACTACTACTTATGGAGATGATAAATAAAAACCCCACCCTGTACAGCTATGATAAGCTGTTCGTCCATCTTGGCAGAGCTTTCGATCTCTATTTGAGCGCGTTCGTCCCACATCTACATTTAAAATAACGAACTTGAGCGCGCAAAAGACGCAACATGTGAAAGGCCCCTAACTATTGGAAAGTCTCCCTTCGCTCTACGCGTTTCGTACCTGCTCGTTCATTGTACGTGAGAACTGTTTACTCCCACTGACAATTCCACATGTGCTACAAAGACCATCAGAGATGCGGTGGATATTTCACAGACAAAGACCTGGTGCGTGCGCGCAAGTGTGCATAATCATGTTTGTTTCACATTGCATTTATAAGAGCAGTTGGCCACACCCAGAAAAATGTATGGGTCCTCTGCTGGATGTATATGGTAATGACACTAAAAATTTATTTCTTACAGATTTCTCTATCCAGCATGACAGAATTCTGCCTCTAAAACCTAGATCAATATCCAGAAACAACTCCTATTTAATTTTGATCATCATTATCATCGTTAAGTGTTTTTTTTTTCATAAAAATGTAATATTTCATATGCATATAAATGTTTTGCAGTAAATGGATAAAAAGTAGCCTACTTCATATCCCCAAAACACAGCATAATCTGTATCAAATGAATTTCAGTATTTTTTTTTGTTTTAGTTTTTAAAGTCACACATTATTTGTTGTCTGTCACATGTTGTAGATAATTTTTGTGCCATGGGTAATAGGAGGATTTTCCACCCGGTTACCACCGCAAGTATATTTCAAACCCGTGGGAAGCATTGATGTCCTTGTTTGTTTCTATAGTTACATATTCATTTCACATAGTTTATTTTCCTTTGTTCTACCCCTGTTTATTTAGCCCTGTGTTTCAGTTGTTCTTGGTCAGTTCTCGTTTATGCATTGTGTGGTTTGCGTTTTTCTCTTGCATGTTCATTAAGAGTATGGATTAATAATACTTATTAATTATTAACTACATTGTAACATTTATTCATATAGCCAAAAATATATACTGTATATATATATATATATATATATATCTTTTTAAAATGCCAATAACAACACATATCGCGATATTGAGCAACTCAAAATCACCGCAAATGAAATTACTTTACCGCAGCAGCCCAAAATGCATCAGTAATGATTTGTGCACTACACAGAGGTCCGAGAAAGCTATACTGTGATATTCACACGTACCTAATTTCTTGAATTGCAACAGTGTTCATTGATTAAAGAGCATGTAATCCTTGATTTTAAGAGGAACCCAATATTTTTTTCTATATAAACTATTACTATTCGAATTAGTGTAAAGAATCTAATAAATATCGTTTACATTTTCTGTCAGTTGTCACGATATAATAAAACGAATAACCAAAAATGTACATATGGGCAACCTACTGTAATAATAATGACTGTATATCATTATATGTACATGTAGTTTTTTTTTTTTTTTTAAACGTGTAGTTTGCCAGTCGTTTCTAGTGAGGAAGTTAAAGTGCTGCTTGAGCTACTACTCATCAGCACACGCTCTCGCGACCTGACGAGATGTATGCGCTAGCTCTAGCAACACATGCTAGCGGCTAGTGCATTAGCTCGCAGACAAAACAACAGGAAAACACTTCTCTCCTGCCAAAACGATTTAAGCGACTCGATTTATTTGCTTGTATTTCCTTAACATTTAATTTGTAAAAACGACTGCTTGGGGATTTAAAATACCTTACACTGAATCATTTAAAAAGACGTATAATAATGATATTTGACTTAGTGACAACTCAATGGTGTGGCTACGTTAGGCCACACAGGACATAACCTGATGAGGCAGAACCGGATCCTGGTCGCACAAAACAGAGAAGCTCGTCGAACTACCTGGGTCACTGGATCTAAACGAAAATCATGCATGCGTCTTTCTGAGACAATGTAAAACACTCGATTAAAGACATAAGTATCGCTTACCTTTGTGTCCTGAGGTTTACTTAAGTGAGTTTCGGCTGTGAAATGGTTAAGTAAAGCGTATGGTTGATCCAGTGTTGTAATTGACTTGGTTGCTTTGTCTCCTGTGCCGTAAACAGTGCGCTGTAGTAGCGCCACACAGCGTCAGACGGAAGAAACAGAGTTCTATGGCGTCATAGAGGCTTTCGATACGGTGGGTGGGGTTAACAAAACAAAACTACAGTTATTCTATCCCATAGCAAACGAAAGGTCATAATCATGTAAATAAAATTACGAAGCACTTGCTTTTGCATTTTGCAAACTCATGCATAGACAATCTAACCACTGAACGAAAACTATAAAATGACAAGAGCTTGTTCACTAAAGCAAACATACGGGGTTTCTTGACCCGAGGGTCTCTCTCAGGGGCAGCCAGGCACCAGAAGGGGTGGGGCAAAACACCAGAACCTTTGATATTTAAATATGTTTAAGACGGTGGTAAAAACGTGGTATTTTTCTGTATTTTTGCTAATAGATACTCTATGGTCCTTAACCAGCTTTCTATTAATGTATATTTACTGTTTGCAATAGTGATAAAATGTACATAAATATGTTGGGATTTTTTGTTGAAACAATTGAAAATGCATAACATTACAAACAATAAACCATTGTTATATTATAAATGAAGAAAGCAAACAGTGCAAATACAAGACAGTAGTATAAACTCAAATGAATAAGTAACATGTTTTATGATCAACCTTGCTCTTTCTTTCTTTGGGAAGTTGGAAAGAAAATATTATAGATGAAAAGTAACTTAAAAAAATGGTTCTAGAAACAGAACCAAATGAAAGAAGTACATTTATGAAATATAATGTTCATAACAATGAAGTAATGTTGTCTAGCCTGTGCCCTATAGTACGTCATGACGTAGTGCGTTGCGGATGGGACGTCTATTCGTAGTGAACCATCCGCATTGTTGTTGGTTGCAGGCGCAGAGTCGTATCGCCGCTCGTTGCAGGAAAGGAAACGATACTGCCTTTGAATGGCAATTAAACCAGTGATTTTCCTAGTGATTATTAGTCCAGTACTATAGTCCTGGCGGCCGCTGTGGATAAGGTTTTGCAGCATTCCAGATTTATCCATGCAGAACTAAATCAGTGGCCTTTGGATGAGAACATTGTGTACGGAATTACTGCAGGCCATCTCGCCATCGCTTTAGATAGCTGCTCCTCTCTTTATCCAACAGATCAGAGGTAATATGATCCTTAAATATCGGTCAATGTTTTGCGATTTGCAGTGGTGCACCTGTTTTATAATGCACGGGGTTATAAAGCAATAAGGTTTGAATGTGCATCTTTATGGTGTTTCAAAACATAAGGAAATGCCTACCTAGACAGCATTTTAGGGATCATAGTAGGCGATCCCCAAACGTGGCCCTGATGTTCAAAAAGGAAAAAAATTATTAGCAATGCACATATAATGAACAAAATGTTTTGAATCGTACGTTTGTCTCTGATCTCGCCTGTGATGCCCGAAAATGTTTCGATTGGAATTGCCCCTACAATAGTAATTAATGTTCTCATGTAGTACCATAATAATACCGTGGTAAAACCGCAGTATAATTAGAAATACATTGCACTTCACTGCCATGGTATACATTAAAATTATCATGGTATTGCTATCTGATACTATCATTGTACTATGGTAACAGTAAGTTTGAATAACTTCCTCCTTGATGACATTGGAAAAGTTTTTTAGAAGCAGTCAAGTAAATATGCATGGTTTGACTTGAGGCATGCATCTACACCTAATTCAGCTGCACTGTATGGATAACAGTAGTTGTTTTCTGTTTTCAGCTTTGTAAGGATCCCCAATGAAAAGAAAATCTCTGCCTCACAAAGTATCCATCCCCCAGCGGCTGCCTTCTCCAAACCGCGAAACACTGACTTACGCTCAGGCCCAGAGGATGGTGGAACTAGAAGTCAATGGCCGGCTGCACCGGATCAGCATCTTTGACAAGCTCGACATCATCACGGATGAGGATCCCATGGCACAGGAAATTATAAAGTGCACCAGCAATAAGGAGAATGCTGAAAAACACCAGCAGGTTTTGGTACGTTCTGCACGCCTCAGAAACAACCAGCAGAAAAAGAACGCCGCTGTCACTGCACAAAAGGCTTTGGTACAAGATTGCACCCTTCCCGAGCCCAAATTCCGCACAGTGGATTACAATCTCCCAGCAATCCCACGCAGACCTTCTACATACTACAAGTATGAGGAGAAAACATTAGAAGAGCTGAATGAGGAAGTGGAGTATGATATGGATGAAGAAGATTATGCCTGGCTTGAGCTAGTCAATGAGAAAAGAAAGTGTGAAGGTCTTAACCAGGTTTCCCCCAATGCCTTCGAATTCCTTCTTGACCGTTTTGAAAAAGAATCATTCTTAGAGAGTCAGGGCCAACAGAACCTCCAGTCCTTAATCGATGAAGATGGTTTGCTGCATATGTATGGATGGAGATTGCATGGACAGCAACGCCATTCTTTTCTGTGATATGTGCAACCTAGCCGTTCATCAGGATTGTTATGGTGTTCCGTATATTCCAGAGGGCCAGTGGCTTTGCCGACATTGTCTGCAGTCCCCTACACAACCCGCTAACTGCATCCTCTGTCCTAACAAGGGAGGAGCGGTCAAAAAGACGGAAGATGACCGATGGGGTCATGTGGTTTGTGCTTTATGGATTCCAGAGGTTGGGTTCTCCAATACGGTCTTCATTGAGCCCATCGATGGTGTTGCAAACATCCCGCCTGCTCGATGGAAGCTTACCTGTTACCTCTGTAAAGAAAAAGGTGTTGGGGCTTGTATCCAGTGCCACAAAGCCAACTGCTACACTGCTTTCCATGTCAGCTGTGCGCAGAAGGCCGGTCTCTTTATGAAAATGGAGCCTATTAAAGAGTTGACTGACTCAGGTGTACCCACCTTCTCAGTAAAAAAGACAGCCTACTGTGGGGCCCACACCCCAAACGGCTCCGTTAAAAGGCCGCTTACAATATATAATGACACTAAAACAAATTACAGTCTTTGTCAGTCGGTGGACAAAAAGAACAGCAGGATAGGATTAAAAAAGCAGAAGAGACTTAAAAACAATGAGGTAGATGTTGTAGCCCCAGTTCCATCTGTGTCTGTACCCAGTGTTTCATCTGAAAGGTATGTTCGATCTGTTGATTTTGCAAAAGTTTATGAGATATCAGACCATTTTACAGGGTTAGTCCACCCAAAAATGAAAATTCTGTCATCATTTACTCACCCCCACGTCGTTCCAAATCTGTAAGACTTTTGTTTATCTTCGGAACACAAATGAAGATATTTTTTTAATAACATTTGAGAACTTTCTGTTCCTCCATAGACAGCTACGCTACTGATATTTGACTCTTCAAAAAGTTCATAAAGAGATGAAAAAAGAGACTAGAAAACTAATCCATATGAATTGAGTGGTTTAGTCCAAATTTTCTGAAGAGACATGATCTTTATATGATGAACAGATTAAATTTAGGCTTTTATTCACATATAAACATTAATCAACACATAAATCAGTTGTGGTAAACGGAAGCTCAAGCATGTTTGCTTGACGTGTGCTATGCGAGAACCAATGAGGTTCATTCTTGTGTGTTACACAGCACATTGGTGCTTCCACAAGAGAGGTTTGTTCTTGCACATCCATTAGGTTGAGCTTTTGTTTATATTCGCTGATCAATGTTTATATGTGAATAAAAGCCTATATGATCTGTTCATCATATAAAGTGATCTTGTCTCTTCAGAAATTTTGAACTAAACCACACAATTTATATGGATTAGTTTTATGATCTCTTTATGAACTTTTTGAAGCATCAAAGTGGTAGTTGCATAGCTGTCACTGGAGGGACAGAAATCGCTCAGGTTTCATTAAAAATATCTTCATTTGTGTTCCAAAGATGAACGAAAGTCTTATGGGTTTGGAACAACATGAGGGAGAGTAAATGATGAGTAAATGATTTTCATTTTTTGGTGAACTATCCCTTTAAGCAATTTCAGTGCAAAAAAATGTATATGTATATATAGTATATCACCAAAAGGTTACAAAAAAAAAAGTTTTTTTAGCTATTCTGTAACACCCTACAATGATTGTGCAAAATTAAAACTATGCTCTTTTTTTTTTTTTTAGCAATAGCTACAAGATCAGATTGCAAGATTGTTTAAAATATTTCATTTCATTGTACACTGTCATTCTCCTACAGGTTAAACACAATCCTCAATCAAGTTTCTTTACAGAAGAAGGCGGAATTTGGCGAACTTATCTTGAACTATTGGACCCTTAAAAGACAATCAAGAAATGGAGTGCCACTTAACAGACGCCTCCAAACTAGCCTACATTCCCAGAAAAACACACAGCCGGTAAATATCCACTTATGCAGCGTTACTAAGCACTTGAATATGGTGATGCAAATTTAATAGTTTATTTAAAACATTGTACAGAAACAGTCAGAGGAGGAGACTCGAGCATTGAAGGAGCAGCTGAAGGAGTGGCAACGGTTGAGACATGACCTTGAGCGAGCGCGACTCCTGCTGGAGCTGATTAGGAAGAGAGAGAAACTCAAGAGAGAGGAGGTATGAGAACAGTATGCTTTAGGTCAAGACAAGCATTTGTATTGCTAATGTTTACTGTTTGCATGTACGTGTTCTTTGATGATGACTCTTGCGTTTCTGTTGCAGATAATGCTTCAGCAGACTTTAATGGAGTTCCAACTCACTCCTTTCACAGTCCTTTTGAGAGCTGTGCTTGATCAGTTACAGGAGAAAGACCAGGCACGCATTTTTGCAGAGCCTGTCAGCATTAAAGAGGTTGGTCTGTAGTTTCCTTAACTTTAAAAGAAGTCAAAAGGCATTTCACCATGTATACAGTGTCTACATGCAAAAAGTATTTGATACATTGATTTTAATGTGACTTAAGTGTCCCCAAAAGAATGTCAAAGCAAATGCAAATTTTAAAGAAATGTATTTGAAAGAAACGGCACAAGCACACTTTTCAAGCAAAACATTTGCTTGGAGAATATATATCAGTTAAAAGGGGAGAAATGTAATTGTGACTTAACCCTTATGCGGTCTTCGTTTGGGAAGTACACTCAGGGTCTTCGGGGTCTCCACAGACCCCAGGCAACAAAATGCAATTTTGTAACAAAATACTTGTTTTTTTAAAAAACATTTAATTTTACTCTGTTTATTAATGTTTTTACTCCATGTTTGTACAGTTTTTGGAGGATTTATCATATTTTTTAAATTTATATAAATAAATTAAAAAATATTTTTTTAAAATAGGTTTTTATACAAAAACAGCTTTTTATGTAAAATTCACTTTATAAAAGACCCACATTTCTAAATTTCATTCATGGGGATAACATGGATAATTTGACATGGTTTAGTGTAAGATTTTTGCCCATCTTTTGGAAGATGCAGTTTAAAAGTAAAAAACTATCATTTTTACCAGTAGATGGCTGCAGAGCTCCACTATATGCTATGTGCTATCTGACTGACTGAAAGACATATTTTCATAAGTTTTTTTCAGTTGGATTCATATCTAAATATTATGAAATCACAATTATAACAATAAAGGGTACTTTTTGTCAAAGTTTAGTATTTTTTGTAATGAAAAAAAAAATAGTTTTTCAATATTGTTACATTATGATGAGACTCCACTGTGAAAATGGACAAAATTCATCCTCAAAATCAACATTTTGGAAAAATTTATTTTTTTCAGTACAAAAAATGCTAAACTTTGACAAAAAGTATTTTTTATTGTTATAATTGTGATTTCATAACATTTAGATATGAATACAACAAAAAAAACTTATGAAAAGATGTCTTACAGTCAGTCAGATAGCACATAGCAAATAGTGGAGCTCTGCAGCCATCTACTGGTAAAAGTGATTTTTTTTTTACTTTTAAAACTGCATTTTTCAAAAGATGGGCAAAAATCTTACACTAAACCATGTCAAATTATCCATGTTATCCCCATGAATGAAAGTTAGAAATGTGGGTCTTTTATAAAGTGAATTTTACATAAAAAGCTGTTTTTGTAAAAATATTAATTAATTTATTTATTTATATAAATTTAAAAGATACGAGAAATCCTCCAAAAACTGCACAAATATGAAGTAAAAACATTAATAAACAGAGTAAAATTACATTTGTTTTTTAAAAAGCAGTTATTTTATAACAAAATTACATTTTATTGCCTGGGGTCTGTGGAGACCCCGAAGACCCTGAGTGTGACCCTTTTTTTTACACTAACATAAAAACAAGATATCACTCCGATTTTTTTTTTCTTTGTAGATCTAGAAAGTGTTAACAACGGTACAAAGTTTCATGTCATTTGGACAAAGAGAATATTTTTTTTTATTTAAGCAAACGTCGTTTGGGGTCTGTGCAGACCCCAAAGACCGTATAAGGGTTAATAACAGCTCCTATATTAATAGCTTTAAATAATGAATAGTTGCCTAATAAAGAGTCTATGATCCATGATAAATTAAGCTAAATGAATGCATTGAAAGAAAAAAAAAAGTATTTTTTTATCAACATATCAAAATTATAAAAATAATAGCAAACACGTGAACAACATGAATAATTGTGCAAGGTCAGAGACACAGCATAAAAATCAGTGGGTCATGATCCAGTTACACAACAAATGTTTAATATGTAAATTAATAATACAGTGAACCATATACACTCTGAAGGTATCAGTCTAGCCGCAATTAAGATTATGGGAATGATCAAAAATTTGAAACGGATGAATCGTATCCAACATTAAAGTATTAAGTATTTGTTTAATGGCATATTTTTACTGAGTACTGTGAATGAAGGCCAGACACCGATGCTGATACTGATGCCTCAATTTTATTTTATTTTTTTGATTTCTGGAGAAAATGAGTAACTATAGCTTTCAGCAATACAGTATAATTGTTTTTATTTATCATTTATTATCAAATATAGAACATAAAAAGCAACTTAAGTGAACATAAAACAATATTCACATAAATACATAAACTGTCACATTTAGTTTTTTTTATACATTGTGTTTGGTGATGTTTCTATCTCTTTTAAAATTTGTGTCAGCTCTCTCTGTTTCAATGAGAGCTGCAAGTTCATTTTTTTCACTTCCCAAAGCTAATAAATAATTTCTTCTCCAAGCTGATAAATAATAGAAGTACTAAAATTACTGTTAAAACATTTATCAGTGTTTTTATGTGAGGATCAATTCTCACCATACAACAACAGTATCTCAAGTATTAATATTTCCACACTTACACTTAATCATTGAGACAATCATGTTACTTACATGGTCATCGTCACCTGACTTGGCTTGCCATGTTTGGTCATCCTGCATATGGGTATCACATGTCGCACTGAACTTGAATTTTGTTGGTTCTTTAATATTGCATTAACAGGCCATGAATCCCCTTTATCAGATTCAATTCATAGTTTTCATGTGACACACCCTTTCCTCCATTGCCTGC